>CM065052.1:245339074-246614074 GCA_032883995.1 Coronaproctus castanopsis
TGTTATATTACGATCTGTCGAAATTATCAATATATTTATTTATTATTTATTTATTTTCCCATTAATGTGCCATGTACTGCTACTAGGCTGGAGGCACAGATGAGAAGATCTCAGATAATGTTGAAGAGACCAGTATTGTACAAGAAGCGGAGAACTGTTGCCATTTGAGTTTAGCATGCCTTTAATTGTTGTTGGCAATGCTAGTTGGGAACGTTGAGAGTTGTAAGTAGTACAATCTAACAAAAGATGTTTGACAGTGATTTCCCAGTGTCCACAGGAACATCTGGCAGGAGATTCACGCCTTAATAAATGTCCATGTGTTATTAATGTATGGCCGAATCGGAGCCGTCTCAAAGTAATTTCTTCTTTTCTGGATAATTTAGAAGGTGTTTTCCAGCGGCTTGTATCCGATTTAATGTTTCTTAACTTGTTTGAGTTAGGCGTGGAAGTCCACATAGATTTCCATCTGCTCTTTAGCTTCATGGCGACGATACCGTACGCAACTTCACGAGGACTGGATAGATTTATGTAGGGGTACATAGAGGACGCTTCCTTTGCTGCTCGATCAGCTAATTCATTTCCAGGAAATTGTGAATGACCTGGTATCCAGACAAACATTGGTCGATGAGAGGGTTCCATTGATTCCAACAATTGAATAATTTCTTTAGCAATTGGATGTTGATTATTGTTCCAATATTTAGCGATTGACTTTAAAGCTGCACTTGAGTCGGAAAATATTGCCGTTTGCTGAGAATATATTGCAAGATTTTCAATTATGTACACAATTGCTAGCTTGATAGCATATAACTCAGCTGAAAGAATTGAAAAGTACAGTGGCAGTGAGTAGCGTATGAGAATTTTGCTAGCTGTAGAAACAGCACAGTCAACCCTATCCAGTAATTTAGACCCATCAGTATAGTATATTAGCATATTCTTATACCGATGAAGGATGGATACCATGTCTGACCGCTGTGCAGGTGGTAGCAATGAAAGGTTTACATCCAATTCGAGTGAAATCCATGGCGGTACTGCGGCGATATAACTGCAGTAAATTGGAGGTAGATGAATGACAAGGTTGCGCAGAAATGTATTGACACGGTGAAAGAAGTTGCAATTTTGATTGGCAGTTAAAGGAGTGTTTATCAGGGAATTGCTGATCGGTAGATTAGAGACGACCTTGAGGTGAATATAGAATGAAGATGATTGGAAAAGACAACGAAATTTTAGACTCATGAGGCAAGATCGTTAATGAGACTGGATGTTGGAGTGGTACGAAATGCACCACAGCATATTCTTAACGCAGTATTATTTATAGTCTCTAAAGATTGCAAAAGATATGGCTTGGCACTAGCATAAACTACAGCCCCATATTCGATTCTAGAAAGGATGATAGCGTTGTAAATAGATAATAAGGATTGTGTGTCTGCACCATAGCTTGAATGAGCTAATTTACGCAGTAAGTTCAGTTTTTGCATGACCTTTTTCTTTATAGCATGAATATGATGTTTCCATAGTAGCCTGTTGTCAAACATGAGCCCTAAATATTTAACTATTTCTGCCGTGGGAATTACATGGTTGTTGAATTTAACCTCGATAGTATGTTGACACCCCCGTTTACGGCAAAAATGTATAGCAGTAGACTTAAGTACTGAGAATTGAAAACCCGATTTCAGTGTCCATTGGTGTAATTCATCGAGCGTTTGCTGCAATACCATTGAGCCTAAGGAAACATCAGAACATGGTAGAAGCAATGCCAGATCATCAGCGAATAGAATACATTTGACAGGAGCTACGACTTTGTCAATGACGTCATTGATTGCAACGTTGAAAAGCACTGGACTAAGAACAGATCCCTGAGGCACGCTATTTTCCAGAAGTCGAGATGAAGAAACAGTGTCATGAAGACGAACTTGGCATCATCGATTTTCTAGAAAACTGATTATAATGTTTAGAAGACGTCCATGAAAGTTCCATTGATGGAGAGTCTGAATAATTTTATATTTCCATGTGCAGTCGAATGCTTTACTTATGTCTAGAAAGACTGTTAACAGATGCATATGCCGAGTTATGACCGAAGAAATTTAATTCTGGAGAAACAAAGCCTGGTCAATTGTAGACCGACCAGGTCGGAAACCGCATTGCATTTTAGAAAGATAATTTCCCTGTTCTAATTGCCAGACCAATCGCGCTGCTATTATTTTTTCGAAAACTTTACCAAGGACTGAAGTGAGGTAAATTGGCCTATAGGAATCAGGGCAAACTGGATTTTTGCCTGGTTTAAGAATTGGTATTTCTAACGCCTTCTTCCATAATGTGGGAAAATTACCCGAGGTCGATATTGTATTAAAAATGCTTAGGAGCTCAGACAAAATTTGTTTCGGTGCATTTTTCAACAGCTGAATGTGAAAACTGTCTAGTCCACAGGCACTAACTTTCATGCGTAAAATTGCTATATTGAGTTCATTCAATTAACTGGTTGTATTGTTCATTATTATCAGATGAGTAATTTATTGATTCTAACTCAGTGAGGCTTTTGTGCTGACGAAATATAGGCGATAAATTAGAGTTACATGAATTAGCCGCAAAATGATCTACAAAATGCTCAGCAATCTGATAACGATTAATAATAACTTTATTTAAAACCTTAATATATGAGGGAGTGAAATGAGATGACTTCCCTTCTATAGCTCTAACTTTGTTCCAGATTGTTCTAGATGAGGTGGATGGTGTTATAGTTGAGACATGTTTAAACCAGGCAGATTTTTTTGCATTTTTTAGTGTGTATTTAGCTTTGGCGCGAAGTCGTTTAAACCGTATATAATTTTCCGTAGTGGGTGAAGTTTTTAATTGTTTAAGCGCTTTCCGACGATTTCGTATAGCTGACTTACAATCAGTATTCCACCATGGGACCGGTTTATTATGAAAGTCACTTGAGGAGAGGATAAGTGAGCGAACTGTAACAATATGTTAGTAAAATGTGTTACTCTTTGTTCAGAATCTGTCATGCACTCTGATGGGAAAGTAGTTAAACACATTTCATAATATCGTGTCCAGTCTGTTTTGTGATAATTCCATCTATTAATCGGGCTTACAGAGGCAGTATGTGATGGAAAATGCAGTAGAACATGGTTACTTCCAGCTAGATCAGTGTGATTAAATACATTTAAAACAGAAGCTAAAGAAGGAGAGGATAGAATTAAATCTAATGTTGACCATGTCTTATAAGCAAAGCTATAATGATTTGGTTCAGTATTGTGAAGAATTAGGTTAAAATGAGAAATTAAATCTTCAATAATGTGCCCTTTTTTATTGTATAATTTACTATTCCAGGTTGGAGAGTGAGCGTTGAAGTCGCCCATTATGATAAAGGGGGGTTCAAGAGTATCAATCAATGAAAATAGTTCAGCAAATGTAAACTTATCGTTAGAGGCGGAGTAAATGTTGCATATTGTAATTTTGTATGGAATAAATATTTTAACTGAAATGAATAGTATGGGTGATATCACAGAGAGTTTTTCAAAATAAATATCTGATCGAATTGCAAGCAGGATACCACCCCGCGCATGTAGGTGAGGTGGGATGGCTCGCTTTGGAGAATATTATAAGAAATAAGTTGCAGATTTTGAGAGCTTTTTAAGTGGGTTTCTTGTAAAGCTATAGCTAAGAGGGGCTATATGTAAAAGTAAGCAGCTGCAAATCCTCAAAGTGAGAGAAGACACCTGCGCAGTTCCAGGAAATTAGATTTATCATTTTAACAAATATCAATGGAGTCCGAGGATTCGGCTGAAGAAGGTGTATTGGATTCATGATTAGGTGACAAAGCAAGATGTAAGCGTTTCTTCAACTTTGTGAATCTAATCTTCATTGACCTATTTGTCAGTGTATGGTAGTTTTGTTTCAACATCCGAATGATACCTTCAGTGTCTGTTGTAAATTCTGCGATTGTTGGTAGCGGGTCACTTAGACCACTAACCATGTCCATTAGGAGACAGAAATGAGTAAAGTTCAGTGGGTATTCTTTGGCCTGAAATTTGGTAGTAATTATTTGCTCGATTGGTTGAAGAAGCTGCTTAATTGAAGATTTAGTTTGAACACATGTGTTAATTTGATTTGTATTTGCACCCATCTCAGGAGATTGTTTCTGAGATTGATCGATCGAGTCTTTTTTAGGTGTTGGTGTTTTTTTTTTTCTTTTTTGGCCGATCATGAGGAATGGCAAATTTAGAATTTTCTATAGGCTCTTTGTTTATGCCTTCAATTGAAGACGGGGGTGAGTCAGAAATTTGTCTTTTAAAAGTATCTTGCATGCTTTCTTTGATACTGTGTTGGTGAGCAGTATTAAGTGAATTGATTACTGTCGTTGAACGTGGGTTATTAGGAATAGATGAAGAAGACGTTTCTTGATTATCAACAGGAGCAGATTCTGTATTGACCGATATTTCTGGCAAAGGGATGATTGTATGGATGTGTTCAGTAGATGCCCTACTCGAAATGTTTATCATTTCATTGGGTTGATCATGAAACATATTTGAAATATCGATATGAGAGGGATTATCATTAGTCTGGGTTGGAGAGACAGAGTTATAAGTTGGTACAACATTGAACTTCTGGGCATAGGGAGCATGGTTAAAGAAATTTGGGCAGTCTGCTGCTTTATGATTTTTTTCTTTGCAAATAGAGCAAAGCGAATCATCGGTTGATATAAAAATTCTATAATCATGATTTCTGTACGATATACTGAAATAGGGAGGTAGAGTAACTTCTTCAAGATGTGTTATATAAAATTGTCTTCTCCAGCTTATAAGAATTGATATCGGAGACACTAGTTTTAAGCCGAGGACATTAGTGAGGCGTTGCTGTAGGATAATATTTGGTAGTATAGGAGAAACATTCGATAATATTACTTTCTTTGTTGGAGAAGATAGGCGGCGGGCTTTTAAGATTTGATTATTAACTTGAGTGGTTCCACCGTTTTTAAAAAAACTGGTTGTAATGTCTGATGTTTTCAAGAAAATCAAGACTCTGTTAGCACTTATGCGTGAACCGGCGATGATATTTTTAGGATTGCCTATCATTGGTAGTAGAGCACGGAAATAGGATTTTAATAAACTACCTTCAAGATGGGGAAATATTAGACCTTGATCCTTCTGGGGATATTGAAATTCTGTAAGCGGAATAATTTTAATCTGCTGTTTAATTTTATCTGCGTAAGATTTGTTTATAGAGTGATGAGATACTGACGGAATATTAGTATTTTGGGCGGAATGGCGAGTATTATTACGATTAGAGGAAGAATATATATTCGATTGTACGCTTGGTAACGTAGAATTAGAAGAATTTATACCTGATAAAGAGCCAAGTGTATTGGACGACGACGCAGTCATTGTGTTGTCGGTTGAAGAGAATGATGATGATGGTAAATCTTCAGTTGTAGTGAGTAAATTTGACGTTGTCGTAGATGACGAATTATCTACGGTATACGTTGGAGGGGGCCGCATCACGGCTGAGTTAATAAATACGGAACATATACCGCGATAAGAAAAGAGATAAGATACACGTTCGAGAAAATAAAAACCGTACGACTCGATTCAGAATTGATACGAACTTTATTCACGAAAACAATAACTAAACACGCGCAATAACAACCATATCACACCGTATGTTTCAATATATATATAACTCTAAATACTGACTTTTCAGCAGTCTTTTAACATAACTTTATTCGGATGAATTTATGAACGTACTAGCATTAAGCGCAAAAAGTGAGGTAAATGCAAAATAATATTGTAAAGAAATATACATATCACATTAATTCCAGAAACCCATTCCACCAACGTCCGAAAAAATACCGAACTTTAAAATAGCGGGAGCAACCTATAAAAATATCGCGGTACAACGAAATATGGCATAACGGAAATCGCATGGCAATTCATAAGAATCGAAAAGTATTGTCAATATCAAAGTGAATGAATTATACACATACAACGTATACAAATCCCCGCGTTGCACATAGCCCACCAGACTGAAGACCAAAAACGGCTGATCAAGTATTAGCTTTGAATTGAAAATAATAGTTTCAAAACCAGTGGAGCGGTGGAATTAAAAAAAAAAACAATTGAGCCTTTAACAAATACCCTGGGAGTCATATTCGAAGTTCATTAAACCAATATCACCGAACTACAAACGTTTGTATGAACTAATAGCAAAAGCAACAAAAAATTAGCTTCCACGCGTATTACATCAAAGGTTGAATTGTTACATATGACCAGTTGTATGATTTGTAATGCGACTAACGATTAAATCACAGAACTAAATGAAGGCCGTACAGATGGAACTTGTTGCATACACAAACATTACCCACACTATCAAAGAAATTCACGAAATGTTAGCGGCAGTATTGACGTGTATACAGAACCTCGATGCACCACTAAAATGTTCTCTAATAGATCCATACGACTACAAGAAGAAGATTCATTATCGAGCCAATTATATCAAAATTAACAAGCAATCTTAATTTCCAACTGAGTATGATTCAAATATGCACCATAAGTAGTCACTACGAGCTCCTAGACAAATTCATCGTTATTTTCCTTACTTTAACTTTCATTTCAGAGTATTTGGTCATTATTACTTGCCCACATTATTTTCACGACTCCTTTAATGTATACGTTAATCTCGCAACATCTGCAATTATCAAACCGACCTCTAACGTTTTCGACGTACTATTTCGCTTCAGTGGCGCACCCAGGATTTGTTTCTGGGGTGGGCTCAAACATCCCCACTCCCAAAAAAGAATAGTCTATTATTTTTAGACTGTGTGCTTAGTGTTGAACGGATTTGAAGCGTAGTGTATAAATAAGATCAGACTATGTCTATTTAAATAAAGTTTAACACTAATAACGGTTGGGTATAATTAAAATTTATATTTATAAAATTTATAATTAAAGTTTACCAAACGAAGTCTACACGCCTAGGGTTTCTTACTAAAATATCGATAACTTCATCTGCACTGACACTTATTTCACGGCGTATATTCAACAGAGCCAAACCGTTCAGCGATCCTCATCTGTGATGGTCCTTAAATAACTTTTCAGACATCTGAGTGTCGAAAACGATCTTTCGCCAGAACTTGTTGTGACAGGTAAAGTACATAATATCTTCAGAAAAATGCAGACGTGCGTGAAGGTGGTTTCATCGCAAATATTAAAAGTAATATCCGCCTTTTTTTTTTTTGAATCTTTGTCGAATTTTAAGTTCTACAATTCAATTTACGAGCTAAATGTCGAATTTGTTGCAAAATGCAAGTCACTTGAATACAATACGCATAGCTGTGAGAACTGTGTCTTCCTTTGCACAGTAATTGCTTCTCCGGTTGAAAACAAGCAGGAAAAACTGGAGAGTATGTCTTCATCTTTCATCAAAAATCTTGAATTCAGCTGTTCGATAAATTTTTCTACCCATGGAATATAAACACTGCATCGATAGTATTGTTCTGGAGTTTCAAATTCAATATTGCTTCTTGCTGTTTGTTTTGAAGCTATTCGAGGTATTACTACTGTAATATTCAATCTAGAAGCAATCTTTTGGGCTGGTTCGAATATTGCATGAAAACAGAAATCAACATTTTCTCGCTCTCCTTGAATTAGTTTTATGACAAATCTACAGCTCCTGCCAAATCAAAGTCCTTCTTTTGCAATAGTTTACTCAAAGACAAAGTGTAACTCGGTACTTTTTCAGCGCAAACTAAACATATAATAAATTCCCCCCGCTGGATTGAATTGCAAAAACAAAGTGAAAACTGTTCGGTTTTTGAAGTTTCGTTAGCTAATACGGAATAAAACTCCGCTTCTTTGATTTCTGCAGAAATTTTTTGTTTTATGACTGTGGCGCATTCCAGGTAATGTAGGTAACATTTTTCCGCAACTTTTAAAATGCTCCTTCAATACTCTATCTTCAACTTGTACGCTCTTAGCAACGTACAAAATTACCTTCGTTTTCTAATGGCGGATTCTCTAAATCGAATTCACTATACCACGATGCCCATGCGAAGTAATTCCCTGTCTCCCACTTAAAATGACGGTATCCATTATTGCTTTGATTTTTCTTCGGTTTTTCAGAGTTTGCATGTTATTGCCTTTGTCAATAGATCGGTGGATAATTATCTTTTAGTTTTTGAATCACACATACACACATTTGCACGTATCGCATAGTCGCGTATGTTACAGTTGCCGACATGCAGCCGGCAATTGTAACTACATCGCATTATATTGATCCACATGTACTATCTTCACACCATGCACAATCATCAATATCATCACCATTATACACTAACGTTACTAATGTCGCTGCACCGATACTACCACAAAGTCATCTTGTACACACCGACATTAAAAATACAACTACTACTTTGCCCACACCTGTCTTATCAAGGTACCTACACAAACATACTATGCTTTAACCCCGAATACGCACTTCGTTCCTTTTTCTAATAATGCTCCGACTTCCCGAACTATTAACAATCAGATAAGAGACGAGGACGTAGTAGACGACAACAATACATTATTATCAAATAATTCGGAAGACGCATTATCTACATCGTCGCAGGTAGAAAAACAGACAGAAAACGACTGGCAAATACCTAAAAAGAAAGCTAAGAAAAGACCGATGGATGTACAGAAATTAGATAACTCCCGTATGAAGCAAAATAGATTTCAATACTTGCAAGTCGAAGACGACGAGGCTACACAAAATGAGAATTTGACTACACAACCAGTCGACAATGTAACAACGGAACCTTTACCCCCACCTATATTTGTACATGATGTAATTAATTACTCGGGAATGTTAAAAAAAATCACGGGCGCATTAGGAAATCATGATTTCAGAGCAAAATCCTTGAAAGATAATGCTGTTAAGATTAACGTACAAACTTCTGATGATTACAGGAAACTAGTAGCGACATTCAAAAAGGAAGATATTAATTACCATACTTATCAGCTAAAAAACGAAAGATGCTATAAAATCGTAATTCGAGGTTTGCACCCCTCTTTCACATGCGGTGACATTAAGCAGGCTTTAGAGGAACAAAGATTTCAAGTTAGGTC
Source organism: Coronaproctus castanopsis (assembly GCA_032883995.1). NCBI lineage: Eukaryota > Metazoa > Arthropoda > Insecta > Hemiptera > Monophlebidae > Coronaproctus > Coronaproctus castanopsis. Next base: position 245,348,179 of record CM065052.1, read on the forward strand.
TGTCTTTAACATTAAAAACAAAAAAACTAAAGAACCTATTCCACTGCATTTCATCGAGTTGAAGCCGGCTGATGATATTAAGCGCATATACGAGCTCGATTCATTATTACATTCAAAAATTAGAGTAGAACTCACTCATGTAAAAAGAGACATACCACAGTGTACTTCAGAAGTATAAGCACACACGATCTTTTTGTAATCGCCCATATAAATGTGTTAAATGCGCGGGTAATCATGATTCAGCCCATTGTAAAAAAGAGAAAGATACACCGCCAAGGTGTGCGTTATGCGCGCAACAACACCCCTCTAATTATAAAGGATGTGAAGTGTATCGAAAATTATATGATGCAAAATATAATACAGAGCCGACACTTACTAACAAACTACCACAAACTATGGAAATGCTGTACATGGTAGTTAAGTGGACAGAAACCGCAGTTATCGTATGCGAAAATTACGTCAATGGTGCAGATACGATGATTAATTTCAACGATAATATTTATAATGGCGTTGGCTCTCAAAATTATGGTAGCAATATAAACAATAACCACTTCACACCTAACTCACCTCCTAGTATAGATGTAATATTAAGACAGTTTCTAAACGAATTTAAAAACATGTTTCAACAATTAATGAGTCAGAACACTTTGATATTAAATTTATTGTCCTCTGTCGTGAATAAATCAAATAAATGATGGCTATTTCATTAAGAATTGCACTATAGAATAACGGCGCTTTACAACGTAAGTCAGAAATAGAGTTATTCTTAAAAACTCAGCTCATAGACATACTGCTCGTCTTAGAAACGCATTTCACAAATAAAACAGTTCTCAATATTCCCAACTATGATGTTTACACCTGTCTTAGACCAGATAATAAAGCTCGCGGTGGCAGTGCAATTATTATTAAAAAGACAATCAGGCACTATGAGGAGAAAAATTATCCTCCTTTAACGGTACCGTCGCTATCTCCGCCGTATACTGCTCTCCAAATGAGCGACTAGATGAAAACCTATTTGTTAAATACTTTAAGTCGTTGGGAGAGAAATTCATGAGACTGGAATTCAAAAAGTCGCAAATGGGGCTCTCGCTTGGATAATCCCAGAGGAAAACTTTTGGAAAAGGTAATTTCTAAGCAGAAGGGAGTAAGCCTACTTACTGGCCTCAGGACCGTAAGAAAAAACGTGATCTGCTCGACTTTTTCGTAACAAAATGAATCTCGTCTTTATACATGAGAGTAGATTCTTGTTTCGATCTATAGTCAGATCACTCGGCAGTTGTGTTAACGGTTAGCATTTCACGAATTACAAAAATACCTGAGCCATATCTCATCAATAAAAATACCAATTGGTTTATGTTTAAACAATATATAAAAACTAACATAAACTTAAATATGCCACTTAAAACTAATTACGACATTGATAGAGCAGTACAAAAATTAACAGAAACTATACAAAATGCTGCGTGGCTAGCCACTCCCACTGTAAAACCCCCCAAGGAGTCTAATAATATTCCGAAACACATATTAACACTCGTGCATGAAAAGAGAAAGTTACGAAAAACATGGAACATCACGAGAAATCCGATTATTAAAACGCAACTAAATAGAAAAACCAAAGAACTGCGTAAAGTACTGCATGAAAATAAAAATGAAATGCTCGCAACGTTTCTGCCAGGTTTGTCGCCGTCTAAAAACGATGATTACTCTCTATGGAAAGCGACTAAACGCTTTAAACGACCAAATGTGCATATTCCTCCAATACAAAAAATTGACGGTAGTTGGGCTCGTACTAACATCGATAAAGCAGCGCTCCTTGCTAATTATTTTCACGATGTATTTACACCTAATCCTGAAGTTGATGACTCCGTAGATATCCTCGAATATCTGGAAAAACCACTGCAAATGAGTCTGCCTATAAAACCGGTTACTCCAAGTGAGGTACAACAATTCTTAAAAAAATTGAAACGGAGAAAGAGCCCCGGATTTGACCTAATCACAGCTGAAGTTTTAAATGAACTACCACGAAAAAGTATTGTATTCATAACCCAGATATATAACGCCGTCTTTCGCAGCCAATATTTTCCTCTGGGCTGGAAGTTCTCGCAGATAACTGTTATACCAAAGCCTGGAAAGTCGCCTGAAACAGTCTCGTCGTACAGACCTATCTCGTTGCTTCCTGTTCTTTCGAAGACACTGGAAAAATTAATTTTAAAACGGTTGTTTCCGATATTATCCACGAGTGCAATTATTCCCGATTTTCAGTTTGGGTTCCGTAGGCATCACAATACTGTAGAGCAGGTTCATAGATTAACAAAGGTTATCGAAAAAAGCTTGGAAAACAAGAATATTTGTACGGCGGTGTTTTAGGATGTTCAGCAGGCTTTTGATCGGGTGTGGCATCAGGGATTGTTGTATAAACTTAAATTGCTGCTTCCTCACTCTTTCTATTTACTGTTTAAATCCTATCTACAAGAGAGATATTTTCGAGTGAAGGTGGCCGATGAATACTCGGATATTTTTCCAATAAGGGCCGGAGTCCCACAAGGGAGCGTTCTCGGTCCAATATTATACCTAATCTATACAACCGACTTCCCGACGCTCAGTAATACAGAAGTAGCTTTGTACGCGGATGACGCAGCTATCTTAGCAGTAGATAAGTGTGAAAACATAGCAACAAAAAAACTGCAGGAGTCACTTGGGCATGTAGAGACCTGGCTAAAACGATGGCGTATAGTGGTTAATGAAAGTAAGTCAACACATATTTCTTTTACAAATCGAAAAATTAAACGCCTTCCAGTCAAGATAAATAATGTCATAATCCCGAACACCAACAATGTAAAATATTTAGGTATGCACTTAGATGCTAGGCTGACCTGGGGTACTCACATTCAGAAGAAAATTCAGCATTTGAGACTTAAAACCAGAACTATGTCGTGGATACTAGCTAAGAGATCCGGATTGTCATTGGAAAATAAAGTACTATTGTATAAAATTGCTTTAAAACCAATTTGGGTGTACGGAATACAGCTGTGGGGCTGCGCAAAAACATCCAACCTGCAAAAAATACAGCGATATCAAAATAAAATACTCAGAACTATTACTGCAGCCCCCTGGTACGTGTCAAATTTTACCCTCTATAGTGACTTGAATGTTATGTTTGTGGAGGATGAAATCAAAATACAAGCAAATAAACATGTCGCCCGACTTAACGTTCATACGAATCCACTTGCTTCCAACCTGCTGGATAACTCTGACGAAACCCGCAGACTGTGGCGAAATAAGCCTTTAAACCTTGTTTAAACATTATAGCGTTTCGAGGGAGTACTGCTGAGTACTAACCCTCCACAAAACACTTTATTCGCTTAAATCAATCACTTGATGACCATCAAAGTTGGTCAGTTGTGAAGAAAAAAAAAAAGAAAAAAAAAATTAAAAACAAAATAGGAAGAAAGAATCAGTAAGGGTTGGAATTTCTGAAAATTAAGGAGTGAAGTTAAACAAGTAAGGTATGTAATTCGATAGTACAAATTAAAATTATTATAGTAAAAATAATAAAAAGTATATAATAATTCAAAAATTCAGTTTCAGTTCAATTCAATTAAATTTTTATTTATACTTATATACAGATTAAATACTAACATCATAAAGTAAAAAAAAATAATAATATGTAATATGGTTCCAGTATCATACAATCATAAAAAAGTTTTACATTACGTCATAAGATAACAAATAGGAAAAGATAATTAATATAAAACGAATTACTAGCTAGACATTCCCATGGAACGAATTAAATAAAATTGAAAGAAATTATTTGTGATTAATTTGAAACACTAAACAAAAAATCTAGGAAAGTAACACTTTATTGTCGTGAAAGAAACACTTATAACGGACGCTAATTTTAACAATAAAAATGAATAAAATGTACACAGCAGAATGTATAACAAAATTCGGCAGGCAAAACAAACCTAAAACAACCAAACAAATAATAAATACAACAAAAAAAAACGCACTGGTCACAACCTGGGTCAGATTCGAATGCTGAACGGCCCAACCAACGGCCGTTTTTTTTTCTTTGTGTTCACAGTCAGCTAGATTTTCAACGTCATTAGCAGACAAAATGTGACGAATATTTTCTAACAGTACTTTTTGGCAATCTAGGCTGTTTTGCACGCTCTTCAACATGTTTTATTAGTGTTAACACGAGCTCTTTCAAATATTCTCTTCTGTTTAACTATCATTTTAGATGCGAAATTGTTTGGGGCTTACAAGTTACGCGCCTTTGTGATATGTATTTTATGTGTTTCTAAGCCCTCTGAGGGGGGCTTAAGCCCCGTAGCCGCTCCTGGGTATGCTATTGTTCGCTTAAATATCACCTTCTTCGTCAACTAGCTTCAAGAGTTTACGTTTCCATCCAGTTACATTTCTTACTCTCATTTACCATTCGTGTTTTGCACTTATTCTAATGATGATCTTCCGTTAAATACGTCGATCTTTTGGGAGTAATATTTCGTTTATATTAAGTCAGTACAGACTCGCTTTGTACTTCTAACGAAACTCAAGGCTTGTAAGCGATACATTACTGGAAATCTTCTGATCGAACACACATTGACGCTCCTCGCTCCGCTCGTTTAACTTCTCGTCGAAGTTCATATTTGCGCTCGCTCTAACTAAATTCAATTAAGATGAGCGCCGAGTTTAGAATTTAATTTTGTTCATTTGTCTTATTTTAGTAAATGAGACCAATTTTGAAATTTTTAAAAAGCAAAACCGCTAATTTTTAAAAAAATGCAGTGAACCATCGCATCGAGGACACTAGGCATGCCTCCAAATTAATCCAAATGACGTATAAATATGCGCGTGTATATTTTTAAGTGATAATATTTATATCAAAAGTATTTTTCTTTGGTAATACGCATTTAAATTAAACAAAATAAAGTAAAAATATTTTTTTACTGCATCAAACTTTATATTTCATAAACACAAATTAAATCTATTGTGATATGGTATAAAAGTAATATCATTTTAATTTGTTTAATTTTAGGTTAATATTTTTAATGTGTTATAGAAAACGTTAACTGAATCACAAAAGTGCGTTATATATATATATATATATGTATGTATGTATGTATTATATTATATCGGACAAATTTTACCTTAGAGTCAGGCAGCGTTACCCTCACATAATCAACAAACAACTTACTCGTATGTACAAAGCTCGCAATATTAAATATTGGCTTGTAAAAATTTACCTCCACTCATTCATAGTCGTAACAAACTGCACGAGATAAGTTTAGTACAGACGTCTTTAGATCCCTTCTATAAGACTTCCTTCCAAATACTACAGTTTAGATGAGGAGTTGATACTAGCTTTTTCAATACATCGAACAGTCTCCCAAATGGCGTTAACAATTCCATTGTCGAGTTAGTACTGGAGAAGGAGTACAACGCTTATGTAATTATTTCCACCGATGGCTCTATTGAACATTCTATAAAACGAGATATACAGCAGACTTATTTTACCACAATCTCAAAGTTGTTCCGCATAAAATATGCAAGCTCATTATTTTTTATGAAAGTGTATGCCATTTACGAGGCTGTTTCTTTTATTAGATTGTATAAGAAAAAATATCCTAATACTCACTGACTCCATGAGTGTTCTTTTACAACTTTCGAGATTCCCGGTATTTTCAATGAGTATATTACAGCTATCAATACGACAGTTGGTTTGGAAACTTCACAAACGTGGAACTAAGATGAGGTTTAAGTGGGTCTCTACCCACTGTGGCGTCCGTGGAAATGAGATAGCGGATGCGATTACTCGATTAGATCTAATTTCGTTTATGGAGAAGCACGTTAAATTGCAATGGGGACAGTTCGAAGCTTAAGGAAATGTTGTTCCGTTCTTTTTCCGAATTTCAAAGCTTGTTAAAAAGTAAAAAATATTCTAAAAGAGCCCTGGTTTAAAAATGGGGATCTCCTCCATAAAGATTTTGTCTCCGTGTTTGTTAGACTAAGGAGTGGTCATAACTGTACAACTAGTCATCCTGCCAAATTGTGGATCATCAAAATTGGAGTTTGTGAGACATGTAATATCGAAGATGAACACCAGATCTGGCCCTGCCCAAAATACAAAAATAGGGATAGTTTTTCTATCTGAACTTATATCAACAAGCAATTACGCTGCCAATACAACTTTTAGGATCTAACCTCATTGGATGCGCATAGATTATATAATTTTATTAAGGCTAATAATATAAGTATATAGTCACTTAAACTGGCCAAAGTGTAAAAACTGTATATATATATATATAATCATAATGATTACTTCGAATTAGATTCTGAATAACTATTATCGTTACCGCCATTTGTCTTCCTGTTTTCCCATAACCATTCTCGTCAATTCACTATTCTTCGGTCCACAATTTTTTTGTTTTGTTAACTGCTTCTTCAGAATTTCTCCTTTAATGTATCTTCAAATTGAAATATTCTGTTTCACTAAATGTCATTCTAGATGCACCATGAGATCGCTATTAATAATCATATTTTAAGTACGCTGTGTTTCGTTTTGTGTCCAAATTCTTCTTTTCCGGAATGAGGTCATAATTTTATCAATCTGTTTACCTCGACCGTAGGACATAAATATTATATCATCTTAAGTACACGTCCGATCCAACTCATACGGTGTTTCCCGCTAGCATCTGAGCGATTGATCGAGATTTTTTTCTAACCAGTATTTCTTCGTTTGATACGCGATCAGTCCAAAGTATCCGAAGAATTCTTCGTGAGAATCTCTGATGACATATGTCTAATTTTTTGACCTCTTCTTCATTACTGACCACGTTTCGCACGCGTATTTTCTTGTTATTGAATACTCTTTGCCGCATTTTGTTATAAGATGCATTTGCCTGTTTTAGTCGCGAAGAACTTTCATCATCTAGTGATGCAGCCTTACTAACAACACTACCTAAATACTTAAAAGTACTTCTCTTCCCATTTATTTCGATATCTGACACAATGTCGTCGCTGATTTGAATAATTTCAGCTTCAATGAAGTTGACGCTGAGTCTAAAATCTCTGTATGTACGTTCCAGACATTTCGTAGTTTCTTACAGCTCATATACTTTATCAATTACCAAAACATAGTCATCTTCATACTGCAGGCGTGTTTATCTGAAGATTTTAGATCATTTCTGTAAATTAAATTTCGCTAGGTTGTATAATCTACCAACAATTTCGTATTTTATTTCAACACCTATCTCATTTACATGTTGCATGAAGGCTAAAAGCACCATACTCATATAAAAGTTAAAAGTGTAGGTTAACTATGCATCCCTGTTTAATTTTCGTATTCGTGTCTACGGGAGCAGTTAAATCAGCGTCACATATTATAGCTGCTTTAATTTTAGCCTAAAGTTGTTTTTATATATATATTCCAGATCGTGGAAAAAATTAAACGCGTTCAAATTATACGAAATTACAAGCATCGAACGAAATGTAGTAATTTTCGAATGGCACACAGTAGAATCAAGCCGTATTTGCGTACGATGGTATTATCGCATGGTCAAACTCATAATCCGACATCCGGTTATTTTGACCGGTGTACAATCCCTTCTGTCCCATCACCTTTATTACTGTTTAACGACTTTATTTTCAAATGTCATTGCGAACTATGTATATATATATATATATATATATATATATATACATGTGTGTATGTGTGTGTAAACTACATTTCGTAATGATCATTGACAAAATTCTGGTGGACTATTGTAATCATCGGAATGTCATCGCGAAATAAATCGAAGGAATGACTGGTTTAATCCGAACAAAAAGGAAAAAAATCTAAAGAAAAAAGAACAAATATTTTTGTATATATATATATATATATATATAAACCTCGAAACGGACCCGAACATTCAATATTATACTCCACCAAATAGGAGCCTTCTTCGACTAAAAATTCTAATCTACATCTACGGACTAGACGAACAAAGACGGAGATAAAAAAAAAATTCTTTGAAAATCTACTGACGAGGAGGAAAGAAAAACCAAAAGGGTTGGAGGGTGTAGCTAGCCAAGGCGAATTTACCCGTTCGTGTATAGAAAATGAAGCCATTAAAATTTGAAAAGGCTGTGTCGCCTACGTCCTAATGACGGGTTTGAAAATTAACGAATATTGACCCTATTTTCTCATAGCGGAATTGCCAACCATCGGTTAAGCAAAACGTAATACCACTTTTTGCGCTTAATTTATGCCATTAGGTGTGTATGTATAGGTAATATGTGTTCGTGTATACAAATATAATATATCATACGCTAACACCGATAAAAAAAAAACGATTCCGACCTTTATACTTCTTCTATTAAATGACTTTATTTCTGAAAAGGCTGAACGAGTCGTTCGTATTACATTCATTAATCATTAGTTAGAAATTCTCTGCGCATTCGTGCGCAAAGTGAACGTTTATATACCGAGACTTCGGTAATATTTCTTACACAAGACCAAAAGTGTCGAATTAATTCAAGTTCATTGGATCGTTTAGGATGAACAAGATCTTATAATCCAATAATGCGTGTAATATATATATTATGTGTGTGAAATCTATACAATTAATAGAAAATATGAAGAACCGTATCTTAACATTTGGAATGTGGCGTTACAGAAATCCCGTGCACAAATAAGACAAAGATCGAAGAAGTGTTAGAACTGATGAAAACTGGCCGGATACAAACGACTATAATAAAAAGACAAAAAAAACATCATTTTTCGGATACGAGGGTTGAAATATATCTTTTACAGAATGATAATGATCAGCGATAGAAGAAAGCCGGAAAGAAAAAGGATCTCTTGATTGGATAACATCGAAAAATTGACTTAAATTCATAGAACAGCGGAATTAATTAGAGTATCGAGAGATCGGGGGACTTTTTCCTTGAGTTTGTAAAATCCATGCCTAGTAACTAGGCAATACCAAATCGGGTAGAACGTTAAGAAGAAGAATATATATATATGTATGCTTGGACCTATGCTATAACAGATATACACTTACGACTTTAGGCTCAACGCATGCACAACAACGGCAATGTTTACAGACGACATTGCGATCCTATGCATCTTGACAAAAACTTACAGGATCACTTAGACGACCTGGAAAAATGATATAAATCTTGGAGAATTGCAATTAACGAATCCAAGTGTACACATGTTACATCTATTCTGAAGAAAGTGGACAATTATCCAGCAGTAAAGTTAAATAAAAAACATCTGTGCCTCGGAGCGCAGGGAAGAAGTGAAAGTTAAAGACATTTAAACTAAATTCGATACAGAGTTTTTTTTTAATTTTTACAAGTGTGTGTATATATAAATAAACACACACACACACACATATATATATAAGAATAAGCCGTGGTTTGAGATCGGTGTTGATAGCGCGATACATGCGAACGGGATGTATTTATATACGGCTATGTATCACCCCGGGGGTACTATTTTACCTTCCGGGATCCGGAGCTGTAACCAGAACGGGGCGCGTCCACAGGTGGCGGATAGTGGAATGGCCTACAGATATGTAGGTTAGCTGTGAATAAGACATTAGTCGAATAAACAGCCGCGGACCAACAGCGGCTACTGGCGGAAAGTCTGTAGCAGACGATTCCGGTAGTGACAAGGTTAGGAGACACGAGGATGCAGATGGACAGCTCCATTAAAAGTCTGGAAAAATCCGATGACCAGAGATAAGTCTTAAACCAATTATATACGTTTCCCTTGTACAAGTTTTTCAATAAAATTAGATGGTCTACAATATCGAATGCTTTACGTATATCAAAATATACTGAAATAACCGATCTCCCTTCTTCGAGACATCTAGAAATGTAAGATATGTGTCCAAATAAAGCATCATCAGTGCCTTTACCCGGAATAAAACCAAATTGATTGGGACTGAAAATCTTAAATTTTAGTAAGTAATTTAATATAATTTCTTTCATGCATTTCTCAGAAATTTTTGAGAATGTTGATAATATACACACAGGTCTATTACATTATTTCCGTCACCGCTTTTATATACCGGAGTTATTGTGGCCAGTTTAATTATATCTTGGAACCTACCGATATTTACAGATTCATTAAATAAGTATGTTAAAGGTTTTAAAAATAAATGCATATTTTCTTTGATTAGTGTTACAGAGATTCTGTCATGACTAAAAGACGGTTTATAGGTAGCGAGAGTATGGCTCTTTTAATGTCCTCTGTTGAAAAATTCAAGAAAGCAAACGATTTGACAAGAGGGGACACTGACATATCGCTAATATTTGCATTCCGCACGTTTAGATTACAATAATCTACTATTTCATTCACGCTATTTCGAAAATACTCGTTAAAATAATTTGAAACGAATCTCTCATTTCCATCAGTACTTAATTATGATTTCTTTGATCTTAAAAGCTTCCTTTCCAGTAACTTGTTTGATAAGCGTCCAATAATCCTTTTGTTTATTTTTACATTTATTTAACATGGACGTGTAGTACGCAAATTTAGCTTTACGAGAAACAATTTCATATAAATAACAATAGTTTCATTATTTTTCTTCGACCTTTAAGACGCCGTTCGGTATAAGACGGAAACAAAAAATTCGAGACGCACTTTGCGAACGATCAGTCGCTGGAAATATGTTTTACTTCGTGAAAAACTTACTAAACAACTGAAAAGTTCACGTCAGTATCGGGAATATTCGACAAAAAAATTCATTTAAAAACGCAATACCGCGATGCTCGATGTTTAGCTCATTTTATTCGATATCACGATAAATAATATTTCGTTAAAAGCTATTTTTCTTTTTATACATTCGCAGATGATCTAGAAATATCGAAATATTTCAACTGGTGAAAAAAATTTTCAGTACACGGTAAGTAAGAAAAACACGTGAAAATCTATTCCCTCAGACCAAAACCTGCGGAGGTTCATTTCTGCCGAAGTAACATATATATTCGAATAAATGGCGAATCGCAATTAAAAATTAACTTATAAAAACGAAATCAACTCTGAAGTATCTATACTTACACTAGCATAACGAATTAAAGTGGAAAGAACAAAAATCTCTCCTATTCCAAAAATTAGTCATTTTATTTACAAATATTACGCGCAATATGGTCCCTGGTACGTCTTCTCTATTCAACTCGACATATAACGCCATCCACGCAAAATTCAATTTCCAAGATTGAAACAAATCACCACATCGAACGAATTATAAATATATTTATAGGATCAACGCGTCAAAATGTAACAAACTTTGGAATTGTATCACAATCTCCAGGAGTGGTTTGTTACGTTATAGATCTATCAACGCAATATTCGGTATTTTTTGCCGAATTATACACAGTTATGTCGCTGATCTGCTGCTGTCATTGAAAAGCACAAAGATCTAATACATCCCCAATTCTCTCCCTTTCTATTATTACGTTTCAATTATAACTCTACCAAGTTACATCCCTCTACTTAATCCCAAATATTTGCGAGAAGACGAAAAATTAGTAACTAACCAAATTAAGCGACTAGTTTAGTCAGTAAAAAGAGAAAACGACTACATGACATCGCCTTCTGCAATCCGAAAAATAGAAATGAGCGATGCGTGATATAAGTTTATTCCCCTAGAAAAGCTCTCCGAAAGGTATTAAGCAGTTAAATGTTAGATTAAATTAATGACTGAAACCTAAGATAATTTCAAATAGACTGCTGTAAATGTGAATTACAGGTAATTATTATAACTAGATCACAAATAGCGTTAGATAAATGAACCGGAATATCCATAGAATTCGTCTATATATATATATGTACACATATATTGTGGGGATGTTACCCAAAATGATACTGTGCGTACGAAACTAACTCATATTTCTATAAACGTAGACATCTTCTCTAGAAATATGAAACAGAGTTACATGCTCAAAATGAAAAACAGACGATATATCGTATGAAAGACCGTGTTACATGATGAGCGCGGTTAGTAGAAATCGTAATGTTATTAAAGATGGACATTTGAAGAACAAGTGATCAGAATTGAAAATTGCACATCTAGTGCAAGGACGTTGCATAACCCCTTAACGAGTAATACCCCCACCCGAATCGCAATCTGCCAATCGGTAAAATTCCTTTATGCTTTTCATGGAAATTTAGGAAGAAACACGATTGTAATTGATAGTACTGAATGAGAAGTGACTGACTGTTTTATATTCATAACATAGCTGTGTTCCCAAAGTTTCCTATATTCCAAATGTATAAAGCATACGATATAAACACCACGCAATTAGGCACTTTAGCTAACGAATCTAAGATTTCATCCTCTTGAATTCCGGATAGAGAGTTCGAAAGCGCTCTTATGTTTCAACAAATAATATAATGATCGTTATCTGACGATGATTTATACGCGTCAGCCACTAAATAAGAAATGCCGTCTACAGAATTGACATTGTTATTGAAACTAAACATGTTTTCGTACAATTTTAAGGCTGTGGGAAATGAGAGAAGTGGGTTTAACGAAAAACAAACGGACGGTAGATGAAGAAGATAAAGAATCACTAACAAAAAAATTATGCAAAGATTTTTCAGCGTGACTTGTAATTTTTTTTTCTCGCATACCAACTCTTTTAGGTTATCAACGCAATAGGCAATCCCCAATAGATGAAGCCGCTCAGTTATATATTTTTACTTGCTACACAGTAAACTACTAGAACATACACAGACGATATTAATGGATTTCGATTTTTGCCGAGTGCATTATGCATTTACCACCGCCATCACCGTGGAGGACATCCAGATCATCATGAATTATTTGTTGCGAACACAGTATGGCGCAACGGTCATTATCCTGAGTATTTTCGAATTGTCTTTTATCAAGACGCGTTCTAGTAGCTGATCCGTATATTTCTAAGCCATATTTCCAAGCAGAGGAGCTACGATGGTTTTTATACGGAATAATTTTGTTCGCCAGACTGAGCTTAGATTTCCATCTCCGTGGATATAATTGCCTTACTAACATAACTTTCGATGTCTTCGTCGTATTAATTAGACGGAGATTCCACGTTAGGCACCTTATTTCTTCTTAGTACGTACTAGTTCTCGGTTAATATGTAAAAATTGGCCATATCGTACTCTAATATGTATATATATATATATATATGACTACGTAGAAATTTAAACCGTTAAAAGTCGGTTATTAAACGAGCGACGTTATAGGTGACATAAAAACGAAACTTGTCTCGTGGTCGATAAAACGTCGCGGAGTATTAACAATAACGGTAATAACGATAACCGTTGAAACGGAACGTATTTAGTGTCGTCGTGCGTAGAAAGTTAAACGGTTGTCGCGGAACGTATAAACACGTATGAAAACTTTCAGAATTATTAACTGCGAAAAATGAGTAGAAATCTAAAAAAAAAAGAAGTTTTCACACGTTCTAAATGAAACTCAAAATTGTCTTGTTGGCGAATGGCGTAATTACGAAAACGCATTTGTTGCTGAAAACTAAACAAGATTCCGTGAAGGCTACGTCAACATGATCGTCGTCGTAATACCGGAACATAATGTTTTAGTGCCGACGTTATCATTACATTTACTAAAGTCGCGCGCCAACTGTTACTAATGCAGTTTGCCGTTGTCAGATCGTTATTCCGTTATATTACTTCCAGTTAAATTGTCTATATTAAGCAATCGCTGAACGTTACAGACCTATCCATATTATTATTATTATTATTATTATTATTGTAATTCGAAAGTTATTGCGTAATCCTACATCGCGCTAGTGTCGGCGCGCGCCAAACTTCGTATCGTACATTCACGATGACGACATTATTCGATAAACACGATTAGATATCGTTGTTCTCCGAACGACACTTTCAATTCAGATGTCACCGATAGCAGCCCCAGTCGCCAGTCAGTAACAACAATCGATGGTGGGAAACAAGACGATATTATATACAGAAATCGACGCGATACCATCCGAAATTCCGTCAACGAGAAATAATTAACGAGTCCGTATCTCGAAAATTGGAAAAAAACGTTTAAAACTTATCGTATTTCTTAAAATTTCTTATTTATTCAATATTCAACACTAACGACAATACCAACAACAATAATGCTAATAGCAACAGAAATACCAAAACGTCAAGTGCCAACAACTTCATCATCACTACCATTACCTCCGACCAACCATAAAACCTCCGACCAACCATAAAACCTACTCCTACGGTACAACATTATACACTTTAAACACACGTAAATGTACGGTGAAATAATCTATTCGGACGCGATACGTATAAGCTATTATACTGTTAATATTTTTATTTTACAATTATCGAATCAAAAATTATTATTTAATGGGTAAAGCTTGTGGAAGCCCGTATAAACAAATATACATATATTATTATTATTATTATTATTAATCGAATTTGGCCGACTGAGGAGAAACATACACACATAATTTCAAATTATACTCTGTTCTTGTTTTTCTTTGTTGCCTAATATTCTTTCATTCCTTCGGAATGTTTCTTTCATCCGTCCATATTTTTCCAGTCTTCTTCATTGCACTTTCCACAAACCCTTCAAACCGAATTGATCTTCTGTTGAAATTTATTACGATCGTTTATTTCTTCTTCAGAAATCTTCATGTACTGCATATCTTCCTTCTCTTGTACAATCTACGGAATCCGGGTGTTTAGGGTTGCCATCGAATACTCATTGTGTCGCTGATTTGTTCTATTCTTTTATATACCTGCTTATTGCTTTTTAATTTCCATTTTTCTCCATCCTTTCTAGGTATTTTCCGTATTATTCTTCTTTCCTTTTTAACTAATTGATCCATTTCCTTTTACAATAACCCATTATGAGATACTCTGTGTCCCATAGATTATGAGTTTTAATAACCGTGTTGTAATGTCAAATTTTGACATTAATGGAGATTGATTTCTTATTGTAAACGTTCCTGGTTAATCGAAACGCCCCGTTCCATTTTCTCGTTCTATGATTGCTACTTTATC
Source organism: Coronaproctus castanopsis (assembly GCA_032883995.1). Classification (NCBI taxonomy): domain Eukaryota; kingdom Metazoa; phylum Arthropoda; class Insecta; order Hemiptera; family Monophlebidae; genus Coronaproctus; species Coronaproctus castanopsis. The sequence continues at coordinate 245,363,210 of CM065052.1, forward strand.
CGTGGCTTTAATCTGAATTAACTCTCCGAGATATTTAAATCTTTCAACTTTTTCCATTTCTTTTATCATGTTTGGAACATTTTTATGTCATAAACTTCGTTTTTTTAAAAAAAATTTTTAATCCCACTTTCCTTGCTACGTCGTTTAGTATTTCTAATGGCCTTTTTGCATCATCTATATTTTCTCAAAGGCAAGACAGCCTATTTCCAGATACTTTTTCGATTTCCACCTGTTTCATGCATATTCTCGTATTACCTTTTCTAAAATAAAGTTGAATAGAAGCGGCGATAGTCCATGCCCCTGCCTAACTGGAGTCCTTATTTCAAACGGACGGTTGTGAGATTAAACCTTGGAACTTAATTTTTGAATGTGTGTTCGTTAACGTTTCCTTCACAAGCGATAACAGCTTGTTATCAACTGCAAACTCTTCCAAAATATCGAACAAGGATTGTCGGTCTACTGATGAGTCGTACGCTTTTGCAAAATCTACAAAGGTGATAACTATATTTTTCGTTCTTAGTTTTTGATAATTAATTTAAGGTTCAAAACTTGTTCGACACACGATCTTCCCTTACGGAAACCAGCTTGTTATTCTCCTAATTGATCATCCAAATGTTCTTCTAATCTCTTCTGGAGTGCTTTTGAAAAAGTTTTATAAGTTACTGATAGGAGCGATATTCCTCTGTAGTTGTTAACATACGTTCTGTCACCTTTTTTACGCAGCGGGTGTATTAACGCAGTTTTCCAATCCTCCGGTATCCTTTCGGTTTTTGCCAAATCAGTTCCAATATTTTCTAAAATTTTTCAGAGTTACTAATTTCCACGCTACAATTGCATCCTCCCTCGACGCTTTGATGTTTTTGAGTTCTTGAATAATTTTTTTAATCTCATTTAGATCTGGAGGTTTGGAGTTTTCTCGTTTGTTTGTATCGTCACGCTTCATAAATTTCATCTTTGGTTCTTCGCAGTTCGATAGATTCTTAAAATGTTCTGCTAACACTTTACAATTGTCTTTGTTGTTTCAGACTAGTTCACCTTTGCTGTCTTTAAAACACAAGGCGGATGGTTTGTACTTTTCTAAACATTGTTGAAAGGTTTTATAGAATGATCTGGTTTTGTTCTTCTTAAAATCATCTTCTATTTGTTGTAATCGCTCCCTTTCAAAATGTCTTTTCGTCGTCCGTATAATTTTTGCCGCTTTCTTAAATTTTTCGTAGTCATCATTACGATCGAATGGCTTCTTCACATTCTTCGTTCCACAATAGATGTTTCTTATTTTTATTTAAAGCGGCTGTGATGTACGCTGCCTCAACTAATTTTTTTTTTATTTCATTCCATTCTCCAGACTGGATATTCAAATAATTTTGAAACTCAGTTTTTCTGAATTTCAACTTATCAATATCAATCGTTCGTTTTTTTGGGCATCTTTATATATGCTTTGGTTTGAGGGATGAATTTTACTTTTACTCTTGTTAAATAATTGTCTGATTCAATGTTGGCTCTTTTCTCACTTTAACATTCATGATTTCTTTTTCGTTCTTATGTGAAATGGTTACGTGATCTATTTGAAATTCCCCCAGATTAGTATTGGGGGGACTTCCGTGGTTTTTTTTCTCGATACTTCCCTATTCACTAGAAATGCCGTTCCCGATTGTGGAATTCCATGTCTTGCTGGATTTACTCCATTTTTGCCTTTGAAAATGCGATATCCCTCTGATTCCATTACATTCTCATCGGTATATCTTGTTTCTTGCAATGCAAGGATCTCTATTTCATATTCTTTCATTACTTTAATGAGTTATTTTAGTTTCCTAACTTTACACAACGAATTAATGTTCAAGGTTCCAAAATAATACTTCTTTTTAGGTCTTAGTTTCTGTGACCTGATGTAGTTTCGAAATTTCATCTTATCGCATATGTTGGTCTGGGATCCCCAGAATAAGAATAATAATAATTATTATTATTATATTTTTTAATAAAAATGTACTAGATGATAAGGTAGCATTTTTGTTTCGAATAGTATTATTTTATGTTTCAATTTTTTAAATAACCGCAATTTTAAGGCGTGTAAATAATTTTTATATACTCGAGAAGTCGAATGTGGATTTGTGAATGTTTGAACGAGGTTTTTTCGGCAAATATGTGTATAGTATGAGTTTAGTTATAAAACTTACTAATAATTTATTTCGATGGAGACAATCGCATATTATATAAGTTCTTTGCGAACCTAGTATACGCGCAGAATTACGCATAACTAGGTTATTGAAAGGCTACAAAGAAATGTTTAGAGTTGATTACTGGAGAAGAGGGTAAAACAATTAATGAGTTGAAAAAAGAAGTTAACATGTTAGACGCGAGTGCGCTTTATTTATTAGTGAAAATACGGGACTATTTTACAAATGAAAAAGATGACACGAAACTAGTTGAAAACATGTCGACAAAATACTCCTTAAGGAAATGAATAAAATATAACACACCAGTACCGAAAACTAGGCATAGCGAGCAGATGGATAACTATATTATAACCAAAATGTTAAACGAAATGCCCCGGATAACACCTTAAAAAGAAACCACTTTAAAAATCGAAAAAAAAAAAAAAATGGCTAATAGATGTAAATAAAATAATAAAAAATAGCTTCGATTAATCGAATCTATAAAAACGATGAAAATAAAAATAAAATTATTAAAATCAAGTAATTATAAATATAAATAGCGACACTACGGAAGTGCCGCTACAAAATATTGGATACTATAATAAATATTAAATAACACGCGAGAGTGAAAATGTAAAAACAATTATGTGTGTGAGTGTACTTGTGTTTTTAACTATGAATATGAAAGCACGTAGGTATTAAGTAATCGAATGTAATTTTATTTTATAACAGAAACCTGTCGACAAGCAAATGCTTGATGGAACAATTATAAAACATTAATCAAAAGTTTATTATATAAATGTGTCTATATATTAAAGTATACGATTTTAAATAAAAAATAAAGTAATAGTTAATTTTTAATTGTAACGGTCGTATCTATAATAAGATCGTTTTCCGTTCTAGGTTATTGCTGTTTTAATTTTTTCAACTTCGATAATATCTTCACGACAATCACGTCGATATTGCAATTACGACTGAGCCTTATTTAATGTCCTATAATTCCGTCTTGTACATTTGCTTTATTATTCTATTATTCTATTCTCGGTTCTTTTCAAAGTCAAACGTAGACATAACGTTCTTTCGTTCGCAATACACAAGTGCGCTATTAACGGTTCATTTACCTGTATAGGTTATATAGAGAGAAAATTACATATTTTAAAATTTTCGTGCTCAGTTTTCGCTTAACGGTAACTAACTCGTAAATTCTGATTATTAAAATTAGAATCTAACGTTATTTTTAACACGCCATCAACTCACGTAATATTAACTTACCAGCGCCGTCCGTATTGCGAACTTCATGTTTAATTCGGAAGAAAATCTTCATTTAGAATTTTTAACATCGAACCTACCTCGTTAAGTCCCCTACAATCGTGCAACCCCCCCAGGTTCCTCATTCGTTTGTTCGACAGGTCAAACTTTTCACGAAGCCTCATTAAGTTGTCAAAAAAAAAAAAAAAACCGAAACCGAACCGTTATTTACGTCACACACGTGTTTTATACACCTATAAACAAGTGCTGCTGTAGATAAATATATACACGCTCACAAACACGAACACGCTATCATACATACTTAACATATATGCAATAAATATACATATGTATATTTAGTTATATTTATATATATATATATATTATACATTAGGAACACTTAAATATACATATATATATATATATATATAAAAGATGCAAAATTTCTGAAATAAGAATAACATGTAAATCAACCGTATTAAAAACGGTGTCACGCGCACATTTACAGAGATGTATATATATATATATATATATATATATATATATATATATATATATATATATATATATATATAAAAACACGGCAATTTTATAACCTCAGACCCATCAAATGTAATTACTTTCAGTAAGGCTGTACTGAAAATGTGTATAACAATAAATGTTTCCGACGTATATTATAAGTGAATTTTCGAAAGCCCAACGTCGAGCTAATTATTTACACACACAAACATATATATATATATAAAAATCAAGAACAAAGGCGCACTTCAAAGAGTGGAAGAAGAGACGAGATTAATGTAATTAATAAAAAATCGAGGAAACAGTACGATTGGCCACTTATGAAGACATTTTTTTCCTCGATAACAGACTTAACTAAACGGAAAACATCCGAAGGGAAGACCAAGAACAAAATTTATGGAAATTATACTAAACGAAAGAAAATATGTTGAAATTGAAAATTTGGCCTATAAAAGGAAGTTACCGGATGACAGCCATGTTGCTAACCAACCTAATAGTTGAGGAGATATAGAATAAGACATATATATATACATGCAAGCAGAAAGATAGAGAAAGAAAGAAAAAGATAAATAAATAAACAACAAAGGAATAAGGAGGCGAATAAATAAATAAGAAAGAAAGAATTTTCTTTATAAGAAATAAAATAAATCTATAAACTAAACATTCTATCGTTCCAAAAAATACAAATTTCTTAACCTATACAACTTTCGATAATGTCAGTGTGAAATAGTGTAGAATTTGTTATTTCATTTTAAATTACAGGAAACATTTCGAAAAAAATGAAATCTGTACTAAGGATACTAATATATAAAACTGTAGTGTCTGTCTGTGATTTGTGAATATTTTCATTGTAATCACTGCAACGGACTATTTCTATCGCACATCAAACAGAAAATTTATTTTTTAATATTTTTGTCTGCATGTCTCTTCTGATTTAACTCAAAAACTATTAGAGCAATAACGATGAAATTCGCACAGCTTATAGCCTATATTGTTGGATTCATTAAAAAGTTTTGTTTCACATTGATATTACAAATAAGACAGAAATTACAATAATTTAAAGTTTTAAAAAGCAGGTAACAGCGATATCTCTGTTAAAATTTAACAGGCGTTTGGATGTACCTCCACTACCAACAACCGCCTTTCAAACCGCGTTTTGTTGCATAAGGGGCGTCAACCAAATAACGGAGGATATATATATATATTGGTAAAAGCAAGAGACATCGATATTGTATTTAACAAAAAAATTACACAGACGAAACCGTGGGTAACATATATATTACATTATGCCTATCTCAACCCACTGCTGGGTGTGACTTTCTCTAAACGTTTCCAAAGTTGCCTATCTTGTGCGACGCGCATCCAATTGATTCTGGTTACTTTCACAATGTCATCCCGCCACCTTGTCATGGGTCTTCCTTGCCTGCGACGATAATTAATTGGCCACTACTGCAACATGCGCTTTGTCCATCTGTTGTCATCTCGTCTGGCAATATGCCCTGCCCAATTCCATTTCAGTTTAGCTATACGTTCTACTGCGTCTACTAATTTCGTTTGTTGTCTAATCCATGCAAAATACTTTTACGATCTCGGAGTCCGATATTCAGCATGACTCGTTCGTGCTCCGTTTGAGTTTTCCTAATTCGTCTAATTATTTGTCTTGTGAAACTGCACGTTTCAGCTCTATATGTTAGAACTGGCATCACACGCTGGTTGTATACTTTACTTTTTAAACTATTCGGTATTTCTTTATTCTTAAATACACTGCTTAGTTTTCCGAACGCAATCCAGGCTAGAAATGTTCTCCTTTTATCTTCCAGTTGCATACTCATTTTCTTTTCCACCGTAGTTTCTTGTCCGAAATACGCATATTTTCCTACAGTTTCTATTTTTTCGCCATTTATAGATATTGTTGCACTTCCTGTTGTATTCGCCATTATCGTCGTTTTGTCCAAATTTATTTTTAGTCCAATCTTTTCAGACTGCGCATTCAGGTCTGCCAGCATTAATTGTATTTCCTCTATACTGCCGCCTATTAGAACCACATCATCAGCGAAGCGCGAGTGATTTAATTTTTCTCCATTTATTTGGATGCCCATTGAGTTCCAGTTTAATTTTCTAAAGACACTTTCTAAAGCTGCGATAAACAGTTTTGGCGATATGATTCGTTTCAATGGTATGTCATCGGTATTATTCTATACTTTAACCTTCATTGATGCCGATTCATACATTTCCCTGACAATATTAATGTAATAGCCATCGATTCCAGAGTCGTATAGTGAATTTAGCACTGCCCATATTTCCACCGAGTCGAAGGCTTTTTCGTAAAAAACAAAGGCCATACATAGATCCAGATTATACTCTTCACAATGTTGTATTATTCCCAAATCGTGGTCGTTTGTCCTGAACCCCGATCGAAATCCAGCCTGTTCTGTTGGTTGATGGATGATAACATACTGATAGGTCTGTAATTCCTTAGTGCGAGTGTATCTCCTTTTTTATGGATCAGAATAACTTCCGCACATTTCCACGCATCCGGTATCTTATTTTCTTTTAGGCACTTATTAAACAAATCACATAACATGTCTACCATTACTGAGCCTCCGTATTGTAGCATTTCTGGCAATATTTGGTCAGATCCGGGTGCTTTATTTCTCTTGAGTGATTTGAGAACACGTCTGACTTCTTCTTTCATTATTTCCGGGACATGCGCATCGTTAACCAGATTAATATCAATGCTTATCTGTTGTTCTTCTGGCGCCACTTTTGTGTTATATATTTCAGTGAAATATTTTTCTATTTCGTGTAATATTTCTGTTCTCTCTTTTATAAGTGTCCCTTCCGTATTTTTTATGTTTTTTAAGTATTTTTGTACCATACAAGAATGCTCTTTTAAATATCTTCGGACCTTTATTATCTTCAATTGTCTTCTTTATAAGGTTAGTGTTAAATTTACGAATATCATTCCTAATTTTTTTTCTTAGTAGTTCGTTTAAATCTGCCCACTCTATTAGATTTTTGTTTGCTGTTACTTTCAGTGTACGTCGTTGTTGCATTAATTTTAGAGTGTTATTACTTAGTTTCTTCGATATAGCTTTATTTTTAGGAGCTATGTTAAATGCACATTCCCGCATACTTTTAGCTATAATTATAGCGGCTTCGTCGCATTTAAGAGATATCTTATTGTGTAATTTTTCTTTTAGATCATTCTGATAACTTATTCTATTGTTTGACAGTTTCTCCACATCCACCTATTTATGAATAGGAATTTTTGTGTACTGTTTCTTGGCTTGTAAATTTATTACTAATGGAGCTCTCAATAATCTATCGTCACTGCCAGTAACTACAACATCTTCAATTAAGTGACGGTTACTGCATAAAATGTAATCAACTTCGTTTTTGTATCGAAAATCTGGGCTTCTTCAGGTCCATTACATTTTTGGATTTTTCTTGAAGAAGGTATTCATCGCGTAAAGATTATTGATCTCAAAAAAGTTCAACAGTGTTTGGTCCCTTTCGTTTCTAATACCAGTTCCATGTTCGCCTGTTGCTGTCTCTTGATAGGTTTGCTAAAGTCCGATTACTGCGTTAAAGTCTCCCATAATCACTGTCCACTTGTACCAATCTTTATGAATCTTGTATCTATTTCTTCATCCGGATGTCCTCCTGTTGGTGCGTAGACTTGTATGAGTTTAAGAATTTGTTTTTGATGTAATTTAATTTATATATATATATATATATATATATATATATATATATATGTGTGTGTGTAATTCTGTCTATTACGCTGGAATATTTTAATATTTTATTAGTCCATCGTTTGTTTATTAAGAATCCCACACCGTTTAAATGATTTTGGCCTTTGTAGTATAATACTCTTTGTGTTTGTAATTTTATGTATTTTCTCCAAACCGTCTAACCTCACTTAGGCCCAATATATCCCAATTTATTTTGTTTAATATATATGTTTATTCGTCATTTTTAAATACGTAACTTAGTTTCCTGAAAGTTACCATGCTAATGATATTCTGCGATGTACTTATGCACTTCTGTCTGCATCATCTTTAATTTATTGTACGACATGTGCATACTCGTTGACTGTTTCTACAACTACTCTATTATTTCTTTCCATTCGTACACTTTCTCGAGGATTTGTCGTTAATTTAGTCTTATACAAATTTATTTTTAGGGCATTTTTTTTTAATGCGTGTCTAATTTAGTTAGCATCACTTGAAGCTCGTTCGTGCTAATTCATATTAGTGCTACATTATCTACAAATATTAGGTGATTTAAATATTCTCAATCCATTCTGATGCCCTCACATAGCCCCGGTCAAATTTCCTGATCGTAGTTACTAATGCCGGTAATAAACGGATGGTAATATATTACCAGGTTTTACGAATCGAAGAAAATAGGGATAACCTCCGCTCAGCAGTAAATTATTCAATATTTGAAAAGCCCTCCATCTTACCCGAGTCGAGGTTCTACAACTTGGGACTAATTGTCCCTTTATCGGCGACTCAGACAACTTTCCAGTCATATTTCTGGTGGAGCAACTGAGGAATCGCTGAACCGTCAACTGCCCAAAGTAATCACTTATCATTGTCTGGAGTCCGAAAGCCGAGCTGGTAATTAATGACAATTGTCATTCAGTGAAACTCTTACTTATAGCAACTGCCTTCCAACAAGAAGCATGATTGAATCACATCGTCTCGCGTGATGAGTTTGCGGCCCTGTGTTGCCCAACTTCATCACCGCTTTCAAGATATCTCGGCCAATTGACCAGGTAGATTTCGGCCTAGCTCTCTGCCAGCACACTAATAATTTGATGATACCTACCGATGTCAATTTCCTCGATTTTACTCGGCGGCAAGTAACAGGTGATACTGATCGCACACGCTCCCGCACTGACAACCTGTTTACCTAAGAGAGAAAAGCTCTTCGTAGTAAGCAAATGGACCGTGTGACGCGTTCTGAAACATGTCAACGCCTTCACAAATCATTCGTAATTTTTCCACTATCTGGGTCACTCGGCAGTAGAGTCTTCGTAATTCCATCCAATACTCTTACCACCTCGCGAGAGCATAAACTTTATTACGGGTCTTCCTTATTTTACGGCTCTTTTTAAATGCCTTTTTCTGTAACAGGCTTGATAAGCTTACTTATTATTGAAGCGAAAAACAAAGCTGCTGACTTTTGATGCTCTCGGACCTCGAACCATTATCCTTTCCGGTCATCAGAAGTTATACCCATATTTCCTGATGAACCATCATCATGCAAACAGAATATCTATATCTATAATCGTTGCATTATACATACGAACATTACATTACGGTAGTACACTTCTAGCTCAATCAGGAATCCCGATGACTTTCAAAAATATTCTACTATATTTAAAGTTTCAATGTGTGTCCGTTGTTTATCTACAATTGTTATTTCATAAAGGTGACCATAAACGGCTGTCATTGACCGCTAAAATTGTTCGTCCTACGTTACGAATTAATGGGGCTGCCTTTACAGCTTACCCAACGTGCTACTATGGGCAGTTAATTCGATAGTTTTCTCCGTAAGTCCCCGGTTCTTTCGATTTATTCGAAAGCTTTCCCAATATTTTACGGGTTAGAAACGATGGATGCGATATAAATTCATCTTCCTATTTCTGGTCGGCGTCTGCGTAAATTATTCAATTCTATCCGATATAATCGAATTAATCGAGAAGTATTAACTGCAAATTTTCCAAATTTAAATACATTTTTATAGAACAATAATTCAAATATTCGGGAATTTCGTAGAAGTCGGTGGATTTTTTCGTTACACGAAGATTATTTCGGGATATAAAAGCGAATATCTCGTTTTTCTTTCATCGTGCTAATAATAACTACGACGAAAGGAAAAACGATGTACGTCGATAAATAAAACGCCGAGAATTCGCCCGGATACGAAATAAGGAAAATGCCCGTTTTCAACAGCTTATAAAGTTGCCCATACCGTAAGCTCGATGATACGCATCCGTCCAGCGGCCAATAAAAAATAAGACGATGCTCTATATCGGTGTCTGCCAGCGGTATATAATAATCCGAAAGGAATATGGAATAATAAAGCGATAAAAGTTGCCGAATAAAACAAAAAAAAAAACTTTGGAAGCGACCAATACTTATAGCTCGCAAAATGGAATTTTGTAATGTACCAGTTTGCGGTGAAGAGTGTGTGCATAGCGAAACGAATCCAAAAAATAGAATAGCAATTTCTACGTTATCCCGTATGCCGAATGAAACTATAGGCCTATAAAAACAATCGCCACAGGTAAAATACCATTATTATTATTATTATTATCATCATCATCATACTTATCGATATAACGTAGTGATATGGAAATTTTCGTTGCGGTTGAAAAACGAACGTGGATGGAAAAATGTGCATAAAAATAGAATACCGGAAAATTTATATCGTTACATTTTACGATGTGCCTCGCCATCGCCGTTGCGTTTTGCGGATGTTAAACGGGGGGTGGGTGGAGAAAAAAAGGGTCGGGTACTCTCCTCCGCTTAGTGACGGTTAAATGATGAGAAAATTGAAGCTTCGAAGTTCTATAAACACGAAGCAATGGGAATAACATAACGAACAACGCCGAACAGGATAAATATAAAATTTTACGCACGCTCGTTACGAGCACACGCGTACACAAATCAAAATACTACGCTATACTCGCACCACAGCGATACGATTTTAATCATTGTTCATTTGTGTTAGTAGTAACGGTATTGTGGCGGTCTGGTTATACGCGTGCGGTATTATTTTATAATTATTTCGGTTCACTTCGGCGGTAATGGAAATATATTTCAAAAACCTAATCCACTTACCGAATATGAACGATAAAATAAATTTTGCGAAATTTTTCGACCTAATTCGAATTTTGTAAAATGCCTATTAACAGTGTTCGTTCTAACAGAACGCCGTTAAAAAATTCGATTAATATCCTCCGGTATTTTCAGTATTAAAGTTAATTAACGTTTTCAGTCACGCTGCACAACCTCGTAATCTGATACTGAGTTCGAATTGTTACTAGGAAAAAATACCTCTCGTCCCAACTGTCCGTCCAGTCGGTCGGTAAAGGAATTACCAGTTTGGTATAAATCGGTAGACTTTAAACAACAAGAAGGCAGTTAAAAAATATAAAAAAATCGCAAAGCTTGAACATAAAATAAAATATATAAATATATATATATATATTATATATAAACAATATATAATAAATATAAAATGTAAAAAATACTGATTTAGAAAATACCAGGCACGTAGCGTTAATGGAAGCGATGGAAGCTTCCCGTAACAAATTATGAGTATGGAATTGTTCTTTAGTATCTATGAAAAGAACATTAGTCGCAAAAAAAAAAATAAAGTAACTCAATAATTTTCAGTACCAAAATTAAAAAGTATTAGAAAAAACCGTGCTAGATAAAAATCACCCACAAGTGAATGATCGGAAGAACTACAAGTGTTATATTTCACTTTATTACTTCATGATCTGCGCATATTAGTGGTAACTATAAAAGGCTGCGCGAAATTAAAAGCTCTAGGCTCGGCCGCATTCGAGATCACATGCAATATTTTCACAATGTTTATCCATGCGATCGCACAGTTGTGTATATTGAGAGTAAAAATAAGCATACATGTTGATCTGGAAGCGATAGAGCAAAGCGCATTTCTCGTCACATAAACTGGTCAACAACGTGATTTTTATAGACGCTCGTCAGTATGTTGCGTATGTTCATGTGGTATTGTTACAGTTGCGGCGCATTTTATTTTGATCGTTTTTCTATACTATGCCGTTTACTAACGGTGAAACTGGAAGCGCTGATCGGCATCTCGGTTTGTGATACCACTACAAAAGAAACTGTACCGGCTCGTTCGACACCGTTTACCGCAACTACTAATGCATCAGTCTGTCCAAATGCAATCTATTCCGAAATTGAAGCTGTATGCAATTACGTTAGTGAATAATTTCTACACTGGTTAGCTTTAGTGCGTTACATTTTCAAGAAAAAATTAATATTATTCAAAATGATAGACGAACGGCTGGTTTAGAAAATTTGATTCATCAAACATTAGGAAGCGACCTTCCTTTTACGATGATGTAATATATATTTTTGCAAAGAAGAAACAAGATTCGATTTAGTTAACAAAAAACGAGATATTTTGTTAATTTTAATGTATATGGAATTTCAAAATTTCTATTCTTGTTACGTAGTTAACCGAATTTTACATATATCTATTTTTATACGCATATAAAAAAAAAAATATTTCATTATGGCGCTTCCTCTATTTCGAAATTCACGCTACGCCCGCTGGAAAATACAATTTATAAAAATTAACAAAATAACAAATGGTCCGATAGTGAATGTAGTAAACAACACGATCTACCTATATAAGAAGTATTGTAAAAAAATACTAATTCACTGTATTAATCGATCTCCACGTTCATTGCGATCTCCCCGAGGCCAAAATCTCCAACAATATCTTCCATTCATCCGTTCCCAATTTTGAAGTTGAAATCTACCATTATGATTGTTATTTCATGTGATTTTTTTTATGTTTAGGTAAGTTCTCTATATCATTATTAAATCGATAAATTTCTTCCTCTCGCTTATCCGCTGTTAGCGCATATATCTGTATCAGGTTCATATTGAAAGGTTGCCCTTTTAGCCTCATTAGTAACATCCGGTCATTATACGGTATGAAGCCAACAACTTACTACAATACCTACCCCATTGCTATGTTTCTTATCATTGTTACCTGCATAGTATACTTTCGTTCCATTTATTGTGCATTTTCCGCTACCGGGCAATCTCATTTCACCTATGCCCATTATACTGATTCCAATCCTCCTCATTTCAATAATTAGATTTTGTATGTTACCTGTCTGAAACATACTGTTGAAATTCCGCGTACCAATTTTCAATCTTTTTAAGATTTTTGACTTCTTCCTTCTTGGTTGTGAATTATATATTGTTCCTTCGTTCGCGATATTGGCGGAGGTTTGCATGTTGACAACCTGAGGAGCCCGCTGTATCCTCATGCGGAGTCTGACGTACATGAGTCCACCTGAACCAGTAACATTCGCTACGTCTGTATTATTTGTCGTTGACTTCCACGTGATTTTCTGTTGGGGTTTACTCCGCTAGCTGAAAAGACCCGGTTTTAAGGCGCCGGATACTCGTCTACTTAGACTGTTATTCACCAGCCCGACTGGGTCACATATGTCACGAGCGAGCTGCTGATAGTCTACTGTTCTTATGCAGTAAAAAGCTTAACAGTATTTAATGGTAGGAACACCTTCGGCAAGTGAACCTAGCGCCGTTTTCCTATCAGCGATGTTTATAAGTTCCGATTTAGCTAATCAGCGCTAAACCCGTAGAATAGAAAATTACCACCCTGCACGGCGTGGACGTACGGATGTTGTTTCGTTTCTCCGCCGGTTGGACTAGCATCATATGGCGGTCGAGTGACTACTTACTAGAGAAGGTGACTCCAGTTACAACAACCTGTGTCTCGCAGGGCATTATTTTTACATTTTATTATATTTCTTAAAAGGTAGATCGTGTTACATATTCACTCTCAGACAATTCGTTATTCTGTTAATTTTTATGAATTGCATATCTAAATTAGGATTTTGTTATATTATATTTCTTATATATATATATATATATATATATATATATATATATATATATATTTAGGATATTTTTACATGTTTACGTTCGCTTGATAATATAGCCGAAATCTTTTAAAACATTTAGTGATTTTAACGCATTCTTGTTGTTTATTTTTTCAAAAAACCACTGCATTCCACACTTTTCAACAAATCTGTAAACATGCCTACAGTAGACGAGAATCGATTAGCCGTTTCCTATCAACTTAATATTCCTTTACTTTTCGCTCAAATATATACAGAGGAATGTTACCTCTAAAAAAATATGCGTCTACTTTCTTATCTAGGAATCTATATCAATTCTAGGAATATTTGTATAACATATAAAAATTAATTTGGAATAACCATCATTGTGAGCAAAATAGTGCTTTACGTTTTTACTTTTGTTCCAATTATTGATATTAATAGTCCACGACCGAAAGGTTTAATCTTTAAACGGGTACATGTAACTTATTTCCCGATTTTCGAAATTTCTATCCTAATCGTTTATTTGTTATAAGGTTGATCGTATGTAACTCGCAAAGGTTATAAGGAAAATCGCGATATATAGAAGACATGAAGATGTCACAATCGAGTATAATACGATACAAGAAAGATGGTGAAGTCTTGCAGAAGACGTGATCACGAGACAAAAATATTTGTGAAAACCCACTAAGGTTAAAATCGATTGTGATCTCTTTTTTTTTTTTTGCTATAACGCTAAAAATGTGTAATTGAAGCTGCCGATAATGAATGTCGATCTGGGACAGAGTAATGAAACCGAAGTGAAAGAACCTTTTTACACGATAACAACATGTGGGAAATGTTGTAGTAAAAACGAAACTATTGGCCACGTAGTAAGTGGATACCTCAAATACAGAATTGACCAAACGTCGTTCATCGAGAGATGACGATAAAAATGAAATTATTAATCTCTGTCTCACCATATTGTAAATATTCACCTGCAGCAGTGTTAGAAAATGCAGATTATAAAATATGGTGTAATCGAGTGACACGAACAGACGTATAATAAGCAGATATATTATTATATAGTTAAAAAAAAAACGCGAAAAATAATAGAAGTAATTGATGTAAATGTCGCGCAAAATAATTATACGCAGAAGATGTACACGGAGGAAATCAATACTAGCCCTTGAAATGGAATCGACATGAAAACAAGGAAAGGTGTACATAATGGAATGGTGTCAACATCATTCATAACGCGGTTGAACAGCTTTAATATGGTAGAAATGCTACCACAAGTACAGAAGTCTATTCTCTTAGATACATTGTTCGCACCAGCTGCAATGGAAAACGTTGCTACTCGCATACAAAATGTAACAATGTTAATTAAACACCTTCAAATCGCAGATAAAACAAAATAATAATGTTATACATATAATTATATATATATTATATGTATGTACATAAATGTGTATATATTCTATATATATGCGCACATTGTTCCGAAATGGTAGCAATTAAATTTTACAAAATGAAAAAGCTGATCTACGATACGATGACGCGATGTTATTGAGAAAATTACCGAAATTAACTGGATCTAATTTGCGTAAAACAGGCCCCATTGAAAAAGTCTCCAACATACCTTCACCCAACAGGGGGTTGGTAATAACGAGTGATAACTATGCATGCATATTTACCTAAATGAATAATATCCTCATTTAAGTTTCCTACTGTTGAAGTATGTTCTTCGTACGTGATCAGACTTACTACAAGATAATTTTTTTTATAAATAAATTTTGCACACAATCTGTCCAACTCAATAAGTGGCTGTGTTAATGATTCAATTTACACATAAATTAATGGAATGCTTCCCAATGGTCGTCATTCCTTGTTTTGATACAACATTCGTTAGTCTACTACATTCGATCGTTTTCGATAAGCCCTTGCGCCAACTGAGTGATTTTGTAGTCTTTCTGTATATCGCGCTCTGACTGTTTCGATTTCTTCTTTAACCGTCGATACTTTCAGATCTTTATGTATTTCGTCATTGCGCACATTGGTGCGCCGACTATCGATCGTAGCATTTTTGATTGGACGCTTTGGATGATTGCTATATGAGATTTTCTTGCGATTCGCCAGAGTGGAATTCCGTAATAGGCTTCAACATTGCCTTATAAAGTAGCACCGTGTTTTCCAAGGATAGTGGTGAATATTTACCAAGTAACCGATACATTTTTCGAAATTTAATATTAATTTTCGTTTGTCTACTAAATGTTTTCTTTCATCATAAGCCGAGGTATTTAACGCTATTCGAGATATTTGTTTTTTATTAAACTTTTCTCCACTGGATAACTGCCCACTTTCTTCAGAGTAAATATAACTTGTGTACACATCGATTCATTAACTTAAATCCTTAATGAATAAAAAATAATTTAATGATGTATATATATATATATAAGATTAATTCATAATATGAATTTGATATATTTCGCCATAGATGTAAATTTATACAAATACCATGTAATCATATCCTTAACAATATAATCTCCATCTCATAATCATTATTCACGAACTTTTAACATTTTCATTATGCGCTATCAATACACACACACATATATATATATATATATATAATATATATATATAAAATATATATATAATATATATATATATATAAAATATATATATAATATATATATATATACTTGTGTGTGTTCAAGTTGAAGGGAACGAAGGGTAATTTTAATTGAAAAGAATTTTAATCCGCGAAATAACTTTCCAAAAATTTTTTGTTTTATACAAAAATCAACATTCTAAATGGGTACTCGTTCTAAAATTTTGCTGGTTAAATATACTCGTTCAATTTTCAAATAAAGGTCGGGAAAAATTAATGAGAAAAATACCTGGTCATGCGAATGAATTATTGCGTCTGGAAGCAGCTAGCGTGAAAACCGTTCTTAAAACAATAGGAAAATTTTTCAATATGATTTCTACCAAACGTACGTACGCGTCTAATGTAACGCGTGAGCTTACGCTGTGCAAGTTAACGAACGGTGCTTTTTAGTCGAAGATTTAAAAAAATAGCATATGCTTCAGTGATGCGTAAAAAATATAATACTAACTTTTAATGTAATAATAATAATAATTCTGAATAATAATAATGACATACTAAAAAATAAAATTTGAAGAAGTGATAATAATCCGATATCGACGATGATAGCAAGAATAATAATAGTAATAGTAACAAAAACAGAAACAATATCCAGTGATGATGATGACGATAACAATATAGGAAATATTGAATCCGGAAGAGAAAGTATTTCTGGACCGTCGACTTGTTCAAAAATTCCATTTGCTAACTTGTCTCTTTCATTTTTAATGTACTTTAGATGTTGCTGTCGTCTCGTCGTCTTGCTTCCGGTTCTGTGTTCATTTTCAAAAAAAGATATATACATTATATTTATGTACGTATGCATGTAATGGATACACATCAATTCATTCTCTATATACATATCAAATTCATGCATGAGTATCGGATATAAATTACTGTGTGAGGATGTGTATATATATATATATATGTACATTTATTTATTTATTTATATATATATATTTACGTATGTATTATGTCATATAGATTGCGGTGTATATTGTTATTTTAAGATTTTCGATATTCGGTCACCAAACATCTGTGACAGTCCCATGATCACTTCCCAACCTTATTTCACATATCCCAACTTGTAAATATTATATAATATTTTCGGGCAGTTTCTTACTTTTTGGCGGAAGGGTTGATAATTTTTCATGTTAGGAACAAAACCTCGTACAATTCGATAATTCGATTGTTCTAACGTCTTTTTATAAGATGAAAATGGTGGTAATTAAAATAAAACATTCCTTTTACTAGGGTTTATTTTTATTTTTTTTTTTTTATTTGTATCCACAGGGTTTATACATTACAAAATTTGTAATATAAAAGATTAAATAAATATATATAGAGGTTATGTCGCTAAGTTACATTTACGAATGAGCTTATATAGGCAAATATAAATGTGCACATTACAAGTAGCAAATAAAGAGGAATTTATAAGGATAATATGATTTGATTGTATAATGTGTTACGGGAAGAGAGATTATATATGTAATTTGCGTCGATAATAAGACATCCGCAGGGTGTGAGCAGTAGGGAGAGATAGTAAGGTTCATTTGGAATAATGAAGAAGGCAGACGATTTTTTCAGAATCGTAGTCTGCATTTTACAATTATGAATGGACGAATTTGTCTAACTGAGCATCTGTATATCGTGAAACCAGCATAGAAGATCAGTCTGAAGCAATTTATAATGCGAAACATTCTAAGGGACTAGTTAGTATTAAATTATTTCTACACCAAATTCTATTTCTTTATAATACCCCATCACACGTATACATGCTATAATATTAACGTTCGGGCGCGCGCGTTGATGTAAAAAGTACAACAGCATCGATTTTTGGTTATTATTAAGAATACGAAATATTTTAGAAGTTTTTGTATACCACGTGTATTCCTCACTGGATGTTTATTCCTGATAATGACCAGTTTAGGGAATGAATAATGTGCACATATCTTTGGCTATTAAATATTAATCAACGGAAGTCATTTATGTGCTGTAAACATCACGCGCGTTTTCGTGTTACTAAAACTGGTTGTTGTTTACTGTTTTCAATCGGACTGTTTTGTACGATTTTAGTTTTCGTTTTTCAGTTTTTTGTTTTTTAATTCTTTTAATCAAAGTAGAGTAATGTGTTCTACTTTTACATAAAACGCCTTATTGTTGTTGGTGCGTGTACTTTTTATTGTTTTCGATCGGACTTTTTCGTACGTTTTCAGTTTTCTATTACCGGGACCTACACCGAGTGCTAGGAACTTAGACAATGAGATAGGGGAAACTGGTAGACTTGATCATAGTAGACGAAATAGTATTATCCACAAATAAATACATCACATCTATTTCTAAAAATTTTTCTAGGGAAAGAGATTATCGAGAAACTGATAGGGCAGAGATTATGGCTCTTTTTGGAACCTTTTACTTGATCGGAAGTAGGAAAGGAAGTCGTGCTAACGTACGAGAACTCTGGGCAAAGGATGGCACCTTGACATACTTAGGGCTGCAATGAATTATAAACGTTTTTTATTTTTGCTCCGATGCATTCGATTTGACGATTTAGCCACTAGAAGCGAAAGAAGAGAAACAGACAAACTCGCGCCTATCCAATATATTCTGGACCGATTTATAAAATAATTGTTTGAATTGTTACAATGCTTCCGAGCATGTAACGATCGATGAAATGCTACACTATTTTAGAGGACGGTGCTCATTTGTCCAGTATATGCCAAATAAACCAGCCAAGTACGGGTTGAAGATATTTGCTCTGTGTGATGCGCAGACAAACTACTGCAAAAATGTTGAGGTTTATTATGGAGGGCCATATAGAGTAGAAAACAGTGCCCTAGAAATAATGAAGAGACTAATAACCCCATTGGAAGGAACGAATAAAAATGTTACTATTGACAACTGGTACACAAGTATGGCTCTTGTAGATTTTTTGTCAGCGAAAGGACTAACTATAATTGGGACAATGAAAAAAATAAGGCAGCCATTCCGCCTTCATTTTTACCCAATAAATCAAGTGAAATTGGTAGCAGTATGTTTGGTTTTCAATATGACAAGACTCTTGTATCATATGTACCAAAGAAAAACAAGGCTGTCATCCTTGAGTCTAGCATGCATGACAAACAGGAGCTCGATGAGGAAACTAATAAACCAGAAATAATTATCGATTATAATAAGACAAAAGGGGGCATTGATACTTGTGATAAAATGTGCGCTGCTTATTCTGTCCAAAGGACAACGAGACGCTGGCCTTTGGCCCTTTTTTATGTTCTAATGAATATATAGCAAGTATAAATAGCAGAATTTTGTTAATTCTGAATCATTTTGATCAAGTTCCCGTCAAAAGAAGAACTTTTCAAAAAACCTAGCAATGAGTTTGATGAGGGAACATTTGGCAACTAGAGCTACAAATTTAAAACTTCCACGAGATATTCAGTGTTTCTTAGATCACTATCGTCCATCATTGCCATCATTGCCATCAAGCAATAAAAAATCAGACGAACCTCCTAAAAAAAGGGGATATTGTTGGATATGCGGAAGAAAAAAAAACACTTCAGCTTCAATGAAATGTGACATGTGTAACCATTTTACTTGCAAAGAACATTCGAAGAAACAAGTAATTTGTTTGAAATGTACAGAGAATGAAGTGGAAGATGGAGAAGAAGAAGATTAAGTAATTATTTTTTATAAAATTTATTCGATTTCTTAATAAAATGATCAACTATTTTTGATTTTTTTTTTTGATAGGTAGTATTTTACTTTATTCAGCTCCGCAGAGAGATTATTAGATATTAGCTATAATAAAGGACGATAAAAAACATAAATATTTAACTAAAATAAGGAGAAAAAGTTTAAAAAACTAAAATTAGAATAAAAAAGTATTATATATGAAGTTAAACCAAAGAAATAGTGTCTGTTGCATAAGGTGTTATTATAAAGGACGCGCGTCCCGGAAGGTCTACCCGAAACACAGAGGTTCTAAATATCGGTTATACAAAAAGAAATGTTGATATATATATATATATATATATATATATATATATAAAATAAAAATTAATTTAAAATGTATTTTTTATTGCGGTTTATTATTTTATAACAATAAACTAGTTGATTATTTCGATCCACTGCTAGATGTAATATTTCTTCCATTTTCTCTATGAAATTCAATCGTTAACCTTGTTCATCAGCCACTTGATGCCACGTATGTAGTTTTTCCGACTAGCACACAGGTCCTACCAATATTTTCTTTCCTTTTCTAGATGTTCTTATCTATTCCACTTATGTGCTGTCCAAATTCACTTCAATTACCCTGCTCGTACTATAACGTATATTAGTTATTGCCCGTTGTCGGATGCATGTGTTTTGATCCACAATATTGAGGTCCAACATTGATCGCTCTTGTGCACGCTGTGTCACAATAAGAAGTCTGTTCAGTATGGCCCGGATTAGGATCCATGTTTCCGCACACATTGGTTGTAGCACACCGCCTAGTATAAATAATGACAATAACAATAATAACAATAATAATATTGTGTAGCTCATTATTAAAATTGAAAGTGAGATAAATACATTTTAGTATAATGAAACTAAAATTCGTATTTTTTAAAAATTAGCATAATCAAACATACCATATATATATATATATATATATATATATATATATATATATATATATATGCCGACGGACATAGCACGTTGAGTACAGCGGTTTTGCGTCTAATTGCCGAAGTTAAGTAACGGTACTTGAATGGGTGACGGCCGGCTCAGTGTGTTGTGTGTTGGTATCTCCCAATTTGCCTGGCCCGCCGGGATATTAGGCTATTTTCTCCCCGATTTATTGATTGGGGAGACCTACGTCCAGCAGTGGACCGATATAGGCTAATATATATATATATATATATATATATATATATATATATATATATATATATATATACATTATATATAGAACCATCGTTTCTTCAAACTTTTATAAAAGTACGATGAACCCTAAGACGCAATATTTGAATCTCTGCATTTTA
This sequence comes from Coronaproctus castanopsis, assembly GCA_032883995.1. NCBI lineage: Eukaryota > Metazoa > Arthropoda > Insecta > Hemiptera > Monophlebidae > Coronaproctus > Coronaproctus castanopsis. The sequence continues at coordinate 245,384,453 of CM065052.1, forward strand.
AACAGTTAGTCCAAAAAAATTGTAAAGAGAAAAACAAAAAAAATTATTTTGTATGTAAAAGTTCTACTACTAAAAAGTTTATATAGAAATAATGCTTGATGAAAAATAACGTTTCTGGGCGTATGGAAATTATAAATAAAAAAAAATACACATAAAATAAATCGAAAATTATTTGATTTTATGCAAATTTTATATTTAAATCAACGAGAACGAATCTTGCGTATATCAAAGGCGTTGCTATACTTGAAATTTTCAAATTGAATTTTTAGACTGTTACATTGTCAGTGACAAAACCAACTGGATCAGAATTTGTATTGAATTTGGAGCCGCTGGTGAAGATTTATTTTGATAATTGGGGAATGTTGCACGAAGGTGATTGTTAAACCGTGTATCCCGAGAAAGAGGAACATATGTATTTTGATAATCGGAGAATGTAGATATATTGATGTGGGAATTTAATAGGTTGTTATTATATGTTAATGAAAAAAGTAGGCGGATGGATAAACAGGAATTAAAGCTGAACGGTAGTCGTAATAGTGGAAATTCGTAGTGCTAATAACGGTATTTTAGGATGAACGAATCTACAACTTATATGCTATGTGTTCGGTAGAGAAATTTTATATGAATATTTGAACTATATAATATTGGCAATAGAGAACATATATTAAGTACCTACATTGTAACCAACGGCAAAATATTATAATAGAGGAAGAAGTATTATTTAGAGAAAATAAGTAGGATATTTTAACAGGAAAAGAAATATGTAAGGAAATCAAACGATTGTAAAGTATATAAACACCGAAGCACTTAACCCCCTCAACCGCGTCAAGGTGTTGCCCCATTGAGAGGAAAAAATTTAATTATGTTATTCTTTACATTACGGAAATGATCGTAAAATTTTCAATTATTTTCAATTTCTGTCACGCATTGAATATTATATTGTAACTTCTTGTTCCGGAAGCTTGATATAGCGAACGCATTAAAAACCGTATAAACAGTTATCGTAACCGTACGTTGGTAATTCAAACGGTAAAAAGACGAGTTACCCGTCGTATCTATCGAATATTACCTAACTTTCTATATAGAAAGATGTAAACACATTATTACAAACCTGTTTTCAACAGCTACTAAAAGGACGTACTGCTGAATATTTATACCAATTTCGTTTGAGCAAAAAATAAAAGGAAAAAAAAAAGATTATTATTTTCAATAAGTAGTATCAACATCGTTATCGTCGGATGGAACTGGTGAAAATCTCTCAATGTCTATAGTTCAACGATAAGACGCGTGTAAAGAACGAAACGAGGCCGTTTTCCCGAGAATTTCGGTAATAATTCGTTTCGCAAGATTAAGTCGAACTTACGAATTTCGACTTAACGTTAGTGAGTATAAACTTTATACAGAAAAGGCACTTAGTATTCCCGACGGATTGAATCAGTTCGGTAGGTAAATTACGTGGTAGAGGAGCAGGGTAACCAGTTCGTTATGATCAGTTTTATCGAGAAGGAGGCTTTATATAAATACACGTAAACGTCGAATACTGGCCTACGCGTACATATTATAAGCCTCTACTATTATAATCATTATTACTACTATTATTATTATTATCAATATTATAGTCACTGTTATTATTATTATTGTGTTAGTCAGAAAATGGCGAAGAAAGTGTCGGTGCGAAAGAATTGGATAAAATCGACGAACCGAAAAGCAACTTAACAATAGTTTCGACAACACCTCTTTGCGGTTTTACCATTACGGCCGCTCGTTGCAATCTGATTTTAACGTATGGCCCCGGCATACTGTGGTTGTTGCAGCGTAGTTTTTCAACGAAGTATTGTGCTCGTCTTTTACGCAATTCTGCTAATACCGGAATAATGACTCCTACGGGGGCAAAATGAGAACATTCGTCGTACTGAACGATACTCGCCACATTTTCCACTTCGAAAGAACTACGTTCCCCATTTTTCGCCAGGGAATTACCTCGTGTACATGCTTGTACGTTTTATATACCTACATACATACATATACGTGTAATAAAGTATGCGTATATTATTTCGACCACTTGGACGTTTCACAAATTTCAGTCTATGCAGAAAAGTTCGATCTATCTGTTTTCAAAATCTTACCTATATGTTACACCCGTTAAGTCGTTACCCCACATCTTATTTAGTACGTTTACTCTTACGCATATTAATGTAAAATTTTAACAAATTTCGAATACAACTTGTATTAATATAATTACTGCCTTAATAGTCGATTATTGTCCATTATTTTATTTCAACTTTTCTCGAGTGAAGGACTGAACACGTTACGAATTCTTCCATTTCTACATCAATTCGAGAGAACATATACATATACATATATATCTAATATATAAAATTCTCGTGTCACAATGTTCGTTCCCATACTCCTCCGAAACGGCTTGACCGATTCTTATGAAATTTTTTATGCATATTTAGTAAGTCTGAGAATCAGCTACTATCTATTTTTCAAACCTCTAAGTGATAAGGGGTGTCCACCCTAAAAAAAAAAAATATTTTTTTGATAAAATTTTTTTTTAATTTCTTTATTATGTGGCATTAAAAAATACACACAACCCTAAATTTTCACTTTTCTATCACCAACCCATTTTCATAATTTTACCATTACAATCGTCCATAGCCGCAGTGCTGAAACAGTGTAAAATTATCATCTGGGATGAATGTACACAAACATTCGCTTGAGGCGTTGAACAGGACATTGAAAGATATTAAAAACAACGACAAACTATTTGGTGGCACTCTGTTAATCCTTTCAGGTGACTTCAGACAAACACTTCCCGTCATTCCACGTTCAACGTACGCTGATGAAATCAACGCCTGCTTAAAATCATCGCCATTGTGGTGTAATGTTGAAATAGTACAGCTGAAAGTAAATATGCGCGTTCAAATGCTTGAAGATCCATCCGCTGAAACATTCTCAAAACAACTCTTAGATATCGGCGATGGAAAAGTCACTATAGATGAAACTGGATACATAAAATTAGCGACTGATTTCTGCACAATCATTGATTAGCAAGATGCTCACATTGAACAAATATTTCCCGATGTACACACGAATTACATAAATCTCGAGTGGCTTGCAGAAAGAGCAATTTTAGCTGCAAAAAATGTGGACGTTGACATTTTGAATCTGAAGATACAACAGTTATTGCAAGGGGACTTGGTATCATATAAAACTATTAATATTGTTTGCGATGACACTGAAGCTGTAAATTTTCCAACAGAGTTTTTGAACTCACTGGATTTGCCAGGCATGCCACCGCATAACTTACAATTGAAGGTTGGATCTCCAATTATTTTGCTTCGTAATTTGAACCCGCCATGGCTGTGCAACGGTACGCGATTAGTCATTAAAAAATTAATGAAAACCGTTATCGAAAGCACCATTTTAAATGGCAAGTTTCGAGGTGAAAATATATTAATACCACGAATACCTATTATACCCACAGATGTGCCAATTCAATTTAAGCGTATTCAATTTCCGATTAGATTGGCATTTGCAATGACTATTAATAAATCCGAAGGCCAAACAATGTCTGTTTGTGGCTTAGATTTTAGCATTTGTTTGTATTAGCTAAAGACGAGCTAACAAAAAATATTGTTCACGCTGTAGCATTAAGAGATTAATATTATGTAATGAATTAATGATATAAATAATTATTACTTTTAATAAATTGAAAAAATTAATGTTTGGTGTTTTGTTATTTTTATATTCCCTCATCGTTCACAGCGCTCCAGACCTTTTTCACTCATATTCCACATCCTTATACACTTCCAATAAGTTAATTATTTTTTTTCTACACTAGAAATTCTCTAGAAATTATTTACATGGCAAAACAACGTTTGCCGGATATGAAAATTGGGTTTGAAGGGTTTTCGGGTTTTGGGCCCTTTTTGAGGCACCTATGATATATCGGTGGTTCGGGTTGGGCTTAAAATAAAGTAGACGTCGAGATCTATAATTTATGTTAGGAGGTAAATGTTTTAAAAATTAACCGGTAACGAGAAATCGCGAGTTGAATGTTTCATTTTCGATTTTTAAAAATTCTGCCGGCGATTTTTGTTCGGCCGATTCTACAATAAGTTCAATGAATCTACAAAAATTAAAAAGTATCGACATATCATTTAAATTTCGTTATAAATTTGTTTTTTAATTTTTTGTATAATTCCTAATTCTCCATCGGTATTTGTGCTTTATTTAATTCAGCTAATAAATTTATACATTTATTGATTGTGGGGCGATACGAAGTTCGCCGGGACAGCTAGTATATATATATATATATATATATATATATATATATATATATATATATATATATACACATATATATATATCATATTTCTTTAAATGATATCTTATGAAAAAAGCGCAAAATGGTAAAATGGAATTAAAGATCAATGGCAAACGATAAAATGAAATCAGTCATGGGGATGACACGTGACATAAAAACGCAATTACAAAGGATGATCAACCATCGAATAAACAAGGTCGAGTTAAAATACGGAGTGAAAATCGATGTAGGTAGGATTAAATTTACGAAGAATGCCGACAAGAAAGTTACAATCAAGATCGGAACATGAAAAATTGAGAAAATTCCGATGGCCGAGATTACAAAGAAATAAAGACAAGAATTTATACGGATGCTTTCGATGACCTAAGTAAAGCGCTTAGAAATCAAAAGATAAACGAACAATAAGATGCTATGGTCCTGTATCGAAATACGCCTGCAAAACCTTACGCCATGAAAGCGGAAAGCGAAAAAAAGATTATCCGCTTTTGAAATGAGACGCCATTGAAGATTGTTACCTGATCATAAAAAAATTACGTAAGTAACGAGTAGGTCTTAAAATCAGGAAAGCATAGTAGACGACATTAATAAAAAGAAAATATATATTGCGTAAAATCCGACATGCTCGCGGCACAAGACAGAATACAAGGAAAACCATTAATAGGAAGAAGGCGACTGGAATTGATAACAATCCACCGAGCAACTCCATTTGTATTTTTTTTTTTTTTTAATTGGAGGATGCCTTTACAACCTATCCAACGTGATACTGTACTTACTAACTCATATTTCTATAAACTCGGACAACTTCTCTAGAAATATCGCTATGTCCGGGAACAGATGTAAATTCTCAACACGAAGAAGGGACAATATATTATACGGACGATCGTTAGACGGGCGCAGTAATTTAAGGTACAGTTCAGAGTCTTAATGTTATTAAATAAGGAAATTCGAAGAACACGTAATCAGGATTGCAAATTGCACGTCCAGTATGGAGAGAGCAGTAAGGGGTTTCTATAAGCTGCATACGGAACAAGCTAACCAGTAATGCCCGAATCGCAATCTGCTGATAGATACAATTCCTCTCCGCTTAATATTTTTAAAAAGTAGAATCATGGAAATCTAGGAAGAGACGGTTAAAACCTCAATCACGATGACGACGATCATGACATACATATATAAACTCCCATAACTTCTATAATTATAAATATCACAACGTTATAAAAGATTTCTCAGTATCAGACGAAATCCCTCTTAAACGAATTTGTTTATATGCTCACAAATATAATATAGATAACAAGATAACATAGATAACAAGATAACAAGATAATATAGATAAACGAAAATATTACGTAAGAAGAAAATGAAAGAACCGGAAAAATTTGGAGCTAACCTCTAGAAACGTAAAAAGTCGAAGAATTTTTGAGAAATACTATAAAATTCTTCAATCAAAATTTTCGTCCGAAATATAAGCGAAGATTTTTTTATGGGAACAAAAAAAACCAGCAGGAATGTAATAACCGAACAAATATTTACGAGTGTAAGCATATTTATGTGTGTATGTATGACATACCATTAAAGGAAGCGACCGGATATGATATACAGTCGAAACTGTTTATTACCGTCAGAAAAGGTGTCTTCATAACATTGAACTGGAGCTTGATGGGTATAAAATAAACGGAGATAAATCATTTACATATTTCGTTGACGATATAGCCATTAACGATGTAACAGAGAAATTTCATATATATGTATTAAAAAAAAAAAGTGAAAAAAGGCGATACTTTTTCGTTGAAGTTATTTAATGGTACTTTAGTCCACAATTAAAGGGATAAATATATAAATGAATAATATCGAAATCACATTTTACATCGTATTAATAGCAAAAAACAACAACAACGTCTTCAGAAAATCAGCTGGAATTCGAAAAAATTCTAAACTATAGTTTGAGAATAAATCTAAATGTCCCGAAATATGGAGAAGACGAAAAAGGCGACATACGTGTAAGGTCGGAACAAGGTCCCGTAGGAACGGTTTCGTATATTTAGGAAAGAAATATGCTCATACAGAAGAAATTAAAAAACGATAACTCGACTGGATAGCGTTTGGAAGAGTGAAAAAGATGACAAAATTAGTCCTGCAGATCGAGCTGGATTGTTTAATCAATGCATCGTACTCGTAGCTACGGAGATGAAATCTAGCGCCTTTAACGAAAGAATTGATGAATTCATTTTTGGAAAGACGGAAATATAAATAGAACGTGTGCTATTAGGAATAAGGTTAAAGATCAAAATCAGAAACTACGATATAGTGAAAAATACAAGGCTCGAGGATACTGTTGCTACGATATCAAAGGATAAATCGAACTACTTGAAGGCGAAAACAAGTGAGACATAAAAACACAGGCAAGTTAGATAGCCGAGGTTGAGCCCAGACAACAGTGGAAAAGTTTGGAAAACGCCTGCACTAAATATTATTGTCAGAAGGCTTAAAGAAAGAAATGAACGACCCTTATACGTAATAGTGCGAATAAATACAAATAACGTTAAACGAACATTTCGAAAAAAAACAACATGACAGACGTACCGAGCGAATACTACAACGATGCAATTGTCTTTCGAGAGATAGTCCCGTGACCAGATAGTTAGAAATTAATTGTATTCCAGCCTCATGATAGGAGAAATAAGTTGACGATAGACGGACCGAGTGAATATTGCAGCGGTGAAATAGATAACCGTCTTTCATATATGGTAATCTCGTGATCAGATAGCAATTGTATTCGAACCGCACAAGGTAGGAGTTCTTTTGCAAGTATCTAGAAAACATCTGAACCCGATAAGCGTATTTATACGTACGCATACTTAGATTGACAAATATTTTAATGGCTACACGTCGTAAAATATATGCAACTACGTATGAAACGCAATTATATACCTGGAAATAAGGAATAAACAGATGGATCGAAATCTTCATCAGGGGTAGGTTGCTCGGTAGTTGTTAATGATAACGTAGTTCTTTGCTCTTCCAGTTACGTTTTCAGTCTTATCAGCAGAACTATACGCCATTAGATCCGCAGTGAATTATGCAGATTCCAACAGAAATAAAAATTTCATTTTATGTACTGACTCGCTTTCAGCATTAAGAACTCTATTAAATAATGAAAATTTGCATCCAATAGCCAACGAAATAAAACTCATGTTACAAACTACATCTAAGAACATAATACTTTTGTGGATACCAGCTCACTGCAATATATATGGTAATTCAATAGCCGACGTATCAGCAAGAACAGCCGTTTCGCATCCGCTTCTAAATATCCATGTACCGATAGCTGACATCAAAGAATACTTAAAGCATCATTTCGAATCGACATGGAATAGTAACTGGCAGAGAATATCTACGGTGAATAAACTACGATCGATAAAATTATCTTCAAAACAGTGGCACTCAGCACATCGTAGTAGCAGAATGGAAGAGGTAGTATTATGTCGATTACGGATAGGACACACAAAATTAACACATATTCATCTATTAGAAAAAAGTACGCCGCCAACGTGCCAACAATGTTGTTGTCAGTTGACCGTCGAGCATCTATTGGTAGACTGTCCAATTTACGACAAATACCGAAAACAGTAATCGCATCGCTCGACTTGCAAAGTTTGCTGAGGGATAACATGAATATCATTAATAGAGTTTTCGAATTTTTAAAATTATCAAATTAACGCATTTGTTATAATTATCTTAATACCTTTGTTGTAAAATATCTTCGTTATAATTAATACCTTAATTATTTAATACCTTTGTTGTAATTATTTTAGTTCCGTGCCTCTAGCTATAATTACGGTACACGTAAATTTAAATAAAAAAAAAAAAAAAAAGGGAATAATAGTAACAATACAAATTGAAACGTTCCCTTGTAATTAAGGGATAAGTCAAAATTAAAAACTGTAACTATACCACCCTCTGTAAGTTTACATCCGGTCCAGCGAGAAACTAAATTGTCAGAAAGAACGATTGCAGCGCTGCGCAGAAATAAAAAATTTTATTCAGCGCAATAAACAAAATAAACCGAGGAATGTAGAATCCGGCACTTGATAAAATAAAGGTAATCATATCAGGATAAATGCAACCGTTTGGCAAAGAAAGAGGGCGGATGGATAACGTCTAGAGTAGGGGGGTCAACCAAAAAGGTTTCACAAAAATATATAGGTTACAATTTTTTTTACTCTAATCCAGAACTTATTAAAACGAAATCATCTACTAGATTTTATGTAGGTATATATCAGGAGATGGAGGTTTTTCCCATTAGCAAATCCAATCGCCTTCGAGTAATATTAGAGTGTACTCAAATCAGATCTATGATTCTTTTCCGTTTTAATCTTTTAGGCATTTCTTCATTAAGTAGGTTAGCTGCCAATGGATTTGGATGGTGTCGAAGTCTTGATAAGTGTCTACGAACAGCCGAAAGCACATCCCCATAGTTCTGTTGCATACAACCATATAGGCTTCGATATTGCTTTATACAATTTTAATTTATTATTGATACCCAATTGCGAGCGAGATCAGCCAATACCAATTGTTGCATATTCTAGCTCGATATTCTTAACGTTTATATGTTTCAGCCAGGTTAACGTTTGATCCAAATAAACACCTAGATATTTAGTATACTCGCTTTGCATTAGTGACTTAGAATTTATCGTAACTCCATATTTATCGCGCGCAATACGTCGTTTGGTAAAGATGATGTGATTGCATTTTTGCTCATTTATTACCATTCCCCATCTATGCGAACAGTCAACTATGTTGTCAATAGCATTTTTAACATATTCAGGGAAATTTTTTGGACATCGATGAGATGCCATCACTACCGTATCATCTGCAAATGTAGCTACAAATACGTTTTCATTTATCGGTATATCATTGGTGAACAATGAGTGCAGGAGAGGCGCCAGTACACTCCCCTGCGATGTATTTTGCGTATAGATGATTGTTTATCATTTATCACAACTCGACAAAATATTGTTCATCCAAATAGTATTTGATAATGTTATAATATTGAGCAGGCAAAGTCTTCTTACATTTGTAGAGTAGCCCTAGATACCAGACGCGATCGAACGCTTGCTGAATATCCAAAAATACTGCAGAGCGTATTTCTTTCTTTTCGAAACTCTCTTCAATTTTTTTAACCACTCTGTGAACCTGTTGCACTGTTGAGTGCGCAGTTCGAAAGCCAAATTGCTGATTTGTAATTATTTGATCTTTGTCAATTACCTTTTGAATCCTTTTTTTTTTTTAATCTTTTCAAATACAGAGTATTGGAAGTAAGGAAATTGGTCGATAGGAAATCAGTTGTTGAAAAGGTTTTCCAGGTTTCTGAACCATAATTATATTTGCAATAGTACTGTAACGTAATCTCATGATTACGTTGAATATATATGTTAATTTGACTATTGATTTTCTCGGTAAATCTTTTAGAACTCGACTGGTAATTAAATCATAACCAGGAGCCTTCTTGTTGCCCAATTTCTTGATTGTAGATTTAAATTCCGCGGGAGAGAAAAACTTGATTACTATTAGTCTTGAAGATTAGGCACGAACTACATTTTCAACTTTTGATCGGTTATTATTTAGGTGAAAAGTTTCGGGCCAAATGTATGGAAAATAGTTCAGCTTTAATCATCTGTAGTCACCATCGTTCATTTTTAAAGGATCACTTCTTTTTTTTTGGTTTTTTAGGTATTTAACAGATTTCCACATCGAATAATTTCCAACCTTTGAGGAAGCTGGATTGGTTACATATTCTGTAAATGTTTCGTTTTTGAAATTTTGAAGCAATGCTTTCAGTTTCCTCGTTTGATGATGTTTTATCGCGCGGATTTCTCGTTCTCGTCCACTGTCTTCTTAGTTGTCACTTCGTTGTTACCTGCTGGCGCACATAATCCGGGTAAAACGTAGTATAATTTATTGTACCTTTGATCAAAGGAGTGCTTTTACCCGCTGCATTTATTATTTGATTAGTAAATAAGTTGACACTATTATCGATATCTTCATTCATTTTAAGTGCGAAGATTTTGACATTCTTTTAACGTATTCCTAAACGTTTCCCAGTTTGTAAACTTGTTGAGTAGCGCAGTTCTTTTTTCTCTCATCTGTATCTGTTCACTGACTTTTAATATAACGATTGACAGAAGATAGCGATGAAGAATCATTCAATAACTTTCATATAGTTATTTGAGATTTCCTTTGTTATAAAGAAATCTAACAAATCGGGAATTTCGTTTCTGTATGCCGGCCAATATGTAGGTAAGCCTCCCGACAATATGTCACAGTTGAGTTTATAGCCACTTTAAGGTTTCTACCTCTAGGAGTTATTAAACACGAGCCCCAAAATGTATTTTTCGCGTTGAAATCACCTCCTATGATGAATGGGCTTCCCATTTCTTTCAAAAAGTATGTGAATTGTTTTTGACTTATGGAGTACTTCGGGGGACAGTAAACCGCTGCCACATTTAATATATTATTACTCCGTCTTATTGTTACTCTGGTAGATTGCAAATGGTTTTTTTGATAGTTTACCGTAACATCATGTGGAATACATTGTTTTATAATTAAAGTCGTTCCAGCATGACTTTTTTTGTCCGGATGTAAAGTTGATGTAGTTTGGAATTTTGATGTAGCTTTTGTCTAAAACGAGCTTCAGAAATTAACAATATATCAATACCGTTTTCATTGAGATAAAATTCTAGTTCTCGTCTATATTGTAGCATTCCGTTTGCATTCCAGAGGGCCATGTTGAGTTCATTATTGAAACATGTTTTAACAATCATTTTTTGTTGCTGAGAACAGACATGATTGTAGTGATTAGATTATTTACCATTGTGTTTTGTCGCTGAATCATATATTTGAATAAAGACTTTATTTCTACAAGGAAAGCATTTAAGCTTTGCCGGACATCTGAAGGAGATGTAGGGTTGTGGACGTTTGAGGTTGCTTCTAAATATGATAATTTTTGTACACTCGGTGTCGACCTCTGGTTTATTAATGGAACAGTTTGTATTTAATTTGGTGGTGACTGTAGTGTTGATTTATTTAATGATTTAAGTGATCCTAGGTTCTTATTGCCACGGATTTGTTGGAGCTGTTTGTACAATTCACAACATTTGTAATTTGCTGGGTGATAGGTTAAAAATTGACAAATAATTGTTCACTTACGAAGATTCACGAGGAAGACGTGTAAGGAAGAAAGCTTTCGAACTGAAGCCTGCGATTCAGGTTTATCTGTACTCTACCTTGAAGATTCACGAGGGAGACGTGCAGATATTCCGAATAATGATAACTTACAAAATAATCAACTTTATGAGCTAAGCGCAAAGGAGATAAACACTAATATGCAAGTAAATGACACAAGTTAAAATATAAAATAAATGAGCAATTTCAATAAGTCAACAGATAGCTGAAGCCATTACCAATAAAATACAGAAGATCGCAAAACAGGTTAGTTTGATTCTCAAGTATTATATATATATATTTCACGTAAAAAGTATTATTCATCGAAAAAAAAAAAATATTGTTCAAATTTGTTTTATTTTTAATTAACGTAAAAAAAAGTTATACTAAAGAGTTTTTCTATTATCTAATTAACGTAAAACAATTATTTCTCGACTATTCAAAATTTTCTGTTTATTAATTTTTTTTACATCGACGAAAAATAAAATTGTTATTCTAATATAAATTGACTTAGCCACTTGTAGTTTATTAATGCGTGTAACAAATTTTTTTACCGATATTTTTGTACGTTATTATTAGCATTTATTCTAATTTTAATCTCGTACATATAATTATTATCATTCAATTATTCATTTATACTAGTAGTCTTCTAATTTATTTCGGCGACCAAAAAAAGACGAAATATAAATGGAAAATATTTCAAAAAGAAAAAAAAGAATTTAAGTAGATAATATTTAAACGAGACACAGCCGGAGAAAGAGGAAAAGGAGAATATGCAGACAAAGACGAGAGAAAAACGAGGAAGGGAGATAAAATTATGAAAATAGTAGCAGAGATACACGCAGGAGGAAATATATGGAAAGAGAGTTAGTGGACATTTAGAGAAAATAAGAAGGAATTATATGAAATTATGATATACTAGGATTTCAAAGAAAAAAGATCAGGTATTAAAGTCCTCATTATATATAATATAATAAATACATACACAGATATAAACGTGTGTATCTTTTATTCTACTTTTTTTGATTCTCTATAAGGACAGTGTGGTATCTTCAACTGTGAAAGTAGTGTTCCTAATTTACGTATTTTCAAATTCCATCGTACTTACGATTAAATGCACTAAAAATTTCCCTCCAACATATCCAGCTGTCCGTTGACAGTCTGCGCGTATTTTGTAATAATTTCTTCCAAAGCGCGCTCATTAATTTTCAAATTTCTTCTCCAGAATCTCTTTCGAAACTATCTCGGACTCTATCAACGTACCAGCTTAAAATATATATCGTAATTGTAGAATCTCGTTTAGTTTTTCCGCTAATATTTATAAACTTTGTCGCTCGATTTCACTCGGGACCCGTCTTTAGTAAAAACCAAGTATTCCGAGTAGTATATAAAGTTTTACTTCGGAACTAGTTCCAAGTTCTCGTCATACTATTTCGATGAATTATTATTATTATCGTACGTTTTTACTTGGCTCATGTTCGTTTAATAACTTATATATTTTTCATTCAATAATTTTCGCATCTACTTTATATTTCCCACGCAATCGGAGCTGTTTCAATAGAGCTTCCGTTTCGATTGCTTTTAACCTTTCTTCACGATATTTTCTCCTCCTAATAAGTTAAATAGAAAGAGGATAGTTTAGATCTCTTCCATTTGATATATATATATAAATGAATCAACAAAATGTGGAATATTTAATACAATGTAATGCTACTATGTATTTATGGAACATGTAAAATTTATTACAGCTGACATGAATATGGTTCAAAATAACTGACAAATCTCAAATTTATAAATTAAAACTATAGATGCTAACACGATGAGTATGTCAAATGATTTATTTATTTTATTCGTTTCAATAGCTAACTAAATAAATTATCTCATAAATGATTTTACATCGTGATTTAATTTTTATGTAATATTTCAACGTTATACATATTTTGTCGCATATTCGTAAATAGACAAAACATGAAAAAGTAAATGTTTATGTGTATATCCAATTTTCAGTCACCGGGACCATTGAATCTATCTTCACGACCGACCGACTCTAGACTTCTCTGACACATCTTGCTCTATTCTCTACATTTTTAAAGTGCTCTATATAGCGTTATTCTAACAAGTTTTTACTCGCTGTCTATCCGATTTGCTACATATTCACGCACATATGCTACCGTTCGTATATACATTCTCGAACGTTTTAAATAAAATCGAAGCTTTAATCATTAATTATCGCGTAAAAATTCATAATTAATAATTTTTTTAATAAATTAATTTACACGGGTGGAATACAGAGAACGATCTATCGTCGTTATACATTTATTCTTACATATATATATTTTTTAAATGAATTAGTTTTGCTTTTTGGAAATATTTCAAATGTTTCTTTACACACGCATATTTCAGAATATACCCATCCTAAAAACTAAATCGAGAAAGGTGGTAAATACGATAATTAAAAGCCTACCCTTTAAAAAAAATATTATCCAACATTTTTTTTTTATATTCAGAAATGTCGATACGCCAATTTTTGAAACCGCAAGCCAAAAAAAAAAAAAAAAAAAAGTAAAACGACTGACCGACAAACTCGCGCGGAGAAGTAAGTAAAGAAGAAACCAATTTACCGTCAGTGTCGATACGAACACGAAAATCATACCGCATTAATTTAAACTTTCAGAAAAAAGGAAAAGTTCCCTTTGAACTTGTAAAATATTAATAACTTTTGATATATATACATATTTATATATATATATATATGCATGTATGTGTGCGTGATCTATATAGAAGTATAAGTAAGGAAAATTGGGCATGAAATTATGACAACGATTGCAGTCAGTGCTTACGGATAGAACACACACACACACATATATATATATAAATGTATATGTATGCATGTATATACAATTATATATAGGCGAATGTTTGGCGTGTGTAAAAGTATCAACCAGACTAGATGAACTTTTTATTTATTTTCTTTTTATAAGTTTTATTTTAATATGAACTTTCTGTTATAAATGAAAGAGAAAAAAACGACTATCGCAGTCGAATACGAAGTATACGTCGGTAGATTTTCTGAGTGGAAACACCCAAAAAAAAATATATGTCTAAATAAAACCTGGAATACCTACAATTATTTCTTCGAAAATTAAAAACAACTCAAAAACGAGAAAAATATTCTAAAATAAATAAAAAAAAATAACTCGAAAAGAACGTTCGGAGAAAATGTTCTATTTTATGAAGCGTGTACCGATTAAAAAAAAAATAAATTAAAATTAATAAATAAATAAATAAATAAATAATAAGCGAATATATTCGAAATAAAATCAAACTACTCTTTTATATATTGCTTTTTTGTTTTAATTTTTGTTACGTAATATAATTATTGCGAAAATTTAATTTTAATTTACTTTCGACTCGTTTTCTTCTAAATTGGTAAAAATTAATTTATTGAAATAAATTTGTGCACTACTGTTCTGTTTTTAATTTTGTTTTTCCGTCTCGCAACAGTATATTTATTTAATAATTTTAAATTTACATTATGGAAATGATTAAGTTCATCGCCACTCTAAATTGCGTTTACAATATTTTACTTACATTTACGGTCTATAATTTTAAGCTTAACGATAATATTATATAGGACATAATTCAAACCATTAAATGTTATAAAAGTTAAATCGCTGTTTACCCGAGCTTAATGTATAGAAAATTTTAATTACATTCATTAACAGGTACGCGGTAAAAAACAAATTTCCGAATGCGATCGAACTGAAATTTTTCTGAACGCACAATTAGGTAAGTATTGCATGAAAAAGACGACGGGGACAAATCAAATTTCCAACATTTTATGAGAAGGTGTACTGTAACAGATCGTGGTCGGAAATTTCAAAATTCGTAATTTCAATACGGCCATTTTTAATTACTTAATAAACTATAGGTATGTACAAAATTTCATTCAAATCATTAGAGCCGTTTCCAAGATATCCGAGTACATATATGTATTTTATATATTATATATATATATATATATATATATATATATATATATATACACGAGAATTTAAAAAAAACACCAACGGAGTACAAAATCGATAATTAAAAATTTAATCAGACACTTTTGTTTTTATCCGGGAAATAATAAATAATAACAATAAATTATTCCGTAAACCATCGAGCCTCAATATAGGGTGACCCGGAGAAGACGGAGTGATTTATTTTTTTGAATAGCCCTATTGATTACACTATTACAACGATCGATAACGATGGTGCAAAAAAAGTTTCGAAAAGAATTCAAAGTTACGCGATTTTTTACGAGATCTGGAAGTCCTGAAAACTCGGATTTCTGAAGAAATTTCAAAAATTCAACGACCACCTATGGTCGAAAAAGTGTTATTTTGTAAAGACTAAATAAATGTATCGTTACAAATGGCGGTCATCTGAACGATACTGTGTCGCACAAATGATTCTAAGCTAATTCCACGTTTTCCTGTTTTTAAATAAAATTTAATTCAAAAACTTGTTCGAATAGTTTTTTTGAGTTATTCCCAAAACAACAAAACCATCCATCTTCTCTGGGTTACTCCATATTTGAATCGAATTAATGTACAGACCTTATCAATTATACTGGTAAGCTTGTTTCATTCGATGTTGTAATTAATTCACTATCAGCTTATGCAAATTAAATATGTAAAAAGAATTATTGATTCAATTAATCACTTCATACTAAAATCCAACACGTGCACGTATACAATATAAAAAATAGAACTACAGATTCGTTTCAACGTAATGATATATTAAAACACACCCATATATATATATATATATATATATATATATATATATATATATATATATATATATATATATGATATGATGAAAATTCTTAGCGGAATAGAACATCACAGCAAAGAAACCGGATTAAAATTTTTACACTACATCATTTACTGTAATTTCCTTCGATCTATTTATATGTCATTCTCCTTTCAATTTTTCGCGGCGCTTTCTTCCATCGTTGCTACGGCAATGCATGTTCCGCATCCACAGATCAATTGTGACAGCATTTACTAGATTAAATGATTTCGTTTTACAAGAATTCCCTATTTTGTACAATGACCTTGAGCCTTACCACATTCTAGGGTGGCTATTTGAATTTTTCTCGTTATTGCCTTATGTAATTTGTTATCACCTTTAGTAACCTATCCAAAATAATTAAACGGGACGATCTTCCGAACTGTCGTCTGGTCTATCGTAATGTTCGAACAAATTTATTGCAAAGAATGAGGACACAAAGTTTCCTCCCTTCCTTATCCGATTACGACTTGTTGGTCCGCGTTTAAATAACCGTATTAAAACGGGTACCGGGAAACGACAACAGCTGAAGAAGATAAAAAAGGGATTAATTAAAAATTCCCTTCAATTATCCGTAGATTAGCGTAATTCCGTAGTAGAAGCAGCTGCATTTGAGGTTAGCGAAGCCCAAACTAAAATATCTAATTATTCCCGAGAGTTTGAATTAACAAGAATAAACTTGTAACTTTCTACCCTTAGATAGCATCGAAATTAACAATAATATCTGCCACAGAATATGATAAATTACGAGCGTCATCTGTTTGCGATTTTTTCTGCACTTATGTATGGAAAAGCGTAGTACAAATTTATGATATATATATATGTATATATATGTGTGTATCTGGCTTGGTCTAATATATAAAATTATCCAATATAAATTTCCTACCTATTTAGTCCATCTTATTCGTAGTTATTTTGCTGATAGATATTTTGTTGTCAAAGTAAATAATGTGAAGTCGGATGTTAGATCGGTACTAGCTGGAGTACCCCAAGGCAGTTTACTAGGTCCCTTCTTGTTCCTTCTCTATATTAATGATATTCCCAAAATTCGTGAGCTAGAGTTGGCTTTATATGCGGATGATACGGCAATTTATTGCTCATCATCTAGACCTGACACAATAAAAAGAAGATTAACTAATTGGTTATATGAAGTTAAATACTTCTTTCGATAAATGGAAAATCAAAATCAATTCTGAGAAAACTCAATAGATTTTATTCACTAAAAGACGTCCTGCTTGTTTACCACCCATAGTGGTTAACAACACATCTCTTGACTGGAAAACGCACATTAAATATCTAGGTGTTATACTAGATGAAGGTCTTACTTTCACCAAACATATTGAATACATATCGAACAAAGTACATGCATCACTTTTTAAACTATTTCCGGTTTTTTAATAAACGATGCCAGGTTAATTCTGCTAATAAATTATTAATATATAAGTCTTTTGTAAGGCCCATTATGCTATATGCTTGCCCAATCTGGTCGTACACTTCCAGATCTAACACGTCATGCTTGCAGCGACTGCAGAACAAGTGCTGTAGGATAATACTTAGTCTCTCTATTTTTACAAGGACTGACCGCATGCATCGTATTTTATACCAGGTATAGATGATATAATTAAGCGCCATACAAAAAAATTTTTTGACTCCTGTAGATTGAGTAAATTTAAAATAATTAATGATATAGGTGATTATACTAGAACTAGTTTACAATTAAAATATAAGCGTTATAAGCATAAACGGATTAAACATACGTTGTTGTAATGTGTCACCGGCTCTTTATTAGCTAAACTATTATGTACTAGGTATTACGTATACAATTATTGATTACTAGTAGTACTACATGTTAAAATATGTATAATCTTTTAATTTTAATGTTTTAGCTTTGTTATTAGCATGCAGGTTTTGGTGGTGGTTTTTCCTGTGATTTTATCTTGTTCTTTATTATATCTGACTTTATATTCTAGCCTTTATATTATACGGAGTAAGAATCATGTTTTCGGTATACGTGATATATTTTGTAGCAGTGTAATTATTATGTTTTTAAAAATTGATAAATACACATTTATTTATTTATTTATTTATTATTTGGGTTGATTCGTGCTCAGATAATATATGCAATATTTGCTCCACGTATCGAGTATATATGATCAAAAAAAGTTTAAAAAGTTTCAAAACATTTCTGTAAAGGATACCATATATATATTTAATTTTCTTTATAATTTAATTTAAACGTATTAATATATATATATATATATATATATATATATATATGTTTTATTTCGATCAAATCGAATAATTTAGTTTATTATAAATCCTTCGATTATAATTATTATACTGGTTCTCTCTTTCTTGTTATATCGTTGCGGGGGGGTTTTCAAATACACCTCCGTAGCAATACTTTTAGTGTTTAAAATAACGTCATGATCTTATTATCGTTGTTTTTATTTTATTGTACCAATGGATAAGACAATTCGTCGTGTATATATATATATATATATATATATATATATATATATATATATATATATAAATTTAATTAAAAAGAAAAATTTCTTGATTTCAATAAACAGGTGAACCAATCGAACTTTAACTAGAAAACAATTTGTGTTATTTTTAATTTTATAGATGTCTACATTAGGGATTTATGTTTTTTTTTTACTTACTTCTTCAAATTAAATTGATACTATTTGTTCCATTCGTTATCAGCGTTTCACGTAATTCCTTATTGACTTCAGAAGAAGTAGACGTTTTACATATTTTTTCTTGATAAATAAAATGCTCAATACATCATATACGTATATATGTATATAATATTGTGTATGTAATTACAGAGATTGAATCGTTTTATTAAAATAAGCCGCTGTAAAGTTAAAGTAGGGTTTACTTCTATTCAAAGTCCATTCGTCGAAATTTCGGCCAATCCTTCTCATTAATTATACTACTCTTCCCTACTTATCTTTCTGCATCATCTTTTATATTTCGACGAGCACGCCTAGCTGGTTCGATGTAATATAAAGTATGTATATAAGAGACTAAAAGGAACAATCTTACTACGGACCGTGCGGACTACTATCGAACATCAGTAAAACGTAAGTTGTAAAACGCGCTACTATCTATGAAGAAGGTTGTTAAAACATTTTTAATGGGATTTATGATAAGGAACACGCCTATTTCAATTAAAGAATTCCTTACTCGTCCAAGTCACGCTAAGACTGTTTCAATTCGAAATCCCGTCTTGCGGAAATGGTTATTTTATTACCGTTAATTTCGTTACCAACAGCCGGATACTTGCATCTCCGTAAGATGTTAACTTCGCGGCCTTAAGTAATTCTTCGCGAAAGACTTACACCGAATTTATATCATGTTTTCATTTTCGTCGATTAAACGAATTTGTGCGCAATTTTTTAATTATATAAAGTTCGAATCTTCTATTTCACCCGATGATATTTAATTATAAATTTAACTTATTACAATTTTCGCGAAAAATTATCTATATACATCGATTAAAATCCTTTCGACAGTTGCACCCCCCCCCAAAAAAAAACAAATTTAGTATAAATTTTAAATCTGTTTTAACCAATTTTATCGTACTTAAGGCAAACGAAACAACATTATACAAACACAAAATTTAGAATTTGCGAAAAAACAGAATACCGTATTCGTATTAAATTCGGTTTAGAATCTAATCTTCGTTAAATTATACTTAGGGAATTTCTTCAATAATTAATTTGTCTCCTTTATAAATTGTACTTACGAAAATCATTAGATAAACACCGAACCCGATATGTCGAATTTGTTATTCAAACTGTTCGCTTAAACTATACACATTAAAGAGTCAAATTAACAAACCACCGCTTAATAAATTACAGAATCATCATCAATAGTCGTCATCCCAATTAACGGTATCCGGATTAATCTTAGTCAGTCGTCGAAGCAATAAGGTTAACGGTCTATCGTATTGTTGTAATCTGCCATAAATATACTCAATATCGTTGCAATCAGCTGAAAACAAGTGTCCCGGATGTAAACAATCTCCGCCTTCTCACCTACTTTATAATAAATGCTAAACTCTGTAATTATGTCTAAGTAATTGATAATTCGAGTAAAATAGCCTTATAGGCAGTACTCGTATTAAAAAAAATATATATATACAGGCGTGTTTATTGTACAATAACGCTTCTTAAACGAACTGTAGATAATTTTCGACGTATTTATATAATAAATATTTTTAAAATTGAAACATTTCGAAGTCAACCGTAAAAAATTTTCTTAGCGTTAAAATTTCACGGACATCGTGACTGAGAGTTAAGACTTTATTTTTAAATTTGATTAACAAATGATTAAAATTATTCCTCATTTTTGTATAATAATGCATGTATATTTCACGTTAAATGTCCAAGGTACGAGTTCGGTCGAATGAAATATTAAACAAATGTCGAAAAATATATATATATATTGATATATAGCTTACATACGATTTCGATAAATACTTGATCGGTTATTCAATGATTTTATTTTTCGGCTGTAGCAATTAATTTATTAATTGATTTCACCGATACGACGGTATTAATTAATGACGACTACACGGTAAATCTCGCCATCAGTTAAAAACATTACTTAATATAAAATAACGTATTTTATTGAAATTTCGTCAATCGGAAATAAACTATATAATGTTCAAAACTATCTCAAATCTAAAATCTGTGTCATTGACGTTATAATATCATGCCATATTTAATAATATCATGCCATATTTAATAATAAATAAAGTTCACCATGACGATCATTCTTCCAACAACAAATATGTGCCCACGTATGGTTTTTTCTATGTATAGGAATATATATATATATATATATATATATATATATATATATATGATACCGTGACTGATTTATTAAGTTCGCAATATTCACCGAGTGAAAAATAATAAAAAAGAAAACATGTTCCCATAAAACAGCTTCCGACGAATTAAAATTAGACGTATAAGATATTACCGACGCACCGTCTATAATATGGTAAATAATACTGAATCAATCAAATGCTAATGTCCTGAATGAGCCTATATCCATAAATAGATTCTTTTTCCAAACAGATGATTCGTTATTTCTCCATGGATTCTGTAACAACCATTCTCTATTTTCTTTAATCTTTTGTCTCCAATGATCTGAAGAAGAAGAAGAAAAACACGTGTATATTTAATTGTGACCTACTGTGTGCAATCCATCAATTTCAAACGTTCCTAAAATATTCCGTACAGATGACGGACGTATTCGGCATAATACTACACAAAAAAATAGGATAATATAAAGAAGCGCTATATATACATTTTTCCCGTTTATGTAAGAAAATAATAGAGTAGCCTATACGAAACTAGCTTCTACCGGTAGTGACTATTAATATCTAGGTTTTTAATCTTAAATAATTCCGAGATAAATATAGGAAATTGTTCTAATAGAATAATTTAAATAATCGATATTATACAATTTTATCAGATGGTTATATTTATTATATGCGTATATTACATGCTGCACATCTTCTGTTTCATTCATTTTCCATTGTTTATTATTTGAAATTTATTCAAATAATATCCGATAGAACCGTAGTATCTGTGTCGTGTAAAAATTTACTTTAAATTTTTTGTTTTTAAAACGTTTAATTACATCCGGGAAAAAATTAGGAATTAATTAATTTACAATTATTTTTTCTTTTAAGCATCGTATATTGATTTAAAAATTCGTTAAAAGTTGCTTAAAAAGTTCTTTGTTTTTAACACCATTATGTCCTATTTTTAATTTCAAAAATAAAGCGACCTTTTCATTTTGTAATATATACAGATCAATAGATAATACTTGTGAAAAAGTTTTTGAATAGTAATATTTCAAGCAGTCGTGTATAAGAAGTCAATCGAAAATTTTCTACAATTAGAATTTACTTTATGCGTGAGCTATTTAGTGTTAAACGGTTATAGTAAAATCAGTATATGTACCAGGTCTTTGTATATTATTATGTTTGAATTATAATTTATAGTCCCCCGTAATTAACCACCGAACGATCTATTAAAAATATAAATATAATAGTATTTATCGACTTTATCATACATATTGAATATGTTTATTATATTTCACTCGATTACCTATAATAAAATCTAAATATTTAATACGATCAGTCGGTTTAAAAACACGATTATTAATATTATTATACAAAAATTTGTACAAGATTTTGATCACGGCCAGTTACAATCGTAATTTTCTATTTGCCGATCTCGAACTTTAGGTTTAAGTAAGTTTACTAATTACTTCATTACAAATCGAAAGAGTTTATATATCTAAATTGTACACTAAAACTAAGTCGTCAGCATAGCTATACGATCTTAGTCCTGCACATATTATTTATATCTTCTTGATAATGCCTTAATAGTCGAAAATATTTGTTATTATATATCCCTATTGGGGGCACGTGTACGTGTACAGGTGCTCTCAAGTATCCGGAGCTGCAACCGGAACGGGGTGCGTCCACAGGTGGCGGATAAACGGCCTACGGATATGTAGGTTAGCTGCGAATAAGACGAGACCAACAGCGGCTACTGATGGAAAGCCTCATGTAGGTAATTCCAGTAGTGACAGGGTAAGAAGACACGAGGATGCAGATGGACAGCTTGAGGAACTGTCTACTAAAAGTCTGCATAAATCCTATGACTGTCTCTCCCTCGGCGAGCTTGGGTCGCCGTAAAAACCCTACACCGTTACCTCCTCAGTAACAAACCGCTGCCTTGCAGGTAGGATATTTATCCAAAGGCTAGGGTGCCACCCCAAAATAGTGGTACTTCCTTTCCTTTTCCTTTCCCACCCCTTTTCTCTTGATTCTCTCTCCTTTATTTCTCAGCATAAGCCGCATTATGTTTCTAGTCGTCTTCCTCTGGTTGCCACTGGATAAAAACATATTTGGTTACTGAAATGTGGCTGCATGGTTTTGTGCTCCTGCACCTACATTATCAATTCACGCACAACTTTCTGCATATTTCTATTCTTTCCTTTCACATCTCTTACATCCTTCCCTTTCCTTTAATTAATTTTCTCCTCCTATCATTATTTTTCTTACGCAAGCTAGGTAACTCGGATACGAGTGTCATTATTATTATTATTATTATTATTATTATTAGTATTAGTATTAGTATTAGTATTATATATATATATATATATATATATATATATATATATATATATATATATATATATATATATATAGTTATTTTAACCAAATTTTTGTT
Organism: Coronaproctus castanopsis; assembly: GCA_032883995.1. Classification (NCBI taxonomy): domain Eukaryota; kingdom Metazoa; phylum Arthropoda; class Insecta; order Hemiptera; family Monophlebidae; genus Coronaproctus; species Coronaproctus castanopsis. The sequence goes on from CM065052.1 coordinate 245,408,123, forward strand.
GTTATTATTTAATATTTATTTAGTATAACTTTGAACGATTTTATAAATATTCGATCTCTCGATAGATAGTATTTTTAAACGATTTTTTATTATTATTTACGATATCTTTACGCGAACTAGAGAAAGTCCAATAATAACCAACGTCCGAAGTATCAAAAGTAAATACCAGTTCATAGAAACGAAGTCAACGAAATGATAAAACGAGAAAATTATATTCGGGTCTTTTACAAAGCAAGTAATGTACAATATTAAACTATATTACATTTTCAGTTGTACCGTATCTAGAAAAATCACGAATAACGAAAATCGGATATACCCGTTTGAAATTACGTTAAATAATAGCGAATAATACGATTAGACTATTTTATCATTTGTTTTTTTATGTCATTTTTAGTGAAAGAAAATTTCGTAAGCTATTAGTTCACCAGCGCCCGAATAAATTGCTGAAAAAAATTTTCAATAGATACATACATCATATATATATATATATATATATATATATATATATATATATATATATATATATATATATATAACATATTTTACAATAGCGTAAAATATTTGAAATAATCCAATTTTACGATTTATTTATAAAACGGGTATAGGAATAATTTAAAAATTCTAATCCATTGCACGCGAGATTATTGTATTAAAAGAAGTAGTAAACAGTTCTCAGTTTTTTGTAGATTTCGAATACAATATGGCAACACTGAATAAATGATAAATGAAAAAAAAATGCAAAAGAATCGTATAAACAAATATGTATATATATATATATGCTTGTATTTCTCTTTCATTTTCTCGGTGTGTCTATCAGTCTATCTACTCTCTCCTCTCCCTTCATATATATATATATATATATATATATATATATATATATATATATATATATATATATATATATATATATATATATGGCAATTACGAAGCGAATGTCAACAAAGTTTTTATTAACAACAAAAGAAAGAAAATTCGCTGAAAAGTTTCCTTATTAGGTTTGCAACTAAGGAGTATAATTAAAAACAACGAAATAAAGAACCGGGCGCGAGTACTCGGGCTATATTTTGATAATACAACACGAAGTCCAACTTTAACAACTTTAATTCGTTCTCGTCGGAATTAATTTAAAATGTAATTCCGAATAAAATTTCCAGACTAAACAAAATATCGGAAAAGAATTTTTTCGTCAAATTTAAAGTCGCAAGGGTAAATGAAAATCACAGGGAGAAAAAAAAATTTCGGAAGATGTTAATAATAATAATAATAATAATAATGAAGTCTCAAAAATTTATATGCAGCCGAATGTTCAGAGTTAAATGACATTGATAAAATTGAAATATCGATAAAAAGATGGATTATAAGAAAACTAACAAAAGAATAGAATATGGATAAAGAATTATACGAGAAAGTAGAATCTGACGTTATGCGCAAAATAAGTTCGTCAATTTATGCGCATATTCAAAGAATCAGTAGTAGATTAATTTGGATCGATTTCAGCAGGAAAAAGTTAGTCGTAGGAAAATCGCCAGTGTAAATAAGCACCGAGCCCCGCAGAGACGAGATACAACTCAGAGAACACCGTGATCATAACGTAAGTGAAAATATCTTTCACTAATATAGGAACAGAACAAATTACTTGACATTTTGGTAAGTTGAAAACCCAGGTGCTTTTTCTTTATTTTAAAACTTTTATTCGGCTTTTGCAGTGGTTTTTCCCCCCATCAAACGTATCCATCAAATAATTTAAGCTATTTACTCTATAAAGAAATTATGTTTAAATATTTTATAATATAAAGGAATAAAGAAATGGTAAGATTATGGAATCTGAAGAGATTATGGGATGATAAAATAGAAATGCATGAAGAAGCGAATATCAAATTATTGATAAATCTGTAGAAAACGTTGGAAAAAAACATGTGTGGTTTATACAGTTAGAAAAGGAATCCTAGACTTAATCTGTAATGCAGCGGGGGAAGTAGGAAAAAAGTTCCATCGGCTAAATATAGACAGAGGTTTTGGATTTTATCTAAATTATCGAGGATCCTAATCGGGGAGTTTAGAAAACTGTCATAGTATACTTCGGATGAATGATCCAAGTAGTGTGAGTAACAACTTTTATCGGGTTAGTTGGTTTAAATGCCTTAGTGTGAATATACGTAATATGCTTCAACCAATGAAGTCTATGATCGAGAATAAAATCTAGATACTTATGCGATGTAACGAATAGAATGAGACTAAACAGTTTCTAGCGATGACTATAGTTCTGTATGAGAATATAACCGATTCACATTTATTAGGAGCAGAGTGTAATGCCAGATCGGATAGTCCCTATTAAAAACTGAAAATAAGTATGTCTCTAATAGATTTACCGTGTTTCAAGTTTGTGTGTGTAGAGTATACAAACAATGTCATAGGCATAAGAATTTTGATGTGGTTAACTATTTTGGAGTTGAATAATTGAAATATATACATAGTAAATGAGACAGGTTTTAATACTTAACGTTGCGGTATACCTAGATGTACTGATCGCACGATGGAATCTATTGCTGTGTATTTAGAAATAAAGGTACAACGAGAAAATAACATAATGCATTGGAAATGGAAACAGGAGCGCCCAAAGAATAAAAATAAATTAAATAAATAAATAAATAAATAAAAAATTCGAAAAATGAAAATAACTATAACGTAAAAATGCGATAACGCATTCCCCCCAAAAAACCAAAAACATTTCGTATAACAAAATAGATTACAGGAAAAATCACAATCAAAACCTGCATACCGATACCCAAAGAATTAACAGTGTTACTCGATATCGGAATTGAAACAGAATCGAACGGTTTCTTTAATATCCGAGAAACACGACGCAAAGTATTTGTTATCAATAAAACGAATACACACCTGGGCAGCATCAGCATCGATACCGGAGCGTTTTGTCCAAAATTACTTATATATATAATCGTATATTTCTGCATACATATAGACACGTGGTAAGACACAATACCACTCCCGAGCACAGATATTTAAAATGTTACGGCATATAATACAAATACATGACGTACGTGATGAAAATGTTGCGTAAATCGATGAAATATTTTTCATAACGGTCGGAGGATAAATTTTTAGAATGATAAAAAAAAATCCTTATCAAATAATACCGGAGCAAATTTAAAAATTTCTTCGACCAAGTCAAAAACGACTTTAATAATAGTCCGTTTATTCCGAGTTATTCGCCTTTCGCCGTTATCATCATCATCCATCATCATTAAATTTTTAAGATTGGTCCATTGTCATCATAGTAAACTTCCACCTTTCTCAGTCTTCCTCATTAATTCGGCCTAGCTTTAACTTTTAAGAAGGTCGTTATAAAGGCGAGCTCTTTTCGCTTGCATTTTACCTTCAACAATATTACGAAGCAATCCCACATGCCGAAGTACATGACCAATCCGAGTTAATCGTGTTTCCCTTATCCGACTTAATAACGACCGTTCCGTATCAATTTGTCGGTAGTAGTACCTGTTCAACTCGGATTTTTTCTACCCCGGTTATTCGTTCTATTTTCCTCTAGGTCCACATCTCGAACGCTCGTAACTTATTCATACTGACTTTTATTTGGGTTTCAGCAACATAAAGGGCAACGGACCACATATGCACCTTCAATATTCTTCCTCGGAGCTTCAATGGTATCTAAGTTTTAATCTCCCTACTTTTTTTTTAAATAGTCAAATTTTAGAATTTCATTATCAAAATAGAGATCTTCTATCATAGTCTATAGACTGCGTTTTTAAAGTTTTCCAATCTAACGTAACCTAATAAAATATTTTGACCAGCTGTTTTTTTGTATTTTGATAATTTTGTTTTTAATAAAAACTAGATTACGAACGAATAAGGTATATAAATTATAAATTATAAATTTAACTTACTTTTAACGTCTTTCAACGATGTTCCAGTTCCTCCGTATTCGACGGGAAGTACATCTTTACTAACAAATTCCTCTATCGTGTTCGTGTTCGTCGCGTGAAAATGTAACTAGTTCAAATAACGAACATTATAAAAAAGTTAATACCATAATATTAGAAATCCAATAAAATCTACGCACACTATATAAGGAAGGAAGGGAAGTCCGCTTTCTGTGGATCCCAAGTCACATTGAGATGGACGGTAGTGACAAAGTAGACCTTGAAGCTCGGTCTATGGTACTTTCACCAGTACCAGAACATTCACCACCTCCATCAACATTAGTACATGTACTCATGAATAACAGCAAACAGGAATGGACCTCACAAACAACCTTCCTTAGGACCATAAAAGCAACCATAGAACCATGGTGACCTCCAGACGGCACAAGCAGAAAAGAATATGGTACTCCGAACCGTCTACGGGTGGGTCATATATCACACAATTATCTTTATACCAAAAGGCCTCCACCAACAAACTGTCCCCTATGCGGACATTTAACAGAACCAACCGTCACACACTTAATCTACAACTGCCAAACACTCAAAACACAAAATACAGGGCCCGATACACAAAATACTCTCAAACAACCCTGTGCAGCTGTACAGTGCAAACTTCATCTCCACTCTCAAGTGCGATTCTATAAAGGAAGCGCAGGACATCTAGGTCGATTAACCAGGTAGATTTATGACGAAAGGAATCTGTCCAGTTCACACTAGTAATTTGGTGATAGTTATCTAAAGTCTCTTTCCTTAACCAACTTTTTCGCAATTTAGAAAAATTCAAATACAGATAAAATTTCAAAAAATTTCCTTTTATGTAGATTATAAGTGATACACTTATGTAATATTATTGCCAACCCGAATCATGCAAGCACGCACAGCTAACAGGAGAACGTTAAAATAGATAAATTTACTTCGTTGCGCCTAATAAATATCAGAAATACACGATAAAGCTGGGATGGAAGTAAATATCATTAATACACGATAAAGGAAAGTTACATCGTTGCAACAACTGGGCTGACAATAACAATCGATAAATAAAAAAGTGTTCATTTTAAATTCGCTTTTATTATTTTCAACGTCTGCATGATCCAGGATAGTAATAATATTACATAAGTGTATAATCGTAGTAAATCATACAATACCAGATTCTGACACGCATTAAATAAAGAAATTAAGTAAAAGTAGGCGCAAAAACCGTAATTAGGCGCATGTAAGAAATTAACTAAAAGAGATAAAGCAGGACTATATGGTGTTTGTGTACTTAACGATATTTATGTAACATCTCAGATCATAGATCATGCAGGCTTTCCTGGTTCGCACTAAATTATCTTCGCATCTATAATAACGGAATAACAGACTTTGTGCTTTTAGCCTTTGCAGCAGTACATGGCACAGAAGATTAAAAAATAAATAAAAAATTGACGAACGATTAATTTTATAATCAATTTTATATAATTATAAACCAAACAAAATATAACACCGTTTAATCACTAAACGTTTTTTATTGCGAAGCTTTCCGACAATTACGTCATTTTCAAGCACGCACAAATAAATATTACATGCGAATTACCAGAACTGTTTATATAACGACAACTTAAAATTTGATATACATATTTCACCTGCCAGACGTAATTTCAATTTGAGATTTATTTACAATAAACTTTATTTATAAAACAAATTTCGAAAAATTCTTCATCAAAATTGATATATATCTCCAAACCCGGTTCAGGTTCCATTAAATTTTGAATACATTGAGAAGGCAACGAGAAACCACCACTGTACTTCTCGAGAAAATTAATGAAGTCTGTCGATGTATTTTGTGTGCCAAGCGAACCGGCTAGCAACCGGCGTTTTGACAACCGGGGTCAAAATGTGAAATGGACGACCGGCCATGTAGGTAGAGACCCCAGCTATCACGTGGAAAATAAGCGACTGGGAAGATTTATTAATTTTAACCAAGCTATTGGGACATGGAATGTCAGAGGCCTTCGTGAACTAGGCAAGCTTAATATCGTAGAAATGGAGTTAGAAAGATATGGGATTCAAATAGCGGATATAAATGAAACTCATTACAGACAATCAGGATACTTCTCAACAAATAACAACATCGTATACTGTTCCAGTAACGAAAACGATAGTACAAATGGAGTAGCAATAATCGTAAATAAAAACTTGAATCACTTAATTATGGGTTATAGATCAAAGAGTGATAGAATAATAAAGATCCGATTAGGAACAAAACCGATACCCATTAATCTGATCCAAGTATACGCACCAACCAGTGCGGCTTTAGACGAAGAAATAGATATATTCTACAATGATTTACAAAAGGAAATAGATGATATCCCTAGTCAAGAAATGTTCGTTATAATGGGTGATTTGAATGCAAAGATTGGAAGATGCGAAGACAACCATCACATAAAAGAAGTCGTAGGAAAATATGGTCTTGGTAAACGTGACGAAAGGGGAGAACGATTGATAAACTTTGCTATTGAAAACCGATTAATGGTAGCAAACACAAAATTCAAACATCATGCAAGGAGATTGAGTACATGGAGATCTCCTGGTAATAAATACAGGAATTAAATAGATTACTTTCTACTTAAACAGCGCTGGAAATCGTCTTGCAAAAATGTAGTAGTGCGCCCAGGAGCAGAATATGGATCTGACCATAGTCTATTAGTTATGTACATGAAAGGTAGGCTAAAAGCCCCTGTAAAACCAAAAATTCGTTAAAGATTAATGGTTTGAAACAGTCAAATTTTTTTACAAAAACCATGGCAGAATCACAACAATCCTATATAGAACCGGTATCGGCAGAAGAACAGTGGATGCAGCTTAAATCAGACGTTATAGTAGCGGCAAATAGATCAATGGTAAAGAGGAATGGTTATCTGACAGAACAATGGAAGTGATTGAAAAGAGAAGAATGCTGAAATGTGAAGCCTCACTAGAAAATGCAAAATGGAAAACATTAAACCGAGAAATAAAAAACAGTTTCAGAAAAGACAAAAATACTTTCCTGAATAAAATATGCGAGGAAATACAAAAATCAAAAAGTGAAACTGCTTTCCAGAGACTTAAAATTAATGAATTGGACAATGCAAGATAGAAATGGCAATATAAAAACGAACCTCAATGATGTTGTTGACGTATGGAACGAGTATTGCCAGCTATTTATGATGATAATCAATCTCATGGCCCTATCGATAGAACACAGATTGAAATTGATAACCCTTTTGACGAACCAGAGCCAGATATCCTAATGAGCGAAGTTTATGAAGCTTTTCAATACCTGAAAAATAAAAAAGCAGTAGGAATTGATGAAATACCTACAGAGGTATTAAAGCAGATCGGGAATGAAGGGATCATGAAAATTCACTCCATATGTAACACTATATGGGTAACAGGCGACTGGCCAAAAGACTGGAGCCAATCAATATACATTCCTATACATAAGAAAGGACAGAAAACGAAATGCGAGAACTATCGGACAATAACCCTTCTCTCACATGCAAGTAAGATTTTACTGCGGATACTTAATAATCGTCTCTATGCACGGATGTCTAAAGAAATACCCGAAGAATAAGCTGGCTTTGTGAAAGGAAAAGGCACCCGAGAACAAATTCTTAATATGAAAGTACTAATCAAAAAAGGACGTGAATATAACGTACCTATAAATACTATGCTTTGTAGATTATCAAAAAGGGTTTGATAATGTTCGTCGGGATAAATTATGGTCTATGTTGCTTGAAATGGGTGCACCAAAGCACATTGTATATCTTATACAGAGATTATACAACATCAAGATGTTTCTATACGCATAAAAGAGTTAGACAAGGCTGTGTTCTATCACCCTTGATCTTTAACTTATACGCCGTAATACATAATTAGACTAGTCTTAGACGGATGGAAAGGTGGTATACTGATAGGAGGACGAGACAACACAACCTTAATAGCGGCTAATATGGAAGAAATGAATAAACTACTGGAACGCGTGGAAGATGGTCAGCAAACAGCACGGTCTTAATGTAAATAAAAGCAAGACAAAAATTATGATTATAGACAGAAAGAATGTAATACCACAAGACGAAAGAACATCTACCGGCTATGAAAACGTCCCGAGTTTTCTATACGTAGGATCACTTCTTGGAGCAAAGGGCAGCTCAGAAGGAGAAATACGACGAACAATAGAAATAGCTAGAAATTCTATGACAAAACTAAACCGCATTTGGAAAGATAATTCGATTAGAAAACACGTAAAAATTACATTAGTCCAAACGCTCATATTTTCAATTCTACTATACGCAGCAGAAACGTGGACAATGAAAAAGTCTGATAAAAAGAGAATTGACTCCTTCGATTTATGGTGTTGGAGGCGGCTTCTCAGGATACCGTGGACAGCAAAACGGACAAATGAGTCTGTTTTATAGGAAATTGGTACCACGCAAAGACTGTCAACCATTGTTTACACAAGAGTGATTAAATTCTTTGGACATGTCATGCGGAGACCAGAAGGATTACAGAAGCTGATGATCATGGGGATTGTTAATGGTAAACGACCACCAGGACGTGTACCGAAACGATGGACAGATGTTGTTCAACAAAGGACAGGACTTTCAATTGTGGAATGTGTACGACTGTCGGCAGATCGGTGTAATTGGCGAACACTTATTGCTTCAGCGACGGACTAAGATTAATCACGATACCCTAATTAGGGTGACGACTACTGATGATGATGATATATATATATATATATATATATATATATATATATAATAAAAAATTTCGTTTTTCCATCAACTTAAGGCTAGTCCATTTTACCCATAACCCATTTTACGCACCAAAGAACAAAAAAACAATGGGCAAATCAGCTCGTTTGGCTACAAACAGTACTATAATGACCCCCTTCGGGTAGTTTGCTTGTTTAAATATGTAAAATAGGGATTATAACGAAAATGCACACAACGGCGCGAAAATCATAAATTTCGGATATTATGAACGAAAAAAATGTTGTTTTTTTTTTAATTTTTAATTTTCAAGGTTTCTTAAACTGTCTTATCTATCAAATAGTAATGAAAAGTAATGATGGGATGCACTTTTAATTATTTAATATTAGTCTAATTTAAATGGAGTAACACCGCTATGCCGTCTCTATAGTATTGTGTACACATAAAAGCTGAATAATAAATATCGTGATAAAATTTACTTACCAGATCTTTGATTTCGTCTCTCATCAAAGGTCGTATAAACGATAGAATTTTTTCTAATAAAGGAACGGTGTTTATCACGTGTATTTCTTTTAAATAAACCGGATGCGCTTCCTAAATGCATCGTACACATATTTTTTTAGTAAACATTGATAAAATATTTAAATGATAAAGACAACAATAATAATAATGTTAAAACCTAAAAATATTATTAGGTATTAAAGAAATATATGCACTTGAAAAAAAAAATATATATATATATAAAGGAAAAGAATTCAGCAATGTTACGTGTGAACTGTGATAAAATATGCGGCCGAAACAGTAGGTTATTAACGCCAAATGCAAAAGAGTGTTGGACTTATCGACGATTGTTAATTATATCATGAACTGATCTCATCTCGCATAAGAAAAAGCAATGCAACATAGACAGGCTAACTATAGCAGAAGATATTACGAAAAGGAAATTGAGGTATATAGGTCACAAGCAAGAGAGGGGCTGTTTATGTTGGCAGTACAAGGAAAAATATTTGGAAAAATAACAAGAGGGAGGAAAATATTGGACTATGTAACACCAAACACTGGATTCGATAGAGGCCAAAACCCTTGATGCGCAACCTCCTTTGAAGGAGATGCAACTTGATAATGATGATAATGATTATATATATATATATATATATCACTATTTTTCCCCGGAAAATAATATATTTGTATAATCAATGTTACACTATAACCGATGTATGACAATTTATATAAAATACATCAAAAGTCTACACTCTCGCGTAAGTAAATACAACGCCTAATTTTTTTCTTCCTTTAAACTTTTGGCTCGTCGACGTATAACTGTTTCATATATATATATATATATATATATATATATATATATATATATATATATATATATATATATATATATATATATATATATACATGTATGTTTGCGTTAAAAAAAAGTGGATAGCAAAATATTTTAACAGCGACAGACGTGTCTTTCAGTCGTAAATAAACACCGAGCAATCCAAAAAATGTTAGCAAGATCGAAATAAAAATTAGAAAAACTATGAAATACATTTAAAAAGTTAAGTTAATTCTGGTACACGTTAGTCGATGCCCCCTAACTAGAAGAGAACAGAAAATAAGGTAAAACAGATTACTGAGAAGAATATGTTACGGTTATCAAAGATCGAGTATATCGAGAATGGGAACAAATATATGCAGCGGAAATGCGACAAAAAGCAAAAACCGATGTATTAGTAAAAAAAAAAGACAGTCCATAACATATGGAAAAGAATGTAGAAAGCGACTAAGTAATAGCGTTATTAGGTTTTGAACATCATCGAATAAAATTTCAACTGTGGCGTTTAAATATTGTCGATAGCTAGACTTGCGATTATTACGATTTAGAAAAATCAATAGAATACACGATGTGACTATTTAGATTCAGAAAGAAGATTATTATTACAAAAAATATGCTAATATAGATATCTAGTTAAATTTCGATTAAACTAGCCAAAACGTAAAAAACCGGGTCAACTTGTATATATATATATATATATATATATATATATATATATATATATATATATATATATATATGTATATTTGTTATTTGTTGCAAAATTCCCGATCATATCGCACTTTCATACCTCTCGCAATATTCATTTTATTTCTTCGTCTTTTACGATTTACCTCAGTTAGTAACGGTAATCGTCGTTAGAATTATTCGTATTCTACGTAGCATTATTATCATTATTATCATTATCATTGTCATTATCATTATCATTATTATTGCTGCTATTGTTACTTTATAAATTGTTATTTATTATTTTGTTTACACCTTCTCTTCGTCTTGCACATTCGTCATTTTAATTTCCCTTTCAGTTTTCCTACCGGTATTAGCAATTTCCTAATTATATATTTTCGTTTTCCTTACTGACGGTCTATACTTCAGAATTTTCCTTTGTTCGTAGTTTCTCGTCCGAGTACTTCCTTACGGGGTGATATATTCAATTTTTATCGAATAATTTTAGAAACCAATAAACATCCATTGTATTACCACGATCGTGTAACGGTCGACGGTCTTTCTACTTGTTTTAATTCCGTACAAGATTTAGATATCATCTCCGAGATTGTATTTCGTTAAGGTTAGTCCCAACGCCCAAACCGTCGTCATCGTTGTTTTCAAGATTGCATAATTCACTAGTACTATTGCCACTTTTTACAAATTAAAAACATATGGAACATTTTACAATACTAATATAATAAACGTACACGAATACTCGTCAAATATCTACACGTACGAGTACGTTGAAATTCAAAATGAATAATAAACTCATTCCGTCGAAATAAGCGAATGACATTGTGTTATCGATTAATTTTTAATATTTATATAATTTAACTGTCATTTCATTTTAATTCAATTAGAACAAAAATATACATTTGTGTATACATATATATATATATATATATAAAACCACACCAGGGGTACTATGTACCTTGTGGGATCCGGAGCTCTAACCGGAACGGGGCGCGTCCACAGGTGGTGGATAGTGAAACGACCAGTATATATACTGGCCAGCTGCGAATAACCAATAAGCAGTCGCGAACCAAGAGCGGCTACTGGCGGAAAGTCTCTAGTAGACGATTCCAGTAGTGACAGGGTAAGGAGACATGAGGATGCAGATGGACAGCTTGAGGACCTGTCCTTTAAAAGTCTGCAGAAATCCTAGGACTGTCTCTCCCTCGGCGGGTTAAGGTCGCCGTAAAATTACATTGTTACCTCCTCAGTAACAACCCGCTGCCTTGCGGTTAGGGTATTGACCCAAAGGCTAAGGGAGTAAACCCCAGGCCAACATTACCCCATATGACTGAAAGGAAAAAGAAGGGCCGTAGTAGCCAAGGCCAAAATGGGCAATCGGAATTGACTCCTGCTTCCTTACCGCCTAGTAAAAATACAAATAAAGGAAGCAAACACCGGATAGAACCATTAATACCACTCGGATTTGACATAAATACCAATAAACTAAGGAATAATGCAAGAACTAAGAATTGCCTTATGCGTATTTGTACATATAATGTGCGGACTTTAGCTTCCGAAGTGAAACTTTTGGAGTTAGAAGAAGAATTGAATAAAATAAAATGGGACATAATCGGCTTAAGCGAAGTGCGCAGAAAAGGCGAAAGTGTTATAAAGCTAAAGTCACAGGCTGCTATAAAGGGGATTCCGAATATCATCAAAACGGAGTAGGATTTTTAATAAATAAGCAATGGCATAATAATGTAGTTAAGTATGTAGGCGTTACAGACAGAATTGCATACATAATACTTTTGTTTGGTAAGAATAGCACCTTAAAGATAGTGTAAATATATGCCCCGACGGAATCATATACAGAGGAGGAACTGGAATGTTTCTATGATGAATTAGAAGAAAAAATAAATAGAGATAAATGCAAAAACACATTGATAATAGGCGATTTTAATGCCAAAATTGGGACCCGACAAGACATACGAGAAACATCAGTAGGCATTCATGGAGTAGGTAAAAGAAACAAAAGGGGAGAAATGATGGCAAACTTTCTCGAAAGAAATAAGCTTTACTGCATGAATACGTTTTTCAAAAAGAAAGAGAAAAGAAGATGGACCTGGAGAAGCCCAACTTTTGAATACAAGAATGAGACTGATTATATCATCTCTGATAGCTCAAACATATTACAAGACGTTACAGTACTGAACAGTGTTAATAACGGCAGTGACCACCGATTAGTTAGAGGTATATTAAAAATTCAGGATGTATCCGTGTCAAAAAGAGTAAAAAGAAATAAATCACAACTAGTTGATCCTGATAAATTAATAAAATATAGAAGCAAATATCAAGAAGAACTAAAATTACAAATACAGAAATCTGAAGAAATTAAAACACTGGAAATAAATAAACAATCTGAACAGATTACTAAAATTATGAAAGAAGCTGCGGTCAAAGTTGCACCACGTACAAAAAAGGTAAACAGTAAAATAAGTGATGTAACAAAAGATTTAATGGCAAGAAGGAGGAAACTAAAAGTGGATAAAGATAAAAATCAAACTGAGTGGGCAGAATTGAATAAATTAATTAGAAAACAATTGAGAAGTGATATACGTCAAAACAACACAAAGAAAATTTGTGAAATAATTGAGCATAATAGAGGGCCTAAAGTATTCAAGAAATCACTGTCGATGGGAAGTAAGCTGCTGACGAATTTGAAAAATCGTGACGGAAATATCCTTACAGACAAAACTGAACTATCCAAAGAGGTCGGAAGATTCTATACAGATCTCTATGACACAAAAGTTAATCCTACAATGAAAGATAAATTAACAATAAATGAGGATAAGGGAAACCTGCCGGATATAACAATAAGTGAAATCAAATACGCTTTAAAGAAAATGAAAAATAACAAAGCTCGCGGGCCGGATGGTATAGTCCCAGAAATGATTAAAGAAGGAAATGAGGATATTTTGGATTTGCTGAAAAATCTGTTCAACAAATGTTTAAAAGAGAACTCTATCCCGCGACTGTGGAACGAAGCAGATGTTATCCTAATACACAAAAATGGTGATACAGCTAGTCTAGAAAATTACAGGACAATTAGCTTATTATCACATATGTACAAACTTTATATAAGTATTATTACAAATCGAATGACGAAACAAATAGATTACTGCCAACCGTGCGAGCAAGCGGGCTTTAGATCCGGTTTCAGCACGCATGATCACATTCACACTATGAGGATTTTAATATCTAAGTGCAAAGAATACAACATGGAATTGCACATGGCGTTCATCGATTATCATAAAGCGTTTGATACCGTGGAAACATGGACAGTGTTGAAGGCGTTTGAAGAAAATGGTATAGACGATGAATATACATCAACATAATTAAAAATATTTATAATTCGCCAATGATGCAAGTACAGCTGGTGGAAAAAACAAATAAAATACCGTTAAAGAGAGGCGTCAGACAAGGAGACACAATATCTCCGAACTTATTTATAGCAGCCTTAGAACGTATGTTCAAAAATTTGTCTTGGGAGTCTAAAGGTGTGAATATTGATGGGAAGAAAATTAGTCACTTGCGTTTTGCCGATGACATTGTGTTGATTACTAATAATGTTGGTACCTTACAGGAAATGATTAACTGTTCCAAAAAAGCAGGATTAACCATCAATATTAATAAAACGATGATCATGACAAATACACCTCAAAAGTTACAAATAAAACTAGATGACCAGATACTGGAACAGGTCAATGAATATATATACCTAGGTCAAATTATTACCACACAGAAAGAAACAATGCGTAAAGAAATTAAAAGGCGAACGCATCTATCGTGGATAGCTTTTGGGAAGTTGAGTACTGTCCTCAAAAATAAAGACATACCTAACAGCTTGAAGAAGAAAGTATACGAACAGTGCATCCTTCCAGTGCTTACATACGGAGCGGAAACATGGAGCCTAACGAAGTATATTGTTAAGAAACTTGCAGTGACACAGAGAGCCCACGAAAGATTAATATTGGGCATCAAGATATCAGACCAGAAAACCAGCACGTGGATAAGACAGCAGACTAAATTGTCAGATGTTGTCGGACGTGTAGCGCAGTTGAAATGGAATTGGTCATATAGCAAGAAGAAACGATGACAGGTGGACGAAACGAATAACAGAATGGCTTCCAAGAAAAGGACGCAGAAGTCGCGGTCGGCCGGATACAAGGTGGCAGAACGATATACATAGATCAGCCGGTGTGAAATGGATAAACGAGGCCCAAGATCGCTACAGGTGGAAACAAAAGGGGAACGCTTACATCCAGCAGTGGATTGATATAAGCGCATTGTGATCGTGATATATATAAATCAAATAAATAGATATCAATTTATTTTTCGTTATACGATCTGCCCTTAGCGGACAATAAGTAGCGCTGGTGTTTTTGTTATTAAATCGAGTATTGCCTAATGGCAGCTATTTGTTTTGAACTATACAAAATATTTTCATAATTTCGGACCGCTGTAGCAATTACATTTGCCCATTCTGAATTTTACGGCGTTTTCCTTAAGAACAACTAACGAATTAACGCGATGCTCTGAAGTCGCTTGATATATTTAGACCTACTGATTGTAGCAGTTTCTTTTATAGTCGGCATATCAAGATCCATACGCGGATCATCATTTCGGATGTATTACGATGCTCCACCTATGTTCCGTAGAATCTTCGACTGGAAACGATGGATAATTTTTATATTTGAAAACTAGATGGTTGACGTGCCCGAATTAATCTCCTGCGGTGGTCGTAACACTTTGCACGTTTTTTCGACCCATTTCGAAGCCCATATCGTGGTGTACCAGTCAATGGGTACCGTCGATTATAGGCTAGATATGTAGCGACGGCGAATACGCGTGTTTTTCGTTTGAACAGTTTTTCAATCCGATCGTGGGGAGAAAAGTTATCGGGGATCGTAGAAAAAGCGTTAAATTTCCTTATAGTTATAGGAAAGGAAGGAAATTACAGCTGTTCCTGAAATTTCTATTCCATATTACCGTGTATATGTTTGAAGATAGTTTCGTACAATAAAATTTTATTTTCTATCGAAATTGACGAATATTTTATAGCCAGTGCGCGCTTCGAGATTTTACGTCGAGTTGTTCGCAGCTGTAGGATATGATCTTTCCAATTTAATCTTTGATCCGAATGCAGTCCTAAATATATTACTTTAAAGGTCGTTTGAATCATTTTTCCATTGAATGTGATCGGTAAATTTTCGAAAGATCTCTTTAGACATGGTTCAGATTAGTACGTTTCTCGTTGCTTATGGCGTGATTCGTAGCTCGTATGTTTCTGCAACTCAGCATATATTTCAGAAACGTGAATTTTATTTTCACTAGCACGCGTTCACTACTACAAGTTAATTATCACACGACCGGTTACTAATTCCTATTAAATCATTCCGCGTATTTTCCTTTATTTGTACTTCATTATCGCGACGATATTGCCGACAGAAACGTATATTACGCTAGTTTCATTATTTTTGCAATTTTCTTCAATATATAATCAATAGGTTTTTTTTTATCAAAAAGAAAAAAATGATATTTTATTTATTGCACACTTACACTCTCAATACATACTAGCACTAAATAATAATTATTATTGCGATAATAACGACTAAAAGCTACTGACTTGAGTCATTCTCATATACTTTTTCAATAAGGAAAAAGACAGCATCAGCTTCATTAAATGTTTCAAAGTGAAACCGGCCATATCGAAAATCGGTATATCGCCGGTCGGAATTTTCTCTTCGGTTTTCATACGAACGTCGCATACGTTAAAAAACATTTTCGTATAGGCGGCGAAGTCGAATTTATCCGGATCGGTATCGCATAATCGATTAACATACACCTGATGACCTTCCTTCGTCTTTTTCGGTAATGGCAAAGCGTCCCTACATATAATATATATATATATATATATATATATATATAAAATATATATATATATTACCAAATACTCCGAAATAATACATACGCCTAAATTTATCAATATGAAATAAATTTAATCGAAAATAAATTTTGAAATATCAGGATATCAGGAACATGTTATAAAAAAAGAATATTTATTCTTGTAAAAAACATATATATGAATAAGTAAAAATAAAGACCTCTAATGCCTGTGAAAACCTTTCTACGACACATTACACACATATACACACATATATATACACACTCATATGTCTGTGATATATATATATGTATGTATGTATGTATATATGTACTCATACTTTCTTCCGCTTTAAGATGTGAATTTATAATCAATAATCAAAATGTAAGTATTGGTCGATAGTAAAAGTTTTATAAAATTAATTGTACATTTTATTATTATTATTATTATTATTATTATTATTATTATTATTATTATTATCGCTATTATTATTATCATTATCATTATTATTATTATTATTATTATTGTTATTATTATTATTATTATTATTATCGTTTGTAGTCATACAGAATGTAAGGTAACATTCCACGAAATTTTTTTTTTCTTCTTTTTTATTGCCAATTTGTACCTAGCTTGATAAAGCTATCAACAAATGTCTGAAAAGAGACTCGTGTATGGGGAGCACACCCATTGGTGTGTTCTACCCTATTTGTTTACACTATCTTGAATTTTGATCCTCTTGAGACGTCTTGTCACTGGTTTGTTCTGGATCGCTGCCGCGAGCTGATTGGGGTGTCCATACAGACGCATCATGTGATTTTGAGTTCGTCTATTAATGACCTCGTCAATGGTATGAATCCCTAAATCTCGATGGATCAGTTCATTGGTAACGTACCAAGGCATATGGTATATCAATCTGAGGGCTTTGTTCTGGAACCGTTGGATGATCATCCGATTCGATGGTTTCGCGCATCCCCACAGCGGTGCAGCGTAGGTCCATATTGGTTTCAGCATGGTATTATATATTAACAGCTTGTTACGTAGTGACAGCTGCGACTGATATCCTATAAGCCAGTATAGGTTTCTCAGCTTTAAGTCCAATTCCTTCCTCTTCTTCTGTATATGAATCTTCCCGAAATAACATCGGGTAAATTTCATCCACAAAAACGGCTTTGACAAATTTTTTAATTATATATAAAGTTCAAATTTAGTGTGGCTTAATCTAACGGAAACCTTATTTTATTACTCAGTTTGTGGGTTTACGTCAATAGACCGTGAAATTATGATTTTTGAAATATCCTTATACTTCCCACGTACTTGTTTAAATAAGCGAATTTATCTAATTACGTAACTAGGCCTACTACTTATTAAAATAAAAGAATTTAATTAATTATATAACTAAATAATACGACTAGTTATGCTCGATGGTTTCGTTTAAGACGTCTAATAGCCCGCATCGTATCGACATTAACGTGCTGGTTCAGTTGTATTTCGTTAGCAGTAGCGAATCTTTTAGTATCCTTATTTACAGATGGAATAACCAGATCTCGGTGCATATGATCATTTCTAAAATAACGGTACTCATTTCCCTTATACGACGTCCTACGTAAGCGGTCTTGATGCGAACGCGATTGCGAAACGAAGCGATCCGGTGACACGCGAATTCAAGCAGTAAGCGGGACGCGGCGGATTTTGTTCTACGTACGCGCGAATCGCTTCGCACGAAAGCAGCCGTTCTTCAGTCTGTCGTGGATGAACGTAACTGATCGCGTTCATTCGCGCGAAAATATCAAACCGATTGATCGCGTTCGCTTCGCTTCGCTTCGCGCCGCGTCGCTAGGCGAACCGCGTGCCTTTGGTCACGTAGAACATTTTGTTCGCTATACACAGTTTGTTATTTTCGCGACGCGCCGCGTTCGCGTTAAAATCGCTCACGTAGGACATCGCCTTAGTATAACGCTTTGTCTGGCATGCATCTTTACTTTATCAGATCTGCTAGCGCACAGTCCCACAACTGCAGGTCGTACATCCAAATTGGGCTTTACGATCTGTTTATAAAATAGCCCTCTAAATATTGCGTCCAGAGGCGATTTTTGTCCGATAATCCGATATAATTGTTGAGTTCATTTCTTCGTCTGTTTGCATTTCATTCCGACATATATTTCCCCACGTTAGACGTTCTCTGAGTTCATACCAAGGTACTCGACTGAGTCGGGCTTTGGAACAAGTTTACGCACGATTGGTTCAAAATTACGCTGTTCACAGTATCGGGGGAAAATGCTAGATCCGTGGAATAGAGTTGAAGGACAGAACTATAAAATGGAACTCGTAATTAACGAGCAAACTACGAAATTCATCATAAAACAACGGAGCAACAAAAATGAATGTATTACAAGATCTATAAAGGGTAATTACAAGTAACCATGGTGATAAAAACGGTGAAATCAAACGTATTATAACTTTAATTCAAAATAAAAACATTAATCTTGCACAAGCATATATATATATATATATATATATGTATATATATATATATTTATATATATATATACATATATATATATATATATATATATATATATATATGTATATGTATGTATGAATTATAAAACATTTTATCCTAAAGTTTACGAATTCTCTCGACAAAATTAAATCAAATCGAACGTACAAATATAAATCGGTTTAAAAAAATACTAAGGATAAAATAATAACAATTTTTAAAACGATAATGTCAAAATTAAAATATATATGATTTTTTTACGGAAACATATTTTCATAAATTTTGTTATTACGTTATTCGATTACTTTTGGTAAAATGTTATTTAGTTTAGAATGAGTAAATATACATTTATTTGGAAAAAGTAATTTAAATTGATAGGCCTATAAAATTAATATTGAAAAACAGCGCTACCTTTCGAGAAGTTAGTAGACTACTAATACTAAGTTTACATGACAGGTTACTCGATGAGAAACGTTTTAATAATGTTTAAAATAATGTTCCTTTAAACTTGTTTTTATTTTTACAATTCCGAATTCGGTACACTTTAATCAACTATTTCTCTTTTCTTTTTTTTTCACTTTCGACTAGACTGAAAACGGCAGCATTGACTTTTAAAGTTATATATGTATGCGTATATATATATATATATATATATATATATATATATATATATATATATATATATACATATACACACAAAATACAAAATAATAAATAATAAAAGATATGGAAATAATAATAATATGGATAACAGGAACAATTGCAGTAACCGAAAATTTAACCTCACAGAAGGGATAAAATCCATCTCCCAAGTTACTTTGCCAGCATGGAAGATTAGGTCAACATCACCCCGATATGACCACAAGGAAAAAGGAGGGTCGTATTAGTCAAGGCCAAAATGGGCAACCTCAATCGACTTGTGCCTCCTTACCGCCCAGTAAAAATACAAATGAAGAAGGCAAAAAGAACATTAATATCAGCCGGTCACAAATGAATTAGTGTGGGAAATAAGGATTACCTTATACATACTAGCACTTATAACGTGCGATCGAAGAAAGGATTACTAGAAGAGGAATTACAGAAAACAAAATGGGATATAATTGGATTAAGCGAAGTTCGCAGAATGAGTGAAAATGTCGTGAAGTTGCAGTCACAGTCTGTGTTATTTTATAAAGGGGATCTGGAATACCATCGTAATGGAGCAGGATTCTTAATAAATAAACAATGGTAAAACAGAGTAATTAAATATGTAGGCGTTACAGATAGAATAACATATATAATATTGCAGTTGAGTATGAACAACACCTTAAAGATAGTTCAAATATATGCTGCAACAGAATCACATACAGAGGAAAAACTGGAATGCTTTTACGATGAACTACAAGATACAATAAATAGAGATAGATGTAAAAATACACTGATAATAGGCGATTTCAGTGCCAAAATTGGGATCCGAAAAGACGTACGAGAAACATCAGTAGGCAATTACGGAATAAAAGAAATAACAGAGGAGAAGCGATAGTAAATTTCCTAGAAGCAAATAAGCTATATTGCATTGATACATTCTTTAAGAAGAAGGATAAGAGGAAATGGACCTGGAGGAGCACTAATTTCGAGTACAATAATGAGATTGATTTTATAATCTTAGATAACTTGAACATAATACAGGACGTGACTGTCAATAACGGTAGTGACCACCGATTGGTTAGAGCTATTTTAAAGGTCAAAACAACAATTAACAGACAGTCTCGAGAGAAATGTCAAGGAGAAAAAATTGATACTGGAAAACTATTGCAAAATATGACACAGTATCAGAAGTGTCTACAATTGTAACTAAATAACACAGAAAAAGAGGAAATAAACGGAATTAACAGAAAATGTGCAATCAATGTGGTACAAAAGGAGAAAACCTTAACCAGGAAACTAAGTGAAATAACATGGTAGGCATACAGACAATGTTACTGGAACTAAATGAAACATCCAAGAAAATCTAAATGTACAAAAAACAAAGGTAACGTCTAATACAGCTGGTATGATGCCAATAATGATAAATGGGAACGTAATAGAATTATATATATATATATATATATATATATATATATATATATATATATATATGTGGGACAAGCAATTAGCATGAAAAAAGAAAAAATACTGTACACAGAAATATCAAGAATTATTTAGCTGATTTTATATCTACATATTTTGTTGTGCATGAAATTTGTTTTTGAATCAGTTCTATCTCTCGAGAGGTCGGTACAGGCTTTTTAATAATGTTTAAAATATGTTCGCTTAAACTTGTTTTTATTTTTACAATTCCGAATTCCGTACATTTTAGTAAACTATTTCTCTTTTCTTTTCTTTTTTTTTAACTTTCGACTAGACCGAAAACAGCATCATCGAATTTTTTTATTTTAAACAAATAATATGCAATAGAGTCGATATAAAAAAAAATGGTAACATTTGTTTTAAATTATTATTATTCTTCATCTAAAGTTCGCACTTTCGATGACGATTTTGTCTTAATAATAATAAAGGACGAAATTCTTAAATAATTGCGTTTCGTATTTTATTTACGTTCGTAGTAAAATGTTTTTCTCTACTGTTCGGCACTAGATAATATAAAATAAGCAATTCGATTTTTCTTAGAACACGTTTCAAAATTATTTCGCTTAAATTCATAATTTAAACCACCTAAACGGCATTCGTGTTCTCGGTTAGAAATAATTTATTCCCGTGCGAGAACATAACGAAGACGTGCTAATGATTACGTTATGTGAAATTGGTTAAAAAATAAACAATTCATTTGCACGAACCCATTCTAGATATGTATTTCCTAAATGTGTTTGTCAACCTCGATGCCGCCTTGAAGAAAGAATGACAGCTTGTATATTTTAAGAATTATTGTTATACCGTTACTTTATTATATATATATATATATAAAACCACCACATTGTCGTCGTATTATTATTATTGTTTACAAAATGGGCCAGCATTCAATGAATTAATTATATATATATATATTATATGTATATATATATATATATATATATATATATATATATATATATATATATGTAAATACTCCTAAAATACTCCTATAAATTGGAATTTTTAGTTCCTGAATCAATACAATTAATAAATGGATTAGAAACAGTTTATAATTTCGTAACTACTTTTTACCTCTTCTTATATCTGCTTTATATACTTCAGCCTAGATCTCTCCTTTTGATTTTCCCTTCCATGGTTAATTCCATTATTTGAACTAAATATTAATTATTGCTCTATATCTTCTGACTTATATATATATATATATATATATATATATATATATATATATATATATATATTGTATGTATTTATAATTAGATTTATATATTATTTATATATTAGGAAAGAACTTATAATAATAACTGAATAGAAAACGTTCAATTACTGTATACTTAAAATTAATGTAATTATTTTATTAGATCAATTTTTAACCCTGAACTATTTAAATTATATATATAAGTATTACATATATATATACATATATATATGTTCTTTATACCGCGAAGGTATTTGGTAACATCATGTGGCATCAACATATGAACCACTTTTCACCACTCTTATGCGATCTACAGCCGTAACTTTTGTTTTCTCCGCACTAACCTATAAGCCATATTTTTGACATCAAATGTTTTAGTTCCTCTTTCGTATTTGTTCAAAGCAGGATTCCGTCTGCATATCGAAGGTTGCTTTTTTTACGATCACTAATCGAAATTGCCTCTTGCCATCCGTCTAGTAACGCATTTTTAAAATGAAAATTAAGTTACGCCTATCCTAATTTTCCGAAACCTCTTTACATATTGCGTGTAATTTTTGAAATCCTTCTCACCAATCTCTCTCAGAGCTTCTACTGAAATTTGATCCTTTACGACAACTTTATGCTTTTCAGTTTTATAATAGCTCTTATTACTTCCGATTTCTGAATATTTTGTTCCTTGTCTTCAGTAATAATATAGTTTAATTCATGTTCTGGTTGTTTATATAATGTCTTGCACTACTTTCCCCAAACTTCTGAAATTCGCACTGGTTCGTAACAATATTTCCATGTCTATCTTCACAATTTATGTTCAAGTTTTAAATTCTTTTGCTAGGTACTTCACTATTCCGAAAAAATTCATTGTTTCATGACGGTTAGTATGTTCCTCAATTTTACTACATAAGTTTGAGATGTGCAAATTTTCATTTCGTCTACATGAATACTTTATTTGCTTATTCAATTGCGCTATCTTTTTATTTACTTGGTCCGCATTTTGTTGCATCTTTTTCAGCATTCGCCTTTCTTCGACCAGATTTAAGGTTTCATCGGTAATCACAGGTTTTTTATTTTATTTTTTTTTATGTTTCAAAATGTTGACTTATTAGCACTGCTAATCCATTTTAAACCCACTTATTGTGGTAATATCATTTCTGCCAAGTTTCTCCTAAAAGTTTCTGGAACAATTTTATTTCGTCTCTCTACCTTATTTATATTATTTGTGTTCAACTTTATTTTTAACGTTACTACCAATAACCTACGATCAGTGATTCTGCACTTGGTTTTCTTGGCAGAACTTCACCATCTTTTATTTATTAATATATAATAAATTTGGTTAGGATACTTATCTCCTGACGACACTCACGTTAATAGTCTATTTGAGTGATGTTTAAACTTGGTATTCATCACAGAGTATTCATTATCGACAACAAATTGTAATTCTCCTAATTCATTTGCCGAGTCCATATTTTCCCGTTATGCAGTCTAAATCGTCTTATTAATTGTTCCTAATCGTTCCAATCCCACTTATGATCTTTTTTAACAATATTGTGTACAATATCTTCAATGTATACTATGTTCTCGATTTCTTCGTCCGTTTATGTGGACGTGGGCATGTATGCTACAATTATATGAATATTTTTCGGTTTAGCATTAAAAATTATCCTTAGCAATCGTCCATTAATCGGTCTGTCATCCAGTACGTATATAATACTTTTTTTATATATATTATAATAATTGTTGGGCTTAGGTATGAATATCAAAATAACCCATTGTCAATACTATTTTCGTATAAATATATCATGAAAAAGATTAAAAAAAAAGGACACGAGAATAAAATAGGGACTATATTCTGTTAACCATTGTAGAAAATTTATTATAACCATGACTCTGTATCTTTCGTTTGGGTTCCAGCCCATAAGGTTATCCGCGGGAAATTAAGTACGCGATTGGACTGCAAAACTTGACACATCGCAGGGCATTCTCCATTCCGAGGATTCCTTCTTCCTGTTTAGTTTCATCCGCTCGTGCAGATTTTCTTCATCGATGAAGACTATGTTCTGTAAAAGACAACTTTTATAAATGCATTCAACCTAATCTCTCTACCGCATACATTCTTGCACTTACTCCTCCTAAGAACCTTCTAACTCGGTTTTTCTTTTCTATCCTAGTCAGTCTTCGTTCCAAACACAATTTCCTTCCTGCCCATTTGCAAACCATCATCTCTCTCTCTCTCTTTCTCTCTCTCTCTCTCTCTCTATATATATATATATACACTGTCGAACTATAGCTAACGCTAATCATTGATTTTTGTTTGTGACCTGTATAGCAGAGGTAGAGATGTATTAACTAATAAAATGTTACAATTCAATATGTAAATTGCATATATATATATATATATATATATATATAGATATATATATATATATATATAATATATATATATATATATATTATATATATATATATATAATATATATATATATATAGATATAATTTGTGTTGATTTAATGACTATCGCTTATAATAAAAAACGTAAATCGTTACACAGGAATAATATGTCACTATAAGCAATTGCTAATAGCTAATATTAACATAGATTAACTGCCATCTATATAATAAAGTGACCTATTACTAATTATCATCGTGATAAACAATAGTACCTCGAAGTATGACAAAATCAGGATATATTAAGCGAGATACTATAAGTAAAAAACAATCGATCATTAGGATAAAATTTATATCCTTCATTAACGTTCCCAATAACTTTGTCTTATACCAATACCATCGCACTAGCAAACCGGACTATCTGGTGTCTACGTAAAACTAGATTCTAAGTTTTTTAATTCGCGCCTATTCGTCAAGCAGTTAGATTAGTTAACAGAGGACGAGATAATCATATTACGACACAGGCGTTAACGTGCCGTAAATAATTAAATCTAATTAGATAAATATTACAAATTGTCGTCAATAAATTACCTGCGTTAAATTAATAACAAACTACGACAACTAAAATACACGTCAAGGCAAAATAATAATTTCAACTGAAAAGAGAAAAATGTTTTATTATTATAAACATGTCGTTCAATAACATTCCCAACTCCATTTAATTAAAAATTTAACATTCTTAGTTATCCCCCATAACTAAAAAAAGTCTGACACCTACTCTGCAGAAAACTACACACCTTACCATCCTATTTTTGAAGCATAGATTAACCCGATGGCTTTTCAGCTAATCCCGTCTAGAATGTATGGATTTCGCACTAATATGAGCTCGCTACATTGCTTATCCTGATAGGTATACAAGTCTGTCGTAGCAAAAACAATTTCTTATCTCTTGTTTCTTAGATATTAGTAAAGCCTCTCCGATATTACGTTTTTAATGCAATTTGCAAACTGTTCATCTAAAGAAATCTTGACAGTGTACTTCGGCTTCCCACAAGTACTTAACATACTGCACTTATTAATACTACCGCCTCGCCTATAATACTCACATTTTATTATACGATGACGATATTACAATTTACATTATTTCGAATAATTATTCTTCTGCATCTTCTTTAAGTCTTCTGACACCAATATTTGGCGTAGGCCTCTACAAAATTCTTCCACCGTTGTTTGTTCTGAGGCTCACGCATCCGTTTAAGACCTAACTGTTTTGTTAGGTCATTTTTCCATGGAACATCTTATTCTACACCTGGATTATACATCAACGAATAGTACATTCCATTTTCTCGGCATCTATATTCGACCGGCCACTAACATGAGTTGTATAAACTATATTTACGCTAAAACCTTTAAACGTATTAATCTACTGAAAACTTTAAGCCAAACACCTCGTGGTGAAGATCCATTAACACTATTTTTACGCTATACATTTTTTCTCCTTATACTTTGTATCACGGTGGCTTTTTCTGCGCAAATGCCGCTTCAACCAAATTAAATTCTCTGGAACCATTACAAAATCCCAGCGTACGTTTAGGCTTGCTGTTACAGATAGAAGCCACAATATCACCGTCACGTGCTCGATGATTTTATCCAGCCGACACATTTTTGCTCAAATACTATTCTACAGACAGACTTTTTATTTTAAGTATTTATTTTTTTGACCTAGTTTTCACCTTTTGGCCAGTTTAAGTGGATTGTTCAGACTATAAACTTATATTATTAGCCTTAATAAAATTATATAATCTACGCGCATCAAAGGAGCTAGGATCCACAATAATCTCTTCAAGTTGTGTTGACAGCGTATTTCTTGTCGATAAAGGTTCAGACATAAAACTATCTCTATTTTTGTATTTTGGCCAGGACCAGATCTGATGTTCGATGCTATCTTCGATATTACATATCTCACAAACTCCAATTCTGATGATCCCCCAATTTGGCAACATGACCATGTGAACAGTTATTACCACTCCTTCGTCTAACAAACACAGACACAAAATCTTTATGGAGAAGATCCCCATGTTTAAACCAGGGTTCTTTTTGAATTGTCTTTTGAATAGTCGGGTATTTTTTACCTTCAAACAAGCTTATTTTTAGTTAACCCTACGTGTTATCAACTGTTTGTATAATGTGAACGTTATTATAAGCCGACTGAACATCAATAAAAACAGATATACCACTCCGTTTATAGGCCACATGATTCTGAATATATATAATGTAAAAGAACTTAGTGCATCAGTAGAGATAAATCGTTTTCTGAAACCATATTGGATTATAAAAATATGTTTGGAACTTCAGAATATTTTCTAACGTTTTCCCCATACAAGACAATAATGAAGTAGGCCTGTGTGGTCATCAGGATTTTTCTCCGGTTTGAGTGTAGGGCAAACATAGTGTTCCTTCCACTGAGGGGGAATTGTGTTTATCGATTTATTATAAAAAATTAACAACATATTTTTAGCTTCTTCCTGTAACTTTTGTATCATTTTGTATGATATACTATCCACATCTACCGTTGTATCTTTATTATGATCTAGACCACAAATAATTCCTCTTTTGAGATAGAATTTTCAAAAAAAGAGATAGACATACCCTGTTCGTCCATCAGGCCTGCTCCATTACAAGGATCGGCTGGGCTTTGAAATTGTTATGCAAGCCACTGGATATCAGTTGGGTTTACATACGTAGGAGGAAGACTTTTAAACCTTCTAATTCTCTACCATATTTCCTTGATTCCCAAACTTGGACTAATACTACTACAACATTTTCGGAAGTGATTATTTTTTCTTTGTTTAATAAATCGTTTAGTTTCAATTTGTTAACTTCTATACTGAATGTAATTCAACATCGCAGGAGATAAATTGTAAATTTCTAGTGCTTTTCTTCGCAGAGCAACATATCGTTTGCATTCTGCATCCCACCATCCTTGCGATGCTGGACGTGTGGGAGTCGTGCCGGAGAATTTCTTAATCAGTGGTGTTGTTTTATTCACCGCTGAAAGAATCATGCTATAGATGGTCTAATATTAAGATAGTGGAGATATGGCCGAGAATCCTCCAAGTTGATATCCTGTATTTATTTCTGTGGTTATACACCGTTGATATTGAGCCCAGTCGACCCTTTTATGATCTCTAATGAAGCATGCCTTCTGGGAATTTTTTGCTATGGGAAAATATTCAAAGTCTGAGTATAGATTAATTTTGACAAACACCGGTAAATGATCGCTACTCATTGGGTCTTTTCCTAGAGTCCAATCAATTTTATGAAGCTAAAACTAAGTCCATTGGATCCTTTACCAAAGCCACCTATGCGTGTAACTTGATCAGTATTTACAATGTGTAGGTCAATAATGAAATGTAACAGTTGAGTGCCTTCAAGGTTAGCTTGTAGCGCACCCCAAGCTGGATGGAGACAATTAAAGTTTCCCAGAGTTACAAACGGATATTTCGTTTTTCTGTGATGAAATAGAAGGTGTTACCACTCTGCCGATGTGGTTTTATGATGCGGCGCTGCATAAACAGCAACTACCTCAAATCTAAAGTGTTGAATGTGAACTCTAATTCCCAACCTTTGTATTCCTTCATGAGTGTGTGGAATACAAATATCAATTTTCTCGAAGTTCAGTAATTTATGTACAAGAATCGCTACTCCACGTCGTTGCCTGTGCTGTCGATCACTCCCTAATACTATAAAGTCGGGAATTTTGAAAGGGTAATTTGGTTTTAGCCATGTTTCGCATAGTACACAAAAACAGAAACATTATTTCTCGACAGAAAGGTTACAAGTTCCCCATGACTACTATATGCTGGTCGACAGTTCCACTGAACGATTATAATATCGCTCTTACCAGTAGAGAGGGGAGTTATATGTGCTGTGTTTACCACGCGCGAGAATATAAAGGCATGGGGAAATTCCGGTATTTAGATTAAATTTAATATTCGTTTTGAATCATTTTTATTAACATCATTAACTCTATGTATTTTGTCTCCAAATTTTTAGTGTTATTTCTAGAATATTAACCATATCCAACTCGTGGCGTTTTATTCTTAGTCGCTACCGACTATAACGCACATCTGTAGATAACCTCTTGAAATTT
Source organism: Coronaproctus castanopsis (assembly GCA_032883995.1). NCBI lineage: Eukaryota > Metazoa > Arthropoda > Insecta > Hemiptera > Monophlebidae > Coronaproctus > Coronaproctus castanopsis. The sequence continues at coordinate 245,437,094 of CM065052.1, forward strand.
ACCAATACTATTTTTCCTGTTTATCTCTATCAATTTTACTTCCCCGCCTTATTACAATAACCTCGTTCCCTATACCTTTATATATAAATCTGTTCCCCCTCATTTTATTTAGTTTACACGGCCGATTTTCCTATTTGCCGATGACATGGAACTTCTTTCGTCTGATACTGATCGAAATACAGCCAGTAGTAATCTTCAAACAGCACTTATTAGAGCTCAAAACTGGTTTAACAAATGGAATAGAAAAATAAATGATAACAAATCTGTAAATATACAGTTTACTAACAGAAAAGCGCTAAACCTACTCCAGTTAGAGTCAATAACGCGGAAATACCAATCCGAACAAACGTGAAATATCTGAGCTTACACTTGGATAGTCGAATAACCTATCGAAATCATATTCAAATGAAGACGAAAGAATTAGATTTACGTATCAAAAAACTATGTTGGTTAATGCGCACAAATAGAGTGCTGTCTATTTACAACGAACGTCTTATTTATACTACGATTTTAAGGCCTGTCTGGACATATGGAGTGCAGCTGTGGGGTTTGCGCAAAGCCGACGAACATAAGAACTATACAGACTGCCCAGAATAAAATCTTTCGGCTGATAACAAATACGCCTCAGTATATAGCAAATCAGATCATTCATCATGATTTGAATGTGTGCGAGGTCATTAAGCAATACGCACAGAGCCATGCCGTGAGGCTGGAAAATCATCCAAATACCCTTGCATTAGGACTGTTGAATACAGCCAGCGATATCAGACGCTTAAGACGTAGAAAACCCCTGGACCTAATCTGAGGTCGTGGTTGCCGGGTGTGTACCAGTGGGTACTACACCCTTCCTGTTATACTCTCCTCCCAAAATACTACTAAATGATCTTGTTGGTCCGTTTGCAGTAATAAATAAGAGAAAAAAAATCTCCTATCCCTTCGCCATTTGTAATATATCTGTACACGTTGTATTGTATTATTTTGTATTAAGTAATAATATTCTAATTTAATCGCCTAATTAACCATAAATTGACATTGGTAAACTTACGATAGCCCACATAATAAAAGAAAAATCTTTCATTTAGTCACTGTATATATATATATATATATATATATATATATATATATATATATATATATATATGTATGTATGTATATATAGGTACATTTTAAAATAATATCGTTACAACACTAATACACGCCATAACAATTTTTTTTTATGCAGATACATAATATATATAAGATAAAAGAAAAAAATTCGTAATGGATGTTTATGGATCAATGAAATTATCAAGCGTGAAGCTACCAATTATCGAAAACAACTCGCTTTGCAGTAGAGAGATAATTTTTACTTTTATAATTTCGAATTCTGAAAGAATTAATAATAATCAGTCTGCTCCGGAGATTACTGGTACAATGTTTACATAGACACAATAAATATGTTTATGAAAAATAACCTTATCGATAAATCGTGAATTATTTATCATGTTTTTTTTTGTATACATTTATTATTGTAGGACTTATTCGCTTATATATCGTTGTATGTGTTTACACTATTTCCATTTATACGGTTCGTGTTATGACCCCGTATATGTGATCATATCTATATGTGTGTGTACAAGACGCGCGCATACACTTATCTAATATTATGGTTTTTCTTGCATAACCGGATATTGATATCCGTATTTTATTATTTTTCCGTTTAATACAGCACTACGAATTTTAACATAAGTATAAAGGTATATCATTAACATTAGATATGTGGTACACTTGTATTACTATTTTTAAATACAGCAGTTAATCTTCTATACTGTTGTAAATAAGTTAGAATTTTCATGAAAAATAACGTTATTATGTGCAATACTAAGAAAGGAATTTTTTAAAATAATAACAGCGTACATTTATTTTTAAAATCATTCCACGGTGAATAATGAGGGACTGATTTATAAATCTAAAATAATAATGGAAAATTAGGAACTATACAAAAAATTAAAAAACAAATTTATAACGAAATTTAAATAATATGTCGATATTTTTTAATTTCTGTAGATTTATTGAACTTAAATGCATTGTAAATCGCCGGCAGAATTTGTAAAAATCGAAAACGAAATATTCACCTCGCGATTTCTCGTTACCTTTTTAAAACATTTACCTCATAACATAAATTATAGATCTCGACGTCTACTTTCTTTTAAGCCCAACCCGAACCACCGATCTATCATAGGGGCCTCAAAAAGGGCCCAAACCCCGAAAACCCTTCAAGCCCAATTTTCTCGGCGAGTACTCGATATAAAAATACTGCAATACCATCGTTAGACGCGTATTTTAATGACAAATAACTTTCGTGTAAACAATTTTTTCAAATTTCGAATCGTTCGCGAATTATATCGAAAAAATTTTGAAATTTTTGGGTTCGGCTTGAAATTTTTTTTCGTGGTTTTTTCGCTTTATCCTATAGATGTTATATAGTAACGACTATTTCGAGAAACGGAATCGTTTAAAAATATTTACGTCGCTCGCTATGCCTTGCCAAAGGTGGCAGGTCATCGATTTTCGAAAATTCGTAGCTCGAGACCTATCGATCATAACGAAAAACCGTTTTCTGTTTTGAATTCGTCATTTTAATATCTATCATATCCATATCGATTCAATCGAAATTTTTCCAAAATCGAAATTTTAATGAGTCACCCCCATACCCCTCTGAATTTTTTTTTAAATTTTGACGATGACTTGGTTTAATCGGGTTTTTTACGACGATAGACTTAGGTAATAACACATTTTTTCGTATCTCTAAATGTAAGCGATTTATAGTCGAAAACAAATTCGCTATATAATTTGTTACCAAAAATGTGATAAATGAAGAACTGCTCGACCGATTTTGTGCAAACTTCACATAAACCATCTACTAAATAGTCCGAACAAAGCCTAAACATTTGGTTTGGGTGAGCCCGTTCTTGAGTTATGCGCTTACCAACACATTTAGCGATTCATTTTTATATTATAGATTTTTTCATGAATTTAAAACGAGATACGATACCTCGTAACAAATGATGAAGTAATAAATAAGTACTTAAAGATTATAACACCAATCGTACCGATATTTACCAGCTATAATTCTGGAGAAAAGACGTTTGTACGCGACAGGCGATAAATGTTGTACTAGAAAAATGTATTCGTTTCCGAATTATTCAAAATTAAACGCGAATATAATAATCGTATAGTAGTACGAGTTGAGCAGCTGAAGTGGAACCGAGCAGGGTATACAGTTAGAAGAACAGACGATAGGGACTAAACCCTTACAATGAGTCCCTGAACAAAGGTACTAGTTTCTTTTCGTGTAATAAAGCATTTAATAATTACGGTGTAACTTTCAAATGCATAATATGTACTTACTAAAATTAACATATTATTTTTATCATTCTAAAGTTCACGATATTTCACGGTGATTCTCTCAGAAACTGAAGAAAATGATAGTCCGTGTATCGTGCATTCGTAAAATTATTAGGAAATTATTAGACATTAAAGGTAAGGTTATCTAATTTAATAATTAAAGTGTTGTAAAAAAAAAGTATTTTTTAAAATATTTCAATTAATTTTTTATTATTGATTGCCAAATTTCGAACTAAATTTTAAAAGAATTATCGATTATAAGATCGATTACAAAATTATTAGTAAATATTTCAGATTTGTTACGCGGTTACATATTATTTAGAAATAAATTATTAGGAATTAAAGATTAGTTATCTAATTAAATATTAAATTATTAGTGATTAAATGTTAGGTATTTAATTAAATAAAACATTTTACATTTGTTGTGTAATTATATATTATTCGGCAATAAATTATTAGGTGTTAAAGGTTAGTTATCTAATTATATATTAAATTATTAGGTATTATTAGTGCTCTGAATGCTAGTCCATTTTGTGGTAAAAATAAACGTACAATGGCTAGTTACAATACGGCTACGATAATGACGATGATATATATGTATGTATGTATGTATGTATATATGTATGTATGTATGTATATATGCATATATACATGTATACATTTTCGTGAAAGAAAAAATAAAATTCAATTACTAATCGATATACTTACACAACTTCGTATATATCGGAAACAGCTTTGTTGTTAGGATCGCGATCGGTAAAAAATTCCACAAATTCGTTTCTAAATTTAAAAAATAATTCTAAAACTTCTTTCACGCGATCAATATCGTTATCGCAAACGTAGATAAATCTTTCGATCATAGAATCATCTGGAAACGTAATAATTAAAATGAACAAATAAACGCATATTTATGTACCTATTTACATAATTTGTTAATATAAATTCAAACGATTTAAAGGTAAGTGTACCGGATCAATATGAACTATTTTTATAATACGTCGAAACCAAGAATATTTATAGCTCGTAGGTAATATTTTAAACATCGTGGACAAAATTAAAACAAAACAACCGCAAATCAATAGTTAACGCTATATGAACGACAACAATAAATACATTAAATATATATATATATATATATATATATATATATATATATATATATATATATATATATATATATATGGATTAACTTATTTGACTTATTGGACGTTATAGTCCTTATTTCTATATTTTTTGAAACATATAATTGTTAATCCCATTCTTAACATATACATACATGCTATATATATATATATACATACATACATTATATATATATATATATATATATATATAATCATGCATCAATCTTACTATTTAATTTACTAGAAGGAAATCTATTGGTAAGGATGTAATCTATCCCCAATTTATTAAGCATGTGGAAACAAAAACGATTAAATTAATAACACAATTTTTCATCGGCATATCCTTAAACCTCTATAATTCTCTACTTCCTATTAAACTAAATGTTAAATTCCGTGGTCTTTTATTTGACTCGGAATTATCGGACATAAGAACAGGAAGTTTAAAGGCCATGGATGTCCTAAAATAGCTGTCCAATAAAAAATACAATATCTGTCCTAAATTACTCCTTAATATATACGAAGCATACTAATCTTATTTCGAATCAACGGGTGTCAAGGGTCAAACTTTCCTAGTCAAACTCAACAATATGCATCAACTGAAATTTGACATATATACATCTCTAATTCCTTATGCTCAGACAAATAACTCGGTCATGTACTTGAGAAAACATGACAAAACATAAACAGGTACACAGACAGTATGTCAATGTATACTGTGATTGAGTAAAACAGAAATGAAGCAGCATGTTCTTTCGTAGCGTTTGGCTCGGTCCACCTGATCCCTGGAAAACTTCGCTTCCAAGCTGCAGAGATGATGTGGTCATCACCAGATTCCGCTTCAGCCATACGCGTCTCACTCGTGCGTATCTTATTAATAAAACTTTAGCTCCTGCGTGTTCCGGCTGTAACATTATCCTCTTCATTTTCCATATTCTAGTTGATTGTCCCTCATACTCCTCCCTTCGAGCGTCTCCTAATCTTCCTTCGCTTCATCTCCTCTTCAAAGATGATCATGTTTCATTGTCGAGTCTAATTACCTTCCTCCACCGATCCGGTCTCTATTCCTCAATCTAATCCACTTTTCCTGCTATCGTGCCTCTAGCCTTGACTGCTGTACATGTCGCTTTAATTTAATTTAATAATAATCATTATGTACTTATGCATTTATTTATTTATGTATATTACTTAAATTTGTATTTATATTCTACAAAACTTTAGATTTTTTATGACAAAATTATTTTAACGTTGCTCTATCTAAAATTAACTCCGACATCTATACTACAACATTTTAAAATCACCATCCTAAGAATATTTAAATAATTCGACAAATCTTCGACAGACGGCTCCACACCATACACATACTCACGGACAACTATACAATGACATCTATGTGTATTTGAAATTAATCATAAAAAACGGTCCATAAAGTACTAATAAATAAAAAGTCTCCGTTGTTTTATTCGCAATTACCGAATTCCGATGGAAAATCCGTCCTCGAAACAATCCATTCCTTAACGTACTCCGTGGAGGCCATAATAATAATAATAATAATGTATAAAGCTAATTCCCAGGGGTCCGAAAATATAATATATATTATTTTTGCTAACGTCCGATCGAACTTCACGAATAATCTGAAATAAAAAAATTTAAATCGTAAATATAATTAAAATATGCACAAACCCGATAGAAATTTTAAAGTGCGTACGAACACACACAAAGATATTGCATGTATACGTAAATGCGTGTAGGTGTGGAATAAAAATTTATTTCGTTTAACATTGATTAATGTACACTGACGTTTTAAAATTCACCGTAAAAGTAAGACTTACTATGATTTTTATTATTCTCATATATAATACAAACAAATATTCCTTTTTAAAGTTTACATTTTTAACGCCCGGTTTTTCCCCACATTTTTCGTTACGTACGTGAGATTTTCCCTAATATATGAAGCTACATTTGTTTTGAAAGATTTTAAAATCCCGATTTATAATATATATTTATGTATATATATATATGTATGTGTGTGTGTATAGTGTATATAAGTTTATACCTAAATCTACACGGAGAGAAAATTACAATTTCCACGAATTTAGTGATTCATTTATAATCCCTCGAACACATTGGAACTATAAATATAAATAATACACACAATATACGTAGATATATACATACATATATATATATATATATATATATATATATATATATATATATATATAATATACACATTAGAAAACGTGTTGTATACAGCGTACATCAACAAAGTGGTAATACATGAAAAACTGGTATTAAGCAAAAATACGTGTTCAAGCTCTTGTAACGTTTTCTAAATAATCATGCTCTTTATTACAAATAATCTCAGGGCAACAAAGCTACTAATTACTATTTTAAAATTAACATCGATGGTTGGGAATTACACTCGTTTACCGGATAGTGTCGACTAGTCCACTAACTTGAAAAAATCAATAAATTATACCGAGGCTTAAATACTCCAGTTAGAATTTAAGGAAAAACCATAACCATTATCTAAATGAGTTCGAAAATGTGGCGATTCGACTATATATATATAAACACCGACTATATATAATTACGTGTATACGTATATATAATTATTATTCTATTCAAAACCAGGTACTGATAATAGACTGATATTATCTATACTACAGAAGTTACGAATTTACATAACCGGTAGGCTAGCTGTTATTTTCGAGACATTCTTTTCAGTAGCAGAATTTTTACGTTTCCACAACATCTTCGATTTACTTGATGGATACGGTGTCTCCGTTTACAATTTGTGGACTAGCTATCGAATGTGCTTCGTTAACCTAATATAAACGCTTTTTAACATACCAGCGATAATGTTTTTAAATCTTGACCGCACAGTTTACTTTTTATATATAACGACCAAAAAAAAATGAATGAAAACATAAAAAGTGTTAAATCACGAAAGATATTCACTCAATCGTAACGTAAAAAGTCACGGCCCTTTATCTAGAAAGTGAAAACTTAATGTGCTCGCGCACATCGAATCAAGCCGATCATATGATACTGGATAACTACAGAATGAAAAGAAAAAAATATGGGGGGAAAGTAATTATACCCTACTTACGTAACCTGTTAAATAATACTACTCCCCCACAAATTGTCCAAAATGTAACATTCGGGTAACAATAATCCGTATAAGATTAAAGTGTAGAAATTACGAAATCCGACGAAATATCCGCAATATATCAAAGCTGCAATACTGAAGAATGACCCTCAACAAATAGATAAATTATTAAAATACCTTTTCAGACACCGGCGTAATTAATTAATACTATATAGCCCCACCCTCTGATGCGAATAATCTTAATAGTCGAACGTCCATAAATAAAATAATTTATATATATTAAAATGAAAAAATACTTTCGCTAGACACCACATGTCACTATTTTTTTTTTTTAAGAAAAACTCGACGTTTCGGACATGTTTGCAATCAACGCATGCAATTTTTTTCGACACCTCGGGGTAATCGTCATTTCGAATTTTCCTTAGAAAGAAAAATTTTGAAAATGAAAGCGAAATTTTTTCTTTACAAATTTTTCATCAGTTCGGAAAAAACTGATACGACTCTTTTTCCTTATTATAAAAACATTTTATAACCAGTCCGACCAGTTCTACTCGTTCAAAGATGTAAATATATATATATATATATATATATATATATATATATATATATATATATACATAGGTTGTTCAAGTAGCGTTTTATTTACGATAGGCTTTTTTATAGACCGTAAATTCATTTGAAAATTCATTTGTAATAATTATCTAACTAAATCGGTTTCGTACGAAATTACACGTTCGCTTATATTGGTACTGGGCACGATATCCGGTATTTTTATTATCCAACCAACCGGAATGAAATACGTTGTAAACGTCAGAAAAACAGAAAAAAAATAAACATTTAAAAAATAAATGAATTGATACTGATACGTTACCGAATTAAACCGGTCCGGTAACTACGCATAAATCTTAATTATTCGAAAACGAATATATTCCCCGGCTGAAAATATTCGTTAAAGCATTCAGAAAACTCTCTCTGAAGGGACAGATTTTTTATTGATTTTTTTTTTATAACGTCCTGATTAAAAAACACTTCCATAGTTCTCAACCCTTAAGTACTCGGCCGGAGTTGAACTTTGGACGGATACAAATCTTAAAACTTCTATAAGCGATAAGTCAAACTCGCGAAACTCCGAAAGAGATCGAAAATCACAGTGCTCTGTTTCTAATCTTTTTTTTGGCGGTAGAAGAGTTGAAAGGTTTTTTTCTATACAGAATCTATAGCGACCACTTAGATCTAAATCTTTATTAGCGGATTATTAAAAAAAGTATTAATCTTGCGTAGTAATATAATATAGAGTGAAACTCCTCTTAACGGACACCCCTCTATAACGGACGCATTCGTCATGTCCCGTTGTAGAAAGTGTGAATAACAATGCCATTCTGACCCCCTCTATAACGGACGCGAATAGTAATTTCGATTACCATAGTTCTTTAACGGACAAACATGTGACTTGTTCGTGACTAAAAATGCTCACAAATTTGTCAAAGTTCAACAGAATTAATAATAAGTGTATGTATTTGTATGAACAATAAAACGTAGAAGTCCGACCAATCTCCCTAGGACAATCAGGAACTGATTTGTGAAGGCTGGTTTTCCAGTGAGTACACTGGGAGGGGGAGAAGTTAATGAATCGATTGCCTTAAATGAATTGAATGAACTCGTAAGATTTCTTCCATCGGGGGGTCAGTTTTTACCTATTCATCGTTTCGTCCGTTCGATTCAGTATTAATCTTTCGAATATTTTATATAGGTGACATAATAACGATATGGGTCTATAGTTTTTACCATCATTGTCGGTCTTTCCGGGCTTTAACAAAGCAATAATATGTACTTTTTTCCACATGTTTGTCATTCTAATACTGTCAATGCAGTTGTTAAATATTTTTTGTAGTCAGGTTAATGTTTCTCTGCCAAAATGTTTTATTTGTTCTGTGTACATTCCGTCGATCCTTGCTGCTATTCGATTTTTTGGTGTTTTAAATTTATGACCTCGATTTGTGTAAAGGGGTCATTAAAGTGATTTACTCCGAAGGGCGGGTACTTCTGAGAAAGCGTTTTATGCTTTACCCTCTCATTTGTCTTTCAAATTCATCAAAAGTTGATGCGCAGTTTAATTAGCTGTAATATTTGAAACGGAATTAGTATATATATTATCACCATTTGGTTTCTTCAATAGTGTCCACGCTTTTTGACTATCCTTACTGAAATCTAGATTTTCAACTAATTTTATCCAGTCCTTCCTCCTTTCTTCAGCTATCTCGTCGACGATTTCAAATTCCATTTCTATCACTTCGTCCTAAAACGGATTTTTATTAAATTTCTCGACATATTCTTCATATGTCTGTTGAATACTTGATTTTATGCCAGGAATATATAACCTACTCACACCACGCGGAATATGTTTTTTAGAAACCTTAACAACATAAACAAAAGTGTAATATTCTCCGACTACTGGTGATATGTTTTTGACTGCCTTGATCCAGTTCACTTCCGAATGCAATCCAATTTGCCTTTTTGAAGTTAAATCTACATTTCTTTTCGTTAATTATAGTTGGTTTAATAACCGCATCTACTTCACATACTATCGGTCTGTGCTGTGTATGAGAAATGGCTTGGAGACGTTCTTTAAGCACATGTGAGAGATATTCTCAGTGACAAATATATTATCGTGGTTATAGCCCCTTTTCCATATTCTATTGAATGATGTGGGCAGTTTCGCATCAAACAGCAATTTAAGCTTATTTTTATCAGCCCAACGAGGTCACCGTTTGAGTCATTTTCAGAATATCCCCAGCCAATACTGCGGCCGTTATTACATTAGGAGGTTTATAAACGGATGTTACTGTGCAACATCCAACATCAGCTGATAAGATCTCTAAACCATTAATTTCGTACTTTTCAGTTTTATATACAATGATATCGCATTTCGCCAAGATTGCATTGCCATACTTCTTATGCGGTCGATCAATCACCAACTTCATGCCATCAATCCGTTGTTTCCGGCTTGTCTCAGCATGGTGTGTTTCTTGAAAGTGTATCAGTGTTCTCGCTTTTCACTAAATTTGAAAGTATACTTTCTTTTGTTAAAGTTAAACTTTCAATATTAACTGAAATTATTCTGAATGGTGTTGTCATCGTCGTAGGTGGTGGCCCTGAAAAGAGCCTTTGTGATCACATTGTACGATTTTTTGCCGACCGGTGGTAGAATGATTGGCCGATATCAAAACTGATACCGTTTCCAGGGGGCACCAGCTGCTTCAAACTTTTCATTTTGTTCACTGTATTATCGTAATACATGCAGCATGCGTGCAGGTTCACCCCGGCCCCTCCCAGAAGCATAATGAGGGGTGCACTAATTTTAGAGCGGAGATATAGCGTCTGGAGTCTGAAAAGGTTACAAGTTTTTTGGATAGTCAAGCGAAGGATAGCTACAACCTGTGCAGTAAAGATGGAATTAGCAAGAGAGTAAACTTTTTAATAATTTTGAAGAAAGGAACAACAAAAGCTGTACCTACATATGCGATTAATTTAGATAGGTGTGAAATCAGAAAAGTCGTTATTAATATGGAAATGAAGAGCGCGTTAGCAATAGAAGGAGGTACAGAAGCTTTAAAAGTTTTAAAAATAGTCTAAATCTATACGTAAGGATACCTTGTTATTAGTAAAACGAAAAAGTAAAATAACTGGAAATAGAGCAAAGTATTATTAGATTACTACAATTGGGTAGATGATGCGCGGAGAAACAAATGATTAAACGGCGATTAAGAGTGAATCTTCAGTTTTGGACATTATTGAAAAAAGAGAGACATAATGAACGAGTGCAAGATGAAAAAGAGTTTATCAAAAATTAATTTAAAAAAAAAAAAAGTTAAACTTGGAAGAAGAGTTTGTTTCTTCAATGAATCGTACCCAACCTTCCTCCTTCATTTGGAATAAAGCCATGGCTTTTGCCAGCGGAAACTGTTCTTATTCAAACCTCCCATTGACTCATTTGTGCATTTTGTTGGCTCCTTCATACGCTCCTAATTTGTCAGAATATTGCCTTTCCTCCAACACAGTCTATTAATAATCTGTCTCGATATCACCATCAAGACTCTTTTTGAACATTATATATATATATATATATATATATATATATATATATATATATATGATTTATAAAGAAATCAGTAATGTGTTTGTCACAAGTTTCGTATATATAAACGAAAAATATTAACGAAATGTTTCAAATACGTCATATGTATCATCAAATGCATATATATTATGTGCGTGTGTCTGTGTGTCTAGGAGTTGGGGATTTCATTGTTATCCACTCGTGTTTCTAAAAATCTACAACAAACATAGCAACATCGTAATCAGCAATCTGTAACCTACATATTACATAACTCGATTTTAACTTCAAAAGTTAGTACATTCATATATATGTATGTGATATATATACATATTGATATGTGTGTCTTGCTAATCTTTGGCTTATAATAAACGATAAAATGCCAGTTCACTTATCTCGTGATATATATATATATATATATATATATATATATATATATATATATATATATGTATATATTATATATATACCTATATGCATGATTTATTAGACGCGCGTTAATAAGTAATACTGATGAGACGGCCGGTGATTGGAATAACAACTACATTTACTATTACAATAGACTTGATACAGTCGTAAAGAGATAAAGTACCTCCAATTGGTAAATTTACTTTTATCTATCACAAATAATAACTTACTTGTGTGCATTAGATAGAGTGTAAAATTGTTTATTAGTTGAACTTATTATTATTATTATTATTATTGATCATTATTTTTATTATTATTATTATTATTATTAATTATAGTTTACCGTTATTTTTATTTCCATTGTTAATCATTATTATTTAAAATTATCGATGCATCTAAGGTGGAAAATCTTTTTCGAAAGTAAACTACTGCGTGGCGGTAATTTCGTTACGATCTCAAATTCGAACGAACTTTATTTTAATTCGTTCGACGCCTTTATACCAAAATCAATTCGTTCATTACTAGTACACTGAATGACGTCTTTATCTTCGGGACATCGTCTAATTAACTAATTTTAATCGATTAATTTATCATTATTTCTTCTTCATTAAACAATGATAACTAGTTTCATAATGTTTACCTCACGGATACACACACATGCTAGCGTTCGTCGACACATCTGAAAAGCAACAACAACAAAAATACTGTACAGGCCGATAAAAGCACATTCATCTAACGTATCTAACTCATATGAAAATGAAGCTAGGTGATCAGAATTTTAAGAATATAATTTAGAATAAGTAACATATATATATATATATATATATATATATATATATATATATATAAAATCTTAATCTTCATCATCTTCAGCCTATATCAGTCTATTGCTGGACGTAGGCTTTCCCCAATTAGTTATTATAATCCTGAGCTATTCTTATTCAATTATGTCCTGCGACTCGTTTCTGTTTATTTTCTAGTCAAATGGCCATCATTCCAACAACTGTTTTATCCATCTGTTATCTATTCTTCGAGCTGTGTCCGGCCCATCTCCACTTTACTTTTACTATTTGCTCTATCATGGAGTCCAGTCTTCTCTCTTATTCATTTATTTGGCTTTCGGTCGGATAGTTTTATATTCAATACTAGTGTTTCTTGCGCTACTTGTGCCTTTCTAATCTTCCTTAATTTTGATACTGCGATCTATTTCTGCTCGCATTAACATATTCCCGTCTGTCGTAATTATTTGTCCTCCGAGGTATGTGTATTCATTTACCGTTTCTATATCTACGACATCAATCTTAGTTCCTCGTTCGTATTTGACGTTACTTTTGTTTTTTGCAAATTTATTATTAATCCTGTATTTTATTTTTACATAAATTTAATATCAAGTTAAGGCAACAGAATTCAAACTAATTTTAGGTGTTGACTTCGTGGCAGGTTTTAATTTTTATCTAATAGTAGAGACGTATAAAAATTAAAGTAACCATAAACAAGTCGAAAGGCAAACGGAAAAATATCTGAAATCGGTTTAAAATTTATTGATTTTTAAAAAAATTTTAAAAATATAAATAATGAAAAAAGTAGTTAACATCATTAAATTTCGTATTAAACATATCGGGGCTATTAAGCTGTTTTCCAATTATACGTAAATAAAATATAATAATAACAATAAATAAGATATGAAGAAATACTTAATCTAGATGTACATATTATAAAGAAGAGCAAATGTGAAATAACAGATTTGATACAAAATAACCTGCTGCTGATTTTTTGAAAAGAAACACCGCAAAAGTGATATTAATATGCGATCTGTTCAGGAACGTTAAATGAAAATTAAGAATTATTTTATAAATGATCTCCCTTACCATGTTATATCGGGGGCTCGAGCAATATCGAACAACATGATACCTGCATGTTTATTCAAATTTAGGAGGTAACTCCATATTTAATGCCGAACAGCGGGAATAATATCGTTATATCGTGGGACGATGAAATCTATGAATAAAGATAGGTTCAGACGTGACGAACATCGGCGAACAATCCAAACGAGCATTAACGAACGCGAACGAATAAAAATTATGCTATTTGTCGGTATTCGAAGTAATTCACGCTTTCCCCTAAATTCCGAAAGAACGAAAATTCTATCGTCGTAATTGTTATTAATTAGAAATTTTATTGCAGATTTATGCAGTGAATATTGAATCCGGCAAGACGGGAGAAGATTATTATTTTAAGCGCAAGTTATTTCAACGAAATAATAAAAAGAAATAGCTGATGGGTGAATTACTTATTTCGTAATCGAGCAAAATTCAGTGCATCGCGTCTAGTCGCTCAATTGTGCTCTGAAGATTCTGAAAATTTCACACGGATGTCGAAAATATATAGATTTCGAGAAGCTACTGCGATTGGTTGAACTGAGAATTCAAAATAAAAACAAGTCTACCTTTTTGCTAGAGAAATGTCGAGAGTAATTTTGAAATGTTTAGCAATTGAAGATTCTTTTCAGAGTCCGAGTTATATGTTGAAATTTTCAAACAAGTATACTTTTAATATTCCTGAAGTCTGTTTAGCGGCGATCGAAACAATTTTAAAAGTAATAAGGGTAGTGCATCTTTTAGATTCCACAACAGGCAAATGCTAATCTTTAACCATAAACCCATCGACCCACTCATATCTTTAAAAACTTATCAATAAAACATGAAATGGCTATGCGCTAAACAGCGAAAGAACGAATCTTTCGATGTGCTGACAAGCTTACGGATCGCGTTCATTCGTGTTCGAGGCTGCTTGTTTATGTTCGTGTTCGAGGCTGCTTGTTTATGTTCGTGTTCGAGACGTTATAAGACTTCATCAGTACGTTCGTTAGCGGATGTACGTCAAATCTGGACCCGATGGAATTATTTAATCAGAGCCCGTTTCGAGCGAGAAAATAGAGTCAAACAGGGATGCATTCTGTCACCACTTCTTTTCGACGTGTATGGAAAATGCCTAAGGAGATACTTCGATATCCTAACAACACCATGTTCTTGGCAGCCACAGAAGCAGAAATGGTGAACTTTGATCGATACGCACAAAAAAACATATACATAAATGACGTAAAAATGAATGATTAGGTATTCCATCTCGGACTCCTAATATGTAATAGAGGAAATAAAAGACGGTTATATCAAACTTAGAAAAATTATGGAAAGATCACCCAATAAGTAAACAAACCAAACTTCATCTTATTCGGCCGTCGATATTTCCAAAGCTGTGGCCATTCCTTTCACATCTCGTATGTTAATTTTTTCACACTTGATCATCCTTTGTTGTCAATACGGACACCTTTTGGTGAAGTACGGTCTGTATTTTAATTTACATTCATACAATTCGAATTAGCGACTTTTTTCAATTTACATCGAATTTGTCTTAGTCCTTTTAAAAAATGGTCCAAAAATTAACATTCCATCGACATATATTAAATGAATAATATTAATTAACGCCTTCTTCTCCCGATATAGGTAACAATTTTAAATGAACCGTTCTATCACTTACCGACTCAAATGCTACACTACTTTTATCCATTAAAAGGTCGTACCTTCCGTCACTGTAACTGACTTTATCTCTCGGGGAAATTAAAAAATTATTTATCTCCTTACCAAATAGTTTTTTCGCTTCTTGTTAATCTTTCAAGTTTTTCACCTATTCGTTTTAATCTGCTTACAGCCCATTTGCAATGTATAATATCTTGTTAAATTTTTTAATTCTTTTAGATTCGGTATTATGTAAATACTAACCCATGACCATGCATCGCCGATCGTACACTATCGGATATTTTAAGTGCATTCGCCGATTGTCAGTAATTTATAAACATAGTGTTTTTCTTGGAAATAAAAACCCGATGGTTTTACAAAGTCGTATATGCGCACACACATATATATATATATATATATATCAACAAAAACCTTTCTTTTTCAATTATATCATACATATATAGGTATTTATTTCGTTCTTATTGCTACCATAACTTTATAATTATCAACCATACAAGTAGAAATAATTTTGTTATCTTTAATAAATAGCTTGTTGTGCGTTTTCTTTCAATAGAGAATTGTAATTATATAGAACCAATTATACAGTATAAATTATTATTATTATTATTATTATTATTATTATTATTATTATTGTCACCAGATAACGTAATTCGGAATTTATTTATTTTAACAAGGTTAACCTGTTAAGTGTTAATTAATGGTTGCCGTTTGAAAAAGTTATTTCTTTAGTTCCTACGCTAAATGCCGTCTTGCTATTGATAAAATGACAAAATTAATATAATCAATACGAGAGGATGAAGCCAGTCATAACTTTTATCCAAACGTCATCGACTACACCGAATATAAGTGAAGAGGAAATACTCATAAATAACATTACGAAATTTATATATATATATATATATATATATATATATATATATATATATATATATAAGAAAAAATGTGCAAGATGTTTGTATATAGTCTTTCTACATAGACTCACCATAATAGATTCCGTAGTTAGCGGCAAAATATGAAATGTAAAACAGTATCCTTATGTTTAGAAAAAATTTATTGGATTCTACGCTGGTACAATTCGTATTGACTTTTGCGTGATGGTGACAATTACGATAAAACTTATAAAAGTTTTTTGCTTCAATTTTGATTTAAACAAACAAATATGTTCACAAAAAATATAGTATATGTTTCGTCTTACTAATAATGAACATTATAAAATAAGCATTTATAAATGTAAACAATTCCTAAGAAAAATATGTGATACTACGTTTAGTCTGACGCATACGGTGAAATCGCGACTAATAGATATTGAATACAAAACAGAAGAAAGTTAAACAGCTTTTAAAACGTTACGTGTTAGAAGTACTGTTTACAAATTTTACATCTGACAAAAACTTAAGTTATACAAAATTGATAATACAAAAAAGTATCGAGTTGTTAAAACCACTATAAAATTTTTTCATGAAAAATCTCAATGCTTTTCAGTCGTTAAACCATTATCAAGCGAATATAAAAAATATAAAAATATATAATACAAATTTATAAACAAAAAAACATCTGAAACTCGGAACGCACGGAAGAAGTGAAACTTACGAGACATTTGAACTAAATTCGATACAGAGTTTTTTTTAATTTTTACGCGTGTGTATATACAAAACACACAAACAAACACATATATATATATATATATATACATATATATAAGAATAAGCCTCCTATGTGTATAAGTCGACGCGCATAATGTTACAAAACGTGGTATGAGGACATGTGTTGTTAGGGCGGTACATTCGAACGGGACATATATATACGTGTATTATATATGTATATATATATATATATATCCGTCCGTTATTTCGTCCACACACCGAACGCAACAAAACGTGGTTTGATAGGCAATAGGCAGTTGTTGATATATATATATATATATGTGTGTGTGTGTGTACGTGTGTTATGTATATACACATGTGTATATATATAAATGTGTGTGTATTTATATATACACGTATATCCGTCTATTTCCGCTCGCGCGCTTGCTCATTTTGAGGGATAACTCCCCATAATAGAAGTTTCACTTCGATATATAATATAATTTTATAAAAATATAAAATATAAAAAATATTAGTTAGATATACAATTTACAAAAATTATCAGAGTTTTAAAATAACCCGATAGCGAATGTGGTAACAACACAATCGACAATCAGCAATATAAAATTTACGCGTAAGTAATAACACGAAAGCAAATAAAAGGAAAATAAATGAAAACATCCGACAATATTAAATTTATACGTATAGAATAACGGAAAAGCAAGTCTGCTTAAAGAAAAATTTTTAGCGATAATTAACTCCTTTTTTATTGTTTATTTTTTTCAAAAATAACTACATTCCAAACCTTTCAAACTGTACAAATTGTCTAACGTTTTGGACACAAACTGAAAGAACAAAAGAAAACCCTTTTCACTCTATTATTGGGATGTGCTTCGAACTGTAACGTAAAAATAATCCAGACATGAAACGAAGTACTGATTGAGCTCTCTCCGGTATTGTCTCTAACGACGCTCTACATAGGGACTTCATCAATTACGTGAACGAAGAAATTCATCGAGCGATAATAAAACATTTATCTAAGCTAAAAAATCATAATAATTCGCCGGCAACCAGAAAAAGAGAAGACTCAAACGTAAATCATAAGGCATGTAAAAATTCTTTCTAAATTAAATACTTCATGAAACTGCTGCTGGGCAGATTTCTGATTTTTAAGACTCTCACCTTCTTCACACCATCTAGTTGATGATAAACAACAAAAAAAAATAAAAAAAAATGACTATACAGAGGCTTGGAAATCAAAGTGTAGAAATAAAAATTACAACATATTAGAAAACGACGATCTTCGAGACAAACGATTTAGTAAATGTAGCCAAATGTCGTTGATGTATAACCTCCTAAAAGGAGAAGGAACAAAATGACGATTATATATAAATATATATATATATGTAGGTATGTATGTATGTATGTATGATGTATGTATGTATATATATATATATGTGCGTTTGTGTGTAATTTATAACGATAGCCACTTTCATTAAGGACACGGCAAATTATATAATCACCGGGTTCGAAAATAATCACTTCAACCTTGTAGAGCAGCCAATTTCAATTCTAGGTTACAATTTCCTTTAATCGTTATTTAATTCGT
Organism: Coronaproctus castanopsis; assembly: GCA_032883995.1. Classification (NCBI taxonomy): domain Eukaryota; kingdom Metazoa; phylum Arthropoda; class Insecta; order Hemiptera; family Monophlebidae; genus Coronaproctus; species Coronaproctus castanopsis. Next base: position 245,455,964 of record CM065052.1, read on the forward strand.
TATAATTGCGAGGATTTATTTTTTTTTTGTTTATTTTTTTTAATGGAGATGCCCTTACAGTCTACCCAACGTGATACTGTAATTACTAACTCATATTTCTATAAACTCGGACAGCTTCTCCAGAAATATCGCTATGTCCGGAAACAGATCTAAATTCTCGAGATGAAGAAAGGACAACACGTTATAAGGAGGGTCATTACGATACGTAGTAATTTAAGGTACAGTTCAGAGCGTAATGGTATTAAAGAAGGGCATTCGAAGAAAATGAGTTATCACTTGCTTAAAAATATCCGTCATGAAATTGATTATCGACGTTTGACTTTTTCGTGCTATTAGATTAGCTTCGTATCGTTTTGAATTTCGATATCAATTAATACACATCATCATTATCATCATCACCATCATCATCAAGATGATGATCGTTATAGGAGATTGCGTACATCCATTTCCTTTCATATCTGTCGGTTTCTGGCGTCCTTAATAAGTTCTTCGAGGTTCTTACAAAGATGGATTTATCGTTATCAATTCCAGTAGCCGTTTCCCTATTATTCGTAATCTTTTCTTCCTTATATTGCGTGAAGACGCCACCTCCTCGGCTGTAGATATTTCGTTTTCTCTGTTTTTAATATCATATTTTTGTGAATTTCTCTTATTTTGTTTAGGAGCTCCTCGTTGGTTGTGTAATATTTCTACGATATTCGTAACAAACTTCGATAGAAACACATCCCAAAAACCGGTAATTCTTTTACATTTCGCGCTCATAATCCGCATTTTGTAGGCATATTTCAATATAGAGAAGACCGTACGTAGCGTCTCATTATTATCCTTTTTCATAGGTTCGTGTTTGTCCTTTGATTAATATCTGATATTCGTCTAATTCGTACAGGCATTTATTACTATCACGGAGATAGAATGTTTCGTCTCTTTTTCTTTTATCATCATTCTTATCCTCAACCAACAAATTAAAAAAAAAAAAAATATATCATACATGATTCCGACAATTTTCGCTCATTGCCTTCAGTTTAATCTGTAAAAACGTTCAACTAATTATGAGTAATTAAGCGAACAATTGGTTAAAAATAAAAAATACCAATACACCAAACGTATATGTGTGTGTGTTTGTATATTTAGATTGCATTGTAACACAACGAAGAAAGAAAACATTCAGTGATAAATTTCAATTAAAGTCGAAAAAATATTATAAATACACGTGTGAAAACGGGTTTCAGAAAACATACTAGACTAACTCGTTCAATCTCTCCTGCTCATGAAAAACGTCTATAAATACATATATTATACATATATTATATACATATATATATATATATATATATATATATATATTATATACAAAAGAACGATTTTTTAATGAACAAATAAGCAGAAAACCAAAAAAATTCCAATATAATAATAAAACATATATATATATATATATATATAAATATCAAAAAGAACGAACTCAGATAAATGTGAAGATTTTAGAACATTAAACTTAATAAGTCATACATCAAAGATATTGGTAAGAATATTGTATACAAGAATAGTAAATAAAGTAGAAACTGTATTGAGAGATGCACAGTTCGGATTTAGGAGACACGTAGAGGTACTCGTGAAGCAATTTTGGTTAGTCGAACAAAGATTTAAAATCGGAAATTCACTTTATATTGCATTCATAGATATACAAAAAGCCTTTGATAATGTCAATTGGAACACATTGTTTACAATATTACAGAAAACGGAAATAGACAAGAAGGATATTAAATTAATATATAAATTATACGAAAATCAGAAAGCAATGATACAGATTGGAAATGTGAACAAAGAAGTTAAAATATTGAAAGGTGTTAGACAGGGGCTGTGCTTTATCACCGATATTATTCAATCTGTATATAGAAGAAATAATGAAAGAAATTTAAAAAAAAAATATAAAGAAAAATTGTGTAAAAATACGAAATAATATGCACATTACGCCGATGATATAGCTGTTCTAGCAGAAAATCAAAATCAATTGAAGGAAACATCACAAGTAATGGAAGATGTATTTAAGAAATATGGAACGCAAATAAATAAAAATAAAACAAAAATTACGATACGCGATAAAAATAGCAGTCGAAAGAAAGTGCGGATATTGAAGGTGTTAAAATACAAGAAGTGAATGAATTTCATTACTTGAGTAGTAAAATCATCAGAGATGACGGGTGTAGCGAGGACGTTAAAAAACGGATCAATCAAGCATAGCAAGTTTTTTACGATTGAAAAAATATTTTCAACAACAAGGGTATAAGTACAAATTTGAGAAAAAAATTTTAACCCTATTTGTTTGGAATGCAACGTTGTACGGATGTGAAACATGGATGATTGGTAAGGCGGAGAAAAAAACACTAGAATCCTTCGAAATATGGTGCTACAGGAGAATGCTGAAAATAAGATGGACCGATAAATTAACAAATGAAAAGGTGTTAGAAAAAATTGGCGAAGGAAGAACATTATGGAAAAAAATAATAAAATGAAGAACTAATATGATCGGTCACATTTTAAGACATGAAAGCCTATTAAAGATAATTATAGAAGGACGAATGGGAAACGTAGCAACTAATAGAAGACATTGGTAGCACAGGATATACGGATATGAAGAGGGAAACAGAAAACCGTCAGTTGTGGAAGAAATTAGCAAACCAGTCTTAGGACTGATGACTACATGATGATGATGAGATATATATATATATATATATATATATATTGGCCTAGGTCAAATCTTTCTGCACAGTAGATTCTAATTTAAGCATTACATACTAAATTATAATTTTAAATAATAATTTTGCACCTTAAAATAAAAATAAAAATGAGAAATAATACTTGGTAGTCACAGCTTAATAGATAATGTAGGGAATATGGAAGGAAGAGAGCGAAAGATGTCAGCTTATTAAAAAATATTTGTCTATTATAATTAAATTGTGGACAATTAAAAAGAAGGTGATTTTATATATACTCATCCTCCAATTTTAAAGTACAATTAAATTAAATATGTGTGTAGTTGTGTGTTCGTAGACTACAAAAGTGAGGACCCACTAGAAAAGAAAGTAAGCGAAGTAATGTAATAATAACTGGTTACGGTCATTTAACTCGAGCATCGATAATTGCAAGTCAACCTACTAAATGTTGTTAAATAGAAAATGACAAAATAAAAAGTTAAATTTATCGCAATATAATTTAGACGTTCGATTTTTTATGCAAATTAAATACTTACGAATTTTAATTTAACTGAAAATGTTATCATCACTTTAATTATATTACAACAATAATCAGCGAATTTACGAACAGAATTTAATAAATTATATAACAATAATAATAGAATAAATTACAAGAAGGGACTAATACTTTATAAAAGTGTAATTATATTATACGACAGTATAATTTATCAAAACCGACTAGAGACTTTTCAGATAACTATCGCCATCAAGTTAGATAAGGCATACAGAACAGTCAACTATAGTCACCTAAAATATGAAATAGAGAAGAACACCTTCCTGATGAAGAATAACATAAATATAAATAATGAATTATCAACGTTACAGATCATCGCATAATGAAAAAATGTTAACGACTAAGCAGTTTAAAACAGTACTGGGTGATTATTACACCAAAAATTATCGAACATTATAGAATAAATATAACGGTTTAGCAAATTCCAACTATAAATGGGCTAAACGACATTGTATTTAACCCGAATTATTTTAATGTAGAGTCCATCACCAGACACGCATTATTTAAAGATTGCACTTATATAAGTATAGAATGGAGAACAAATGTGTAATGTGTAACACAACCGACAATGTAAAGCGTATACTGAAAGGTTGCAATCACAGCAGCGACACTGAATTTACAGATATCAGCGGCACCGAATTAGTAAATAAACAGTTTTCGACAATTGATAATTTTACAAACACGTCGTAAAATTCACCTACATTTATCGTTATAAATTGTATATAAATTTTAATTTTAAAATGGGCTGGTGGCTAGAGCACCGCGAACTTAATTGGATGGGCTCTGTTCGGTTCATTATTCTTAATTTACTTTTATCACATTTATAACTAAACTTACCCTGTCGTATTTTTACGAATTGGATAGCAAAAAAAATGAAATAATAATAAAATAAAATAAATAAATTATCGCAGTCGAAGAAACGTGCTTTTAAAGATGAACAAAAGAAATGGATTGTAACGAGTTCCAATATGAATATCAAATAATTTGATAGTCACTTACTATACAATAAAGTTCGAGATGTAGAAAGTGAAATATATAAATATATTATATATATATATATATATATATATATATATATATGTATATATGTATATATATGTACATGTGCACAATATGTCCAACCCTTAGCTTTATACCGAGATATATATACATTCACATATATACGTTTACGTATGCATGTATGTGTTTATACAGTATTACGCACACACACATGTAAATATATATCTATATATGTGTTTGTTACGCCTATACATGTTATATGCAAACTGTTAGTTTTATAATTCCTACAGACGTAGATGATTTTCAAAAAACCAGTAAAAAAAAAGTACACTCTGCATACGAAAGAGGACAGTATCATTATATGATCAAGGATTCGCTGGATGGCTACCCATAACCGAAATCGGTTGAGACTATGAAGATGAAGAATCTATTATAGCTTTTCACCTATTAGGTTATTCTGGTTAAATAACGTAGCGTGTGATCTTACACAGCTCAACGCGAAAGATGGAACAAACGTATTTTACAATGGTTATAATATATACAAATACATGCGCATAAGAGTATAATATTCATTTATATATACATTAGTCACGTGAGTAAATACGCGGTCGAATAATTTAATTTAAGTAAACATACATATATAAATATATATGTATTTATTATATTATATATATATATATATATACATATATAATAAATAGATATGGATGGACAACGTTACCATTAAATTAGTCCCGAAAAACCTAGGAAACCTGAAAAATTCTAGTTGCACACAAAATAAATTTATGCAAAGGCTAGCTGTTCCCACGCGTTCTATTCAAATACTGTAGCAACCGATCGTTGCTAGCAAACCGAATAAAATATTGACGGTAAAACGCTACCGTGATAAAACAGTTTCAAGCCTGCAACTCCCGCGTGCCTACTACATCATTAACTTGTTCTCAACCAGGTGCGTAAGAACCTAATGTATATGATATATATATATATATATACATATATATATATATATTTGTATATGTATGCATACTGTGTATGTATGTATAGATGGATGTTGAAGAACCACATATATTTTATATATATATACACGTATATATATCAATATCCTGTATCGTTGTTTGTCATTCCGTCCATATTCAAGTGTTATGCAAATCCGTTAGAGGACGTAAATATGTGCATCCGATAGACTCTGTCCTAAACTTCGTAATTCTTTCGATAACCAAATAGATGTATAGGGTACATATAGACATATAGACACACACATACATATATATATATATATATATAACCTATTATAATTCACAATTCATGTTTTCGTCGTTTAAAAGGTATACGTATGTAATGTTCGTTATTACATAACACTAACGTAAGAATAATAATTTAGAAAATACGATTACGTGACCCCGATGATAATGATGATGATATAGCTTCGTTTATTTATTAATTTATTGCGCTTCTATTTGTATTAGTATTATTAGTTAAAAGCGAGTGTGGGTGTGGTTATAATTCGGATAGGAAAAACAAATCCTAATTGGGAATATTAAAATCATGTTTGGTAGCTTACGAACGTACATGATCCTATTATTAGTAACATTTTTTTTAAACTGAAAAGTATCGATAAAGGATCGTGAACTTGTCCCAGGTGTGGGCATCTGCGTTTAATAGATTACGTTATCATAAAGCGGCCAAATAGAAGCGAATGCCTAGTTACTCGTGCAATGAGAGGTGCAGATGGAGCAGAGACCATGTCTTAATCGGAGCAAAATTTAAACGCCCTAGTATTGAGTATCATCCACGGCTGTAAAGAAAGAAACAACCCACTTATAATGTTAAAAGATAAAGAGATTTTAAACAAAATAGTATTAACTACCGGTCTCCAAAATTCAGCATCATCTTCTATATCGTCCGCAGAAAAATAATGGATAATATAAAAAATAATAGTAACGTGTAAAAGTATCATCCGATATAAAATAAAGCAAGACGGAAGTTATGACAAATTCAATGACAAATACGATACATATTACATCGATGGAAATAAATTCAGTAAAGTAAAAGATTTTAAATACTCGGGAAATATTGATCAGTCTAGATGAAGAGATTATGTATAGGATAAGAAATAAAATAATGGCGTATAGCAGACTCTCTAGACAAGTTTTCAAGAACAAAAACTTATAAATGGCCACTAAAATGACCGTGTATAAAGCTACGATATTACCGACAATGATACATGGCCCATAAAGATGAAACAACTCGAAAAGTTAGAAGTCTGTTATCTAAGATTATTGAAGCGAATCCTTCGTATAAACTGTAAAGATCACGTGTCCAACGAGAGTCCTGCAAAATGGCTAACTCTTATTCGATCGGGAACAGTTAAGCAAAATCTAGACTAGGATTGATCACGTAATAATAATACATAACGAACGAATTCTAAAACGTATGTTTTACGGAGAACTAAGTAATGGCAAAAGACATTGTTTACAGACAACACTGTAAATCAACGGCTCGTATATATCGGAATGTAAGAAGGTCTAAACATCGGGTCAAGATTGTCAATAGGACAGAAAATCATTGTACGCTATGCTATTTTACAACATATTTTCAAATTATTTTGATATGGTGTGCAAACATTAAAAGCAACATCGAGAACAGTTGGATAGTGCCACTCATACACGTGACCGAGGAGCTAGAATAATAATTACATATATTATATATATACTAAAAATTATCGAAATTAAGTATAAAAAAAAAAAAAAAATGTGTGCAATATGATTATTTCTATAAATATTAAAGTAGTGTAAATTACTAATTTTTATATTTAAATGAACGAAACTTTTCATTTATCATAAACTATATCCTGGTTTATAATTAAATCAAAATTAAACGTAATATTTTAATAGTTTCGTTGTATTTGTTTTAAATATAATTACATATACATATAATACATGTACATAATTAATAAATTCAAATAAATGTAAACATACACTAGTCTGTGCGCGCGCTCACACACACACATAATGTATATACACATATAAATGCGTATTAACATAAACTTGTATATGTTTATGCTCGTAATTACGTACGTGCAAATGCAACGTTTATCAGATGGCCCCCATTAATCGTTAGCAACCTGTTTCCCAAGCTTGACCTAACTGGGCACCATTTTCTTTACTATCTCCTTCCAATATGGAGATTAATCATTCAGTTCTAGGAAAAACGCAAAAACGCTTACGCACATATCGTCGTTTACGTCTACATCGATTTACTAATAAAATAATCTATCCTAGAACGCTCCCGTTTACGTAATAATCAAATCTATTATATAGATCGATCTTAATCGTATAATATAAATTACGCGTTGCATTTCTATTTCACGCGATACCATCGTAAAGGTCTTACTATTACTATATATAGTTAGTAGTTTTGTGTATTAACTCTGGTTAGGAATTTCCTCCCGCAAATTATAAAAATTAAGCGTAATAAAAATTTAACGATAATTAAGAAAGAAGAAAAATTTTATATCGATTATGGCGGTATTTAAATAACCACCGAAATAACGTTCATAATAATTATAGTCATAATAATAATAATATTACATATTAACAATGATAATTATGAAAAAATTACGGTTATTAGTTTCGGACGTGCAACTGCTCTAATTACGTCATTACTACATATGTAGTACACTCGTAACAAAAAACGGAAAAAAGAAATGAAAAAAAACCTTTCGTTTTAATTTTTTATCCTGGAAGATTAAAAAATAACTCTCGAGCAACAAACGATTTTTGTTCCAGATGTAACGTACAGTTTTAATACGAGAATCGGGCAAAATAGTTGCAATAGTAATGGTAAAAAAGACTATGGAAAATATAAGTATATAAAATTTCGAACTTATGAAATATGTGTACAGATATACTAATTTCAAAAGGACTATACTATTATCATGAACGTATTTCTCGCTTTATCTTTAACAATATCTGGTTATATTTTAGGTTTAGTACAAATGAGTTATATAACGGGAATAATTAATTGAAGATTTTCTTTAATATGTACGCATATTTATTATTTATATTGTGTGTGTGTGCGTGAGTGATAAAACGAAAAATTAAATTATTCTTACCCGGAAAGTTATTCGGGTTTTTTCAGCGGCAAACCGATAAGCCGAACCCGAATCGATATTATTTAAAAATATTCAAAAATGTTTATCGATCGATACGTACAGAACTGCTCGCGAAAATTTTCGCACGACTGTTCCGGAAAATTCTAACTTCAATCCGACTAATAAATAAAATTAAACCGGTTTTCGCGCGAATTAAAATAGAATTTATTAAAAAAAAAATATATATATATATAAAAAATGTTTTACGACGACGTTTATAGAAAACCAATCAAAACTCGACTAATGCCCCCAATGACCGGATTATACAGGCTTGATAGAATGATTAGGAAAATTTCCTTCCTTATCGTCGTATTGGGAGAAGCAGGTTGAATAAACGATGAGTAAAATTTTAATCGCTATTAATATTTAATCAGCATATTCATTGCGAAATTATGACGACCGCATTTTCCCGTGCACTAGTAGCGAAATAAAATATACGTATGTATTATAATAGATGATTATCGATGATGTTCGATTTAACGATCGATGAACACGTCACAAAGGGAAACGACCCCTACAAATAGTGACCTAATAATGTGCGTCGATAATAATTTCCGTTTTAATACCGTCGATAAACAAACGTCACGTTGTTTAGTTATTCAATGCATCCAGAATATATATATATATATATATATATATATATATATATATATATTCATCTTACGTTTGGCTTATCATCTAAATTCAACATTAGATGATTTTATATCTGGGTGGACAATATATGGATGAGATTGTTAAGTTTTTACCTGTCTTATCAATTAAAACTTCATGATTTTTTCAACTCATTAGACAATAAATTAATCGTAGGTGGAGATTATAATGCTAAGCACACATTCTTTAGCTCTAGACTAACAATGCGAACGGGAATTATTTCAGTGTGTATCAAAGTCAAAATTGACAGTGCTCTCTAGTGGTCATCCTACATACTGGCCTTCAGACAGAAATAAAATACCAGATTTACCTGATTTCTTCATTTGTAAGGGTATTAATACTCTATACTCTAATGTTGAAACAACATTTGACTCTTCATCGGATCACTCTGCTATAATACTAGAAATAAGTCGGTTAGTAATAATTAAGAAAAACTTTAAATTTTTTGAAGAGAATCTTGATCTCAAAATACTATTAAAAACAGGGGACGATGTTGATGAAGCGATTGAATATTTTAATCATACATTGCAAAAAGCGGCATGGTTAAGTACTCCAAAGGAGACTGCAACTCGCGATATTAATTATCCCCGCGTTATTAGGGAAAAAATCAATGCCAAAAGAAAAATTAGAAAACTGTGGCAGATATCAAAGCACCCGGCTCACAAAAGTGATCTTAATAAAATAACCAAAGAATTAAGGGCATTACTGAAAATTTATAAAAATGACACTTTAAGATCAATTCTTTCCAACATGGGCACTAAAAATGACCATCATTCACTGTGGAAGGCCACTAAAGCTCTTAAGAAAAGTGATTCCACCCCTGTGGAAATATAATAGCGAATGGGCACGTAGCGATCTTGAAAAGGCGAAAATTTTTGGGTTACATCTAAAAGATGTGTTTAAACCACATCCACTCGATAACGGATCGGAATTTTTCTATAATCAAATTGAGTTCGACTTAACTGCCCTCTTCCAAATGCATCTTCCAATAAAACCCTTTTCTCCGTCCCAGATTAAAAGAGTAATTGTAGGTAATTTATCAATGCACAAAACTCCAAGGTATGATCAAATCACTGAAAAGATGCTTAAATTCCTTCCGAGAAAGAGCATAGTACTATTAACCACAATATTCAACGTTATCATACGGTTGGCCTACTATCTATCACAATGGAAGGTCGCTCAAGTAACTACGATAACAAAACCAGGTAAACCTACTAGTAATCCTTCGTCATATCGACCTATTAATCTTCTACCGATAGTATCAAAAGTATTCGAAAAATCATTGCTGCCTGAACTAACAAAACAACTACTACGATTCCAAATACCATTTTGGGTTTCGTCCTGGCCATTCTACAATAAAACAAGTTCATAGGGTGCAAAAATACATCGGTAATTGTTTTAAAAAGCAGCGGTATTGTTCTGCAGCCTTTCTGGATGTCAGTCAGACCTTCGACCGTGTACGGCATGAAGGGTTACTTTTAAAAATAAAACGCACTCTGCCACATCCCTCCTACACACTACTGTCTCCATACCTGTCACATAGATTTTTTCAAGTTAAATTCGATAGTGATGTATCAAAATGTTACCCTGTCATAGCTGGGGGTTCTGTTTTGGGGCCAATCCTTTTTCTCATATATATGTTCGACATTCCCGTAAATACAAATGTGTAGATGGCGGCATTTGCCGATGATACAGCATTATTCACGGGAGATAATGATCCGGTAACGGCGTCAAAAAATTACAGCGCGGTTTGAATGACTTGCATATCTGGGCACGAGAATGGAGGTTAAAATTAACTCATCCAAGTCAATACATGTTACATTCACAATTAGGCGGAACACATGCCTACTGTTGATCTTAATGGTACGATTCCACGGGAAAATAAAGTCCGATGCCTGGGTATGTGGCTTGATCCTCGCTTGACCTGGAAGGAACACATCAGGATCAAGGTTAAAGAAATAAAACGTGGAATATGTACTGGCTCCTGGACAAAACTTCCGAATTACCTCTAAAATCGAAATTATTGCTTTACAGGACAGTTATTAAGCCGGTGTGGACATATGGCATATCACTCTGGGGACAGCATCAATATCGAATATCAAAATGGTGCAGCGATCTCAATCAAAAATACTAAGGATAATAGCCGGTGCACCCTGGTATATACGAAACGAATATTTGCACAAAGATCTAAAAGTATCGAGATTTCAGTAGAGATTAGTATTGTTGAATGACATCTCCCATCTGTCATAACTCACATCCCAGTTGCTTATTGGCTACATCAGCTTGATTGCATTATATATATATATATATATATATATCTACAGTCGTATATTGATCATAATTGACCGTTGTGACCATTATGTAGCAATCAAATTCCTCCACAGTTGTTGATCATCTGCCTAGTGTACGAAATCTGGTATTGACAGTTTAACACGTCGGCATATTTGTTTCGTCCATCGAGTCATTGGTTGACCTTTTCTACTATGTCCGTTCATTCTTCCTAGTATGACTGTCCTGTCTAAGTCTCGTGCACGCATTACATGACCGAAAAATTTGTGCATTTTATCGCGTGTCTTGTGACAATCGTTTATCTATATTAAGACGCTTAATGATCGAGACGTTCGTTTGTTTATCGTGCCATTTTATATGCAGCATTATGCGCCAGAATTTCATTTCAAATGCATCAATATATTGCTGATCCGTGGAGTTTATTACCCATGTTTCGGAACCATAGGTAAAGATGGAGAACACCAGGGAACGAACAAGTTGTATTTTTGTAGAATAATTTATATTTCCATCCCGCCAGATACGTTGCAACTTATTCATAGCATTTAGTCTCATCGCAGATCGTCTCCTTATTTCTTTGCTTGAGCCTCCTTTATTATTGATCCGGACACCTAGATATTCAAATTCGTTGACGACTTCATATCCGTGTAATTGTTGTGAAGTATTAGATATGTTTTCATTATTATGATCCACTATCATAATTTTTGTTTTATTTTTGTTTATACGCATTCCAAATTCATGGCTTACTGTCGTCAATTTATTTAATGTTGTACTTATTTCTTCCATAGATGATGCAAAAATTGCCGTGTCATCGACATATCTCAAATTATTAATTTTTGCTCCACCAATTGAAATACCTCCTTCCTCTGCGGCAAGAGTACGTCGCATTATATATTCAGAATATATGTTATATAAAAGTGGCGATAGGATACATCCTTGTCTAACAACTTTTGATATTTTGAAAGATTTAGAGAAATAATTATCTGCTCGTACTGTATTATAATTGTTTTCGTAAAGTGATTTCACTAGCATTATAAGATGATTAGGAACACTTATTTCGGACAAAATTATCCATAGCTTGCCCCATATCACGCTGTCAAAAGCCTTTTTATAGTCTATAAATGCTATACATACAGGCACATAGTATTCTCTGGCTTTTTCTATAATTTGTTTCATTTTCAAAATCTGATTCCGCGTGCCTTTTCCTGCAACAAAACCGGCTTGTTCGTCAGGAATTTGCCAATTAAGATAAGACTTTAAACGCTCATTTATTACGTGTAATAGTATCTTAGAAACGTGTGGAATGAGGGCGATTGTACGATAGTCATCGCAACTTTTTGTATGCCCTTTTTTATGTATCGGTATTAAAATTGACGTGGTCCACTGACGCGGCCATTCACATGTATTCCATATTTTACAGCATAATTTATATAGGAACTCAAAAGTGACTCCGGATAATATTTTAATTATTTCGGCAGGAATTTTGTCTTCGCCTTCAGCTTTTCCATTTTTTAGCTTGACAATCGCTTGTTTTACTTCATCGCGTAAAGGCATTAGGTTCTTGTTCAAATTTATTGTCCTTTATTTGCGTTGAATTGCTATTTGTATTTCTATTTATATCTGTATGCAATTTTTGACAGTAATCACGCCAATATTCCGTTATTTCACGTATGTCGGTTATTAACGACCCGGTGTTGTTTACAATACCCCATGGTTTGGCTTTAAATTCTCTAGTAACTATGCGTATTTTTTTAAACATATCTTTAGTTTCATTCGTTTCCTTGTGAGCTTGTATTTGTTTACATAGATCTCCATAGTATCTATTCTTATCCTTTCTGCATGCACGTTGGATATCTCTGCATAATTGCCTATACTCCACATCATTACCATGGATTTTTGTGTTCCTACATCTTTCAATTAATTTTATTGTGTCATCAGTTATCCAGGTTTTCCTTTTCCGTATACTCATCGGATTTGACCCATCTTTTTTTGTCCGTTCAATCGCTGAGGTCAGTTTCAACCAAATATCATTAGGCGATTCACAATTTCGATTATCTTGTTCGATATTGTTATTTACTGCGGAACAGAAAGTATCCGGCTTATTTATTATCGTCCTATCTTTATGAGATGTGCATATAATTCTTTTCAGTCGCATTATAAATTTCCCTCCTAGTAAGTTGTGGTCAGTTCCACATTCTGCACTAGGATACGTTGTAGCATCCAATAATGATGATTTCCATCTTGATCTCACCAGTATGTAATCTATCTGGTTCCTCGAATTTCCAGATGGCGATTTCCATGTATATAATCGACGTGGATGTTTTTTAAAGCCAGTATTTGTTATATATAGGCTATTTGTAATACAGAATTCTAATAATCGGTTACCCCTTTCATTTCTTTTTCCTAATCCAAATTTGCCTATTACGTTACGCAAGTTCTCTTTCGCAGTGTCACCGATTTGGCGTTAAAATCACCTAAAATTAACATAGGTTCTTTCTATTTATAATATTTTGTAGATTTTCATAAAACAAATCAATTTCATCGTCATGAGCTGATGCAGTCGGTGCATATATTTGTAGTAGGTGTAAAGGTATCGGTTTAGTCAACAGTTTTAAATAAGTCATTCTATCATTTATTGCTTCAAATGCCACTACATAATTACTCAGTTTTCTATTAATTAAGAAAGCCACAACCTTTTTGTGTTCTGTTCCGCCTGCATAATAAACTTTATTACCTGACGATGTTAGAAAGTGGCCGTCTCCTTGCCAATTAGTTTCGCTTAACCAGTTATGCTGATTCCTAGTCTTTCACATTCTCTTTCTACTATAGCTAGTTTCCCTACCTGGTTTAACCCTCTTATATTCCACGATCTTTTTATCCTTCTTCATTCTTTTAGGTTCGGTCGCATATTTCACACTGCAAGTCTGAGCCACGACCTTGCAGCGTCGATCGTCACTCGGGTCGTATGACACGATTGTCCTAACTTGAACCTTACCGACATCATTTGTCGTCTGCTCTAAGAAGGTATTGGTAACAGCTGCTTCTCTGTACCAAGCCTTTGGATGAAAATCCTAACCGCAAGGCAACTTTTGTTACTGAAGAGTAACATTTATTTAAGGTTTTTACGGCGACCTTAACCCGTCGAGGGAGAGACAGTCATAGGATTTTTGCTGCAGACTTTTAGTAAGCAGGTCCTCAAGCTGCCCATCTGCATCCTCGTGTCTCTTACCCTGTCACTACTGGAATCACCTACCCGAGGCTTTCCACCTGTAGCCGCTCTTGGTCCGCGACTGCTTATTTGACTAATGCCTTATTCGCAGCTAACCTACATATCTGTAGGCCGTTCCACTATCCGCCACCTGTGGACGCGCCCCACACCGGTTACACCGGTCCCCAGAAGGTACAAAGTACCCCTGGGGGTGTATATATATATTATATACATATATATATGAAAAATAAAGAGATATATTTAAATTATTTTACCACTCAAACGATTACCACCGGTATCGGAGACTATAACAAATATTTGTATAAATTGAAGATTGAAAGTACCAAATTCTTCGAAAGTGACGAAAATACGCAACATAAACAGAATTTTTTTCGAGTAACGGATACACGGTATTTAATTAACGCGACATTTAAGGAAAAAAGACCAAACAGAACTTGAGCTGAAATTTCATCGACACCTGGAGCTTTTCTGGAATTCATGTTTCTGTCTATTTCGCTCGTGGAGTGAAGAAGATTAGCTTTTGATCTTCATGATAAGTAACATTAGCAACCGTCGGTTCAATATCAGACTGAACCTTATGCGGTTGAAATACACGCGATAGATGATATATGAACAGTTCAGTTATATCTTCGTCACATCTTACACAGCAGCCATCTTCATCCTGTATGGGTTGGATTCTAACAACTGGTCGTTTTAGCCGGCGAATTGCCTTCCACAAAGAGTACTCATTGTCGGTGGAAGGACTAAGGTTTTGTACATAAGACTCGAATATTTTGTTTTGTGTCGTTTTTATTAATTCACTCAGTTGACGGCTAACATGATTGAAGATAGTTTTATCCTGAGGATAACGTGTATTATGCCACATGCGACGAGCTTTTCTTCTCTCGAAAATCTTGAGGCGAACTTCGAGAGGATGTGATATATCCTGTTTTGCGTATACTTAAACGATGAGAAGCTGTTTGTAATATTACCACGTTTGGACACTAAGGTACAAACCGCGGTCTTCTGGTTGAAATTTAATGCAGATCTAATTTATACTGATAATGAAAACATATACATATATATGTATATACATATATATATATATATATATATATGTATATACATATACATATATATATATATATATATATATATATATATATATATATATATAGTGTGTGTGTGTGTTACTTTTGTACCTCTCAGGAGCCCTGATTACGGATGGCGGAATGGCATCTGGATATAGAGGTTAGCTGCAAATAAGTCCAGAATTTTTAACTGGACCAATAAGTAGTGGCGGATAAAGAGCGACTACTGGCAGGAAGTCTCATTTGCAGATGATTCCAGTAATTACAGGACATACTGTGGAAGGACCATGATAATATCCGTTAAAAGTCCTGGTTTTGGCGAGTCGAGGTCGCCATAAATCTCGCCCTTCTATTATGGTAAGACAGGCTGTTTAGCACTGATATGCAACTGTCCCAGGAGAATGGATACTCCAAAAATAAAACACTCTCCAGTCTGCACCATGAATGTGTGCGGGATAGTTCCCCCTTCCTTCCTTTTTTCTTTCTAGACATTTCAGTCCTTTTCACTGTTTACTGCACTGACTTGCGCAGACTAATTTTCCGGGTTTCATCATTGTTATTGGATCAGCTAGTGTAGTTGGATGGCGCCATAGTTGTCGCTAGCCCACTGGCTTATTTTTTCTGTTAGCAGATTTTTCTTCTGTTATCCAACGTTTTGTTCCTTCTGTCCTTTATTAAAAAGTGCTACAGCGATGGAATCATAACAGGAACAGGTTTGGTTAACTCGAAGCTTTTAACCATTGATTCTGAACGGAAGACGGTATATAAGCCAGTTGGTCGCTCTTCAATAGTATGAGAAGATACTGAAGCTCGCCAGCAGATTATACGACTAGGCAGTCAGGATCCGTTCTGCCTACTACAGTAATGGAGGGGACTAGAAAAGATGCCCTTCCCATGTTAACCTGGCTAGTGTGCCGCAACTAGTGGAACCTGACGCAGTAAGAAATATGAAACTATGAATCAATTTAAAACAAACACATGGAATATAGGTGAATGGAATGTTAGAACACTGCCGGAACAAAAACATAGACCAATACAAAGAACAGCACTAATTACATGAAAAATGAAAAGATATAGAACGTCCAATAAAAACAATTTCAAACGTCATACCAACAATTCTGAACAATGTCATAAAATTGTATCTTGCATAATTTACCTTTGCCCAACATACTTCTAAAAATTTTTATGTAATAAGTTAATCGTGCATTTGTAACAAACTTGTATATTATTTTTCTCTAAGCTGGTATGTATAAATTTAAGGAACACCTACCACTTGCACACACACGTGGTCGGAGGGACTATGTTATTCCTTCCACTCTATTTTTAAGTACACTTTGCAAGGAACAATTACACACAGCTGATGTTTAATCATGTATCATAACATAAGAGCATATGCTTATGTCCTCTTCTTTTTTATTTCTATGCACACTAGTCACTGGTTCTTTTATAAACACATTTCTTAAACATATTTGCCCTATCCATTTGTTGGAATTGGGGAACCAATTAAAAAAAAAAAAACAATTGGTATCATCCAAGGTGATGAGTTTGCAACACAAACCAAACTTCATATACACTTTTAAGTGCAATCCCAAAGAGGAAGTACAAGATATCTCTGTCGCTTGACCAAGTAGATTTCTGATGGAAGAAATATGTCCAGCTGCCAACCAGTATTCACATAATTTGATGATACTGACCGAAGATACTTAGCCTAATTGTATTCGATATAGCAAATGTTCGCAGAATGCACTCAGACAGTCTTCCAGACAATCCTTCAAGGCGTCTGCGAAGGAAGTGGTGCCGAGATGCAATTCCAATCTAATAAATCTGGTCTTATTCAAAAGATAACATGTTTTTTCTTTCTAATTATTGTATTTGATCATTCCTATACTATTACTATACATATTTCATTTATTCCTTTCTCTTCCTCATAGTCTAGGGTCTCACTGGAGTCACTAGACTAATACTAATTTTCTACTTATGTGATCACCGTTGTTTGCAGCAATTAATGCTGATATTATGTAAAAAAAAAAGGAAAAATGTACAACTATTACAACGCAAAAAAAAAAACAAAGCAAACATAATATTAGATAACGATTAAAATATGAAAATAATTAATATAACACCGCAATAATAATTAGAACGATATTAGTCAGCGAACAGCTCATTAACATAAATTATGTTTAATACGTCCATGTTTATATGTTTTATATATAAACATTAGCTGCCTAGAATCGTATTTAGCTATTAATGAGATCAACTTATTATCACGTATACGGGGCAATCATCGAAAAATTTACTAAACGATATGTTAAGAATGTATTTCTTAATACGAGATAATTTAGAATATTACGCATATAATATTTTCTAGTATAACGGGAAGCATTCAGTATACACCTAAGGCACCTGTTCTGAATGAGCCAGAATTTATTATAACTAGTATTCGACATCAAACACCCAACAGTACAAGCGTGTAAATAAATATCGGAAGTATTAGTGTTTGATAAATAATAAGTTGATTTCGTGTATTAAGGAGTAATTTCTATTAAACATAATGGAACAAACGGATTTATTAGCCTTCGTATTAATATAGTTAATATGTTTAGTGAAGTTAAGTTTATTGTCAAAAATAACACCTAAATACCGAATCTGATCTGACCAGTTAATGCTGTTTCCAGACATCATTTGGGTCATTTGGAAATTTTGGTCTTCTAGGTGTTAAGAAAATTACTTCGGTTTTCGATAGATTGATACTAATTTTCCACTTATTATAATATCTCAGAATACATCGATGTGCCATTCTAATAGCCGGCGTAGATTTCCATATGTAGTCAACAATATATCTGTATATGAGTAACAATACGTCTACTCAAACATTACGTCTTCTCAAACACATACAACACGAATTGGTTCCGAAATTGAAACCGGTACAAAACTAGCCGAAGTTGATTCACAGCTACCAATCTTTCATAACGAAGCGTACAGCGCTATCTTCCTTAATCCATAATACATGGAGAAAAAATTCTCGCCAAAAGATTGCGCCATTATCTGGTATATAAAAATTATTATACTTTATTTGTTTTAACAATTTAAAAAAAAAACGTGCTTCACATTCCACTTATCCCGTGTTTTCGCTGGAAACACTGGCAACATGGAGGATTCGCCACTGATATATATATAATATATATATATAATAAATATATATATATATAATATATATGTTTGTGTGTGTTTATGTGAGCGTATACATAAGAACTTATCAAATAGACAGACATGTTAATAAATAATATAGATAATTACGCATTATAGTGGTTCGAGTAGGTAGAAAACAATTTAAACGAAGTTAGCATTGAACCGAGAAATTGCAGAATATTGCAAATTTAAAGACAAGCCGAAATTGCGAGCAGGCAAAAAGTGGACCACCGAAGAAAGGAAAGAACAACATCGACAACGAATGCGGCAATTCTAGGTACAGAAGAAATCAAAAAGAATATATATATATATATATATATATTATACATCTAGTATAGTTACATAAAGATATTAAGAACGCAGCTCAAGATGGACAAACATGAAAAAGAATAGTGGGTTAAGCTACAAAAACAAGAACAAAGCTCTTAATAGCAACGATTGATTGATTGAGTATAATAACGCATAAAAACACGACTGTACATAAATATATTGAAATTCGATCGGAATAAATTAATAACCAACGTATAAATACGTTCGAACGCTCAAACAATGATGGAAAATAATTTAAACTACAATAATATACAATTTTTAGAAAATTTTAAATGCATTTAGACGAATATCGCTGAATACTGCGAAATTATTTAAATTAAATTTATAACTAAATGAACTTGTAGTTTTAGCTAGGTGATGTTAGAGAACAGTAAATTTTCTCTATACCGTAAATGTTTTTAAATATTAAAAAATACACACCCAAAACAAAAAAACTAAATTTTTTTTCTTCATCTCGTCCATATTGCAACAGCGTCATTAACTCGTTTCGCAAGTTTCCGTAATTCAAAACTGGCATTTAATCATATTTAGCTTAACACGTATCGAAGACACAAGCAAAGACGCTCTAAATTTACTTTTTAAAAAAGTTCATAAATTGTTGAAAATCTGATTCGTCCCGTTACACGTTACAAAGTACGGTATTGAGAAACGGAATATATAAGTCGAGTATATTCGTCCGTTACAACAATTTTATTCGATACCAATCCAATTTCTTAAACAAGGAAAAAATGAAAATATTACTATTAACTCTTTCAATTACGATGTCCACTACTATACGGTGCAAGAAATTTTAACGCTAATAAAATTTTTTATTATCCGGTTGCCGTTCAATTTTTAAAATAGTTATATAAATATAACGAAAATTTTTAACGGTTCAGAAACGGATTGTATAATAAAACATCTGTATTATATTTATAATTTTGTGTCAAAATTTTATAATGTACGATTAAAAGTGTTATATATATATATATATATATATATATATATATATATATATATATATATATATATAATATCGAATGAATTATTAACTAATAGCACATGGTAAAATGTGACCATTAACTCGAATAAATTCAAATGGGTTGAAGAAATTATATATCGTGGACAAATAATTTCATTTAAAGACAAAACAGACAAAATAAATTTTTAATAAGAAAATGAGTCCATCATTAAAAGCACAAGTATTTAATATATGTATCATCATACCGGCGATTACTTATGGATCACAAACATGGTCGTATAATATGAAGCAAGTAAAAAAGTTACTAATTTTGCAGCGAGCGATGGAAAGGAAAATGTTAAGGGTTACAAAATTTGACAAAATAAACAACAAGGCATTAAGAGCACAGTGAAGGATAGAAGACCTAATGGAGATAGCAAGAGAATTGAAATGGACATGGTATGGTCATGTCATGCGGAAACAAGCAGATAGCTGGACCAGAAAATTAGATTCCGCTGGATAGGAAAAGGTAAATTCAAAGACCAAAAAGACGATGGAAAGACGACATTGTTAAATATGTTGGGATCAATTGGATACGGAAAGCAAGAGATAGAACGATTTGGAAGAAAATGGGTGTTGGGTATATTAAAAAAAAAAACAAAAAAAAACGAAGAGGTCTTTTGCTCAATTCGGGTTTTCACTATTATCATTAATTTTAATTATTTTATGCATGTATTTTTTGGATAATGTAAGTGAAATAAAGATTTATTATTATTATTATTACATATATATGTATATATAATACACTTTCAGCGTATCCATTTTGAATCTGTAGATCTATCGTGACGAAGGTATGTACTAGAATTATTTCTTGTATCTGCGACGTGCGGAATTTGCCGTTCCAATCATAATCCAATTTATTTTGAAATTAATAAATCTTGCGAACAGGTGCCTGAAAAATATGTATATAGTTTTCGGCACGCGGACTGGAATAATTACAGAAATTATATACGCAACACACTAAAGATATCTACACGTCCTCACTCTCCCAGCGAGATTAATAATACTGTGGAATAACAAATTAAAATCATTGTCTACCAAGGACAAAAGCCTCTGGAACATTACAAAGAATTTCGCGCGCGTACATGTTAATATTCCGCCAATAACGCACAATAAAGATATTGCATATTCTGATAAAAATAAAGCTGAATTCTTAGCTCACCATTACTATCAAGTGCATAATCAAACCACAACCCTCTCCGCCATATCTCATACAAAAAAAGTTGATCTCACTGTGCGTAAATATTGTAGCGCTCCGCCAGCATCTGACTCATTAATTAAGCTCGCCACACCAAAAGAAATAAATTATTTCATAAAAAGACTTAAATGCAAGTCATCCACAGGACAAGACTTAATACGCACATTAATGCTCAAGAACCTGCCTAAAATAGCCATAGTATACTTGACAAATATAATTAATGCTATTATAATCACTGGTCATTACCCTAAAATATGGAAAACTTCAACTGTTATTCCCATTCCAAAAGTGGGGAAAGATAGTTCATTACCCAAAAATATAAGGCCTACTAGTTTAATCAGTAACATTAGTAAAATAGCTGAAAAAGTAATACTTCAAAGATTAAAACAATTCTCAGATAAACATAGTATTATAAACGAAACCCAGTTTGGATTCAGACCCCAACTCTCAACCGTCATGCAGCTAGCGCACCTTACTGATCACATTCTTGATCAGTTTAACCTGAACAAACATACTGGACTATTGTTATTAGATGTAGAAAAGACATTTGACACTACGTGGGGCAGAATGGCATAATATACAAAATGATTCATTATGGCTTTCCCAAGCAACTTATAATGATCATGAAATCGTATCTAACTGATAGGCAGTTTATTGTTAAGGTAAATAATACCTACTCTAGTACTAAAACACTAACAGCTGGAGTTCCACAGGGTAGTATCTTGGGACCCTTCCTATATATTTTATATATTAATAATTTGCCTCGGCTGAGGGATGTTGATACATCTCTTTACGCCGATGGCACTGCTCTATTTACAGCTTCCTATCGAATCGATACAATAACAAACAGACTCACCAAAAGTCATTACAAAATATACAAATATTACACAAAGTGGAAAATTAAAATTAACACCGAAAAAACGGAAGCTATACTATTTACGAGACGCAGGCCGTAAATAACTCACCACATTGAAATAAATAATAGGCAACTACCGTGGAAACCTCGTGTAACATATCTTGGTCTTACAATGGACAAGCGACTGTCGTTCCATGAACACATTAAACACATCACGGACAAAGCGCACTCCCGATTATATAAAATTTTCCCCATTTTTCACAAACGCTCTAAAGTTAGTATTAAAAACAAACTAATAATATATAAAGCATACATACTGCCGATATTATTATACTCTTGCCCAATTTGGTCCGGTGTTAGTAATTCCACCTTAAATAAATTACAAATTGTTCAAAATAAATGTCTGCGTACTGTACTTAATGCCCCTTACTATACTAAAATAACTGACACGCATGCAGCTCCTCTTCATCAGCGTACTATTCCTGAGCTAGTACAAGAACAAGCAGATAGGTTCTACAGCAAATGCCTGACTAGTCATTACCCTATCATAAAGCGAATTGAAAACTATACTCGCGACTCGCTGACCAGAAAATATAAAAAATATAAACACAAAAGAATTAAACATTCACTTCTCTAGCACAAGATTGTCGAAATACTTAAGTCGTTATTAATAAGTCTCTATCCTCGTGTAATCTATTGTATCAGTATTTCTCTCTTCTATCCTCTTATTTGTTTGTTTAACCTTAATATAATTTGTATAATTTGACCCATATCCTTATTGCACTATTAAGATCAAACTAAAATTAATTAATTTCTCTATTTTCGGTTACGCAGGGTTTTTAGTTGTATGTTTTTCCCTGTATAATTATAAAATAAATTTTAAGATTTCTTTGTACACTATTTCCTAGGACGCGTAATAAGAGCGTTAACGCTGCTCGGTATGCGCATTTTTTTATTTACTTATTATTTGCTGATGTATAAAAACATAAATATACTTAATTGAATTGAATTGAATTGCTGTGCAGAGTTCGTGTATTTTTGTCTGAATTACAAAATTCTAATTGTCGCGAAAAAAAACAAAATTATTGGATTTTTTTAAAACTTAAACGAACGAAGCAAAAGCGTGTATTCACTTTGTATTTCATCTCGTTATAATATCCCCAAAAAAATTCAAATTAGCAGCGTATCGTACGACAATACAACGTACTAAACGTTTTACAAAAATTCCGATAGATGTCTCGTAGGAAAAATCTTTTTCTAATGATTAAGAAAATTGTCGATTTACGTAGACGAAGTATTTGGAATTTGGCGATTTTATGACGAATTATCGATAGTAGGAAACTATACTTGTTTAAAACTATGTATATTTAAAAAAAAAACGCTTAAGCTTTATTATTATTATTATTATTAATCCGTCGGAGCGGTGTGTAGATGGTTAGCTTACAAGTTATTTCGGAATGACTGGTTTGAATTTGGATATGTAATGCTGGGACGTGTATAAGGCTTTTATGAAGATTACATATAGATGTTATTTTCACTTAGCGCAACTATTTAATTTTACATTGCGTACTTTATAGTGTATTTTGTCCTGTTTCTTAAAGAAAATGGGCATAAGCCATAGCTAATAATACTATGCACGCACGTCTTAATGTCCGTGGGCATGTGTGAGAGCATATGTTAGTGTATATGTCAGCTTAATTGCGTGCATTGTGAATAAGTACGTGCTTGTAATTTAACTTTTGCATTGCGTAGTTCACAATGTATGTTGTTCTGTGTTTTGTTTTTTTTTTTTTAAATGGGCAAATGTAAGCCACAGCGCGTAATGTGGGCAGGTGTGAGAGCATATACTACTGTATATATGTCGGCTTAATTGTGTGCACTGTGAATAAGCACGTGCTTGTAAATATTTATTGCGCATCGACAGATATGTTTAATTATCTTATATTGTGCACGGTTGTATATACTTCTAACTTGCACATATGTGTAAATGTTTACGGTAAATAATTATAAATAAAGTAGAAAACTTGTAATATTGTGTATAATATTCGAATAAATTTTATTTAATTCGGATTTGATTCGATTATTATTAATTTGTTTTTATTCGAATTTGTACAATTCATTAAACTTGCACTGCCCTTAATATAATAAGCCTTATTCGTAGTTTTTACGCGGTTTTCTTTAACAATGAGCTACTATATATAGTTTTACCGCATTTTTATACGTTCATTATATAAAAATATTGCGTTATATATAGATGTGGTTTTGTCAGTGTGTGTGTGTGTGTATATTTATGAATGTGTACGACGTGGTGTTTGTGGCGCGAGTGAACGAAAGATTGTATTTTCGCGCATTACATAGGCGTTTGATCTTATATATCTAAATTACTTTGAATCACTTGAAATGAATTTAAATTTGAATTTGAATTAATCTTAAGAAATTTTCATGTGACGTAAATGATTTGATTTGATTTAATTACTATTATTAAGGATTTACTTTTCGGTTTAATCTGGACTAATTTATAAAACCTCGTAGATAGACGAATACGCGTTGAAAATTTTGCGCTAATTATATTGGCAAAATAAAATCGAAACAAGAAGCGCCGTTAATATCGTCCAGACGGACGCAGATTTCGCGTTAGATCCTCCAGAGTGAATTCTTGTAAAATGCGGTAAAGTATTTAAATCGGCCTGATAATTTTTGAGCCAAGTTCGACCTTCGATAATGGGATGGTGTTCTTTAACTTCGTCGCGCCATTTACCACGCGGCAAATATACGTCTCTAGCGGTAGCATGTTGCTTGAGTACCGGAGCTATCAGTATATCATCTCCTAGTAAGAATTCTACAAACAGAACGACCGAAATTAATTAATTTATAGGAATAATTCTTTCGCCGATAGAAACATCCGTATATAATAAATTTCATTTTATTTTTGAAAACTTATACGGATATTCGAAAATTTCGGAAAGATCGAAATCATTATAATATCGCGAAATCTCGTCGCAATATGTACAAAAATACTTTTAAAAAAATAATAATAAACGATTAAATAAAAATATTATATGATATAAAGTAAAGAATTTTAAAAAATAGTAATTTAATTTTAACGACCGAAAAACAAAAATAAATAAGGAAAAAAACGGGAAAAATCGCAAATATTTAAGAAAATTTTTAAAATCGTCCTCTATAAAGAAAATATTCAAAAATCGGATACAATTCGAAAACCAACTATGTCAGAATTTATCACTGATGACGTTTCGCAAACACTTGCAACCTCCATTTTCAAACCGAACGTCAGAATTTGTCACCGCTAATGTTTCGCCAGATAATTGCAATGTCAGAATTTGTCACTGGTGACGTTTCGAAGATACTTTCAACGCCCATTTTCAAATCGAAACTAAATCTCTTCGTCGTGGTCGCCCATATTTATATATTTCATTTTTATCGATGACCATTTTTCGGTGAAAACCACGTGAAAATTTGTCACTGGTGATTTTTCGGCGATACTTTCAATCACCATTTTCAATTTTGCGTTTATTATTATCCTCTACATCGTTATATGTCGTTTTTAGCCGATTAAATTAAGTTTTTTTATTTCACAGCTACGCAGTTCGTATTACTTGCACGCGGTTGAATGTGGTAAACCATGGACTTGTTTAACCTGTGTCATCTTTCTGATAAATTTCGATATACTATTCTATTATTGTATTTCTTAATTCTTGACAGAATTTTCACATTTTATACGATCGAACCGTTTGGATGTTGGACTATATAACAACCGAGAGCAGGTAACGATGTTCGGTGGAGGTTCGTAATATTATGGATACACTGATACGCTATAGTATATAACATTCTCGTGAATGTTAAGCGAAGCCCGAAATATATATTGAACAAAAACGGCAGAATGATGCCGTGGAGCGAATGGCTATAACAAAATGGTTTTGGGCTGGCTACGTGGTTCGAATAGAAGACAATA
Source organism: Coronaproctus castanopsis (assembly GCA_032883995.1). Taxonomy (NCBI): domain Eukaryota; kingdom Metazoa; phylum Arthropoda; class Insecta; order Hemiptera; family Monophlebidae; genus Coronaproctus; species Coronaproctus castanopsis. Next base: position 245,482,162 of record CM065052.1, read on the forward strand.
GATGGTCGAAGCAGATTTTACAGTTGTGGCCGATAGACGGAAAAAGGAAACAGGGAAGGGGCGCGATGCAAAATGATACAGCACAGGTAGCTGAGAAAAATTTGTTGAGGCGAGCATAGGACAGAAGTGGGCGGATGACATTGGGGAAAGTATTCATCCAAGAATGGATAGACAAAGGCTTATCGTAATCGTTTTATATATATATATATAGAGATAGATAGATAGATAGATAGATACATAGATATAGGTATAGATATAGATATAGATATATAGCGTATATAATACGGTCAATTTCATCTTTAATTCTTATTCTAAAAATTTATTACGGTTCATTTAATAAAATTATTTGTTCGTATAATAATCCGTCCGAATTAATTAAATAGGGTAAGTTGAAATAATATTTTTTAATTATTATTATTAAGCGGATTTTATTTTTATTCGCGTATAGCCCTATTCGGGTAGAGCTTAACCACTTTTCACGAATCCAAACTACTTGACGAAACGCGTCTCATAACTTTTTTTTTTATAAATCCCGTCTACGTCTTAATATTTTGGCTCTTTTTCTCAGGTACCTTATTTGCAATATTATTAAATAGCCACCTACCTCCGATACGGAGACTGCACTTAACGATGATGACAGATATTTAAAAAATATATATATACATTAAAAATTACGCATACATACCGTCATCGACCACAAGAGCATCCGGATCGGTAGGATCGATCCACCAAATGGGAGGATTTACCGGTGCTCCCGTTTCTACCGCCTTCTTCATAGCCACCACAATTTTACCGGTATATCGATTACGTAGGTCGACGAATTTTTTCGTCAGTTGAGTCGTCTTTAAACATAAAACACACTCTAATATGTAAACACGTGTTTATTGGTTACATATTTAAACGTTATTATTGCTACATATTTCAGATACACCTTATGTAAGAAACAATAATAGTAATTAAGAAATTTAAACGATTATTTTCGTATTAAATAAATATTTAAAAATAAGAACATATAGTTTGGCTACCAGGATAGTGGCCTGGGTTTTTACGTGTTCTTTCTTCTGTCCGTTCTAAAAGTTTTAAGAGTCGCAACATACGTGAATAAGTCGAAAGGCGATCACGACCTACATAAAAATGGCTCGTCGACTGGCTACGCTACGTCCGCCAGACTATAAGACATTTCATGTCTTTGCTTCGCGTGCATCGTCGACATGGAATACCTCTGGGCACACACACTCATGAAGTCGCCAAAAAAAAATCCAAAGTAAAATTATAAAATGATTATTTCGTTCGTAACGGTTTTTTCTATAAACGCAACCAGAATAGTTCAATCGGTTGCAGTACTGCGCTACACAAACAAGAAGAACTCTGCTGCGGTAACATAGTTCCAAGATAATGAATCATGAACAGTATAAATAACGTTAGTTTCATGATCGTAGGCATGAAATGGGCGACCGGTTACAAGCGAATTGAGAACTAGATTCGCTGAAGAATATATACAATTGGTATAAGAAAAAATAAAAATGTATTACTATTGAAAATAACTACATGGAATATGCGAGGCATGAATCAGATTGATAAACTAGCAACCATCGATGTGCAGATGGATAAAATTCCTATACTGGAATTGACAGAAACTCAAAAAACCAAAGGGACATTTCCTTGTATCAAATAGGCATTTAGTTATTAATTCGGGTAATGAAAGAAAATCGTGTAACGGAGTCGGTTTCATTATTAATAAAGAAATTTGGAATTAGGAATAGTGTGGCCACTTACTCAAATGATCGAACTGTAACTGTGAAACTAAAAAAATCCTGTAAACCTGAACATAATTGAAGTATATGCAGCAGCCTAATCTGATAAAGAAATTGATAAATTTTACGAAGAATATATACCACGATTAAAATAATTTTTAATGAGAAAGATGCTGTTAATTATAATAGATTTTGATGTAATTGTGAGGCGAAACAATAAATGACAATCACATAAAAAATATACTGAATGCATAAGTAAAAGAAACGGTACAGGAAATACGCCATTAGTTTTTTGCGCTGAAAATAGACTAGCAGTTAGTAGAAAACATTATTTAAGCACTACATACGTAGATTATACACAGGCAATCACCTGACGGTCACACTAGAAATTATATATATATATATATATATATATATATATATATATATATATATATATATATAACATAATATATAATATATATATATATATATATATATATATATATATCCGTTCGTTCTGGATTTTTTGCTTTCGCATAGGAAAAAAATAGACAGCGATATTGTATTAAACAAAAAATATACATCCCATTTTTTGTTTTCACGTAGTAAGAGAAAGAGACAACGATATTGTATTAAAAAAATAATTACACACGTGAAGCCATGGGTAACTTCGAGTATATATATATATATATATATATATATATATATATATATATATATATATATATATATATATATATATATATATATATATATATATATAACACACGTGAAGCCATGGGTAACTTCGAGTATATATATATATATAAAACACACCTGAAGCCATGGGTAAATATATATATATATATATATATATATATATACACTCGAAGTTACCCATGGCTTCACGTGTGTTTTATATATATATATATATATATATACTCGAAGTTACCCATGGCTTCACGTGTGTAATTATTTTTTTAATACAATATCGTTGTCTCTTTCTTTTACTACGCGAAAACAAAAAGTGGCATGTATATTTTTTGTTTAATACAATATCGCTGTCTATTTTTATCCTATGCGAAAGCAAAAAATCCAGAACGAACGGATATATATATATATTATATATTATGTTCGGTTAGTGAAGGTAGTGTGTTCCGCGTTTCATAGTTGTTCCGCTCACTGTTTCGCGTTTTTAGGTGGCTGTTAAATTTTGATCGATCTGACAGAGGTGTCGCTGTCTCCTACTTGAAAACTTTAAATTGTTGTAATTTCTGTCCTATTTGTGATATCAATGTGAAGTAAAGCTTAGGACGAATCCGATATTATAGGCTATAAGTTGTGCGAATTCCATCATTATCACTTTAATAGCACAGACAGACAGACAAAAATTTTAAAAATTAAATTTTCCGTTTTTGTGTGATAAAAATAGCCCAAATACTGATTATAATGAATATATTCGCAAATCACAGGCACACACTACAGTTATATATATATATATATGATCAAACTTACATTGCCGCCCACTTCCCACGGTAATAAGGAGAACTGCATCGACGGAATGAATACGCTAGCCTGTAACCATCGAATAAAAAATTCGTCGTCTATCCGTTCTTTGTTGTAAACATTACCGGCTATCATATCCGACATAACGAACGGATAACCGAGTATATTAAATAATATCGTAGTCGTTATCAACGACGCCATACCCTGTCGTATCGACCAATTCGATTCTCTATCCATCATTCTCAGATAAACCGGATAATTCTGAGTTCCTCTAGCCGAACGTACTTCTACCAAGCCGCCGAAACGAGACGCGGTTTTAATGTACTCTCTGGCGATTGTTTCCGGATGATCGGCATCCATACGGTTGAATATCGGCAATTGCGGCGACCAACTACTTTCGCCGGCGTCGAATTTATAAGCGTCGATTCCGATTTCGTCTTGTAACTTTTTCAATCGATTATAATACCAAGAAGCCGCGTCCGGATTCGTAAAATCGATATAACCGGCCATTCCGTTCCACCACCTAGTAGTACTATTACGATCGTGATTGCGGACTAAGTATCCTAATCGTGCGGCTTCGCTATGATACGGTTCGCAGTCGACGTTTATAAACGGATGCGTCCAAAGCGTCGCTCGGAAACCTCGTCTTTTGATGTTTCCGATCATTTCCGTTATATTCGGAAATTTTTTAACGTCTACCGTCAAACTACCGTAACACGTTTCCCATTTTTCGTCTATACTTATTTGTCCGGTTTGAAAACCGTTACCGATAATATTTTCGACGAAATCGTTTACCGTCGTTTGATTTATGTCGGCTTTGTATTTCGCCCACGTCGACCATATTAATTCGCTAACCATTCTCGTATCCGGCAAAGCGGTCGGTTTTCCGAGGAATTTCTTTACGGCGTGTTCTTGCGCTAATCTCGGATTTTCTAACGAACAAACGGTATAGCGCATCGTGATCGGATTATTATTTCGTACGTACGGATCGTTATTGTGAGCTATCAAAGAAAACGTGTTTTCTTTTCCGTTTAACGAAATAAACAGCGGTACCGTCCGATTGACGTATATGTACGATCCTCTAGAATTTAACCAATACGATTCTAAAACCGCTTGACCGTCTAATTCTTTAGATACGAACGGATAATCTTCGAACGATTGTTTTTCGACCGGCCACAATTGTAATGTTTGTTCGCTTCCGCCGTATAAATGTAATCCGCTAATGTTGAACGTTACTTTCAACGGTACTTTCATCGCTGTCGTATATTCGACGTCGTGACATTTGTCGTCATCGCTTCTTCGACTAGAACTAAATGCCGTATCCGGTCCCCATTTGTAGCAGATTTCATCAGAATGTTCGGACCCGCACGAATCTACGTTGTCCAGAGTGTCCGCGAGGAAGGAGGTATCGGCGAAAACTTCAAACGGTTCGTAATCTACAACGTTATATATTATACGTGTTATATTTCGAAATAGATACAAAATATCAAAACTCAAAATCGTACGTATTATTAGGTACTTGTTTATGAGTGGCAACTTTTGCTAACGATACAACACTCGTCTTCTCGTGTGATACCGACCCTAATATCGCTGGAAAAAGCGTTAAATAACGCGGATAACTGGTTTAAAATGTGAAAAATAAGCGTTAACGATAAATCCGTCAACGTGTGAAGTTTATTAATAGGAAAGTTGTATTCCCACCGGTTAAAATCGACAATTTAGTAACGCCGATTCGGCTTACTAATAGATATCTGAGTCACTTGAATAATCGATTAATTTTGCGTCATCATATAGTTAAAAAAAATAATAAAAGAAACGAACTTGATATCCGTATTCGGAAAACGAACTGGCTCATAGAAACATACTCTGTTAACAGTAAGCGGACGATATATACAGCTGCTGCCCGACCAATCTGGACCTATACTAAATCGAACTTGTGGGGTGTTGTGCCAAAGGTACAAATATCAGACACAAACAGCTCAAAATAAAATCTTAAGGAAAATTACATAACCAACGCAACTCTATATGAAAATCGAAACATTCCGTACGAATCGATTATTATAAAACAGCATGCCGAAGACACGCAGCTAGACTGCAAGGTCATCCTAACAGTTTGGCTAAACACACGTTGGACAGTTCCAATGACGTGAACAAATTTAAGCGGACACTGGTGGAGCTTGTTTAGGATAATAACTACACCACTGGGTACTTCTTCTCCTCGTGACTAATAACAAACACAAAAATTATCACGCTTAGCCGGATTGTGATTAAAATGAAATATTTTAAAAAATTGGAAACAAGCCTAGAAAATTAGTGCGTATACCGAGCAGATTGATACGCTCGTACTACGCGACTTGCGGATTATCAGTCCATACTTTAGTTTATGACTATTAGTTATACGTAGGAAAAATCAACTGAACTCTGCGTAGTTAAAAAAAAATACAATTAAATATTAATCGTAATTTATATTATCTAGTCGAATATGAAAATAATAATAATAATAATTTATTCGACTTAGAAGCAAAAATATTTAATTCATTCGCATTTCTAACTTTCGTAGATGGCGTAAAGTGAAAATCACGTGCATAAATCCCGGTTTTTCCACATTGGATAGCGACTAGCGCCGATCATCTGTTATAAAACTTATCAGCTCATTTGTGAATTAGCTCAGGGGTGTAACAACGATTTGAGAACTATTCTAATAATGCACGATTAAAGTGACCTCATATATTATATGATCGAATTCTAGAAAAATTCAATTACATTCCGTTATCGAGATTAAATTAATAAAATTTAAATTACGAAAATTTCTATACCGCTTTACAGCTAATTAACTATTCTAACTTAACGGTACAATTAAAATTTAAAATTTATCATTCTACGTCTAAGAAAATTATGTCGCGACCATGTATATATAGTTAATCCTTCACATATCTAAATCCAATCGTTTGGAGATATAAATCAATTTTGATGAAGAATTATTTTTCAAAATTGTTTTATAAATAAAATGTATTCTAAATAAATCTAAAGATGAAATTCCGTCTGGCTAGTGAAATATGTATATCAAATTTTAACTTGTCGTTATATAAATATTTTTGATAATTCATATGTAATGTTTAACGCTTGAAAATGACTTAATTGTCGAAAAGCTTTGCGCAATAAAAAACTTAATAGTGATTAAACTGTATTATATTTTGTTTGGTTTATAATTTATAAAATCACTACTCTCCAATATATTCAACAATCGTGGTGTTGCTTTCAGAATAAAAAATTAAAAAAAAAAAATTATTTAAAATATCTACGCATATACCGTTCGAATCGCTTTTATAATGAATTGTGATTCCGCGATTATCCAGTCCTTTATTAACGGCTCGTATTCCGATTGACGAAACGGATCCGGTTATTATTATCATAAATAACCCGTACGTCAAAAGCGTCATTTTCTTCAAAATCTGAAATCGAAAATTTACAAATATCCTAATAATATCATCGACGGACTATATAATATTGAACTTTCATTTTAATTGTATTTTAAATATAAATTTACGACGTAATACGTGTTGCAGTACAAAAATAATACTTCAAGTATATCGAACGATTTTTTTTCTTTAATATATATATATATATATACATAAAACGATATCCCGATAAGCCTATGTCAACCTACTGATAGATGTAGATATTCCCCAAATTTTTACGACTCCTATCTTGTGCGGCTCGAATTCAATTTATTACTGTCCATTTAACATCATCTCGTCACCTAGCCATAAACCTGCCTCGCTCGCGGACGACAGTAAAATATGTTTTAGGCGAAAACTGAGCGTTCAAATATAATATAATAAAACGGTCCTTCGCACATTTCTTTCTCTTAACACGAGACAAAAATTAAGATGATTCGGAAACAATGATTTTTTTTCTTTAAGAATTTCTTCTTTAAGAATTATTTCTTTAAACATTTTTTCTTTAAACTCGTAGAGCTGGTCGACTACTAAATATAACTTAAGCAATATTACCGTTTTATATATCGTAAATTTATTCGATGCTGATGTGTATATCTTACGCCGAGTTTTATAAATACATCGATTTATACACTTCGTAAAGTGACGTCATCATTCAATTAATCGCGTTGTTTTTTTTTAATTCTAACGTAATGGTCGACAATTGGTCTGCGCTTTGTAAAGAAAATTGCACCTCGGATTATGTTAATCCTACATTTATTAAAACTAAATTTATTTACACCGTCGGTAAGGTCGTCGACAAATCGTATCGGACGTCATTTCAGATATATCAAATACAAAGGTAAGGCAAAATACACTCTCGAGGAATCCCAATATATGTTTTAATGGATTTACAAGTTTTCTAACTGTACTTGAAATTGTCTGTTTATTGATTTAAGCGGAGAGAATGACAATAATTAAAACGACGCCGATAAAACTGTAAAAAAAAAATATAAACGATGATAAGACTTACTTGATAACTTCGATAATTACGTGCTTACTATAATTCAATCGATATTTCAAATTAATACCGAGAGATAATTTAATTTCAAGGAAAATTTTTTTTTGTAGTGTAAATTAATACGAAATTAATGTACACATTTCCACACCTCATTCGATATATTACTGAGATAACGGCGTGTGTTCGAATTTTCGCGAAATGAGTAGCAACAAGTAGAAGAAGGCCGAAATGAAAAATGGCGGGAAATTGTGATTCGAAAACATCGAAAAAGTGGACAAAAAAAATATATTGCATGGAGGACCGTTACACGATGAGCGCAATAATTTAAGGTATAGTTCAGAACGTAATGTTATTAAAGAAGGACATTACACGTGGATGTAAATTGTGCGTGCAGTATAGAGAGGACAGTAAGGAGTTTGTCGAAGTTGCGAAAAAGAATAAGCGGAATTCCCTTCTTTTACAATTTTTCATTATTCGTCTAAAGTTGTTCGGGAAAATTTAATAAAAACAATTTGACACAACAACAAAACAACAAACCAACAAAGTATATTTGCATAAGTAATAAACATAAAAGAAAATGGGTTACAAACATTGTGTACCGGGGATTACCACAACAAAACGTTAAATAAAAACGCAAATAAAAGACTACAAAATAAACAAGTTTTCTAATTACAAGTAATACATGTTAATATAGAAACTTAAGTATAAATTACAAAAATGTATTGTTTAGGTTGTAGGTTCTTAAATAAATACTATATATATATATATATATATATATATATATATATATATATATATATATATATATTTAAAAGACAGGATTGTCGAAGGTGCTTACAAAGGGGTTAAATTATAATTAAAAAATTAAAATTAATTACTACATAATGTTATGTTTAAGTCGTCTGTGGTTATATTTGGAATACATGAAACGAAGTTGCTTAGAATCGTAATTAGCAATCGAGGAGACGAGTACATTGTTTTGGTATGATCATTTAATAAAAAAGTCAGTCGATAGCTTTAGAACAAAATCTCTAATATAGAGCAGGTCAGTAGCTTCGTGCATACTGTCGATTCTGGCATAGCGAGGTACATTGAGAATACATCTGAGGCATCTGTTTTGAATGATTTGTAACTTGTTAAAGGAGGTTTTTTTGATATAGAGCTCCAGGGAAGTACAAGCGTAGCAAAGTATTGGGCGGATTAGTGCTTTGTAGAGGATTATCTTGTTGTTAATGTTGAGGAAGAACTTGTGATTAAGAATGGGGTACAAGGAACAGAAGGCATTGTTTGTCTTGATTGTGATATTATTTATTGCGAAAATAATCGTATAGCCAATTCAGAGTAATTAAACAAACGGGAAAAAAAGTCGATTATCGCGAATATGTTTAAAAATATATCATCATTATCGTTCGCTTTCGGATATCGTCATTAGCTCGTTGTATACGTTAATTTTACGTAGTATAAAATGCGATAACGCTCGAGCAAGTAATTATACACAACGCAGGTACGCGCGCATAATAGCGAATGTGGCACTGTTGTCTTCTGCGTGGTAATTAAGAGTTATGTAATGATTTTTTTTTAAATATATAAATATTGTAATCTTAAACTAACGTTTAAATGATCGATATATACGACTAATTAGTAATTAAACATGTGTGGAATATTCATTGATTTATATTATTTATATACATAAGTTTTTACAAAACTAAATCGTTCGGTTTTAAGGGTGTCCAACATCTGCTGCCGATCGGCAGAGCGCGTTGAGTAGGGCGGCTTTCCGTCTAATTGCCGAAGTTAAGCAACGGCACTTGGATGGGTGACCGCCGGCTCAGTGTGCTGTGTGTTGTTGGTATCTTCCAATTTGCCTGACCCGCACCGGAGACAGCAGTTGACCCATATAGGTTTAAAAAAAAAAAAAAACATCTGCTAGTGTGCCGAACAAATGGGTAGCCTCAATTGATTCGGATGTTTATAGAGTCGCTTTTCCCTCGGCGTTCACTAAACGGATTAAGAACAACGATTGGTCGAACAACGGACAACATGAAGAAGTGGAAAATTTTTAACAGCTCTTCCTGTATATATGGCGAGGAGCAATCTACCCAACATCTTTTTATCTGCAGTAGTTGCTCACATAAGTGTAATTTTAGTGATTTATTACAACTGGATGGGAAGAGCGTCGCTTTCGCAAAGTAATGGGAAACACTATGTAACGCATAAAGATCCTTCCAGAAAGAATAGACGCTTTTCGTGCTCGGTGGCCAAGTCACAAATGTCAACATCGTCTAACCGCTTCAGATTCAGATCTGCGTACAGATCCTCCTTTCTCTGATACCAACCTGCATCGGCAATTGCGCGAAACGTAATTATGAAAAACTTTTTTTTATGCCGAACTGAAAACAAACGCGAACGCTCTAACAACTATCCACCACGGTGGCATAACATATATGATGAGGAAGGGCGCGTCCAAAAAATATTCAAATAAATTTCGACCGCACTTTATTACATTCGAATGTAAAAAAATAAAAAAAATTATCTTCAAAATGATAATCCAGTTTATTACTACTGTCAATTAATAACAGTATCCATATTTATACATTGCCTGAAATGAAATTATCATAGTCGGAAGGTATAGACATCGTATCTGGCGGTTTTGAAATAAATTTACAATATATGACCGAACGCTATATTTTTTAATATTTTGGATCATTCAGAATAACATCGGAGATGACGATACCCCCCCCCCAAAAAAAAAAAAAAAAAACTAACATTCCGGTATAAGAACAATACGAATAATGGGACAATCATCATCCGTCACAGCTCTCGCGTTTCCGAGCGTCGCGGGACTTGTCTTTCGAATAACACAAGTTTGTCCACTTTTTCATTATGGGTCTATCGAGAAATTCTAGATTATACGACTGGTCTGCAGACCTTCCGTATGAATATAACTTCTTCGAATGACACAAGTTTGTCCACTTGTTCATATCGGTTTTAGGACACGTCTTTTATCCCTGTCCCTGTTCGATTGTCGTTTAACATTACTAAGTACGAAATCATTCGATATATATATACCTACTATATCGTCGTCTAACGCCAAAGTCGCTGTATAGACCCGGCGAAGAAATATATCCAGTCGGTAACTTAGGAATATTCATCGCGGAGTGCGTTAATAATAATAATAGTAATCCAAAATATAATAAATAAAATCAGCGGATAAATCGATAAATTATATAAAAGGAAAAACTGATAAATACGATAAGAAACCCGGAAAATCGAGATGAGATGATTATCGTACAATTTCCCTCGAAGTGGAACGTGCTGCTCTATCTGAAAATCTACGGGCTGCTACACTGATTACGTCGATATTATTAATAAAATTATAAGAGAATTCGGTAAAGCAGTACTGTTCCGAAATGTAATTTTACAACTGATAAATTTGTTATTACGTCGATTATACGAATTTTAAAACATAAAATATTAAATATAATTTTTAATTAATTATAAAGTTAATTACTCGTAAAACGTTTACACTAAATCATCGGGTAGAAAAATTTATCGACTTCTGTGTCGATTACTCGTCGAAAAAATAAAAAATAGAGATAATTATAAAATTTCCGTAAGGAAAAAAAATATTCGTTTCGATATTTTCGATAATTATAATTAATCACCTGACGCCAGTCGACGTTTATTCGGACCGTTAAAATATCGTTCGTGCGCACGTCGATATTACAGACCGTTTACACGGAGCTGTTCACAATTACAACCGATAATAGCAAAATCGATTCCTCGTTGCAACAATTTTATACACAAAAACTTATCATCGATAAGCGTTAAACGGCGCGAGTTTATTTAAAATTCAACCAGAACCATCATCGCGGTTACTATTATATCGGTTATTAAGATAAATTAAATTTATCCGCACTTCGCAGCACCTGAACACGTTCTATTATATAACTTTTATTTTTCGTTTTCAATCAAATATAATAAAATAAAGCAAAAACACGATAAAAAGAGTTCGATATCAATGAAAAACTACGGACAAAATTACGATAAAATTTTAAAAATAAATAAACTCTCGAGGAAAAAAATAAATATTAATTTTTTTAAGTTTTAAAATTTCAAATTTTCACACTATATAATATGTATATATGTATATATGAAATAAGATAAATCAAAATTAATACAAAAAATTTTTAAAACTGAGATTAAGTACATTACATCGCATATATATATATATATATATATATATATATATATATATATTGTTCGGATACATACACATATGACAGATATCCGTATTATTATGTTATTGGAAGTAGATGAATAATTTACAATTTTCGTATCACCGTCTATTTTAATTAACACCTGCATTGAAGATTGTTATTCTCAACATCTAGGAGGTAGAGTTAGCCGATCAACAATTATTGTCGTTTCCAGGAGCACCGCGTGGAGGTCTCTACCGTGCTAGCTAAGACTTTGCGCATATCCGCTTTATCATTAGTTTATACAGCCGCGGAATTTTGCTCGCTGGTGTGGATGAACAGTTGTTATGTGCGGAAAGTGGACGTTCAGCTTAACGAAGTAATGCGTATTATCTCAGCAACGATACGCAGCACACCAACTGCATGGCTTGCAGTTCTTACGAACATTCAACCGCCTCATATTCGAAGAACCGACTCGTTGAAAAAGAACTCAGCAAAATTCAAAGAAAATGAAAATTTACTAATTACAAAATTTATAAGAGAAGCACCTAAAGTTAGATTAAAATCTAGGAAATCCCCATGGACAACTTTGGATCAAGCACGATTTGCATTCGATTGGAAAGAACAATGGACCAAGGAATGGAATTCGGTGCGTAATTCGTTCATAAATGGATCCCTCGTCGAAAACCCTTCGGAGCAACCTCTAGGAATGAATTTCGACGAAAGGAGTGGCGACTCTTGAACAGAATCCGAACTGGTCATGGTAGATGCGGTCACCTTCTGCAGAAGTGGAGTATTTGCTATTGCGGACATCCCATGCAAACAATAAAACACATCGTCGAAGAATGCGAAGTATACTCGAAAAATGGGATTACGGTTGAAGATGTACATCATCTGCGCGGCGGGAGTTTAGACTGGCTTTCCCGTTTAGAGCTCGATCTATAAATCAACATCATACGATACGATACGATACGATTGAAGAGTGTATATATTATATATATATATATATATATATATATATATATATATATATATATATATATATATATCACGTTATCCGCATATCAACCCACTGCTGGGTGTAGGCAAGTTCCAGACGTTTACAAGGATTCCAGTTTTGTGCTACTCGGATCCAATAATTCCTGCATGTTTGTCAATGTCGTCTCGCCACCGTATTGTTGGTCTGCCTCTTTTCCTTTATGAATGCAATGAGCACCATTGCAGGATATGTTTTGTCCACCTGCCATAATTGTCTACGCGCCCACGTTCACTTTAATTTTGAAATTCGCTCCACCGCATCGGGCAATTTTGTGCGCTTTCTGATCCAAATAATGGTTTTACTGTTTTTTAACTTGACGTTTAATATTATCCTTACGTGAGTTTTCCCATTTTTATAATTATTCCATTTTCCGTTCCGCATATCTATATATATATATATATATATATGTGTGTGTGTGCGTGTATATATATATATATATATATATATATATATATATATGTATATAAGCAGATGTATACACGTATATAAATCGAATTCATCCTCATTACTACATGACTTCGCATGTTTACTTACCGCTATCGTATTACTTGTCATAATGAAAAGTTTTGTTACGATTTTGAATAGTTTACCAGTAAACACAACCCATCCGATTGACGTGGTAATTTTATCGTTACTTATCGCGCGAAACGTAAATTGACATATAAGCGTGCAGAATATATTTTTTTTGTTAGACTTAAGTAGGTCAATTATGAAATTTATGAAATTCGTTATCACAAGTTGAAACGTATAAAATAATTTAAGTTATAAAAAATTTCAATTTACTTCGTTAAATGAAATCAATTTGAAAGCTAAGCGAAAGTATCATCTCCAAAAACTATATCCGGTAAATTGTTATTTTTAAAAACGAAGAATGAATATAAATAATTTTTTGAGAATTGATTTTAATTTTAAAATGTAATGTAATAATTACACTACATATATGGTTGTCATAGAAGGGAAATTGGATGGAACAAGATGTCGTGGCCGGGTGCCTTTAAGATGGTCGGATGGACTAACAAAATTCGTCGAGAAGAGCTACAGTGAATGCATACACGCAGCCTATAATAGAGTTAAATGGCGCAAGCTAATTCATAAAGACTGCATTTCTATGTTACGATGTTCCTCCTAGGGAGGATACGATTCAGAGATATATATATATATATATATATATATATATATATATATATATATATATATATATATATATATATACTTGTCTTGTACAAGAAGGTGAAGTGTACTATACTGTTCCATTGTTCCGGATGACGCATTACCGTGTCCGGAATATTTTAATTTTCTGCGTTTAGCTTCTTTCACTATTTCTTTAGATTTATTTTATCGATTTAATACTTCGTATTTTGTTTGTCTATTTTATTGTAAGTATTCCAGAATAATTTCGAGTGGCTCTAACTTCTTCTCTAGTATCTTCGTTAATGTCCACAACTTTCAACGCCCTACAGTGTACTAGACGACGATAGGTAACAATTTATTAATCTTAATTTTAATTCTATGTTTATAATCTAATTGCGCATAATATTACTTTTATTACTTTAAAAATTCATCTCTCGCTTTTTCGATCGGTATTTTTATTTCGATATCCCGTTGTTCATTCTTATCCTTTCAATTATTATCGGTGATGTTGTTCTTATATTTCTACTTCTATTTATTACCGCGGTGTATTTTGTTTTACATGTAAAATACTCTTGGCACATATCGCGATGAAGACATCTATTGAGCTGTTGTAATTCTTTTAGGTTATTTGATGTTAAAATAGTACGCCTATCTGATATCATTTATTTTTCCGTTTGCTGTTAAATTTCTTTTGCACTTCTTCAAAAAAATTTTTCGTGAATATATATGTAAAATAACATTAACTCTACAGTACTGGGTATCAGACAGTCCTTCTAATTTACAAAGCACGCTTACGCGGATTTATAAGGTTAGTGTCCACGAGTTGGATACAAATGCGGCTAAAACAAAATGGATGTTCGGTTGATAAACCTTAGGCGAGGTACGAACATATCTGCAGGCAGTATTTACATTAGTACTGAAATTGAAAGAGTAACAAAAGTTCAATATTTGCGAAAGAAGTCGAACAGAATATGAAAATTAGAACCGGAATAGAAAAGCTCGGCCAATTTTTATCTGAATGAAGAAGTTATTTACTAGAAAATATATGTCTGCATTTGCTTATTGTACGGAGTTGAAAGTTGAACAATTACAGCAACATTCATCATGTTTTGAGTGCAGTCCTAAGACTGGTCCAACGCCATGACAATAGTTTTCCAACATTCCCGGTTTTCTGCAGTTCTTTTTAATTCGGTGTAATTTTCTAACCCGGTGTGTTCTAGTAAAGTTGTTACAAACGTATTTCTCGATCTTCCGCGGATTCTTTTTCCTTGGATTTTACCTTCAAATATATCTCGCAGTAATCCGCCATGTCGATGTACATGATCAATCCAAGTTATCCGTGTTTTCCTTATTCGATTGATTAAGGACCTTTTCTCTCCAATTTGCTGGAGCACCTGTTTATTTTTTACTTTTTCTACCCAGCTTATTCGCTCCATTTTCCTCCAAGACCACATTTCGAACACTTGTAATTTTTCAATATTTCGTTTATTTAACTTCCAGGTTTCAGCACCATAAAGGGCTACGGACCACACATACATCTTCAATATCCGTTTTAGAAGATTCAGCGGCATTGACTTTTGTCTTAATATACCTTGCTTCTCATGAAATGCGTATACTCCAATCCGATGGCTAATTTCATCATCACAGTACAGATCTTCCATTATAATCTGGCTGAGATATTTAAACTTCTGTACTTGTTCAATATTTTTTCCATCAATTTTTATAAGAAATGGTCGTGGTTTTCTTCCAATCTCTTCATTATTTTTATTTTACTTACATTGATTTCCATACCAAATACCTTGCCTACTTTATTTAAACGGTTTATCATCTTTTGGAGCATATGAGCAGATCCTGCTAATATCACCTGGCCATCCGCAAATTTTATTGCTTTTAATTTTACAGCAGCATTAGATAATAAAATACAGACTTTCGAGATGTATGTATATATATATAGATACAAATACAAACACAGAAGCCTTTATTTCCATTATTTATAACATACCCATGTATAATATTCTATATACTACAACCTTAATACTTATATAATAAATATTGTGTAGTACACTATATTTAAAACAGGAAATTTGAGCCGTCGTCTAGCATTGGTTTCCTCCAATCAAGCATCCACATATTTCTTCCCCAATTGATTCCATTCCAGACTATTTTGAGTTTTACGCATCCAAAATTTTCCTGCGTGATTGACGATATATTCGCTCCATCTTGTTTTTGGTCATTTCCGCGGCCTTCTCTTGCCTAATGGTAACCATTCGGTGCTTCTCCTGGCCCATCTGTTCGGTTTCAACTGCATGACATGTCCAGCCCAATTCCACTTAATTTCACGTAGCGCCTCCGTCTTCGATCTGGCTCTTAATATTTTGTTACTTATCTTATCCAACCTAGTTACCCCAACCATTTTTCTTTCCATTGCTCTTTGAGCTATTTGTGTATTATTTTGCGCAATTTACTCGTCAATGACCATGTTTAGCGCCATAAGTAATGGTAGGGAGGACACATGTGTTAAAGATTTGTGTTTTTTTAGTACCGTCTAGCTTAAGTCCAAATATTTCTTTTAATGACCATCTCTTTTTCCGTTCTATCTGTGAACCAAACTAATTATATATATATATATATATATATATATAACATTGTCTGTAACGTCTTTCCGTTAATTTTAATTTCTATGTTTGTAATTAAACGCGTTCTTTCAAAGTTTATTTCGAGACCTTTTATTTTTGAATTAGCTTCTAGTTCCGTTAACGTGCTTTTTAATTGATTTGCAGAAGCTGAGATTAAAGTTACATCATCTGCAAATCGTAGATTCGATATAAAGGTTCCGTTAATTTTTATCCCTTTTTCTTTCCCAACTCAAATTTCTGAATATCTCCTCTAGCACAGCGTTAAATAGAATTGGTCCCAGTGGATCTCTTTGACGTACACCTCTTCTTAGGAGGAAATTTTCACCTTCTTTATCCAGAATAATCTCTCCGTATCCGTTATCGTATTATCGTATATAGTTTTTATAATTCTTATATATTTGGATTGTATATTTTGTTTTTCTAGAGCCTGATACAAACCCTCGTGATAAACTGAATCAAATGCCTTCCGAAAATCTACAAATGCTTCGGTAAATTTTTATGTTGTATTCGTCTGCATTTTCTATCAGCTGTGAATATCTTGTACAACGATTGCAACAGGCTTATTGGTCTATAATTTTTTCTCTTCCTTTTTACCATTTTTGTATAATAATATTATTTCCGTTGAAAACCATTGACCGGGTACTATCTCTTCACTTAATATTAAATTAAACCAATATGTTATTTCTCTTTCTAGAACGCGTTTTCCTTGAGTTAGTATTTCGTTTGTGATTCTAATATATATATATATATATATATATATATATATATATATATATATATATATATATATATATATATATATAGACCCCCAGGAGGTACTTTGTACTCTCAGGGGACCGGAGCTCTAACCGGTACGGGGTGGCGGATAGTGGAATGGCCTACAAGATATGTAGGTTAGCTGCGAATAAGACATTAGTCAAATAAGCAGTCACGGACCAAGAGCGGCTACTGGTGGAAAGCCACAGGCAGCTGATTCCAGTAGTGACATGGCAAGGAGACACGAGGATGCAGATGGACAGCTTGAGGACCTGTCTACTAAAAGTCTGCAAAAATCCTATGACTGTCTCTCCCTCGGCGGGTTTAGGTCGCCGTAAAAGCCTTAAATCGTTACCTCCTCCGTAACAACCCGCTACCTTGCGGTTAGGATATTTATCTAAAGGCTAAGGGAGTAAACCCTAACAGAAAATCCTGCGGCAGGCAACGGGAAACCACCGCAGTAACTTCCCAAGAACACCATGATATGTCAAGTAAACGGATAGATATTGTGCCATTCGATCCGGCTAGCAACCGGCATTCTGACGTCCGGGGTCAAGATGTGAAATATGCGACCGGTATTTTTAAGACACGTGATATAAACAGATTTGGTACGTAGAATGTTCGTGGGCTATTAACTCCAGGCAAACTTCAGATCATTGGAAACGAACTGATGAGATACAACATTCCAATTTGTGGGCTTGCTGAGACTCACTATAATCAAAATGGTCATTTTAATATCAAATATTATGTTGTTTATGCTTCCAGCAACTTAAATTTACATAGAGAAGTCGTTGCTTTCCTGGTGTTGAATAAGTTTAACTACATTGTGAAAGGGTACAAAGCAATCAACAGCCGTATAATTATGATTTGTTTAAAAACACTTCCTATTAATATAAATCTGATACAAGTATATGCTCCGACAGCCGCTGCAGATGATACAGAAACACAGTCTTTCTATGATGCGCTTTTAAAGCTGCTAAACTCGCTTCCTTCTAGAGAAATTACAGTTGTGATGGGGGATTTTAATGCCAAGATTGGCAGCTCAAGCGCTGATGAACACATCCGCGAGTTTGTCGGTAAATTCGCGATCGGTAAGCACAATGCAAGGGGCGAGAACTTAATTCAGTTTGCAATTGGTACTCAGATGTCAGTTATGAGTACAATGTTCCAGCATCATCCTCGTAGGTTGGTTACATGGTTGTCACCAGGTGACAGATTTACGAACCAAATTTACTACATACTTATGAACAAAAGATGGAGATCATCGAGTAAAAATGTGAAAACGTTACCAGGTGTAGAATGTGGTTCAGACCACAGATTGCTGATGATGGAATTTCGTCTAAGACTTTGCGCTCCAGATAAATGTAAAATAACTCACAGAATGAAAGTAACAAAACCAGATGTTTTCAAATTAGCATTGAATAGAACAATGCAAGCTCAAACCTGATCCGTCGAAACATCACCTGATCAGCAGTGGGCTGAATTGAAGTATAATATACAACAAGCTTACTATATGTCACAGTTAGACAAATCAGTTAAAACGTGGAAACATTGGTTCTCGGATGAAACAATAGCTGCCATTGAAGAACGACCAAACCTAACCCGTGGTAATGAACATTATAAAATAATAAAAAATACCTGACACGGAAAATTAATAAATTAAGTCGCAGAGATAAAAATAATTATCTACCGTCTATTTGCGAAGAGGTTCAGTCACATGCTGATAAAAATGAAACACATTTCATTTTCAAGAAAATACGTTTAATAGCAAGAGAATTCAAAATGAGGAAACAAACAATTAGTGATGAAAACCATATAATTCGCACTGATTCCGAAGAAATAGCTGAAACATGGAGAAAGTACTTCGTCAAACTATACACGGGGCAGAAGATACCAATAAAATCGTTAACACGGCACTTAATAACTCTGTTGGAAATTTTATCGAACCAGAACCAGAAATTTTACTGGATGAGGTTGCGAATGCTATTGAATATCTGAAGATAAATAAAGCTCCCGGCCCAGACGGCATCCCCGCTAAAATTTTTAAAGCTGCGGGTGAACAAATTATACAAGCAATTTACCATATCTGTAATGCGATTTGGTTCACAGGAGAATGGCCTGAAGAGTGGTGTCAGGCAACTTATATTACTATACATAAGAAGGGATCACCTGAGTATTGTGAAAATTATCGGACTATCTCACTATTGCAAAGTAATTATCAAAATTATATATGACCGCATGTACTCTTTAATGCACACTCAGATTCCGCCAAAGAAGGCCGGTTTTACAAAAGGTAGGGGAACAAGAGAACAGATTCTCAATCTTAGACTACTCATTGAGAAAACACGTGAATACAATGTCCCAGCTATATTATGTTTCATTGATTTCATGAAAGCATTTGACTGCGTATACTGGTCAAAAATGTGGTCGATTTTATTAGACATGGGTGCACCATTACATCTTGTACAGCTGATCAGGCGGTTATATGAAAAAACCACGGCAAAAGTTCGCATCAATAAAGGTACTTACTCGGTGAAGTTTCATCCTGAGCGAGCTGTTCGCCAGGGTTGTATCCTTTCACCGCTATTGTTTAACCTCTACAGTGAATGTTTGATGCGCAGAACTCTCCAAACCGACGCATCAAATGGAGCATTAAATTGGGACGGAGGCATTTCAATTGGAGGCGTGTACATTAATAATCTCCGGTATGCAGATGACATAACGTTAGTGGCAAAAAACGTGGGTGAAATGCCATATATTTTAAACCGGTTAATAAAAATTAGTGCGGAGTATGGCCTACTCGTCAACAAGGCCAAAACTAAAATTATGATCATTAATCGTCCAAAGAATAACTGCAACGCGATACGAGAAATTGATGGAATTGAAGTGGTAAACCGGTTTACATATCGAGGATCTATAGTAGAAAATAGCGGCGGCTGCAGAAGTGAGATACGCCATAGAGCCCAACTAGCCCGAAGCGCAATGAGTCGTTTGAATAGAATCTGGACCGAGTCCGCAGTTAGCAAATCGGTTAAAATTAAAAGAGTAAACTCACTTGTTTTCTCAGTGTTCCTTTATGGCTCGGAAACCTGGTCAGTAAGCAGTGCCGACAGAAAACATATAGATACACTGGAAATGTGGTGTTAATGCTGCGTGTCTCATGGACAGATAGGAGAACCAGTGCTTCAATTTTGAACGATGTTGGTAATCCGAAGAGATTAAAGTCGATCGTTCTCAACAGAATACTACGATTTTTTGGTCACGTAGTTAGAGCAGAAAATATGGAGGCGCTTTTCGTTCAAGGTGTAGTGGTTGGTAAAAGAGAGCGCGGTCGTGTACCTCTTCGATGGTCGGACGCGATTTGCAAGACAACTGGCTGTACTTTTCACGATTGTGTAAATATCGCACGCGACCGTATTTGCTGGCGTAGCCTAGTTTATCGTGTGACATATCATGGTCACGATACCCCTGCACGAGGTGACACGACTCACTGATGATGATATATATAGACGAATTTTAGAAATTCCGTGGACAGACAAAATAATGAATCAAAAAAGTCTTAAACAAGATGTCAAAAGAAAAGGAATTATTAGAAGCTATTCAAGAATGCAAACTGAGTTACTATGGTCATATCCATCGAAATGAAAAATTTCATCCTTTGCAATTAGTACTACATGCAGAAATTGTTGGCAGCAGGAAACTTCTTTCGTCATTCTAAGAATATTTGAAATTTCTACCTAATTTTCGATTCATGTACAATTCGACAAACGTTAAGCAGGTAAGATAAAATGCCAACACCATACACATGCGCACACACAATAACATCGATATTTAACTGAAATCGATGAAAAGAAGGGAAAAACAGGTCCATAAACGAATAATAAATAAATTGTCCTTTATTCACAATTACCTAATTCGGACGAAAAATCCCTCCTCCAATGAATCCATCGTTGTGGGAGCCATAATAATAATAATAATAATAAAAATGTTTCAAGTCAATCACAGGGATTCGAAAATACTTCTTTTTTTCTCTATACATTAACGTAAAAAACGGCCACATAAAAATATACCCATTTAAATCAAAATAATTGTAATATGATATAGTTATTTATGTTCCGTGTGCAGTACACACACATACATACACATAGAATCATAAATAAAAAAACGAGAATCTTTGTTACTTGTATTTTTACATACTGACTAAACCTGAGAGAAATTGTGAAGTATGTCTGAACACACCAAAAAATATACGTAATATGTGTGTATGCATGTATAAATTTATATTTTAAAACAGAGGTATTCAACGTTAAGTGTCCTTTATTATGAAAATAGAAAATTTAACCACAATCAAATTTGAAAAATACCACAAATGATATATATATATATAGATTTGTACGTTTATTTTTACGTAAAAAATGGCTAGCATTCAAGGCTCTATATGCGTCGCAAACGCGCGCGCATATGATGTTATACGTGGGGTGCAACTGCCTTCTCCGTGATAATTAAGAATTAAATAATGATGGAAACTTTCTATGTCGCGTGTTGTTTCGAACCCCCGAACGACGAGTTAACAGTCGAGCATTCTACCAACTAGACCACCGCAACATGTATATATATATATATATAAAAATAATAACATAATAATATCGAAAATCAATTCGAACGAATTATTTAAGGAAACTCAAAAACAATTTTAATCAATCGATACAAAGAAATATTCTACTTATTTCAAAATGAACCCGTTATTAACACCAGTGAATTTATTCGATGTCGCCATGAAGCCGAACCGTTTGATACTACGTTAATATTAGAAATTCATTTTATTAATAAAATCTATATTAAATTACCTCGTCAAGCGGTTAAGTGCGCTGATCACCCACGTGGAATAATTCCGACTATTATAGTAAAATTCGTCCGGTTGCAATATCATTTATGTATCTCACCATCGAATACACAGTACTACGCGAGTACATTTACACTCCAAACATGTTTGGAATAAAAGTATAAAGTTAGCCGCGATTTCATTGTATACGTCGTTTGGATCTCGTCTACTAGTCGACCAGTACAAACAAGTTTAGGGGCGGCTTGTTATTTTTTTTTGTATATATTCAATCAAACAATCAATCAAACAGTGTTTATTTGCGCTGAAATGAGTTAACAAATAGTCGTCTTAAATATATAAAGAATATGAACACAAAACCACGGCTATGCGCAGAAACGCGCGTTGTTCTAATTATAACGAAAATGAAAAACATAATTTAAAAGAACAGAAAAAACATATCTTATAATAATTACTAATAATAATAATAATAACTGTATAAGGAATAAATAAAAAAAGATTAAAATCAGATTCTGTTATACTCTAAAAAGAATTAAATAAAAATTAAAAATTTACACAAAATAGAAATCTGTTATAAATAAAGTAATGATAATACAATAGTAATAATTGTATAAAGGAACAATAAAAGATAAAAAACAATAACAAAACTAAATCTTTTTAAAAAATTAAAAGTTATGAACATAAAGAATAATTAACAGTAAATAACACCGTGAAAAATTAACAGGAAATTCATTTATTCTACAAAACATAAACCGTTATATATTAATATTATTTGAAACGTAAGAAACCGAGGTTTTACGACGACGACACTTATAATTCATTAGATACCGTTTAATAGGTTCTGGAACTAAATTGTAAGCCACTGCCCCGGCATAAATGGCTTGCATACGACAATGTGTCTGTTTCAAATTAAGGTAGCATTGCTTTTTCAGTACCAGCAGTTCTAGTTTTCCCACTTACAGTCTCTACATTGAAATAGTCCCTATGTTTTATAACAAAATTATAGAATATTCAATTCGTACAGTTGTCGAACGTTTAAAATTGATTCATTCAAATTTTTATTAGTTATATTCTTTAGGAGAGTTTTTTGAGCACAACGGTTTTAGATGATATTGCGCTGTTCCATCCCAATATACAATACCGTAAGTAAGAACACCGGTTGATATAATGCAATGTATACTCGAATTAAGTGCTTAACAGAGAAGTATTGTTTTAGGTAGAAAAACAGATAGTTCAACTTCCTTAATTTATTTCCGGCGAAAATCAAATGTTTATCCCAGTCTCACTTACTATCTAAAACAATTCCTAAGTATTTTATATCATACGCTTATTATACGATGGTTATTCAAGAAAATTTTCATGTTCCGAAACAACTTGGCTGCTTGATGTGTATAAATTAAATATTTAGTTTTATCTGAGTTTACGACTAATTATGAGTTAGCCATTTTGATATTTCATTAACGCTGCATTGTGTGAGTTGTTGTAAGATGTCAGGAAAACGAGAATTTACTACTAAGAATCATCAGTGTAACTAAATATCTGACCAGAAACATCCAAGTTACAAAGATCATTGACGTATATCAAAAATAAGCACGGCCCCAGTATACCGCCCTGTGGTACTTCCGAACTTGAAATAACCGTCCGACTTAAAGTCTCATTGATTTTGGTGACATACTTCCTACCTTCGAGGTAAGATTTAAACCAACGTAACATATATTAAATCCACACGCGTATAGTTTGTTCATTAATAAGTGGTGATCTAAAACATCAAATGCCTAATATTAATAACTCGTTAGTACGAAAAATATGAAATATCACCGGTATCGCGACGATGTAAATTTCTCAAGACCAATATCGACGAAAATATGTAAATTTCTCAAGACCAATATCGACGAAAATACTGCATTCCGTGAAGGTGAATTAATTTAAAAATTAAATTAAAAATGGGAAATAACATTGAAACGGCTCTTGAAAATTTTACACGCAAAAAAATCAGCGTTTATATAACAACTACTCGATTAAAAAATCGCGCATATAACAACTTTCAATCATCCAAAAATATTTAATAACAAAAAATTACGATTAAGAAGTATTTTACGAAGTGATAAGACACAAATGCGTTAAATAGAATAACTAGGGAAATAAAATCGAAAAAGACTCCTTCAAATATGGAAAATATAAATAAACTACTAACGTAGATACCAAATGATGATTCTCTATAGAAAGTCAAAACCAATCAAAATGGAACGTTAAAAACAAGGAAGAAGTGAGAGAAAAAATGTACATATTTTCTGGAAATATTGCCGAACGTGAAAAATATAAATAAATCACTAATGTAGATACCGAATCTCTTTAGAAAGTCGTAAAACATATAACATGAAATCACGTGTCAATCATAAAAATGGAACGTTAAAAATAGTCGAGAAGTGAATGAGAAAAAATGTACACGAAAATATTTTCTGGAAATAAACTTATTTTGCGTTGGTATAGGACCACATTGTTATTTAAATATTACCCGGCTAGGATTTTCGCTTCCTTTGCGTTTATAATTAACATGAACAGACCAATTACTTTCCGGTGGGGTTTGATTCCGAGATGTCTTCATTGTTGTCGTTTGAAACAGCTGAACTGCTAGCAATCCAAGGATTATTAATAAAAGGCGTTTGTGTGTATGTAGCGCGTATGCTTGCGTATATCGAAATTGACCGACGCTGTAATTGAGAAGAGGGCGGACTCTGTATAGGGTTTGCATTATCGGCTGCTAGTAAAAGCGGGACGTTCAAATTGGGAATACTGCTTGTCATATCAACGGACGACAGCAGCGTCGGATACGCAGTCTTGGATAAATGTAGCCGATTTATTATACTATGTTGCATCATTACGTTCTGCGTTTTTGTGTGTGGCATAAAGCGGTTATGTTTCGTGCAAGTAGTCGCCGTAATAGCGAAAACAACGCATGCGCGTGTGGGGATGTACGAGTTGGTACGCATTGGTGCGTAATATAGTAGTTGCATATTTAAATATATGTATAATATTCGAATTTGAAATGCGCGAATAAAAGAAAAAATATATAAATGGTTCAATCTCACAAAATGACGAAATAGGACGAAATTGAAGAGAAGACGATAACGGGATTACTTAAATGACTAATAAATACACATACGGTAAGTAAACGCAGAATGGCTTCTCTAAGCATTTTTCTGAACGAGACTGAAATTTTATTTTTAGGTAAGTGGTTTCGCTTTTTTATTCGGCGTTTTCATATACTACGTTTTTCCGATTTTCTATTATTGTCCTCGTGCTCGTTAGTTAAATAATCTTTTTTCCAAGATTACGTATTATAATCTTCGATAGAACCACATTGGTATTTTTTTTTCATATTAATCCGCATTTCGCGGGCATATTTAAATACAATACGCGACATCTCATTATTACTCATGTTTACGCTTTGATTTCGAAGCGCCTTACTTAGATTTTGACCATATCTCGTCCTTATTTCTTTCTAATCGCGACCATCGTTGTTTATAGACGCCCCGAGATAATTGAATTCATTTCACCTTTTCAATTTCACATGTTCCGACCTTGATTGTAGCTTTCTTGTCGGCATTTTTCGTTAGTTTAATCACTTTCATTTTACCTACATCGATTTCCATTTCGTATTTTAATACCATCTTGTTCATTCGGTCGATCATCTTCTGTATTTGCGCTTCCGTGTCGGCGATTATCGTTCGTATAACTCATTTATTCATTAGCTATTGATCTTCAATCCTATTTGGTCTTTCCTTAACGTACACGCTTGATAGCCTTGACGAAAGAATGCAGTCTTGTCTGACCCCCCCTTTATATTATATTTATTCTTTAATACTCCGTTTCAATATTTAAATTAGCGTTTTGATTTCAGTAAAAATTGTTTACGATTCTTAAGTCGTTATCGTCGATATTGCATTTCTGTAGTATTTTCATCATTCTTTCGGGAGTGAAGCTATCAAATGCTTTTTCGTAATCAATGAAGCAGACATTAATTTACATCGAAGGGCTGTCGTATTTTCAGTTCCTTTTTTGCTACAATGCCATACTGACTTTCAATTTTCTTTCAATACTTCTGGCATTAATAAGTGATAAATAGCAACTTGAGAGTATGGCCTATCAACAAAATTATTCTATATTCTGAGCATTTTTGCGAGTTACTCTTCTTTGGTAGTGCTAAAAAATTTGTCCATCTGAAGTCCTCCCCGGTATAACGTACCTACATCGTATAGTTTTGTTTAATATCTCACCATAGGTCGGTGTTATGTGTTTTATTAAATCTACAGAAATGAGATCTTCTTCCACCGCTTTATAGTTCCTGCCTCTTTTTTCAATTTGTGATGCTTTTTCTTTAGTTCTAAGTTTATTTCGAGTTGATTTTGTACCATTTCCATATAGTCCATTTATATATTTTATCCAATCCGTTTCTTCATTGTTTACACAATATTCCACATTTTTTCTATTATAATGTGTGACCGTCGTCTGTTTTATTCTTATATGCATTTCTCTGCATTTTATCGCTTTTCGACTTCTTCAATTTCTTAACGTTTCACTGCATAACACCCATGTTTTTCATTTGTACACATTTTCATGATATCCTCGTTTATTATTTTGTATTCGATATTAGTTCTCTTTGCTTTTCTTCTTTCTTCCATCCTATTCAGTATGACCTAGTTTATGCACGACTAGTGTATTTTTTTTTCTTTGGGTGGTAATTACATTTTCTGTTGCTGTTTTGAGTTTCTGTTTAAAATTGTTCAAAGTTCAATTGCAGCAGCGTCTGGTTCGATGTCTTCTGATGTCTTATATGAGTACGGTTCGATGGAACAACCAATCAGATTTATTCTTACTGGTCGGGTGTTCGATCATACTACCGGTCAGGCGTTCTATCGTTGGTATAAATAGGCCTTCCTTGAGGATGCCGGAATCAGTCTGTTCGAAGTCTTCTGGAAGTTAAGACGTGTTTCTGAATTGACGTTCGTTTTCGTTAATTACCATTTTCATTTATATATATATATATATTTGTGTTATATGTATAAAAGTTTTCGGCTTTCGTTTTACCTTAATTTTGTACATTTAATTATCTTGTTAATTTATTCGAAATAAACTAATTGCTCTTACGCGGTTGTTAATCTCTGTTCAAATCAAAATCAGCTGAATTCTGTAGCATTATTTGAGTTTTGAAGATTTTTCTTACAGTTTCAATACCTGCGACATGATACCGATGCTTTGATCTTCGTTGTGCTCTATTTTTCTCTGTCTTTCCAGTTTAAATCGATTTTTTTCATATTATCAATTTTTGTCTTATTTTCTTCTGATTTTTTAAAATATCTTGCATTTAGCTACTAGCAACTTGTGATATGAATTGTAATCAGCACTATTTGATCTTCGTTGTGCTCTATTTTTCTCTGTCTTTCCAGTTTAAATCGATTTTTTTCATATTATCAATTTTTGTCTTATTTTCTTCTGATTTTTTAAAATATCTTGCATTTAGCTACTAGCAACTTGTGATATGAATTGTAATCAGCACTATCCATATGTGTGGAGATTCTTGACCGCATTTTTGAATCTTTTATTGATGAATATATAATCTACTTGGTGTCTGGTCCGATCTTCAGAATTAATTTATATGTACAATCTGCATTTATGTTGCTTGAACAAAGTATTACATGTGTCATGAGACCATGTCTTTCTGCAAATTTCACAAGCATTTCACTCCTTTCCTTTTTGACCTCCAAGGGGATATTTTTCAACTCAACTTTGGCATTAAATTTTTCTTCGTGTATTTTTTAACCTTCGTCAGGTTCTCGTAGAATAGATTAATTTTTTCTGTGCTACTTTCTTCTGTTGGTTGGCGCGTGTTGGGTTTTATTTTAAATTTCGTAATATAAAAGTATAATTCTGAAATAATTATTCTCATTATTGTTATTATTGTTCATGCTTCTCTTACAAGTTGCCACACTGGCTTTTATGTATTAATCTGTACATCTATGTATATTATATAATTCTTACGTGAGTTTGAAAATTTGTTTTACAAATTCCACTGTAAGGAAATGTTATGATTATGATTTATATTTCAAATACCGATATTTAATCTCTTTCGTTATACAATTGTGACTAATTGGAATTTATGTCGAATTTAGCTTACTACTCGCGCACACGGTGTGTGTATTTGCGAGCATTATTTATCTAAATGTTTATTTTTGTAGTTTTATTTTCCTAAAATATATTGACTGATTGATTTTGATTATTTATCTTATGTGCGATTTAAGGCGCTATATTTTTTTCTTTGTTTTAGATATTTCCAAAGCACTCATTTCGAAACATGAGATAGTAAGTGACGGGACCACGCCTTTTGATGCGGGATTATTGCGAATAAATTGAATACGTAATTCGATTTGAATATTCATTGACTTCAATTTTACCCATCTTAAACCATTTCTCTAAATATTTTAAGTGATCCTGCAATTGATCTGTTGCTATCTTTAAATCGTGATTAACTATTGCCGTATCATCGGCGTACATAGCTGTAGTAATTTTGTCGTTTACCGGAAAATCCGATGTATAAATCTAATGCAATGTTGGCCCACGTACACTATACCCTGCAGCACACCAGAATGTATGGCGTGCGCACGAGAGTGGGTACCATTTATATCCACTTGGAATTATCTATCTTTTAAATACGATTTGAATAGTATGTAGTACCGATAAGGTAACTTGTTTTTAATTTTGTACAATAAATCCAGTATGCCATACTTTATCAAAAGCTTTTCCGATATCAAGGAACGCGGCTAATCAATATTTGCATTTATACACCGTTATCTTCAATAATATTTAATTTATGTAAATAATATCCGCTAGAACCGCAAACAGAAAATATCTGCGTCGTGTAATAATTGACCGTAAAACGTCAGGGAATAAATTATTTATTAATTTATTTTTATTAATGCGTCGTATGTTATTTTTAAAATTCCTGTATCAAACTGTTCCGAAAAGTAATTTTTATTTACTAAACCATTACTTTCTGCTTTAGCATTAAACATCGAACAGATTTTATTTTAATATAAAGATCAATCAGTATGATCTTTTTATATGTCTATATGCTCGAGATAAATGAAATATAATAAATTACCCGAAAATGGTTTATTTTCAAGAAACGTGTAAGGTCTTTTGGAAATTACGTCGTGTAAATTAGATAAGTACTCTTTTATCCGTTTAATTACTGTTAAATTCTACCAATTTAATTAATAATAACAATTATCGAAAAACTTTAGAATATACGAAAATAAGTTTAACTTTTCCCAATAATTACTACTCTCCTTTCGAATATATCCTCATCATCGTTACCACTAGTGGCGCACCCACGAGGAGGTCACCGTGATTAACCCCCCCCCGTAGGACTTAGAAAAGAACAAAATACATATCAAGAAGGCGCATAACTTGTAAGCTCCAAACAATTTCGCAGCTTAAAAATGATAGTTGAAACAGAGGAGAATATTTGAAAGATCTCGCGTTATCACTAATAAAACCTCTTGAAGCGCGTGCAAAACAGACTAGAATGCAAAAAGTACTGTTAGAAAATATTCCTTACATTCTGTTTGCTAATGACATTGAAAATGACCGTGCAAACCAAAAAAAAAAAAATTGGTCGCTGGAATCTGACCCAGGTCCTGACCAGTGCGTTTTCTTGTTGTTCTTACTTGTTTCGTTGTTGTTCGTGATCGTTTATAGTTTGATTTTTATTATGAATTTTTTATTTTTTTTCCCCAGATACAAACCCTGGGAGCGTACTGACCCACAACACGCAATCGTATGATGACTCAGAGCGTCGTAACCTATTTATCAGCCACGTTCCACGGTTCTCGTAATTTCTTCGACCGTCTGAATGTCGGTTATCTTCATACCCATTTCAACATTTGCCTCGTACTTAGTTATTTTTAAAATTGAGATATTTCACCTTAAAAAGAAAATATGTAATTTTGTTACCATTAAAATTTCACGTACCGTATAGGGAACAACGTGACTGATATTTTAAGAAATTCCTATTTGGAAAAGGAGCATGCCAGCAATGTACACTCACTCCAGTCTTAGTCGGCATTGAAATCGATTGGATGTTTAAAAAGACGATGAATAGACGATAAGATGAAATAAAGCTGCAAGAAACACTCGTCAATAATTTTTTCGTCGAAAAAAAAGTTGTATGGTCTTTTCCGAGCATCGGAAATTATAAGTAAAATAATAGGACTAAATGATAAATAAAGATAAAACATAAGTGATGATTATCCACCGAAATAACTCCGATGACTTTGATCCAGAAATGAAAATTGAACAGACGAAATTAAACGACTAATATTGCTTCAACCGCGCTAGCTCATATAAGAAAAATCTGTAAGAAACCGAATATGATGAAGATATAGGGTAACCCAGAAAAGACGTACATTTTTTTTGTTTCTCGAATAACTCAAAAACTATATCGAAATTTTTGAATGAAATTTGATTTAAAAATAGGAAAACGAGTGATTATTTGCAATAATATCTTTACAAAATTTCGAAGACTTTTTCTAGCATAGGTCACTGAATTTTTCAAATTTCTTCAGAAATCCGAATTTTCAGTTCTTTCAGATCTCGCGAACGTATTCAGTAAACGCGGCTCTTAAAGTATCCCGGGGGGGGGGGGAATCGCATAACTTTGAATTGTTTTCGAAACTCACTTTGCACTTCGATTGAAAATAACATTAAAACGCAAACTTCTTCTCGTTATAGGACGCCGTTGATAATTAAAACTAGACTAAAATAAATCTCTGGTGTATAAACGTAGAGCACGCGGTAATTTGTGTATGTGTGAACTACAATTAAAAAAATTAATTGTATGATTAGAAATCAGTTTTAATCTTTCGTTTACATGCTTTTTACATGAAAAATTGCTTGCACAACACGCAAAACTTACATATATTCCGAATGTTAGTAGGTAATAAATAAATTGTGATCATAATGAATCCTGATTTAAGAATTTATTTCTATTATTTATTTGTTTATTTATTTATTTAATGAAGCCACACAACAGCTAACAGCCAATTATAGTGTAGGCTTATAAATAAAGTAATACAATGAATAATTTTTTCTGAATTATAAAATTAAAAGTAAAAAAAAATACAAAAAAATACATTGAAAACATTCACCAGCCTCACACCCATTAAACACACCAGAAAAACTACACGCATTCACAAGTCTCACACTCGTTAAAACATACATTATTCATAATTCACACAATCTTACTCGAAATAAACGGACGAATAATCTTTAACAAATTAATAAATACAATATAAACCTTAACGTATATACTAATGTACATTAGTAAAGGAGCACATATACCAAACACCAACCACATAATAATAACAATCTAGAACCATTGGAATAGACGAAACTCCTCATCGAAAAATATGTTCGGGAAGCAACTTATTAAAGAAATATCTGTTATCAAAGTATATATTACAGGGAAATATGTTCAAAAGAGAATTATATAAGCGGAAAGTTGACGGCAACGGAGAACTTAAACCGAGGTTTGTTCGGGCACGCGGCTCACTAAGAAAACGATTCGATCGCCTATTTGGTCTTGGTACAACGTAGGAGACGGGTAATGTTAAATACTCACTATTAACTCTACCGTTACATACATCATGAAGAAGCCTTAATTTGGCTATTTTCCTTCTGTAGTGTAAATTAATAAAAAAATAACCCACACAAATGTATATATATATATATATATATATACATGTACATACACATACGTCTATACAAATATATATATATATACGTACATCGAAAATTAATGCATCTTTTTTCTTTTTAACAATTATCAATCCATTAATTAAAAAGAAAATCTAAAGAAAATAATCAGTTTAAAAAATTTGTCACAAATTTAACACATTTCTCTTCATTTTGTTTTGTATGTATATATCAACATCACAACATGCCTATATCAACGTTTTCAACGATTCCTATCTCGTACAGATCGGATCCAATTGATTCATGCCCATTAACAACATCATCTCGCCACCTAACCATAAGACGCCGGCTGTCAATTGGCCACCACTGTAATATCCGCTTCATCCATCTTTCATCTCCTAGTCTTGCCAAATGTCCAGCCCATATTATATATATATATATATATATATATATATATATATATATATATATACACAATTGAACCCCCACCCCGTGTATGCGCGCTCACACCTGCATTGTAAAGTACCTTGAATGCTAACCCACTTTGTACGCAATAATTACGTACACTGATTCTGCCAAGAAAAATATCACAATGATGATTGTATATCTATATATATATACCACATATCATGCAATAGTTGGTAATGTAAATACATTCGTATTCTACAGCTCAGTATCTAATACCATATCTAAACACATTTCGTACTCTACAGCTGAATACAAGATCCTTCAAAGCTTGATAAGATACAAATCTTGTATCCCTCTTATGGGTTGCAGGTCATAAGGGAATTGTGAGAACGAAACGATGGATAGAGCAGCCCATCCTATACTATGTTCCCCTACAACCTATAAAACCCCGTCGTCTGCAGTACTAAACACAGCCCTCAATTACTTGACTCACCACAATTGGCAAGAAGTAGAACTAATACCACCATATAACTTCCTTCTTGCTATTAAACCCAATATAGGCTTCTGGAAACCAGCTGTCGATTTATCTCGTTCCAACTATACAGCACTCAGCAAGCTCCGATGACCATCTACTCCAACATACCAACCTCCCGGATTTTGTTCCTTTTATTCCTTTTGTGTACTCTCAAACCCCTCCTTATTTGCCATATTTTACTATGCTGCCCTACACTCCACCCCTACCAACACAATAAATTCCAGAAAATGATATAAACACGCATAATTAAAATTCCGAGCATACGCATTTCACGGAATTATTCCGTTTTACGGAGGAAAAGCGCGCGTTAATGAGGTTCGGGTTCTACAACAATGACGAAATAATTTTTGGAGTATAAAGAGCACGCGATAATAATCGAATGAAATTAAATCAAATTTATTCGAATATAATAGGCGATATTACAAATTTTCCGATGTATTTATAATTATTTACGGTACTATGTGCAACTTTGAAGTGCATACAACCGTATAGAAAAATATATATACCAATATTTAACGAAAAGCCTAAAAGAACGCTTGGAAGCCTTCGAAATGTAGAGTTGGCGCCGCACGATGAACATACCACGGACAAAGAAGAAAAGAAATTCAAAGGTTTTATAAATGGAAAATGAACTAATGGAAACAATACAACAAAGACGAGAAAGAGTTCTGGAACCGTTCGTGAACGGTCATAATCGAAGGGAAAGACGAAGAAAAAGGAGAAGACCTAGAGAATAACCCGGATGAATGAAGTAAAAGAATGTAAATGACGCATAAAGAGATGACGAACATAGCAGGCAATAGTAAGCACTAGAAGAACAGGATTGGCTAGCTACAATGACGAGGCTCTTAATTATTGATTACGATGATAAATAAATATACCCATCAATGCGCAATAATCTACCATAAATAAATGTATAAAGTACGCGAACACATGTACGCATTTACAAGTATATACATACGTGCTCACGAAACATTAAGGAGTGCGTGCGCAGTAGTGAACACTGTGCGGGGTGTACGCTTGCCCATTCCAAAAAAAAAAAAAACATTACAATCATTAATATAATAATGATAGCGAATGTAAATTATTATATTAGAACAAACGCCATCATCGAGATAAGGTATTACCGCTGGTATAAAACTTCATCATCTAGTTAGTACGTACGTAACCAGTACTAATTGTGGTGACGAACTATCAGTCGGCACTAATTGCGACCGGTCATTCGCAATTAATAATGCTCAACAATCGACTAAACGACATTATGGCCCCCCCAGATATTCGAACGAAGTGGTGAATGACGAGTTTTGTGTTTTTTAATTAAATTTTAATAGTCACGTCATTAACGACGTCCGTTCGCAGTGCGTTCAATTACGCGATTATTATATTTTTAATAATAATTAATATTTTTTTTTATCCGATTAATCTACTAACCGTCTCGAATAATGACGCGGGCTCTATTAATCGGTAAGTCTGCTCGAATATTGGCTTTTAAATTAATCATAAGGAAAATGTTTATCGAATAATTCCGAATATCGGAATATTACGTAATAATTAATAATAATAACGTGATTAATTAACATTTTTCGCCTATTAAAATATATACATACACTTTTTCTTAACGCATAATTTTATTACATCTACTCCGGGCGTTTATTTGGGAAATATTCAACCACCTTCAATCTCAATGTCCTCTATATACGGTACGCGAACTATTAATATATTTTTTCATTTTCATTTACAATAGTGCAATAAGTAAACTCGATGAAGGAGCAGGAAAGAATCAAACACTTGTTGATGCTAACTACAACTTAGGACATATCTAGAATAGAAGTTTTAAGATTATTTCTTGGCCAGTTTCTCTTCAACCTACGCCATGAAGCTAGTGGCATATCACGATTTTTCCGTTGTAGAATAGCTAGATTATCGGCATTTCTTAGTGTGCTTGCATATTTTTTTCGGCTACTTCTGAAACAGTTGGTATCCGCGAGTCAGAACGTATAGACTGATTTGACACGAAGCAAGGAGCGTCTATAATTTTCGGATGGTCTTGCAAACCAGCCATCTCTATTTTAATTTTTTTTTTACGATTATATCCTTTATTTTTTTGTTGTTCCTCTATAATTCATTTATTTTCTTTCTTGTCTTTCACTTGTTATTGTAATCATTTTTCTTTTGGATTCTCCTTTGAACTACAGCCTTTCCTGCTATATTCCTCGTTTCACTACCGTAGGTCATTACCAGGGGTTAAACGTTTTTCTCTTCAAACTGACTGGAATCCCACTATTTTGTAATGTATTATTTAGTTTCCCACATACTAGGGCGATTACTTGGATTCTATTTCCTCTTCCATTCTAATTTAAATTCGAACGTTGATCGGCGTAATTCATATTTTAAATATTCATCGGTAAAATATATATATAGACATTTTTTTCCACTCGAATTGATATTTCCTTACGCGCCGTATTCGAACATTATTTAAACAAAATTTTAAACGAAGGAACCGATTAAATAATTTAAAACCAAATTCAAATTCAAATTTATTTCAAATTAAAATACAAGATTACAAAGAAAATATATATAACGTGTAAATCCCGACTATGCGCATATTGCGCGAACGCCGGATTATACAAATAAATAAAGATAAATTTAACATCCGTTCCATCGCACTAAAAAACCTAACGTTATATAATTCAATACAGTTTCTTAACCGAAACATTTTTTAAAAAACAACGAAATCGATTTAGACATATAAGTAAACACACACAAACACCCACACACCGCCAATCAAATAAACTAAGTATTAAACTATAATTAGAAATCAGCAGAAATATACCTAACGCCCGAAAGTAAATATACAACATAACATAAATACTAAAAGCCGTGTATATATAAAGGCATAACAGGAAATAACTTATAATCACATAATAATGAATAATGATATACAATTGAAGTAGAACTTAATTTACAAATAAACAATTTAATTTACAAAATAAAATCATCAATCTAACAATTCCAACCGAATACTTTTAAACAAGTTAGCAACTTCAATTATTATTTGAAAAGCACGTTACCTATTTACACGTTACAAATGCAACTAACGACTTACGCCGTCGTTTATAATTTTTGAGATCAATTTTTAATTGACGCGGCAAAGAGTTAAACAAAGAGTGGCACCCATATAAACTGCATGGATTCGGGTATGAAATTTATTAAATTTAGGCAACTTTGCTAACTCGTATGAGGATAACCTTGTTTTACCACCATGCAACTCGATCGAAAAAAGTTTAAAATTTTTAAACACGAAAACAAGTAATTGTACTTCATATAATTCACGAACGGTGAGAGGACGAGTTTTCCAACAGGGTTGCTTATACCAATGGTGTTAAGTAACATGTTTTGAAGTGATTGTATGACATTCATATATACCTTTCCAGCTCCACCCCAATGCATACGTCCATAACGCAAAACTGGTTGGTACAAAGAAGTATACAAACGAAATAACTGTGTAGATGAAAAAATTGCTTCAGATAATAAAAAAGATAATTTAATTTTCTTAATTTTTTAGAAAGGAACTCGGTATGTTTATGCCAAGTTAATTTGCAATCAAGAACCACCCCGAGATACTTAGAATATATAAATAATAATTTTTCTTTTTCTATATTCTTGAATTTATTAATTAACTCGGAATTTACGATTTAATTCGTCAGTTTTTTTTTTTTTTTTTATAACGTACTCTTTTATATTATTGCCAACCTAATGTGGCAACTTTTTCCGATTTTTCGCCCACTTATTATTTTTAATATTTTAATTATTAATTTATCGGTTGACGAATTTAATAAATTACGTGTAATTCGCGATGATTTTTTTTTCAGAAAATTTATTAAAATAATTTTTCTCATACTCGAGATTTAAATTAATTCTATATTTAATTCGATAAGGTAGTCCTCGTTTAATGAATTTTACAAAAAATAAATAAAATTATCAACCGCTGAATAAACTTGTAACCAACACTATATACAATGAACTATTATAAATTTTAGGGGATAATTCGATCACCATTTATCTATCCACCATTGAATGAAGGCTTACCCCAACGTCATTCAACATTTCTGTTTCGCGCTTTCCTTAGCCGGTTTTTGCCATTTTCTCTATACAATCCTACCACCGCGCGCCTTTGTTTCCTTTTTTTGTCAACACTGGCCACTATTGCAAAACCCATTTCGACTACCT
The DNA here is from genome assembly GCA_032883995.1 of Coronaproctus castanopsis. Classification (NCBI taxonomy): domain Eukaryota; kingdom Metazoa; phylum Arthropoda; class Insecta; order Hemiptera; family Monophlebidae; genus Coronaproctus; species Coronaproctus castanopsis. The sequence continues at coordinate 245,519,368 of CM065052.1, forward strand.
ATTGACGTTTCTTCATGGCACGTGACTAGCCCATCTGCATTGTTAATCTGCCATCCGCTACGTCCTTCAACCGTGTTTGTTCTGGTATCCGCGTCTTCTTTTTTCGATCTGATAGTCTTATACTAAGTATTACTACGTCTTCCTTGTTATGACGGCCTTACATTAACAATTAATCTTTCATGCGCACTCTTTAATTCCTTATCATTATTTATATATTTGTTTTTGTAACCATATTTCCGAAGCATATGCAAGTATTGGCTTTTTCAGGTAGATATCGATATTTATTTATCGCGGAATACTACGTTCGGTTTTCCGAGCGCGGTTCATCATAGTGATATTCTCCTCGTTACGTCAGCCTTCGGCATCATTTATTCAATTGTAATTTTCCGACCTAAGTATCTAGTTCTTCTATCTGTTCTGAATTGATTGCAATTTATGTTCTTTGTTCTGTATCGGTCTTTATTTTCGTTTTATGTACGTTTATTCTTAGATCTATTTTGTTCGAGTACGCATTTAGGTCTGTCATCATTGACTACAATTACTTCTCACTGCGAATTCCAGATAGCACAAATATTCGTGTATTTAGATCTACGATTAAGAATAGCAAAATAGAATGTCTTTTCAATTTTTCTATATGACCGCAAAGAACTGGACGTTGGATGCTATCGAAGATTTCGAGATATACCTGTATAGACGGATATTACAAATATACAAAAAGTCAGCAATAAAGAAGTTCTTAATAAAGTGAATAAACAGCATCCAGAATTATTAATCTATATTCGAGAAAGGAGTTCGCGATAGCTAGGACACATTGTGAGTGGATCTAAATATGATATACTGCGGATTATTGTAGAAGGTAAAATCGCCGGCAAGAAATCATCAGTGGTCCGTACACAAAATTCATGGATGGCAGACCTACGATACTGGTTTGGCTTTCGTCTATCTAATTACTTCGAACTGCTCTATCGAAAGAGATTGTAGCTACTTGACAACAAGAATATCGATTTTGTTTGCTGAATCGATGATTGAATATTTTTCTGCCCTTCTGACATAGTTGCCTTTAAAGGTAAAGCGTATATCATTTAAGCTACCCGAAGCAGGTTCCCCAACTCAGTAGTCCGAAAGTACGAAAAAGTATCAATTAAAAACGAACAAAATAATAAAACAAGAAAGTAAAAAAAGTTCAAAAATCGATATCTTAAAAACTTATGTCGAAAACGCTGTGCGAGTAGCACCAAAATACTCGGGACGAGTAAGAGAAAACTACTTACCTGCGCCCTGGAAACCGAACACTCGAACGAACAATCACCTACCGCGAACGCTCGGCATAACGAGTACTTATAATACAGTGTTACTCGAAATAGAGAAAAAAATCACGCAAGGCGAAAGTAAAGTATTAATCTTCAATAAACAAAAAAATAATGATAAAAATAGCAAAATATAATAAAACACACAAAATACAAATTTTCTATAAAATTTAACGATAAATTAGCAATAACAGCGATTTAATAAAAATAGCAAAATATAAAAAAATCAACGCCGAAAAAACGTAATTTAAATAAGACACAAAGTGAACGTAAAATATTAACCAACTCAACTATATAGAAATAATTGATGGTAAAAATATTGAAAAGGGGAACACACGATCGATAAATTTGAAATAAATTAATGAACGATAACGGCGATTATATATTTCAACGGCCAACGCTGCTGCAGTCCTTATTTAAAAAAAAACAAAGTTCACGAATTCATTAAATATCGTTTTGTAGAATCGGGATAAACCACCAGAGCATAAATAGCTTGCATACGATACAACGGGTGTCTTATTAAAGTTTTTCTCGGTGCCAACGCTTCTAGTTTTCCCACTTATCCCACTTACAGTCTTCACGGTAAAATAATCCCAATGGGGTTTTGTAACGAAGTCTAAAATGTGCAATTGATTATCAGATTTTTAATATTTATTTTCATTTTATTTGTAAAATTGTGTTTTAAAAAAAAAAAAAAAAAAAAAAAAATTTTGTGGTTGTATATTTTTATATTTTATATTTTACGTTTGGACATCATACATCGCAATAGTGAATGAAAAATTTAAAATTCCACCAGTATACAACTTTTACAGAATCAGGAAAATAATATTGAAGAAAAATTAATATAAAAAAACTAAATTAATAAACAAATATACTGATATTAATTTTCAACAAATCAAAAATAGACCGACAGAAGCAGACATCATTTTTGGATCATATTTTCACAATTACCATCACATTTTTAAGTAATTATATTTAATTTATATTTTTAAAATTGTGATTTTTTAAAATTTTTCACTTGATAATGGCGTAAATGCCGAAAAGCTTTGTGTTTTCCTTAAGAAAATAAATAATAGTGATTTAACTAATTTTCAATTGATTTTTTTTTTTATAAAAAATCACTACATTCCACATTATATAAAAAATTAAAATTGATATAATTGTCGTACGTTTAGAATTGTTTCGTTGAACTTCTTTATCGGTTATGTTCTTTAGTCTTTCCAAGGACTGATTAATTATAACGCTGAATATAAACAGATTAGTTGCCTAACAGAGAAATATTACCTTTAAGTAGTAAAACAGGTAATTCAACTTCCTTAATTTATTTACGTTATAAAATGCTTATCCCAAATTAGCTTACTATCTGATAAAATTTGTTCAGTACTTAATTTCATACGTTCTCCTTATTGCATGATTATTTAGGAAAATTTTCATTCATAATATACCTCACCATTCAAAATTAATCATCCTCCACGATTGGCAAATAAAAGTACTGACTGGGAAAGATTTCGAGAACTAATTGATCTCCAAATTAACCTCAATATACAATATCATGTACCGTCAGATATCGATGCAGCAGCTGACTCATCTCTGCTATCGCACTGTTTGCAGTCTAGTACTCGGTATTTTGAACAACCCCCAACTGAAGTCAGATATCCCAACTTCATTCGTCACTTGGTCCATCGAAGACGCCAAGCAAGAAAAGCCTGGCAAAGGCACCATTGAAAATAAATCTGTTTTCAATAAATCGTCTAAAGATCCTACACGTGCCATTCGTCAGTGGAGGAACAATTCATTTTCCAATTACCTACTAAAGAAGCTAAACTACTCATTATGGACTGCCGCTAGGTGAATTCGCCGTCCTACTCGGCCTTGTTTTCCTCTGAGGAAGGAAGATAACTCATTGGCTCGGAGCGATTCTGAAAAAGCATATGTTTTTGCTAAACATTTTGAGCATGTTTTTGAGCATAATAACATTCAATCCTCAATAGCTCCTTCCTGTCCTAGTACATCGAATGACAGAATTAAACCAACTTCTCCCCTCGAAGTAGCCAAGGTTATTGATAGCCTAAAGTTTAACAAATCACCGGGTCATGATAGGCTTTCTCCTGTTGTGTTCAAAGAACTGTCAAAGAAAGGGATTGTCTATCTGTCGACGATGATAAATGCTTGTATTCGTCTACGGTATGTACCCCGCACTTGAAGATTGCGAAAATAGAATCACAAGGGAAACCAGCCGGGGATCCTGGATCTTACCGGCCCATTTCCCTACTACCTATCATTAAATCTTTGAAAACATTATTTCACAGCGACTTCGGACAGTTATTGTAAACAAACATTAGATACCAGATGTTCAGTTTGGATTTCGTGAAAAGCATGATGCAACCGTTGAGCAAATTCACCGTGTTATACATACTGCAACTCAAGCACTTGAGAACAAAAAATTTGCTACAGCAGTTTTTCTAGATGTCAGTGCCGCTTTTGATAAAGTTTGGCACCTTGGCTTAATTCACAAAATTAAAAGCTATTTTTTACCGGAATTTTTCAGACTACTCATGTCATACTTAACTGATCGACAGTTCTATATGCATTTCGGTTCAGCTACTACGCACTACATTAGCAGTCGCGCTGGTGTTCCACAAGGCTCTGTACTTGGTCCTATCCTCTTCCTACTTTATACTATCGATATTCCTCAAACTCCTGAGACAACAACAAGCCTTTTTGCCGACGACACTGCAATAATTTCACATAGTCGCAGTTGTGATACAGCTGCATGTATCCTTCAAACAGCTGTAGACAATATTTCAACTTGGGCTCATACCTGGGGAAAATTAAACTAAATGACAGCAAGTCAGTACGAGTTTTCTCTCCGACACCATGGTTACATTCCAACGTATTTAGATGGTAAGCCGGTTCCAGTTTCTAACTCCGCTACTTATGTCTGCATCTTGATTGTAAGCTCAATTGGCACGAGCGTATTAGAAGAAAACGCAAAATGTTGGACCGCTCTCCAACTTCCGATGGCTCCTTCAGCCTCATTCTGAGCTTAGTCTCGCAAGAGGCTCATCTATACTTCAATTTTCCGACCAGCATGGAGCTATGGTGCAGGGGTCTGAGAAACCGTAGTCAAATCCAATCTCGAAATTCTCGAAAAATTTCAAAACAAATTTATCCGTATTCAAGAGCACCTTGGTTTGTCTCGAACGCCCAACTTCGCATCGATCTCAAAATGGATCCAGTTCCTGTTATCATTCACCAGAAGGAAAACAGCTACATTAATCGTCTTCACCTCCATCCGAACGTTGAAGCAGTTTTACCATTAGATGATTTTAATGACATCCGACGGCTGAAAAGAAAACATCAGCTGGATCTTATTAATATTTAATTTTATTATTTTTTTTATAAAATAATTTAACTACCAGTGAAATCCTCATATAATTAGTTATGGTAACTGTAATTAGTTTTACAGTCCTAATAAAATCTTTATTTTAAAAAAAAAATCATAATAACAATAATAAATATAAATGTAATAATAATATAAATAATGATCATAATAACGTTGAATATCGTGACCACCTCTATTATAATATATTTGATATTATATTTCTCCATTTGCTAAGTCCTGGTTAATTCACTGAGGGACCGGATAGTCTCCGTTCACCAAGTCGGTGATCTGTCTTTCCCTCGTTTCCGTTCAATCCGTGCGATTAGTTTGTATTTTTCGAAACTATCATCGTTCTTTCACATAATACGCAAGTATATATAAAATCGATCTATTTTTGTCCTATTCGATGGGATTTTCAGCATTCCACGCAAAACGCTTCAAACGCTTCAATTATAATTATAATCATATGTTAGTAATCTGCTCGTACAATCTGAGTTCGAAACTCAACGAGGACAAGATTTTTTATAATAAAAATACCTCCAACAATAACCATTCAATCTATGTTGCTAAATAAATAGCACCTAAGCATGGCAAGCCTATACTTCCTACCGCTCCATTATCCATTTTTAATCACCAAAACGACGTTCCATTTTAACTTCCAAATTACGTTACATTATACATGATATAGCGTGGTATTTTTTTTTCTTATAACAACTACTTTAATCGTGTAGAATTTCGTTAAATTTTGCGGAGTTATAATCAGAAATGTAAATTCGGATAAATATCGCAAGGTGGCGACACGCTTAATATTTTTTTAAAAATTAATTTTATATTTTCTCTAAAATAATGTTTTCATATACCTTAAATCGAAACGGTAGACTAGATATAAAATTTTAATTATATTCATGATACATACGCGCTAAGAAGCAAATTTCTAAGTTTTTCACGTTAATGCGAACGAGATGAAATTTTCAACGTAGTGTCGAGATGAAAAAAAATCAACATTTTCAAAATTTTACAGCGATTGAACTCGGGTCGTACAGCTCATTTAAAATTTCTTCATACATTACGCGTGTAAAATTTCATCAAATATATAAAGAATTACTCGTTTAATAAGGTGAGATGTATAAATGAATTTGTATTTTCAGATTTTACAAAAATGGCGATTTTAACGCACGGATTATTATTTTTACTGACAACTTCATCGGTAGCTGGAATTCGCGCTATTAGCAGACGACTGGATCCCCAAAGAATTGAAATTCGTTACAGCAGAGCTTCGAATGGTAAAACGAAATGTTTAACTTATTTAATCGTATCCTAAACAACGACGATTTTACACAGGCACCGTCATCAAATCAACTGACCGTAAATTTCGTTTAATTTAAAAAAAAAATGTAGAAAAACTCGCCATCAAAATATTAACCGCGTCTAAATCTCGTTAGAGTTGTGTGTTGCTTTCGCTCTGTCATGATAACGATCTGTTTCTTATCATCCATTTCAAAAATTCAGAGTTTCTGCGAAATTAATTGCAATCGAATACTTCTGTCGACGATAGTTTTAATTTTCTATATCCAATTCGAACGTTTGTCAACTTACCGTGTCCCGCCTATCCACGACGATCTACCTATTTTTGCTTCCCTATTTTTTTGGCCAATTTAATTCTCATATTTTTTCTTTGTTATCGAATCAAATTTATTAATCGCGTACGACGTCTGTACGCTTTAATGGAAAACAAACCCCCGCAAGAACAAGCGGGTTTCATGAAGGGCAGAGGTACGAGACAACAAATTCTTAAACGTGCGATAAATCATTGAAAAAGCGAGAGAGTAGAATAAAGAGGTTATTCTGTATTTCGTAGACTATCGTAAAGCTTTTGACTGCGTCCAGTGGAGCAAATTATGATTAATTCTTACCGGAATGGGAGTTTCAAATCACTTAGTCTCATTAATTAAGAGGCTGTGTATGGTAATAATGCAGCGAACGTAAAAACGGGAAAGACGGTATACTCAGATTACTTGAAGGTGAGGAGGGGAGTTAGGCAAGAATGCTTGCTTTCACCACCACTTTTCGATATAAGGGGGTACTATGTGCCTCCTGGGATCCGGAGCTGTAACCGGAACGGGGCGCGTCCACGGGTGATGGATAATGGAAGGACCAGTAGATATACTGGCCAGCTGCGAATAACCAATAAGCAGTCGCGAACCAAGAGCGGCTACTGGCGGAAAGTCCCTAGCAGACGATTCCAGTAGTGACAGGGTAAGGAGACACGAGAATGCAGATGGGCAGCTTGAGGACCTGTCCATTAAAAGTCTGCATAAATCCTATGACTGTCTCCCCCCCCCGCGGCGAGTTTGGGTCGCCGTAAAAACCCTACACCGTTACCTCCTCAGTAACAACCCGCTGCCTTGCGGTCAGGATGTTTATCCAAAGGCTAAGGGAGTAAACGCTGACAGAAAATCCGGTGGAAAGCAAGGAGAAACCACCGCTGTAGTCTCTCAAGAAAATCAACGTGATGTACAACCATAAATAGTTGTCACGAGGCCGTTCAAATCGGAATCGGGCGAGGTAGGAGAGGAAATAAAAGCCGGGCCTCTCAGACCTTCAGCCAGCGAAACACCGGCATTACAAGTAAAAACTAGGTATATAGGAATTGCGACATGGAATATAAGAACAATGCTAAGGGCAGGAAAAGTCGAAAATATAAAACAAGAAATGATAAAAAATAATATAGATATTGTAGGAATTTCAGAAACGCGATGGCCAAGCGGGGGGAGTTTAAAAGCGGAAATTTTCACGTCATACATTCACAAAGCCAGAAAGGACAAGAAGGAGTAGCAATATTTTTGAAAGAGTCGTTAGCAAATGGAATAATAGATATCAATATTATAGGACATCGTATTATAATGATGAAACTAGCAGCGAAGCCTGTCAATGTGTCAATAATACTAGTATACATACCTACTACAACGGCATCCGAAGAGGAAGTGGAGGAAGTATATGAGCAGTTGGAATCATTAATAGAAAAAACATGCGCTGATGATAATGTTATAATCATGGGCGACTGGAATGCGGTGGTAGGTGAAAGACAAGATAAACCGACAGTTGGTAATTTTGGATTGGGAAAAAGAAATACAAAGACTGATAGATTTTTGTAAACAAGAATGGTATATAATAACAAACACATACTTTTCAATGCCATACCGACGACGATATACATGGCAAACCACTGATGATAAGAAACGATACCAAATAGATTATATATTGGCTAAAGAACGATATAAAAATCAAGTAATAAAAAGCTGTGCGTATCCAGGAGCAGATGCGGACACCGACCACTCACTTGTAAAATTAATATCACGAAATAGATTTAAGCGACGGGAAGTTGGAAAAAATATTCCAAAATGGAATGTAGAAGCTCTAAACGACAGCAATACAAAAAGCAAATTCATAGAAATAAGCAATCTGAAAGCGAGAAATGTTATTAACAAAATGGATACGATCGAAGAAACATGGAGCTCATTAAAAGAAATTATGGGTAAAGCTGCGACGGAAGTTATAGGCAGACAAAAACGGAATAAATTGCATAAGCCCTGGATCTCTAATGAAGTACTGAATATGATGGAACAGAAAAAGAACTTTAAAAATGAAAAATCGGATGAAGAGGAAATGCACTATAACAGATTAAGAAATATGATAAACCGAGAGTTTATATGTTTAGAATAAGACCTTGGTCTAGAATGACACCGAGATAATTGATCTCAGTCTTCCACTGTATGGATATTATTATTAGGAATCTCATAAAGTGAAGTCTCCTTTTTAAAAATAATATCGACCGCGTTTCATCAATGATTTATATCGATTTTCCATTTATTGATACGATCTTCATTACTCAAATCCTATATTCAAATAGTCTCTGCGCGATAATATATATAGATAGCGGGTATCATCGGCGTACAAAGCCATCCGCAAATTTTGTTTATCCTTAGGGATATCATTAATAAATATGAGAAATAGATACGTCCGAGTATACTTCCTTGTGGTGATACACCGGCTAATATGTATATTGCCCCAGAGTTACACTATTATTTATTTTAACTATAAATTTCCTATTTGTGAAATAATCTTTTTTTTTTTACAAGTAATTATTGCCTATAAGGCTATTACTCGAAATATAAATTAATTAGAGATGATTACACAGTTTAGAATTGATTACGAAGTTGGTTAGGTTTGTTTACATCCGCTACATTGTTCTTCAGCTGATTGCGCCGATATTGAACAAATTTCTGGCAGATAACCACGATATGGTAGACTGTTAATGGAGAACAGCACAATTCGCATATTGGTGGTGGTTGGGCACTCAGTGGATAGCAGTGCGTACTCGTGAAGCTGTTTCCAACCTCGGTGAACAAATTTTACCAATTTTTTATGGCCAGGTTGTTAAATCCTTTTTTTATATTTCCAAGTATACTCGGACAAAATGGGAGGACCGATTCCATGCGTCCAGAATTTTCTCGTAATAATATTTTGCGTTATCTTCTTCCAGTACTGTCGGCAGGTAAACTTGGGTTAGCCCTTGTACAGCACGGTGTACCTCATCGTGGCCTATTATGCCACGATGGATTATTTAATTAACGATATAATTAGGTAATTTTAATTGAATTAATTGGAGAAGTCCGATTAAAAAAAACCGTAAGAAGGCTAGTTTGAAATTTTTTTTTTTTTTACTCCGACGACTCAGTCGTATTCTGATGATGAACATTCGAAACGTTAAATTTTAAAGTTTCCGAAAATATTATTTATTACGAACTCGGGCTGCCGACATAATTTTAGAGAATTAATTTAATTTCGAAATTTCGAAGGATATGAAAAATTAAATCGCGATTAATTTTTTAAAACCGCCTTAATTTTATTTATTTTTTATTTTATACGAAAATCATTACCTCGTTCTATCTACACTTTCGTTGTAAACATTCAAGTAGTCAGGTAAAACAGTCAAATATTAATTTATGAATCGCCTAAATGTCGGGAACAAAAACACGCACGTTTTAAATAAATTTACACTATTACTAAGACCTCTCTGTCGTATACGATGTTTAATATCAACTTTAGTAGATTACCTAATAAATAAAAAAAATATTTACTAAGGTATAAAGACGACACGGGAACTTTTAACTTTACAATATTTATATTTCAGGTTACGAATCATTAGACGCAATCGTCGATACGTCATTCCTTAGTCAAACTACTAACAAGGCAGAATCGTGCGGGTCCGAACATTCTGATGAAATCTGCTACAAATGGGGACCGGATACGGCATTTAGTTCTAGTCGAAGAAGCGATGACGACAAATGTCACGACGTCGAATATACGACAGCGATGAAAGTACCGTTGAAAGTAACGTTCAACATTAGCGGATTACATTTATACGGCGGAGGCGAACAAACATTACAATTGTGGCCGGTCGAAAAACAATCGTTCGAAGATTATCCGTTCGTATCTAAAGAATTAGACGGTCAAGCGGTTTTAGAATCGTATTGGTTAAATTCGAGAGGATCGTACATATACGTCAATCGGACGGTACCGCTGTTTATTTCGTTAAACGGAAAAGAAAACACGTTTTCTTTGATAGCTCACAATAACGATCCGTACGTACGAAATAATAATCCGATCACGATGCGCTATACCGTTTGTTCGTTAGAAAATCCGAGATTAGCGCAAGAGCACGCCGTAAAGAAATTCCTCGGAAAACCGACCGCTTTGCCGGATACGAGAATGGTTAGCGAATTAATATGGTCGACGTGGGCGAAATACAAAGCCGACATAAATCAAACGACGGTAAACGATTTCGTCGAAAATATTATCGGTAACGGTTTTCAAACCGGACAAATAAGTATAGACGACAAATGGGAAACGTGTTACGGTAGTTTGACGGTAGACGTTAAAAAATTTCCGAATATAACGGAAATGATCGGAAACATCAAAAGACGAGGTTTCCGAGCGACGCTTTGGACGCATCCGTTTATAAACGTCGACTGCGAACCGTATCATAGCGAAGCCGTACGATTAGGATACTTAGTCCGCAATCACGATCGTAATAGTACTACTAGGTGGTGGAACGGAATGGCCGGTTATATCGATTTTACGAATCCGGACGCGGCTTCTTGGTATTATAATCGATTGAAAAAGTTACAAGACGAAATCGGAATCGACGCTTATAAATTCGACGCCGGCGAAAGTAGTTGGTCGCCGCAATTGCCGATATTCAACCGTATGGATGCCGATCATCCGGAAACAATCGCCAGAGAGTACATTAAAACCGCGTCTCGTTTCGGCGGCTTGGTAGAAGTACGTTCGGCTAGAGGAACTCAGAATTATCCGATTTATCTGAGAATGGTGGATAGAGAATCGAATTGGTCGATACGACAGGGTATGGCGTCGTTGATAACGACTACGATATTATTTAATATACTCGGTTATCCGTTCGTTATGTCGGATATGATAGCCGGTAATGTTTACAACAAAGAACGGATAGACGACGAATTTTTTATTCGATGGTTACAGGCTAGCGTATTCATTCCGTCGATGCAGTTCTCGTTATTACCGTGGGAAGTGAGCAATAACGTAAGCGAACTCTTCTATATTTACTCGTAATTTTCGTTATTAAATTAAAAAAAAAAAAAAAAACTAAATAAAAAAAGACAAAAATAATTATATTAACGACGATTTAAGTTATTTTAAGTTTAGAAATATCTTATTTCGTTTAAAAATGTCTTTACGATAACGAAATTATTATGTTATTACTGGATAAATCAAATTAGCAGATTGAATTTGTCGATAACTAGAACGAAATCGCTATTTACATAAAACGATAAATGGATCGATGCTCGTAACAATACACACACTTATTGTTTTATGATAATCCGGTTTGAATTTTTAAAATGTTCTAGAAAATAACGTAATCGCTTACTTGAGATAAAATTTCGTACAATAAGCTAATAGATTAAGACTAAATTTAATTTGAAATTATTTATATAATATATATATATATACAGTCGAAGCGGCTTATAAGAGACCTAGGACGGAATCTGGCTGTCTCTTATAAGTGAATTTTTTAAAATCTCTTATCGAAGCGAGCGGGCTAAAATATACGATTTAAATTTAACATACCGATAACGTTATTGACGTGTAATATTGATTTACACGGAATTTAAGAGAAAAATATGGCTTATACATAAAGTAAAAAAATAAAATGGAGAATATACAATTTTCGTGAGGGAAAAAAACTCGTGCTGTAGGAGGACGCACTACGGTAATTCTCACGGAACTGAGCTAAAATCATAATGTGGTCTGGAAGAGATGAGGAAATAAAAAAAAACAGTACATCATCAATGAGAAATTATTCACGTTCTAAACGATTAAAAAAAAGAATTAACAAAAATCTAATAAAACGAATTAACAAAAATCTAATAAAAAATAAGAAAAAATCAAATATATTTAACGGATGTTTGAGAATTTTTTTAGTTGATGAAGGCGTCAACATGTCGCCCAAAACTGAGAGTCGTGTGAAATTTGGAACTGTTTTATAACTTGATGCGCGTATTACCGGTTTCACTATTTATAATTTCCAGAAAAGTCTGTTAATCTTGTCTCACATAACCGACATGCCCTGATTTAAAGATTATATATTAAATGAACTGAACGAGGTGGGGAAAAAAGCAGGACTAAGTATAAATCTAGATAAAACGAAAATGTTAACCTTGGATCTGAAACTAAAGTATTGGAACTAAATGATAAGAAAATACAAAAACTGTGAAATATTATTTATTTAGGTCAGCAAATATCGTCAAACAACAGTACAACGAAACTTAGAAGAAATACTGGTCTTTAAAGCTAATCTTTAAGGGACGGTATAGTAACAGAGTTAAAAGTAAGATAATCAACACCTGTGTCTTGCCCACCCTAATATATGGTCGTCAGACTTGGTTTTTATCACAAAAAATAAAATAGAGAAAACTCAGGACGCATTGGAGAGATCGTCGTTAGGCATAAAGTAAAGATATGGGGTAAATTTAAAAACCATTACAAATAGACTGAAATTTAGTTATAATATTAACAGGGTAGTAAATAGATTAAAATGGGATTGGGCGGGACATATAGCGAGAGCAAAAAGTGGAAAATGGTCTAGTTACAGTAAGAGGAAACGAGGTAGGTAGAAATTTAGATAGGAGGACGATATTATTCAAATGCTGATAAATAAATATTATCACAGAGTAGCTTTGGCTTGAATGAGCCCGTTTGAGGGGGCCTTTGTCCGTTATCAGGGCTAGATAATAAGTGTATGTATATGTATGTATATTTATATGTATTTATGCGAATATGTGTTTACGTGTATGTATATGCACATATTATATACATATATATATATATATATATATATATAGAATAAATTTTTTAATCGTTGGTATCATTATAAATTAACATAAGTAATAAATAAATAAATAAATAAATAAATATGAGTAATAATAATTAATTAAGAAAAAAAGAATACCCGTATAAAATTCATAACTTGGTGTCGAAATTTTATAATGTACGACTGAAAGGTTTAATCTCAAAGAAGAGAAAATCGATATATTAAAACAAAAAGAAAAATGAAAAAATAAATTATTTGAATTAATCAAATCATTCGATCTTCTTTCGTATATTTTAATAATAAAAAATTATTAATTTTTGAAAAAAAAAATAGACGTTGCAACTGACGAAAAAATTTGTGAATTTACGCAATCGATATACCGGTAAAATTGTAGACGCGATGAAGAAAACTGTAGAAACTGGAGCTCCGGTAAATCCACCGATTTGGTGGATCGATTCGACAGACCCAGATGCACTTGTAATTGATGACGGTAATATATGTATATATATATATATATATATATATATATATATATATATTTGTGTGTATATATGTATATATTTTGTTTATTTTTTATATATACGTAATTACTTTCCAAATTCGAGAATTATTTCGATATTTTAGGAAAATTGTATAATTTTGAAGTGAAACTTCTATTGGCGCATTGTATATGGGGAGTTAACCGATAAAACGAGCGAGCGAGCCAAAAGCTTATACACATAAGCACACAGGCAGGCCTATTCTCACAATGTAGCCGTATTCCTTCACTCTCTCCCGCATGCTATATACTCATATACGTGTAGTTTCAGTTCGTATGCATACATAGAAACACATACAGAAATTATGAAATATATACTCGACATTCCGTTCACTCCCTCCAGTATATAGCCTACATGTATCAGTTACTCGGCTTGTTCATATTCTTTTTCTTGTACATGCGTGCACGGCTATCCATTATTTCATCAAATCTTCTCTACACAATGGATGTATATAAGAAATATATTATATGCGTTTATTCATCAATTACCAAAAAACAAATTTTATCAATAAAATTGAAATTTGATTATCGATTTTATAAACCTTACAACTGTATTGAAAAAAAAAACTCTATAGCGAGTTTTGGGAAAACGTCTTTATAAGTTCACATATTCCCTGCACCCTGAGGCACAGATACTTTTTTTCAGTTTATTTAACTAATTTTTCTTGCTATAAATATAAATTAAATTATCGATTACGATTTGCATCAGAATATAATCACAATCGGTATTATATAAATAAAGCTATTATATGAAAATATTTAAATTTAATGTTATAAACAGGAGAATATATATAGTTCGAACACGAAAACTATACTACAACGAAGATAATACGCAAATAATATCAAATAAATACAACTTGAACTATTTTACTTTCATTCTGTTTCGCCAACAGAAAGAGAAAAAATGAACAACGAAAAAAATAGTTTAAAACACTCGAAGATTGTTTATGAAAAAATCACAAAGCTTTTCGGCTGTTAAGCCATTTCAGTATGTATAAATTGATCTGATAACGAGTATTTCACTTCGTTAGTTTTTGTAAATTGTGTATGTAAATTAATATTTTTTTTTATATTTTTATGAATTGTATTATATATTTTTATATTTTATTTTTTAGGTTCGCTCGATAATGGCTTAACAGATGAAAGTTTTGTGATTTTTTCATAAAGAATTTTTTATTGTTTTTATTTATTAAATTGCTACATGCTGCATTTCAAAAAAAAAAAAAATGGGGAAACTTTAAAAATTCGTCCATCTATAACGAATTTAAATTTGAAACTTTATTTGAGACGACATTCTTTTTCGTCATTATCATGAAATGCCGTCTCCGTAGTAGAGGTAGATATATATATATTGTTGCACAGTGTAATTAACATACAAGGCAATCATAATATGGCATTAGCGTAGATAGACACACACCTGGGAGAACTGGTTGTAATCGCTTTGTTGTCACGGCACAAGGCAGCCCTCGCGTGTTTTGGTAGTGTACTATATTATTACTAGCGCGCATATGGTGTTGTGCGTGGCGGTTTGCTATTCCGTACGATAATATTTAGGATACTATTTTTATATTTTTATTTTTTGATGATAATTTTCACGTGGTCGATCGTATTCGAATTCGGTACCTTCCGTATAGAAGTCCGTGCGCTATTAGGCTATTCCGACGACTTAGCAAGAAAAATTCCGAGTTAAAGACAATACCGTTATTTTTAATACCGATGGAATACTACGAAATTAAACGATTAACGTCCGAAAAAGTATTAAAGTTTACATAGGTAATATTTAAAATGAAGATTGATTTAAAAAATTTGAAAGATAATCGTGATGTTTAATATTCAAGATAACAAACGAATCATGGATAACACTCGTCAAATATCGCTCGCACGTATTTAAATGAACGATTAACGAGAATATAAACTTTAATACGTTTTTGGACGTTAATGAAGACGTTTAATTTCGTAGTATCCCATCCGTACTCAAAATGACGATATTGTCTTTAACTTGAAATTTTTCTTGGTAAAAGGAATGTCGTCTGAAATAAAGTTACAACTTGAAATTTCTTAGACGGACGAATTTGTAAAAATTTCCACATTTTTTTTTTTGAAAATGAAATAAACAATAAAACCAATTAAAATCGTTAAAAATATTCTTAATAAAAAAATCACAAAGATTTCCTAGTTGTCAAGCCATTATCAAATGAACCTATTTATAAAAATATAAAATGTAAAAAATATTAGTTTTTAGACATGCTATAAATATTTTCAAAAATATCAAACTCGATAATAAAAGAAATAAAATATGTAGACGAAAAACTGATAATTGAGTGTATAAAAATTTTAAATATTACTTTGGAATGATTTTAATCCGATTATATATTAGATACACTATTAAGTTAGTAAATATACAAAAGGTCACGAAGAAAGTATCTTTAGTGTACTACCCTCTTAAAGATAAATTAAATATATATACAAAAAGTTGTAAAAACTTAAAAAGCATCTTTAGTGCACCATCCTTTCATATATAGTTTTATTAAAATAATACTTATGTATACATATGTATACATATGTATACATATGTAGAATTCTGGAAGAGATAGATCGAGCCATATCGATCTGAAAATAACTGATTATAATATTTATTAAAAAGGGTTTTATACAATTTGCTTTAAGTAAATTGATTATGGTTTACAGCTGTGTCAAAAGCACCCTTATATCGAACGCCTTCCGCAGATAGATTTTTTCAGAAACCAATTGATTTGTGTGAAGAATGTTTTTTAAGTGTAATTCCGCCTGAAGTTTTTCGTTGCTTTTTCAAATACTTTCCCTAACGAATATTAAGAAGTGATATAGGTCTATATCCAGAAACAAAAATATTGCCTCTCCCAAGCTTCGGAATAAGCTTAACATCAGCTACCTTCCAGCAGCCTGGGAAGAGTTGTAATTCGAGACATTTATTTAATAATAGTCGTTATTAACAAATTAACTAGAGCAAGAAGATTTACGATTATATTTAAAGATTTAACAATAGAGGTGGTAGAAGCATAATCAGTTGCACGTGTTTCTAACATGTTAGCTGAAAGATCGTCATGTGTTTTAGGAAAGAATGTGCTAGCAAACTGAAGGCTTTTCTTCTATAAATCAATCGCTGCAATTTTGGAGTTTTCAGTTAGATCGGGAATAATGCAGTTTCTATTTTCATTAACAATAAACGTTTACCCCAAGCAGAGGAGCTGTGAGCAAAGTCCCTCCTTCAGTTCAGCTTAGCAGAAGTAATTTCATTTTTATAAAAATCTGTTTAAACGTCGTAAGATATAATAAAGAGTTTGAATTTTACTTTATATTAATTAATTATATTTAATTTAACGTAAAGATGATTACTTAGACGAAACGATAATATTTGTTTTATTTCAATATTATCGAACCTACGCTCGCGCAGTTATAGTCGATTATTACGCGTGATTGTTTAAAATTATTTATCTTTTCGGTTAGTTTCGTAAATTGAAATGTGTAATTCGAAGTAAATTTAATTTAATTCAATTTAATCGATCCTAATATAATTTCAATCGATAAAAGAGAAAAATTGTATATAACTTTTTTTTTTTTTCAGAATTCTTATTAGGAGAAGATATTTTAATCGCTCCGGTACTCGAGCCACGTTCTACAACCAGAAATATATACTTGCCGACCGGTAGATGGCGTGATGAAGCTAAAGAAAATCATCCGATAATCGAAGGTCGTACGTGGCTACGGAATTATCAGGCCGATTTAGAAACTTTACCGTATTTCACTAGAGTTTATTCGGCATCCGGCGCTACGACCGCATCTAAGGTCGCCGTTACTTTAAGTTTACCGCTCGTTTTACTTCATCGATTATATGCGTATAATTAACCCTTTCCGCTGGGGAATTGTCAATTTTTTATTTATAACTTCGACGTACGAAATAATTAAAGCAAACGACTAGTTGACGAAAATATAAATCGATATTTCGCGCGTAATACCGTGTTTTAATAGATAATTCTAGATAAATAATAAAACGTTATATAAATATTATTATAATTTGAAAATTTATTGTCAACCGGGTAATAGTCAATTTTTTAACAAGTCACAGAAAGACGTTATACCTAGGAAGTGTAAACATTTGCGAAGAAAGATACATTCGGGGTATGTTCAATTACTTCAATTACGTTTGTGAAATTTGACGCTTCAGAAAATAAATAAACTGAATTCGACAGGACTCCCGCGGAATAACGACAACGTCTTTCAAAGAAATGAGAAATCCTAGAAGGAAGTTTAATAAATCATAATAGAAACGCGGAAAATACAACTGTTAAGACACGTAGACATAAAATAATGACTTTATGAAAAAATATAATACAGGGTAAAGTTAAAAAGTCCAACAACACTGAGAACATCTGATAGTGAATAAAAGTGAATATCGAGAACTTTTGGCCTACCAACAGGAAACCATGGCTGCATCGACAATTGCATTTAATGAATAACAAAAAAAAAAAAAAAAAAAAAAAGTCCCTTGATTATTAACACTTTATATGAATTATACATTAACAATTTTGAATGTATAATGTATAATTTTTATTAGTTTTATTAGTATAATTTTAAACGCGTTATTTAAATATTTGTTACAATCGAAACGATTAAAAATGTCTTTCACTACCGAAAAATATATTAACAGCCGCCCATTATATACGGATATATAAGCTTTTAACGGTAAAAAATTGCCTATTTTTATAAACGTTAATTTTAAACATATCTAACACGTTGAAAATTATCTATATTGTATTTTTACATTTTCCGGCTATTTTCTTTAACTACTTTATCAAATTGTATATAATTAAAAAAAAAAAAAACCCATTCGATAATATGTGACTGAAACGGTTAAAAGTTTTATTGTACCGTATAGAGGACATATTGTGATTGAAAAGACAATGCGAACATAAAAAAAAAAAAGTAAAATTTTCTTGTTTTTTTTAGTATTTTTTGGAATATTTCAAACGCATTCGTGATAATTTATAATAAAAATGTCTATTTATTGTAAGTAGTTTCCAAATTTTATACGTAAATATATAAATAAATAAATGTTAGATTTTTTGGTTTGTACTAATTTTATGCGATCGAAATAAATTTCGAGAAATTTGAATGGAAAATAGACGACGGCGAAATATACCCAAAATGTTGAAAATGACAAAATAGATACTTAATAATAAAATCCGGTTCTACCGATTTTTCTAATCGTCACTTTCTACTATCATTTTCCACACAATCGTACGTGTATTGAGATCAGTTACGTTGAAACGCTAATTGTAACGGACTCTCTCGTTCCTGTGTCGACTCTCAAGAACACGAAGCCAAAAAATCCTCTTATTAATCGCGTACTACAATTCCCGCTGTACGAACATACAGATCCAGTAGTCCTCTTACCAGGTCGTAAGAGATTTCCGATATTAAACGTAGTCCTCGAATACTTCTTTAACCATAATTGGTTACCGAATTCATATTAACTTCCTCCTCGCTGTTAAATCCAATATTGAATTAAACTGCCTGTTAACTTAAGCCGTTAAAAAATTCTATAACACTCAACATGTTCCGCCGTGGCCGCTCTGATGACGATCTACTTCAACGTTCCCTTCACCGCAGCTTTTTGCCGTTCTGCGCACTCCCTAATCCCTCGCTTATTCGTCATATTTTACTACACTGTCCTATTACACACTCCATCCCCGTCGACCCCACAATCCGTCTCCCTACTCTATCTGGTTTTCTCTCCAATAGTCCTTCAACAATTCCCTCAATTATACAATTCCTTTCCTTCTCCAAACTCATTTACTACATCTGGCACAGTTACGTCATCAGTGCCATAATAAACTCCGCAGTCACGGCGCTGTAAAAAATAAGTAATGAATAAAAAAGATGTAAATATACATTGATAACTTCAAGTGGGTTCGTTACATTCTACATAACTCGAATATCTATCTACGAATCATCGATCAACTTGTGAATCTATATCGTAAGTTAAAAGCTGATAATTACACGATAGAAATTAGAAAGGAAAAACAAGTCGGTAAAGTAATACAGAGTGAGAAAATAAGATAGGAATGAACGAAAAAACATCCGTTCCACGGATCACAGAGAACAAGTGAAACTTAAAGACATTTTATAAATTGAAAAATTCTAATTTCGTCTATAAATCGACGATAACAAAGTTATAAAAAACTTTAATAAAAACGTGCTTCTCCATAAATATCTATTCTCCTCCATAACCGAAGGGTTGATGGATAACATGACAAAGTGTAAGAACTGCGCATGTTATATAAAACATTGAAAAGCTGAAGGCGTGGGGCCAAATTACTATCGAAGTAATTGAAATATTATCCGCAGTCGTTTTTGAGTTCCTATACAAATTATGCAGTAAAATACGGAAAACGTGTGATTGGACCATGTCAATTTTAACATTAAAAATGGTGTACCAAAAGTTGCGATTAAAAGTGAAACAAATTATTAAAAAAAAAAAAATCTAGAAAATATTATTTATAAACTTTAAGAAGGCTTTCGTAATGATGGATAATTTTATTCGAAAGAGGTCTCCCAAAACATCTTACTAGCGAAATCACTTTATGAAGATAATTTACAAATAATTTCTCTAAACTATTCGAAATATCAAACGGTGTTATACAACGGTGTAATAAAGAAATGATCTGAGATGAGATTAAACGCTATGAATAAACTGCAACGTATTTGGCTGGATCGAAATGACCCGATGGACGCAACAAATATGTCGGCGTGTGAAAATATCAGACTTGAACGGATGATCGACAACTGGCTCGAATTGCGCCCCCAGATCATCTGGCTGGAAATCTGTCTAGGTCTTTGTACGAGTCGGTGGTTAGAAAGTATTGCAAACTCGTTCCTAGTTGAGGTACACCGGCTCGGGTGAATGAGAAGGAATTTGGTTGCAACATAATGGTCAATTATGATCAATATATGACTAAGTTGATATATATATCTATTTACATAATATTACAACGTACGCAACAGTAAAACGCCAATTATAGTGTACGCACTTACAGAATAATTATTAAAAAATAATAATAATAATAACAAAAATAAAACTAGACCATATTATTAACATATTAAAAAATTGATAAATAAATTATTAACACTGAGAGAAAATAATAATGTTCGTTTCTAAGGGTTAATACAAAACAATCACCCCCACCAGACAGGCGCATTAACACATAATAATTCCCAAATTCAAAAAATAGAACTAAATACATATGGATGTATTTCCGTGCAAGCAAATTGTTACTCAATTGACGTAGAATGACGCTATACGAATTCACAATAAACAGGACTTTTAACGACCAAAATATGTTTTATCGCATAAGACGAATCTACTGAAAATTAGAAACTGAAATAAAAAAGAATATATTACTAAGAATAAAGTTTAAACAAAAATTGATTAGATATAAATTTACTATCGAAATGAATCACCTGGACGAACGTTTCACATGTGTTTACTTGTATGGACGCAAGGTGGATAGAAGTGATCGATTTAACATGTGATTTGTAGAAAACACGATGTGACCTAAACAGGTTGTTTCATTCGACGATATTCCTACGTAGCACGAAATATCGTCGAAAAACTGGTCGTGTGACGTAGTTTGTAGATAAGCCCTCTATATAGTATTTATCATCAGCTAGCCGAAAACTTTTACGTTTAATATTTCGTTGGTTGGCGTGTTATACGCAATATTATTTTTCCTTTTATTTTTTTTTCTTATTGTACATAGAAATTGTATTTATTTTAATAGTGTACCTTTTTTTTTACACGATAAATTTTTATCACTTCAGAATTACGAAATGAAGTTATAGACAAGTTGAATATTGTTGGATATAAAATTACTGCTTTCTGATTGTTGTGACGGAAACGAACTAGAGGTGAATTAGATAACCATCCATCATCCTTGAATGCTTTATATAGAATTCGTTTACTTATGTACGTCATAAATCCGGAAATTGTACAGATTAATACAATACAAGTACGTATAATGAAAATGATCGACCATTTTTAATACAAGTTTTCAAAAAAGCACGCGTTAACTTCCACGAAGTACATAAAACAGGATGGAATAAATACAAGCATTTTAAATTCGGGAGGAAGGCTGACTTTTGGAATGCTAGAAAATTACAAGATATTCAGAATTCGGAAAATTTCTTTAAAAAAAAAAATATAATAATTCTACATCCTGTTTAGACACTTATCTTACGGTGACTTTACCGTCTGAAAATTTGAATAATTTTTCAATTTATCGCGGATAAAGTTGTTATGGCGGAAGAATTAACGAAAGAAATGTCAGCAGTTCCTGAAAAAGTTATACATACTTGTTACGAAATCTGAATGAAAGAAAACAAGAGTGGAAGTTAAAGAGCGAAATGAAGAAACTAAATTCAGTAAATAAATGTACAGATTTGTAGACACTTAACCGTAAGTCTATTTCAATATTCTTTTACATATTTCGAGACAGTTCATTATTAAAAAATATTTATGGCAAAAAGACGAAATATTTAAATGATTTCATTAATCGAATAATTAATCTAATTTTCCGCATAATGAAGGTATTTCGTAGTTATTGTAATGATCGCGTTTTCTATCGGTAAGCAAATATTTATTGTAAAAACACAATATTTAAATGTCTTCATTAAATTAACTGAATGAATAAATTTTTCGTCGTAATAAAGTTAAATAATATTAATAGTTTCGTAATTATTTTAATCAAATAATTTATCCTACATGTACACTATTTACAAGCGTAAAACTTATCTTTGGTCTACAAGCGACGTCACAGTTATTATATGCGAGAACTAGTTTGTTCATTCGATTGAGACCACCTTTATAATTGGATGTGAATACTGCAGGTCCTAAATAGGATTAATGAATAATCGTTATCTATTCGATGTTTACGCCTCAGCTTAACTTATCTTTCTTCTAGCAGTAGTGTTTATTTACGAAATCGCGTAAGATAAAATATATAAATCGGTGAACTAACAGCTCGTCCTTTTTTAAATTTATTATTAAAAAGTTAATCTTCTATCAAGTAAAAGACGTTATAAATATCGAACAAATATGAACAATAATGTAGCAGTACAATCGCCAAAAACAAAAAATAAAAAACAAAAAATAAAAAACAAAAAACAATACCGAACAATTAGTAAGTTTACTATAAATAATGTGTAAGTGTATTAGTAAATATTTTGAGTATGTAGAAAATTAATCCATTACACGATAAAACTTTAAATAACAACTTCGAGTACCTTGCATTAGCTTATCGTGTTATATTTTCTTTATTTACTCGCTATAATTCGTTGTTTACTACATCGGTAAGAAACTACTTCGGTACTAAGATAAATCGCACTGAAAACACGCTTCTGAATTGTCACCAAATCCACTTGCGATAAAATGTCACTAACATCCGGATAGGTGTCACGCCCATGTTTGAAGTATTTTCATAAACAAATCGTCAACCTTGAAGAATAACATCGATTGATCGAATTGCCTACAATTAACTTTTTCCGCAATAATTTACATAAACACTAATAAGCGTTTAAACGACCGTAATAGTTTAATTATTATATTTAAATATTCGACGCTACAAAGATATTCGCTTCCCTTTTTTTCTAATTCTTCTTCAAAGAGTTAATTTAATATTAATACGTTGAGAGTGTAAGACTACAGTTGAATCCGGTGGTAAGTGTTGTTAAAAGAGACAGTGTATAATATGAATGAATATTCAGATGGAAAAAGCTGAAAAAACGGATTAAAGGCGCTTTCTAAATGATTTTTGGCCATGGCTGGAATTTAAAATATGAGTTGAGTACTTAACTAAAAATATATCTAGTACAGAAAGTAAAGACAAGGAGCTTATTAAGGAAACTTGCCGGCACAGGATGGGGAGCAGCCGAAAACGCGTTGAGGACAAGCGACAGAAGTAGTATGTATTATACCTGATCCTGGACCAGATTTTTTTCCTTACTGTTCAAGAGCGATAATATTTCTATTTGATCTGTTAAAAAACAAATATTAAAAAAAGCCGATAATTATACCACTTTCATTATTAAATTCCGATAATTAATATTCTCGCTAATAAAAAAATTTTCTCGATACTATAACCAATAATATGCTTATAATTTTCTCGATACTATAACCGATAAAAATCATGCTTATAATTTTTCTTAGAAAATCATTAAAAAAAAGTCGAGATAATTATTTTTTAAGTATTTTCAAAAGCAAATTTTTATAAAAACAATTAATTATTATTCAAATTTTTTAATGAATTATAACATAAATTTTATTAAGAAAATCTAATATATAGTTCCGAAGTAATAGTTTCTCCTTCAAAATGTATTCATCATCTCGATCTACAACTTGAATGTAAATTTGTCTAATGTCATACGTATTTAGTGGATAATAGCGATGCTGCGCTAGCATTTGAACAATTTTCTCTCCACTAGCTGTATTTAATGGAGAAGAATAAATAATATTTCCTCTTGAATTTCCATTTTCATAATTCGATTCAATGAGATTACATCTAATATCAATTATATCTACTGGAAAAATATCTACCATTATATCAGAAAAGGCAGTCATATCTTTTTCTGTAATTCTTTTAATAAGACGTCCTACTGAATTCGGTGCTGTAAAATCTACGTTCCTTTTTTTACACATTAATTTAACTTTATGACAGTGCCGTGCATTCGATGAAAAATCCTGAGAAAATAATTTTTTATCCTAACTTATAAAGGTATAGAATAAGAATATTAAAACAGAAAGCGATTATATTGGCGGCTTATTACTTGAAAAACCGCGTGTTATGCATGGCTGTTCGCTGAAGTGTTATATTTAGTGTATGCATTGTCTTATTAGCTGGTTACATAGAGAATTCGTTCTATTAGGATACGTGAACAGAGATGACGGGGTATAGGTTGTGACCTTGAACATGCTAGACACGTAAATATGACGAAATGACACTGATGGTAAGACCGTAGCCCGAGGGCGAACACGAAAATAAGGACCAAAAACGAAAATTGGGCCAGACGCCAGGCGCATGGTATGTCATCGGTATTATTCTATACTTTAACCTTCATTGATGCCGATTCATACATTTCCCTGACAATATTAATGTAATAGCCATCGATTCCAGAGTCGTATAGTGAATTTAGCACTGCCCATATTTCCACCGAGTCGAAGGCTTTTTCGTAAAAAACAAAGGCCATACATAGATCCAGATTATACTCTTCACAATGTTGTATTAACGCTCTAATTCCCAAAACGTGGTCGTTTGTACTGAACCCCGATCGAAATCCGGCCTGTTCTGTTGGTTGATGGAGGTCTATTGATTTTGTTAACCGATTTGTTATAATCCGAGTAAATAATACACCTGTGATAACATACTGATAGGGCTGTAATTCCTTAGTGCGAGCGTATCTCCCTTTTTATGGATCGGAATAACTTCCGCACATTTCCACGCATCCGGTATCTTATTTTCTTTTAGACACTTATTAAACAAATCACATAACATGTCTACCATTACTGAGCCTCCGTACTGTAGCATTTCTGGCAATACTTGATCACGGGTGCTTTATTTCTCTTGAGTGTTTTGAGAACATGTCTGACTTCTTCTTTCATTATTTCCGGGACATGCGCATCGTTAACCAGATTAATATCAATGCTTCTCTGTTGTCCATCTGGCGTCACTTTTGTGTTATATATTTCAGTGAAATATTTTTCTATTTCGTGTAATATTTCTGTTCTCTCTTTTATAAGTGTCCCTTCCGTATTTTTTATGTTTTTTAAGTATTTTTGTACCATAAATTAATGCTCTTTTAAATACCTTCGGGCCTTTATTATCTTAAATTGTCTTCTTTATAAGGTTAGTGTTAAATTTACGGATATCATTCCTAATTTTTTTTCTTAGTAGTTCGTTTAAATCTGCCCACTCTATTAGATTTTTGTTTGCTGTTACTTTCAGTGTACGTCGTTGTTGCATTAATTTTAGAGTGTTATTACTTAGTTTCTTCGATATAGCTTTATTTTTAGGAGCTATGTTAAATGCACATTCCCGCATACTTTTAGCTATAATTATAGCGGCTTCGTCGCATTTAAGAGGTATCTTATTGTGTAATTTTTCTTTTAGATCATTCTGATAACTTATTCTATTGTTTGACAGTTTCTCCACATCCACCTATTTATGAATAGGAATTTTTGTGTACTGTTTCTTGGCTTGTAAATTTATTACTAATCGAGCTCTCAATAATCTATCGTCACTGCCAGTAACTACAACATCTTCAATTAAGTGACGGTTACTGCATAAAATGTAATCAACTTCGTTTTTGTATCGAAAATCTGGGCTTCTCCAGGTTCATTACATTTTTGAATTTTTCTTGAAGAAGGTATTCATCGCGTAAAGATTATTGATCTCAAGAAAGTTCGACAGTGTTTGGCCCCTTTCGTTTCTAATACCAGTTCCATGTTCGCCTATTGCTGTCTCTTAATAGGTTTGCTAAGGTCCGATTATTGCGTTAAAGTCTCCCATAATCACTGTCCACTTGCACCAATCTTTGTGAATCTTGTAATGTTTCATAGAATTCTTCTATTTCTTCATCCGGATGTCCTCCTGTTGGTGCATAGACTTGTATGAGTTTAAGAATTTGTTTTTGATGTAATTTAATTAATATATATGCAATTATGTTTGTTACGCTGGAATATTTTAATATTTTATTAGTCCATCGTTTGTTTATTACGAATCCTACACCGTTTAAATGATTTTTATCTTGGCCTTTGTAGTATAATACTCTTTGTGTTTGTAATTTTATGGTATTCCAAGCCGTCTAACCTCACTTAGGCCCAATATATCCCAATTTATTTTGTTTAATTCCTCTTCAAGTTCTGTAAGTTTATCTTCAGTAACCAACGTTCTAACATTGTATGTACCTATGTACACATTGAGTGTTTGTGTTGGGTAGTTTTGCTATGTTCAGGTGGTTGTCTTGTCCGGTAGTTGCCTTCTTTATATTTATTTTTACTAGGCGGTAAGAAGGCTTTTGTTAAGTCCGATTGCCCATTATGGTCTTGGCTGCTACGACCCTTTCTTTTTCTAACAGTCATGTTTGGGGATGTTAGCCTAATCATCCGTGCTGTCTGGGCAAATTGGACGATACATTTTATCCCTACTGCCAGGTTATCTATCATGTAGCTGTATATAATCTTCTGTTTCAATATTATTGTAACTATCATCATTATCTATTAATTTGTTCATTTATTTATCACTTTAAAATTATTTCATTCTAATTTATATAATATAAGTAGAATTATTGTAGGAGCAGAGGTAGTAAAGCTCTATTATTCTGCTTCCTGATTTTCTGTTAGGGTTTACTCTCTTAGCCTTTTGGTAAATAACCGAACCGCAAGGCAGCGGTTTGTTACTGAGGAGGTAACATTGTTAGGCTTTTACGGCGACCTAAACACGCCGAGTGAGAGACAGTCATAAGATTTATGCAGACTTTTATGACCAGTTCCTCAAGCTGACCATCTGCCCCCTCGTGTCTCTTATCCTGTCACTACTGGAATCACCTGCCTGAGGCTTTCCACCAGTAGCCGCTCTTGGTCCACGACTGCTTATTTGACTAATGTCTTATTCGCAGCTAACCTACATATCTGTAGGCCGTTCCCTATCCGCCACCTGTGGACGCGCTCCAATATATATATATATATATATATATAAATCTCGAGCACCGTTTCAATTTACAGTATCGGATGTTCCAGAAATATTTTATAATCTATTAAAAAATTATTATCATGAAAAAATTCAATCAAAAAATTCCCATATTCATTTTTAAGTACACAATTTTTTCTAATAATTACTATTTGTATCCAGCGTACAAAATTAAATGAAAAAATAAATTAAAGTTGACACAATGCATTATTTCGGTAATAACTAATAAACGAATGGTAATATAGGCTATTTTTTTCTATGCGCTGGGTACGTCTTTAACCCTTTGATTGGCATCGCCGTTCCAAAACGTCAGATTTTGTGCCATTGGGAGCAGTGACGTTTCTGAACGTCATCTACTTTAACATCAAAGAGCACAGCCGTTTTGAAACGTTTTATTTCTATCGGGTGTGTGATGCTATCTAGTGGTCATTCTTCGAAATTTTTAAGTATTCCAATTATTTTATCACCACATGGTCAATTGTTTGGTGCTTTATTCTCAGTAGTATTTTATCCTGTGTTGTGAACTGATGTTTGTTTGTTTGTTTGTTTTCATTTGCATTTTTTGCGTTGAATTAGTTGTGATGTCGAAAATACTATCAAATAGTGAAATACATGAAATAATCTCGCAAGTTTACTCAGATTATGAAGACAGCGATGAAAGTGATTCAGATGAAGTAAGTGATGTTGAATTATTAGATGTAGCGATTCCAAGTAGGAATCCAATAAAATTGTCTTTGACAAAAAGAGAAAATTTCAAACCAGTATTATATCCATTCAATAATAATAATTCGGGAATACAAGATATTGCCGATTTATGTGATGAACCAACAGAGGCGGACTGTTTCAAGTTATTTTTTGATACTGATTTAGTGCAGCATATAGTTGAGGAAACTAACCGTTATTTCACATACGTTACCAATAACTCTGTAGTCTCTGAACACTCAAAACTAAAAATGTGGACTCCTACTTTTGTATCTGAAATGTATACATTTCTAGCATGTGTGATGCTCATGTCTGTAATAAAAAAAAAATACAGATTTGGGGTAAAGTTGTTTATACTATGCGATTGTGAAACAGGATACATAATAGATTTTATAGTTTATACGAGGAAGTCAAATTATCAACCTGACCAAATAAATAGTGATTTGGGAATCTCCGGAAATATAGTTCTACAGCTTATGCAGCCATTCATGAATAATGGGCATGTACTTTACACTGATAATTGATATAGCAGTCCAAAATTATTCCAAATCCTTCATGATAAAAAGACAGGAGCTTGTGGAACTGTAAATCCTAATCGAAAAGAAATGCCAAAGTTTGATAAAGTTCCTAAAGGAAACTGTTCAACAAAAAATACTGATGTTTTGTTAACAGGGAAGTGGCATGATAAGAGAGATGTACACATGTTGTCATCAATACACTCGCATAAAATGGCTAAAACTTCAAAACCAAACAGGGAAGATATTATGAAACCTGAGAGTGTCATTGATTATAATGAAAATATGGGGACCATTGACAAAAATGATATGCTCATTTCTTATTCTGACTGTGCTAGAAAAACTGTCAAATGGTATAAAAAAACGGTTTTTCACATAATAGATATGTGTATATTAAATGCATTTGCCATGTACCAAATGAAAACAGGTAAAAACCCAAGTTCCCAGATTTCAAACTGAATTTACTGCGACAAATTATACAAGAATTTTCGACTGAAAGGAAAATGGCTAAGATCAGGCAGAAAATCACTTCCTTCATCACATAATCCTTTTCGACTAACAGGTCGGCATTTTATGTCACCAATTCCACCTACTGAGAAACAAACAAGACCACAAAGGAAGTTTTATGTATGCAGTAAAACAACCAAAGGCATACAAAAAAGACGAGATACAACTTGGATGTGTCCAGTGTGTGATGTGGGTTTATGCGCGCACCCATGTTTTGAACAATACCATACACAAATAAATTTTTAGATGCTATCTATTTATACATATTAAGTATAATTCTAATAAATATTATTATTTTAATTAGTGGGAAATAATTTTGTATCATTTTTGATCTTTCTCTAGGTCCTATATATTTACAATAAATATTTATTATTTATAATTAACAACATAAATTAAACAATGGAAATAAAAATTTATATGATAAAAAACATTTAAAATGTTCTTTTAAAGAGTTTATAAAAAAAAACATTTGCTCCCAGAGGTCCAAATTGTGAAATGAAACAACGCTCATCAAAGTGTTAAAGAAGTAAACGAAGGTATTCTACTATGACTTTAAATTTAATTAAATTGCTAATAAAAGTAATATACTTCTTTTAATATATATATATAGCTATATAGCATTATATATATGTAAAACATTTCGTCGGTATTATAAAGAAATAAAAATAATCATTCACACATATATATAGTGATTCATGAAACTGCGAAGAAAATTCACAGTGAAGTACAAACAAAAAAGAAGCCGTGGATCTCCGAGCCAACATTCAAACTAATTAACGAGAGGAATCGACAAAATTAGTATACGTACCACTACACAAAAAGGGTCCTACAGAAGATTGTGGAAGCTACCGCACAATATCATTGATTATTCATACCAGTAAAATACTACTATATGTATTACAAAACCGGATTAAATACTATCTCCTACCACAAATTTCGGAAGAACAAACTGAGTTTGTACCAGGTAGAGGCAAACGTGAACAGCTATTAAATATAAGAAAAATAATAGAAAAATGCAACGAATATAACATTCCTTTGTTTTTTAGATAACCAGAAAGCTTTTGACAACATCAAGTGGACGAAAATGTTGCAAATATTACTAGAAATGGAACACCGAAGCATCTAATTTATTTAATTCGATAATTGTACTTAAATAATAAAGGTTTTAGTAAACTGGAGAACGAAAAATCGAAAGAGTTTTCAGCAAGAAAGGGAAAGTACAACTAGATTGCTGTATTTCACCGATTCTATTCAACATCTATGGGAAACAGATTGTAAGAAAAACAATGGAAGGATAGCAAGGAGGGATATCTATCAGAGAGAAAAAAAATTACAAATATTAGATTTACAGACGACACTGTATTACTGGCCAGCACAGAGCAAGAAATGTTTGAATTACTATCAAGAATAGATGTGGTCAGTAAACAGGCAGGCTTAATACTGAATAAATATAAATGTTCAATGCTTATCATTGACAAAGAAAACAGAATATAACAAACACTGACTCTGCTGCGAGATATTGAAATTAAAGATAAATTAATTTATTTGGGTGTGTGCATATCCGAAAATCGTGGATCGGAAGAAGAAATAAGGAGACGGTTAGCTCTTGCAAATGTTGGGATTGGTAAACTCAATTGTATATGGAAAAATCATAAGACCTCTAAAACAACAAAACTGTTATTCCTTAAAGTGTTAATTTTCTCCATGGCGACATACGACTTAGAAACCTGGACGATTAAAAAATCGATGAGGAAGAAGCTGGAAGCTTTTGAAATGAAGTGATACAGAAAAATTTTAAAGATCCCATGGATGGTGCACAGAACAAATGATTCTGATTTTAAAGAACTGAAAATCGAACCGACTGAGCAATTAGATTCATTGAAAGACACATTCTAGGCTTGTTTGGTCATGTAATACAAGAAAATGGGCTGAAGAAAACAATTCTGCAAGGAAAGGTCAATGGAGAAAGGAGACAAGATAGACCGATGAGTCTTTACATTGATCATACCACAAGGTTATGTAGATCAGACATACAGCAAATCATGAATCTAGCGCAGAATCAATATAAATGGCGACGTCTTGTAACTTGCATCATGATATCCGGATTGGATAACGAAACGAGAAGATATACATATATATATATATATATATATATATATATATATATATATATATATATATATATATATATATATATATATAGTGATTATGACTGTTGAAATATTATTCTGTATAAAAGAAGTTCTACTAAAAGTGACGAGTAATGAACTCAGAGCATTATAATTTTTTTTTTAACACGAAGGAGTCTAAAAAACTTATTTATATTTTTGAACTTTAAAATTTAAACATTTTCAAAATTAATCTTTTTTAGGAGAATCTGTTCGATTTCGAATAACCCTGAGAATTGAATTCATGTCTCATTTTCGAAAGGACCTCTGCAGGATAAACGTCTCAAAATGATTTATTCACGACGAAATTTTTATGGAAGTGATTAAAATTGAATAGTCTCAATGAGTGATATGTGAATATATAATTGTATTACAAACATGCACACACATATACATATATAATATATATATATACAGTGTGTACATAAATTGATAGGGATATTGAAATTAGAGAAGGTAATACAAAAAGCTGGAAAAATATTATTCATGATTATGAGATTTATTTATCTAAAAATAATGAATTTATTAGTTTTAAAAAATTGGTATGCTAATTTGGATTATTTATCACGAGCATTGAAATTTATAATTAAAAATGGGTTTTTAACTGTTCGCAAAGTCGCCAGACTATAAAGCATTCCATTGCTTTGATTTGCATTCACAGTTGGATTGGTGCCTTCGGGCAAGCACACGTGCAAGAACTTAAAAATGTGTGGGTAAGTAGTCGCTTACCTCTTACATGGAGACGGAAATTAATGATTATGGTGATATATGTATATTTTTTTTCTAGTAAAAGTGAACGAGAAACGAGAAACGAGAAATAATTGTTTATTTTCTTCATAAGGGTTTTTTATGTTGCTGGGAATGACAGAAATTTTGTAAATTTGCAGGAGACGGCTCGAGTAAAATGCATGGAATGATGAAGTAAAGTTTATTTAAAAAAATGATTGTTTTCTTTGTGACGGTTTTCATTTTTATAATGGTTTTTCTTTTCACTAGGAATGAAGGAAATTTCATACATTCGAAAGGGGACTTAACAAGGCATCTCTTGGGAAAACTAGAAACTTCTAGTTCAACTATAATACGATAGAATGCGTTTGAGGTATTGACAGGATGGAAATATCATAAATACACAATGGCGTGGCCAGAGTGAATGATAAGGATCATGGAATCATGCGGCTCCTCTGATTGGACGTTCATTTCATCACCTGATAATATAGAATCATTAATTGTTACACAATCCTAGGCATGTGTAGTTAACATTTTCAAGTGATTCAGTCAGTCTGTTGGAAATCATCTTGCATGTAATGTTATTGATGCGACCTGTGATTTTTCGTTGTTTATTGATTTATGTGAAGTGATCGGTTTTTGGTTAATTCAACGTGATTTTTTAAATTCATGTGCATTTCATTAAAATATCCTAATAAAGTTTTTCTGATATTTGATTATATAAGTAGATAACAAACCTTTCATTATATAGTGCGATCGTTTTAGTAATTACAATTTTATAGAAAGGTCTTTAGTGTTTTCAATTACAGTGTGTACAACAGCAAAGTTCAAAGATGTTCCTCCCTTCAGCTTCACAGATCTGTCGATCATTTCGTCTATTGCACAATTTCAGGTAAAGTTGTTCTCAGTCTGTTCAAAAGATCTCTCGCAGTTAATGTTACAGAGTCGAATGTTTTTTTTTTTCATTTTATGAAATTTAATTGGGTCGATTTCTGTATAGCAGGTATGTACCCTTTTTTCATATCATTTGTTTTTAACATATAATCTTTTTTTTTCATAATTTATTCTTTTAATGCAGATAGATCCTTACAAAATAAATATTAAAAATATATATATATAAAATAGTGTATACATATATATAATATAGTGTGCCAACGGAAGGGTATACCGTTTGTTGTGTTAAGATAATTAATATACTAATATAACTTTATGTGTATATTCATGAAGAAGTTTGAACGTATTCGGTCAGATAAATGTTAATGGAGTATATATGTATATATATATATTATATATATATATATATATATATATATATATATATATATGTATATATGTGCGTATATAAGATTACGATAAGCAGGTAGCAATTGTCGATGTTCACAGAATTTGGGAAATTAGACGCGTACTAGAACAGCGAAGTGTGAATAATATTCAGAAGATAATTGGTTTTTTGCCGTGAGCCACGGATTCGTCGGACGACGGTGACGAGAACGAGAAAAAGTGTATATTAGTTTTTACCTTTGGTCGTGGCTGATGATAGCTTGTTCGCAGGCTGCTCCGTATTCGTTGATCGAAGTCTACGATTTTATTTTTCAAGTTAATAATATATTGAACGATATTTACGGAACAAGTTAGTTAGTTTCGTTTGTTTTTAGTCTAATTTTTAGTTACCGCCATCAGATTGATCGCGATTAAATTGTTTTATTTTTATTTTCCTTTTTCATTTTATTATAATCGCGCAAAACGTACAGACAAGTGAAAATAAAAAAAGTAAGAAAATACTAGTCGCGCCGATTCCTATATCATATGCGGTAACATTTACTTCTAATTTTATTTAATCCGTTTATAATAAAGTATTCGTGTTATCAATACGTCTAGTCAAACATAGTCATATATATATGTATATATATATATCAAATTCGGAGTTTCGCAATGGTTGTATAGAAGAAAAACTCTCGGTGATAGTTCGGCTACCATATAAATTTGGACATTATTAAGCAGTAACGTTATAAAAAATAAAATTCACATCGATGTGGAAATTTGGAGTGCACAAGTAAATTTATTAAAATATATCGAAATTCGTGAAGTATACAAGATATCAAGATAAGTATATGTGTATATGTGTACTTGTGGATATGTTTATAAATATGTATGTATACCGATTTATATAAATATCGTATGTATATTTCTCTTATATGTTATCTACATATTTTTTTTTATTTATTCGTGGTTTAAAATCCACCATATTTGTTTATTTGCACATTGTGGTATTTTATATGTATAAATATATTCGATCATATTAGTATACTCATAATTTTTTTAAGATCAATTTTATTTGTAACGTATTATCTTTATTTAAAAGGACGACTAGTACGTTACAAATTGGCGACCATTAAAAAGAAAAAAAAAAGAAAATAGGGTTAATACTATAATTTTATAAACTAAGACAACAGGGACGTTATAATATATATAATTTTTTATGATATTTTATAATTGTGTTGCAAAGATCTATCTTAAGAGAATAAATATATATTTTATTATATTAACCCCAGTTAGATATGGTTTTAGCTTAATAGTAGCAATTTCATAGAATAATTTTATTAAATTTGTAGGCAAATTTAGATTATATCGATGTATATTGATCCTGTAAGAATCGATATGCCACCACGAATAGTGAAAGAAGTAAATAAGAAAAAAGAAATCTGGTTCGAAGGCAAACATTATTTTATATATACGCGTAATGAAGTAAGTTATAACGGAGAATACGAATACCCCGTATTTATGTTTTGTAGCAAAAATGGTAACGAATGAATGACGATATAAATAAATACAATTTTTTTAAAGTATGAATAGAGGTATAGTTTTTAAAAAATCATGTAATTAAATCTGTTTCAGGTTATAGTTGTAAATCATGGAATTATTTGTTACATACTCGTAGTATAATATGGGCGATATAATAGAGAGTTTCGAATATTTCGATTATAGACCGTCTATAACGGAAAACATAAACGAGTTCGGGACGGAGATAAACATGTACAACGAAGAGATCGTAACTCAACCATTTAAAAGTTTGATCGTAATAACTTGGAAAATAACGTTAAAAGACGAAAAATATGTTGAAATAGACAAAAAAGTGAACGTATTTGTTCGATCGTATAGATTATCATTTAGGTGATAACAAGGTCGATAGTATAAGAAAACCGGGTATTTTTACCACGATGAACGGATTAGTATCGTTTGAAAATGATCTAAAGTATAGTAATACCGGTTGGCGTATTACAAATTCTTCGATGAATATTCTAAATGAAAAGGGACATGTTTCATTCTGTATACCCGTGAGTACGATAATCGGATTTTTCGAAGATTACAAGAATTTTCTATATCGTATTCCTCAAAAATTGACGTTTTATAGATCGACGATAAACGTAGACATACTAGGGAATATTTCAATAACCGATAAAGATAAATATTCCATTACATTAAGAGACATAACATGGAGAATGACCCAAATAAAGTTATCGATCGAGCAAGAAACGCGAGTTAGAAAAGAAATTTTAAATAATACGGACTACGAACTACTATAGAGAAGTTGGCTATACCAAGGTACAATGATTTCATCTGAGGCTGAATTTACTTGAGGTATTCCGGTATCATATTCGAAAACCAAGTACGTACTAATAGGTTTCCAGAAAGAAAAAAATATTTTGACTTACGATTTATTAAATTTAGAAAACGTTCAAATTTTATTGAATAATAACGTTTACTATCCGAGAGAAAGATTGAATTTGAAATATAGCGAAAATAAATGCGCTAATCTGTATCAAATATTTAAAAACTTTAAAGCTTCTTATTACGACAAACACGAATACGAGATGAATCCTATAGTCGACTATTGTACGTATGTATCAAAGTATCCGGTTATTGCTATATATTGCTCGTATCAATGGAACGTTATAAAAGAATCGTTGATTAATATTAATTTGTTAGTGCTAGCACTGCTTGGGGTAGACCATATAAAATGCTGTTTAAGCATAGGTCTGATGTGTTACTGCCAGATATTAGGGCAGGCAATCAGACCATGGTCTCTGAGCATGAAAAACTCAATGCTTTATTAGACTATTTTTTTCCATCCAAAATTGATTCTCCTTTGATGGTGCTTCCTGTCGGTGGCTGTAGCTCTCCTGTTGTTGATTCCAATAAGATCTCAGATATTGTTAAAAATTTGTGTAATAGGAAAGCACCTGCTGATGACATGGTTAGTAATTTTCTGGTTAAAAAAATCCATTCTATTTTTCCTTCATTGTTGCAAACTTTATTTCAAAAATGTTTAGATTTTGGTCTTTTCCCGGATTGTTGGAAGTCAGCATGTTTAAAGCTGCTTGCTAAGCCTGGTAAAGATCCTTCTGAGTTGTCAGCTTATAGGCCTATCTCCTTGCTTAATTGCATGGGGAAGGTCTATGAAAAAGTTATCAATGGAATGCTACTTCAGGAGATTACAGTTATGGGCGTTTTGCATCACCACCACTTTGGTTTTCGCTCAGGTTTATCAGCTGAACATGCAATTTATACTTTAGTTTCAACAGTGGAGCAGTACATTTCTGATGGCTGCTCTGCTGTTGTTATATCTTATGATGTTAAAGGTGCTTTTGACAATTGTTGCTGGTCAGCAATTGTTGATATACTTAAAAATAATAGCATTAACGCTTTTATTACAAATGTCATTATAGATTACTTTAAGAATCGTTCTGCAACACTTAAGCTTGGGTCGTCAGCTGCTACAAGAACATCTACATGCGGAGTTCCTCAGGGGTCGGTCCTTGGACCGACTCTATGGAACATTTTATACTCCACTGTACATCACAGTGTTGAAAAATATTGCTTTAATGTAAATGCCTGTTGTCAGCTTGTTTCGTATGCTGATGATCTATGTTTAGTGTTCAAAGCAGAAAGATCTTCATCTCTACCGCTTCTCACTTGTATTTCTAAATACTTGGAGAGTGTGGTAGCGGAGTTAGGACTAGTGTTTTCCCCTGCAAAGTGCCAATTTTCTGTGTTTGGCAATGATGCATTCATTACCCACATCAGAAGTCTGGAATTATTATCTGATTCCAGCATACCATATACTTCAGAATTGAAATACTTAGGAATTATTATTGATAAGAAATTATCTTTCATCCCTCATTTCCAGTATGTTTCTGGTAAGTGTACTGATATTTATAATAAGTTACTGCGCTTACAGAAGAATGCTTGGGGTTTATCATTTAGAGAACGTCTGATACTATATAAAGGCCTCATTCAGGCCCATTTTGGCTATGGCGCAGCCATTTACGTTAATAAAAGAATTATTGCTCTAGCTAACAAGCAGCAAAGGAAGTTTCTACTTCGAATTGCTTCCTTGTACCGGACTACACCTACCTCTGCTGCCTGTGTTCTCTGTGGAGTGCTGCCACTTGATTTATTTCTTGTTGGTAGGGCTCTCGTTGGTGAGCACAGGCTCAAGGGGGGGTGTGGTACAGATTTCAAGCATTCGAACCTGCTAGGTGGATTCTCAGTACAGTCTATGTGTTACCGTGAGTTTAAAAAGTATATTTCCTCCTTATTAATTGCGAAGTGGCAGTGCAGATGGGATGAAGCCCAGACCGGTAGGAAGACTTATGCCTTCCTGCCTGTTATTTCTTTGCGATTGAAGATGTTATCATTTGATGTTAACTTTTATAGTTCTCAGGTGTTGTCAGGTCATGGCAGGTTTGGTTCCTACCTTCATAGGTTCCATCTTGTTGGTGAACCTTGCTGCACCTGCTGTAACTTGGGTGAAGTAGATGATATTCATCATACACTGTTTATTTGTCCCGCATTTGATTCAATCCGTCAGAAACACAACATTAGACCTACTGATGTATATCCTGTTGGCACGAAAGTTAGGAACTTCCTTTTGCTTGCTGAGCAGATTATGTTGTTAAAATTTAAAATTTCTTAATTTCACGGCAGTCTTCATTTGATTGTAGTGGGGTCAATGGCTCTTGTTTTTAGTTATTAATATGTGCATATGTGTATGTCTTTTTATATATATTATGTTTATAAATTATAAGTTTGTAGTTAAATTTCATAATCTTTTTTTTCCTTTTTTTCTTAGGTATAAGCTATACCTTTTAAGATAAGACTATTTCTTTTTGCTTTTTTTAATATTTTTTCTTTAGCTTTTTTTAATATTTTTTCTTTTACTTAATGTTTTTATTTTTTAATTAATCTTTTGTACAAACTCAATACTATTTACTTGATGGTAGAAGGGACTATGTATTCTCATCCCTTCTTCCATACAATAAGTTAATTTTAAGTGTGGAGGTCTCTTCGTTTGTGTTGGGACCTCCTTTTCTCTACTTTAACTCCCTTTTTTTTTATTAGAGGGAGGGGGTTTTTAGTGGGTAAAAATCCCACACGCTGATTTTGGTTCCCTTGTAGTGCATCTATGTGCACTGCAGCAATAAAAACAAAATTCTTATGTATCAGTGTCTTATGAAGATTTTCCCCCTCCCGCTTTAAAAAAAAAAAAAAAAAAAAAAAAAAAATATTAAAGTAGTATTTAATTGGCGAGATAACACACCATCGAACGTAACGATTCATTGCGTGTTAATAATGGACGATAAAGCCGTATACGGTCCTCTAAATAACAGAGTAATTCATTAAGAAAAGTATATAAATAATAGCACTCGCGTATTACGAATTTTAGATTAATCGTATGTAAGAAATAGTATATAAGTAGGTGTAGTTGTTAAAAAATTTAGTCTTACATAGACATTTGTACTGCATACACGTGTGTTTACTATATAATGGTTAACGATAGATTTAGAAATAGTCCTTCTAAGGACTATTCGTACGTTATCGATTTCCAAGGTTTTAAAAGTATTAAAAATACATTTATAATAAAGGAACTGGCGATTGCATCTCTTTGAGATGACCGAATTGTTCATTGTATGGTAAAATCACCTCGTATACGGACACGTGGTATAGAAGAACAGATAAATTTTTTGACCAAAAGATATCGCAAAATTAATTGGGATACGTGGAATTTCACGAAGCGGTTAAATTATTACGCGAAACTGTCGCAAACGCGTACATAGTATACGTCAAAGGAACGGAGAGATTAAACTATATAAAAGAGTTTTTGGGAAATAAAATTGATGTATTCGACTTGGATCTATTAGGATGTCCAAAGGCTAAAGATTGGGTAGTTTACTCTATAAACCGCTGTAAGCGTTGTTTTTATAAAAACCATGGCTATTTACCGGATCTAGCCAGAGATACAAATGTACATTGTGCGTTAAAACTAGCTATTACGTATAGAGATTGGCTAATTAATTTTATTTAAAATGAGTTTTCAAATATCGTTAAATCACGCGACATCTAATATACGTCGCGAATATCAGCAAGGGATCAAATTAGATCGTCCGTACAAAGTTGCTTTAAAAAGGTTTGTAACGTACAATAGCATTCCAAATATTTCGGAAAATTGTAAGAATAACGAGTTAACATTACTATACCTACGGGTACGTACGAATTGAACGATATAATAGAATTTATTCAACAAAAGGAAGAAATTACAAACGCGGAAGTAGGAATTAGGTTAAATTCGAATACGTTAAAAATAAAATTATATTCGGAATGGATTATGGATTTCACAACTGCAAACTCGATAGGACGTGTACTTAGTAAACATAAACTCATACCGGGACAAACACATTATTCAAACGACCGTATAGATATCTTTACTATAAATAACATTAAAATTAGATGTAATTTAATAAAATGTAATATAACTGACGTAAATTTAAACGATAACACGTTGTACGAATTTCCACTAAACGTTCAAGTTGATGAAAAAATTATCGAAAGACCTAATTATTTATCATTTTACCGCGTAAATACGAATGAAATAAATTACATATCCGTTAAGATAGTTGATCAAAATGAAAAATTGGTCGATTTTAGAGATGAGAGCCTAAGTATAATACTACTATTTAAGACCTTATAACCATGTTTTCCAACGAGGGATTTTTAAAACTAGTAAATAAAGTATCATCGAATCTCGAATAAAAATACAAAAACTATAGTAAACATTTATAACGACTAATAAAAACGACTTTGATAACCGCTATTATCGAATACGAACTAATACTGGTTATAAATTGACTCCGTGTAAACATAAATTATTAAAATAGACGATTACGTAACCGTCGGAGAAATGTTAAAAGAGAAGCACGAACACTCCGTACAGGAGAAATCGGGAAACAAATAAAACTCGAGCAGGAGTACGAGAACATTGTTAAACCTCTAAGAACGATATATACTCAACTAGACAATATATTACCATCCATAATAACCTGAGAAAAATCTATCGCTCCATTAGCTGTTGATTCGTTCGAAAAAAGTATAGAACCTCGTGAAATACCAAAAATATACGCAACAGCAGCTTTAGCTATAGAACTCTATCGAAATACCGCAGGAATTTGTACAAACATTAGGTCCGGTAGCCTCCAAATACATGAAAAACTATTTGTCGAAAAATGTAAAGATAGACTCCACTTTGGTATTCGTATCGAGGATGAGACTACGTACATAGGTAATTCACCGATAATTATAGAGAACGATAATATAAAGTTACTAAATACCGACTACTGGTACGAAGGTTCGCGAGGATTATGGGAGTTATTAACATTGGAAAACCTAAAAATTACAACGAAAAATACTTGAAAGTATACAAAGAACTTTTGTTAGAAATTAGTTCGTATAAACAAAAAAAAGACCCGAATGGATTATTCGGGTCTGCGCTTGAAAAGTAGTATAGGACATAAATATAATGTCATAATTAAGTCGATTTTAATTAAACATAATATTTTAAAAAAACGTCGAAAAAACAGGTGCAGGATTACAAAGAATTCGTATACTCGAACAATATCGACGAATTGTTAAACAGATTGTGTATATTATATGGTGAAGTAAAAGCCGGTAATAATAAAACTTTAATAATTAACGAAATTATAAACATTTTACAAGAATTTAAAGAAGAGGATGGATTACAAACAAAAAAGACTAGAAAAAATCGCGCAAATTCTACCCGTAAAAAAAGGTAGCGGACTGATTAACGATATAATCGACAAATTATCTTTCGAGGCTCATTTACCGGGCGGTTATCAATACGCCGATTCTGGTACTAATCTTGATTTGAAATTAGATAAAAAAGTCAAACATAAAAATAAATTAGACGAAGTGGTCATGATGTATCACGATATAGCGTATTCCAAGTATAAAAATTTGAACGACAGACATAAAGTGAATTTACAACTGGAAAATGAAGCGTGGAAACGTGTACTCGCTAAAGATTCCAATTTAGCCGAAAAATCTAATGCGTGGCTTGTAACAAACGCTATGAAAGTCAAAAGAGTTGTCGGTAATGGTTACATCAAACATCCAGTTAACATAAGCACGGAACAAGGGAAACTTATTGCGAAAACTAATAAACCCGTGACTTTAAAAATAAATAAAACGAGAAATAAAGATTCCGTAATGAACGAAACGTATTTACCGTTAACCGAATATCAAATTAAAAGGATTAAAAAAGATTTACCTATAAAATTATCGGTTAAACAACTTGAACATATAAAAGTAGGTGGTTTCTTACCGGCTTTACTCGCCACTGCACCGGCTGTAGCTGCTGTAGGGTCTTTAATAATCAACGTTATAAACACGTATTAAGAATGGAAACGATAAGTTAATGGAAGAACGAATACGTCATAATAAAGCGATGGAAGGTGAAGGACTATACGTCAATAAAAAACCTAAAGACGGTAAAGGAATATTGGTAAATAAAAAAAAATGGCTCCTAATAATAGTAATCATGTACGATTTTGTTGTATTAGTAAGCGTTTTGTGATAGCAAACCGGTTGGCGATCGGTGCTACGGTACCGGGACCATATGTATGAAATGTAATTGTTCCTATCACTTTGTATTTCTTTATTTATTAATTTATTAAGATCCTCATAATCATTTGAATCTGTTATTTAGTTTTCCCGTTTTTTATTTGATTCCTCTCATTAATTAGTTTGAATGTTGCCTCGGAGATCCACGTCTTCTTTTTTGTTTGTACTTTACTGTGAATTTTCTTCACAGTTTCATGAATCACTGATATTCTCTCCACAATTCATCGGCCATTATATTATTATTTTCGTACATGTGAGGAGTTTCGTTTAGTTTAGCTTTTAATTGCCGGCTGTTCTTTATTTTATTGAAGCCTGAGACATGCCTCAATTACTAAAGCCTTGTGGTCACTGCCACAATCTAATCCTGGTTATGTCTTCACATCTTTTATCGAAGATCTCCACCTTGTTCACATAAGTACATAATCTATTTGGTTTCTGGTTTGTCCATTTGGTGAAATCCATGTGTAAAATCGTCGCTTGTGATGGTTGAAATTTGAATTTATTACAAATAGGTTGTTTTCTGAACAAAAATCGATTAGCATTTCCTGCTTTTGTTCCTATCTCCTAAGCCATATTTTCCAACAGTAGATCTTAGATGATTATCGTTTTTGGTGGTTCCTACTTTTGCGTTAAAGTCACCTATTACTAGTAATATTTCTCTGTTAGGAACTTTTTTTATCGCCGTGCATAGCTCATCATAAAACTCTTCCATTTCTTCATCTGACCCTTGAGTTGTTGGTGCGTATATTTGAATAATATTTATATTTACTGGCTTCCATTTTATTTTCACTGATATAATACGATCACTTATTGTTTCATATCCTAGTAATCCCGATGATATCGCTGAATTTATTATTATCGCTACTCCGTTTCCTGATTTCGTTTTCATTGCTTGAACATACTATCAAGTTACCGCTGGTTGATACAAAAAGTCCACTCTGTTTCAAGTGCGTTTCGGCTACGCCAACTATTACTATTTCTTTAGTAATATTCTCTACTATACCCAGTTTGCTTTGATGGTTAAGTCCTCTTATATTTCATGTTGCTATTTTTGTTATTATGATTTTCCATTTATCCTACAATTTTCATAGAGAACATATAGGTCTTTTCAAAAAAGTAAATTTTCTTGTTTCGGGAAGTATTTATTTATTCATCAATATCTATCAAAACACTTTCCCTACTTTGGTCTCTTCCGTTTTGGGAACAGGAAAAAGTTGCAAGAATCTATATCTGGTGAATATGGTGGTTGAGGCATGATTACTGTGTTGTTTTTGCCCAAATAATCACGAACAAGCACCAATGTCTGAGCTGGTGCATTATCATGATGCAAAATCGATGATCTATTTTTTCACAATTCCGATTATTTGAGAGTTATAGCTTCATACAAACGTTGCATAACCTATTTGTAATGTTCCTTATTAACCGAACGACCAGTTGGAAATGTTGCACCGTGCCACTGTAATCGACAAAAACAGTGGGCAAACTTTTGATTGAACTTTGCATGATTTTTTCGGTTTTGGCTCTTTTGACTGGTTTCATTGGGATGATTTCGTCTTGGTTTCGTTCGTCATAACCCACGTTTCATCTCCAGTTATGCCGCTTTTGAGCACATTAGGCGTTGCCGACGTCATTGAACAATTCCCAAGCGATATTATTGCCACATTGATTTCGATCAAGATTTAGCAATTTTGGAACAAACATCGCTGACGTATGTTCCATGACTAAAAAATCCGAGAAAATTGCATTGCATGAACCGATTGATATACCAACATCCTCTGCAGCTTCCCTAATAGTGTTTCGACGATTTTCCAAAACCATTTTCCTCACTGTTTCTGTGTTTTCTTCGTTTGTTGACGTAATCGTAACAACAGGACGATCTTCAACATTAACATCTTCTCGGCCTTCTATAAATCAAATGTACAATTCATAAGTATTCTTTTGTGACACACTCGACTATACGAACTCTACTAAAGTGCGTTGGAGCAGTTTATTTCTTTTCTAACGAGATATTTAATACATATTCATTGATCGATTTCTTTCAAAATTGAAATATCGAACAACACACAAAAACGTGACTAAACTTTCCTATTGTTAAAAACAAACTACTAATCCAGAATGGTTGAAAATGATAGCACATATAATAGCAACAATGTAGCAACATAATAAAAAAAAATCGATAGTTGAATGTACACAGCCCGCAAAAGTTCATATATATATATATATATATATAAATGAAAATGACAATGAAAACGAATGTAAATTCAGAAACACGTCTTAACTTTGAGAACGCTCGAAACAGACTGATATGACCATCTGTAAAAAATACCAACATCAGAACAGCTGAGCGGTAGTATAATCGAACACCTGACAACTAAGAATGAATCTGATTGGTTGTTCAATAGAACCATACACAGATAAGAAGTCGGAAGACATCGAACCAGACGCAATGACGCTGCAGCAATTGAACTTTGAACAATATCAAACAGTAAGAAAAATGAACAATTCTATATAAATTAATAAATAAATGAATAATGGAAAACAAAACAGTTTCTTGTGAAATACAACTGAAATGTAAGAATATCTGCAAA
The DNA here is from genome assembly GCA_032883995.1 of Coronaproctus castanopsis. Classification (NCBI taxonomy): domain Eukaryota; kingdom Metazoa; phylum Arthropoda; class Insecta; order Hemiptera; family Monophlebidae; genus Coronaproctus; species Coronaproctus castanopsis. The sequence goes on from CM065052.1 coordinate 245,563,967, forward strand.
AGCATTAATTAGGAATAGTGATATCAACGTGATATTGAATACTTACATGATGGAAAATTTGCAATATCAGTCTGAATTCTGTATCCAGCCTGGAGGACCAATAATTGTGTACAATATACTACAATATGAAAATAAGTATTTGGAATTCGATTGAATTGAATTTAAAACAGATCTTGAACAGTACTGTTATTTCATATACTTTCATTTTACTCCTCTTAAAATCCGAGCTGTTTCGGTCCCTTGATTCTTAAAATTCATATAATCATCCTTATTTTTAGTAGAATGCCATTTTTTCCACATCTGGCTTCTTTTTTCTAACGCTTGTAATTTCGTTCCACCATCTGTGTTTACGATTTTTCTTGAGTAGCGCTAGATCAAATGCTACGTTCACGAGTTTTGTTTTAACTGCAGTCCATTCTTCTGCTTTTATGCTTTTCAACTTTTCTTGAAACTCTATGCTCCTTGGATTCAGAATTTGTATATCTATCTTTTGGCAATTTTAGTTGTTGGCTTAATATTTTATTTTGTGGTAGAAATTTTTTAACTTAATTTCGGTTAGGTAATGGTCTGTTTCAATATTCACCCCTTTTCTAACCTTCACATTCATTATCTCCCTTTGGTTCTGGTAAGATATCGTCACATGATCTATCTGAAACTCTCGTAGATTTGGATTTGGAGATTTCCATGTTTTTTGCTTTCTTGGTAATGACATTAATTTAAGGTTAAAACCTTGACATATCTCTATCAACCTATCACCATTTGTCCGCCTATGTGCGGCATATTACAGTTTTTTTGTATTTTCTTTCTTTACCGACTTGAGCATTAAAATCTCCTATTAATATTTTAATATTATTCATAGGAATTCTTGACATTTCATGCTCCAGAAGTTCCCAGAATTGTTCAACTTTTTCAGGATTTTGTCGATTATATCGTTGTTAATTTGAGCATGACAATTTATCAACGTATATGTTTTATTTGTACATCGTATAGTCATGATTGATAGACGTTCGCTCGACGAGTAGACGTTTGTAATTGAGTTTAATATCCATTAACACATTTAATGGGTTAAATTCCTCGGGATGAACTAGTTTTTATGATTATCTCGTTAAATTTTCATTAATTCATTGATTTCTGTTAAATTAACGTTTTTTATTATCGCATATCGTTTTTTATTACAGCCTAATTCCAGTGGATAATATCAATTTGATTTTCCTAGTTCTACTCGTACCATATTTTTCCCCACTAAATTCATTTTATCATATTTAAATTTATTCTCCTTCTGTTTTTATATACATTGTACCATATCGTCTTAGTTTGTTCAATTGTTTTGTTTGTATTTCTTCCTTATTAAATTTATTGTATATTCAATGGTAAACCAAGTATTTGATGTGACACATTTATCTTCCAATAACAATCTTCCTTTCTTTAAGGCATAATCTATTAGTGAACCATTTATAATTTGAAATTGTATGCAAACCTAAAATTTGCCCAAAGCATATACTTATAAAAATGAATCACAACATTCTATCTAATTTGTAAATGAGTTTTTTTAATGTTGAGCCGTATCATTCATTGGTATTATCTTTGACAAATAATTTTAAACACTTATCTTGTTATTATTATTTTTATACCGTTTACATTCTTTTTCAAAATCCTCAAGCCATCTTTTAGTTTTCTATCGTTTTCTCCGAAATTTGTCAATAATAAATTTTCTTTCAACATCTGATAATGTAACTTTCTTAATATTCAGTTGTTCTTGAAGACTTTCAACTAGTTTTATTAATTTATAATGAGTGTATTCAACATTTGTTGTTGTTTACAACTCCATACCTTATTTTTCACTTTGTTGTTCTTCGAGATATATTTCGTTAAAAACAAAATTTTCATCACTATCCAAATATAATGCAGCTATTTATTTTGGTAATGTTACTGTTAACACTTTGAAGACGGCACTCCTGAAAATAAAACTCATTCTCACGACGGCTGACGTGCAGTGCACGTTTTTATAATTCTTCTACTCTCGACGACTTGCCGAAAAAAAAGTCTCTATGGCACGACGGCTGACGTGCAGTGCACGTTTTTTCATTATGGAATTAAATATCTTTTTACTCGTTAAACTTGCACGTCTGTAGTATGCGTAGTTCGATTCCTCGTAGTTTTTTCTTTTTATATAGTTTTTACCCCATCGAAATACTTCACATAGAACTCGTTTTATTGTTTCTGAAAGAATGCGAGACTAAACCAGTTACAAATGAAGAAATGATAAATCTTTTTAAAAATGAAACAAACAGATATGCTGGCAGTATTATTGCAAACCTCAAGCGTCAAAATAAGCTTCGAGAAAATTCTATTTGGCATTTGTGGAGATGTGTACAAAAGCACGAAGTATATGGTTTCCTTGCAATTATAATACACATGTCATTGGTAAAAAAGGGCGAGCTTAGCGATTATTAGTCACATTGTGAACCGTTACACAGTACATTTGCATCTCAAATTATGAGTCGTGACAGATTCAAGGCAATTTTTTACATGCTACATCTGAATAACAATGCTAATAACATAGAAAAAGGTGAAACAGGACATGATCCGTTGTTTAAAATAAGACCATTTTTAGATACATTTTTGGGTAAAAGTATTGAAAGCTTTATTCCATATGAAAATCTTTGTTTAGATGAAGGTATATGTCCTTTTCGTGGTAAAATAAGTTACAAGGTCTACATGAAAAATAAACCGAATAAATATGGAATGAAAATATACATTTTGGCAGATGTGAAAACAGGTTACATATTAAAATTCGAAATATATACTGGGAAAAGTGACCTCACCGACAATTCTGTAAAAGGTGTTGTTTCTAGAATGTGTAGGGAATATCTGGGGAAAATGCACACTATTTACATGGATGGGTATTATTCCTCCCCCGATATTTTTCAATTTTTGAGAGAGAATAACACATTCGCTGTTGGAACAGTAATGAAAAACAGAAAAGGACTTCCTAAAGATTTAATTGCACAAAAGCTGAAGAAAGATGAAGTTACTTTCTGAACGAAGGCTAACATTTTGTGTATTAAATGGCATGATAAAAGAGATGTATACATGCTATCCACAAAACATAATTTTGATATGACATTGACAAAGTGTCGTTCCAAAACTGGTTACCAGACGAAATTGAAGCCAACATGTGTTGTTGATTATAATTATAACAAAACTGGTGTCGACCACGTAGATCAAATGTTATTATATTATCCATTTAATCAACATACACTAAAATGGTGGAAGAAATTATTGTATAAAGAAGTAACGAAGAAGAAAAAAGTCAAATTGGAGACGTTTATGTGTAACCTGGCTTTGCACCTAGCGGAAAGAGCAGGTAATTTTAGTTTCATTTTTTTTTCAAAAAAAAATCCTAACAATATTGTTTTCAACTCTTTCAGTCGATTGATTTTTAAAAATGTTTACAGAAAACTTTTCACATCAATTGTGATGATACTCGCATAACGTACGGTGATTTTTTTGCTACATTCTTCTTTTTTACACACTTTTGCTCTGAAAACACTATACATTGCAATTTTCGTTCGAATTCCAATATTTGATCAATAATACATATTACTAAATATTCTATAATTTACTTTTTCTCAAATTCAAGAAAGGTTGCACTAGTACAACAAATTATTTATAATGAAATCTGTTGTAGGGAAAGAACTGGATGAACCCGTGCGGTTCGGAACATCAGCTGGGAGGTTACTGGGTCGTCATTTTCCGTCACGGGTAACATCAACAGGCGAAAAGAAAAGACCTGCACGTAAATGTAAAGTTTGTGTAGAAAAAGGAAGACGGAATGGAAAAAAAATAAGGAAAGAAACTGTTTTTCAGTGTAGCAGTTGCGATGTAGGATTGTGCATTCCAGATTGCTTTAAAATTTTTCACACAAAATCCGAATATTGGTTATAAATTCTTGTTGTTTCACCTTTCAGTTAAAAACTATATATATATATGTGATAGAGTAACAATATACTAATTAATTAAATCGCAGGGTACATATTTTTTATTGAAAACTTTTACTTTTCATGTGTAAAAATTTTGTAAATTGGAAAAAAATTTCAGGTAATTGTATAAAGTATATCGCGGCGTGTATATTACATTTCTCGGTGGGAATTATATTTACTAAAAATTTAGACTTTCTGTAAAAAAAAACATTTTTCCGTTTGCAAAAAGGCTAAATTTTGAGTGTGTGATTAATTTTTGAAAATACATCAAAAAACAGCCGTCTACACAGGGAGAAATCGAAAAACGTGCATGGCACGTCGGCCGTCGTGCTAAAGTGTTTTATTATCTGTAACCCCGTCGAGAGCGAGAGAATTTTAAAAACGTGCACAGTGTTAAATTAAGAAATTGGCCATATTTTTTCATACCATTTTTTACTGTGTTAATGTTAAATAAAGCAGTATGTATTGACTCACCTTGAATTTCTTCTGGAAATTTATATATTGTTTCGTTCGTTAACATTTTTATAGTTTTAATTGCATTTATGACTTAAATCCTGTTCTCCTCGTTCAATTCTGATTTTTAATTAAATCAAAATCGATTTATAAAACGTTTCGTAAATGAATTAACTTCCACTCGATTTTAACTAAAATGTAAATTGTTTATTTATTAACAGTACAATATAATACAGTTGAAATTAAGATAACATTATTTTAACAATTCATAAACTTACCTAAAAAGTAAAATCGATTTTGATTAGTTCGTAATTTGAATCAAAAAGTATACAATTATGAAATAACAAACAAAATAGATTTATTTACTAATGGTTTTTTTTTTCTTTTGATTTTACAGTTTTCTGTTTCGTAATGTTAAATAAAATGGAAGCAGCGCAACCATTTTATATATATTATATATATATATATATATATATATATATATATATATATATATATATATATATATATATTACAGACTTATACATACTTTAAAAACAAATATATTTCTGAAGTACGGGTTTAAAAATATTTATTAAAATCCACTACAAAATAATTATTCGGTTTTGTTTAGGTTTTTGCTAATTTGCCATTTACTGTTTCCATGCTGTAATCTGTTACGGATCATAGTTGCAGAATATCGCAGCATCGTCAGCAAAAAGTCCAACTTGCGTGTTGGCTGGGTTCGGAAAATCGTAGAGATATCGTGTAAACAAAAGTGATCCGACTATACTGCCTATATTTTATTATTTTGTAAAGAATACCCGCGTGCCAAGTTGTACCGAATGCTTTGGAAATTTTAAATAGTATCATGCCAGTATGCTAAAGTTGAAATTGTGGGTGATGGAGTCGGTTATTCTGCATATTTGTTGCGTCGTAGAGTGATAAGAATAAAAGGCGAATTGAAAATTTAGAATTATGTTATTGTTGTCAACGTGAGATATTAATCTAAGATAAATCACTTTTTAAACAACTTTACTTGGTTACTCAGTAAGCTAATGGGGCGAATGTTGCAGAAGGATCCTTTCTCTGCTTAAAAAATACTTCTTTCATTCGAAATTACTTTTAAGGATGACTTCCTTAAAATATACATAACGAATCATGACCGATTTTAAAATCTTTTTTATACAATTTCATCATGATTTAATTCATCGAGCTTTGAAATCCAAATCCTGACTCGCGTTTCTTTATAAGCTCTTATTGGTTGTTCTAATGAATTTACGAATGTATCAATTAAAGGAAGATATCGAGATGTATGGAACGATTCAGGTACCGAGATCTCAACTTCTGTTGCTGTTGAACGGTTATCTAAAGTATTTAAGCATTTTATCTTCGTAAACGCTCACCGTGATAATCCGTTAGATCTGTTTCTCCCCTAAACTTTTATAATACGAAAAATTATCTCTTTTTCGATGAGATATAAATCGAAATTTACGCTTAAGATCGCAAAAAATATATTAAAATTTTTTTCAGCATTCTGTTTTTATGAAGCCCTAAAGTCGTACACCAAGTGCTCTTATGTAAATCCGGCCTTGTATGATTAGTAAATTATGATTTATAAAGCTTTAATTTATATTAGACATGTAATTTGTGAGATATTCAAACGAAAAAATTGCCTCTCCAAAATATAGATTAGACATGAAAGGTTTAAATAATAAAATTTTTAAAGTTTAACCTTGATATTAAATATAGCGTATATTGTTTTATACCATCCGATACTAAATACTTTTCTTCTACCTTACCCATCGATTTGACATTTTATCATTTTCGAGCAATTATTTCAAACTTTTTCCCGGATTTTTCCCTCCTCCCAAGTAATATTAAATCATATCGCTCCTACAAATTTATACATATCTCTAGATATATTAATAATAAATCGAGAATTAGTTAAATAAAACGTAATTTGTGATATAAATTCGAATTAAAAATGAATTGATATAAAAAAACCTTACCCCTAAAAGAAATGCTGTCAAATGGCAACAATGTGATCCGTAATTATAACGTGTTAAATTAAATAGCCATCTCACAACAAATATTTTATCGTGTTGATGTGAAAAAAGTATATACGGATAATGAATAGATATGATCTTTCGTGAATATATATCAACAACGCAACTACATTATGATCACGACTGCATATAATTATATAGAATTATCCGCTAATTCCGATTTCAGACGAATATAACCTTCTTTATTTGCTTACACGACTAAAATTAAAATTTCAATAAAGTATATTCAACGGTAATATAAGGTGCAAATTCTCACAACACAATTGAACAGTTTTATCATTTACCGCTAGTCCTACGTATATAAGCTATATTAAGTAGCATATTTAAACACGTAATTATCTTCAGTAATATTTTAATACGCCGGTAAATACGATTCAACGAAAACCTCTCTATACATTTAACTGTGGTAGCATCTTTTCGAAAATTTACATTTTATTAGCAATTCTGCCGATCGAAAATATTTAATAAATTTACGAAACAAATTAGTTAATCTATAATTCGAAAAAATTAATTACCATCGTTAAATTATAATTAAGACCTCGCATTTACTTTTATTCATATATTCGTGATTTTTTAGATTGATTATAATTTTATATCATCACTCAGTTATTTTATGTAATTTTCGAGACATTTCGATGTTTTTAAAAACTTTTCCATCATCATAGCCCGCCAAAAATATACACTCATAAAGGAAAAAAATCATTTAAAAAAATGTTATTTAATTAAAATGTTCGATTTAATACTCTAAACAACGATGCGTACACTGAAATAATGACTAAACATCAATTAATAATAAAAAAAAAGTACGAAGATAGCTGCTTCAAAATGTATTTCGAAATTTGTAGATTAAAAGAAAACTAATCTAGTAATCTATGAATTACTTAAATAACAAAAAAGCGAAATATAAAAAAACAAATACACGATCGTATTCGCTTACATATATTTAATATGTTGCAATAAATATATACGTACCGTTGTCTAATTAAGAGTAATTTAATTCGGAAAATCGTAGAATCAGCTTTCAATTAAACGAAACAAAAATTCTCAATTAACATGCAGAACCTAAATTTTTTGAAACAATTTACACGCTAAAAGAGGTTTTTAATTATTTTTTTTTTTGGCTTTCGAGAGTCACATATCGATAAGGAATCAAATTTTTTTGCAATTTTCAAACGTTATCGATAATTTCGAATTAAAATAAAAAATTATGAAATCAGTTTTCAATTAAAAAAAAAAAATTCTATATACTAACATTTAGAACTCAAATGTTTTAATAAAACAATTTTCAACGATAAAACGCAGTTTTTCATTTCGGTTTAATTATTCAAATTGATTATAAAGAAGCGTCTTTTTTTAGCCATTTAAAAACAACATTATCCTTCATTTCGAATTATAAGAAAAGAATAATCTCTTTGTTTTACTCTTAACTAAACAAACAATAAAACAGCAACATTAATAAAATAACATTTTAAAGAGATTATAACAGGTTATATTTTATTAGATAGGAAACTGGCATAAAGACGAACAAAAATGTAAATTGCACTTTACCCTACGCATAAAAACAACAAATCCTTCATCGTATTTATATATATATATATATATATATATATATATATATATATATATATATATATATATATATATAAATAAATAAATAATTTCGCATTTCTAAGATTTACCGATAATGAAAACTAAGAAAATTTTAAAATATTTATGAACATTATTACGTAAAAGTCAGAATGAAAGTATTCGAAGTCTATAAAATAAAAAATATTACGATCTAAGTTTATTTAAATAATTTAAAAAAATAAATAAATGAAATTAAAACCGTGATAATAATTTTGTTGACAATATATTACGAAATACGATCGAAATAGGCGTAATAATAGTAACTTATTTTATACGTACATAATTATAACAAAACTGTAAATATGACTCTGATAATTATGAAAAATAAATTAATATATAAACACGAGACATCGTATGGAAAAATGTATATATATATATATAGTTAAACATAGCGTTAAAATTAGTATCATTCGTCATTTTAAAAGTTCAACTTTCCACTATAGTCAAAATTCGTGTTACCAGGCTATGCGATCCGATACGATCAAAATTACGCATCGGTGATTAATCTCATCAGAGAAGACTTCGAACGACACGATATGTATAATTCGTGTTCGGATGGTTATTTATTATACAAATTAAAAAACGGATATTCAAATTTACGTTAATTTGCGATTTTAATTAGTAAGTTTTACATATTAAAAAGGAAACGAAATTTTTTAATTATAATATGCTCTCGGTTGAAAATCGTTTAAAATTATAATTTATTTTTACTTAAAAATCACTTCGCATACAATTATCGTGAAAATTTAAAAATAAAAACGTGAAAAAATTCATAGACCGTTCATCGGAAAACCGATTGGCAACGACCGATGTCGCAACTATCCTATAGAACGACGCATTATTGAGCAGTCGCATGAGTTTTTCGTATCTCTTCGATCGGATCTCACAGCGGACGAATATTTAAACATTTTATAATAAATGGAAAAAAAAAACAAAAAAACTTTCGCTTAATCGTGTCTAAATATAACGACGAATCGTTGCGTAGGTGTCGATATTATAGTAAAACTTGAAAAAATCGCGCGCGTATTTAATAAAAACTCGTTTAGTTTATTAATTAATCGAGTTAATATAGCAGAAGACGTACGGTTTTGTCGTTATTTGAATAAGAAATTTTATTTAAAATAAACGGGAAATTAGCTTACAGTGATTTATGGAACACAATAGCGTATTCGATACATTCATTCAGTCTTTACAATATTTTTTTCGAGTACAAGTCGCTGAATTTTCAAAATTTCTTCAGAAAACCGACTTTTCGAAGGTATCCCCGCAACAAAAAAATCCGATTACTTTTCGAAGCTTTGCACTGTCGTGGTCAATTCATGCCGAAGATAACGTTATCTCTCGTGTATAGTCTGAACAGCGGTAATATTCAAAAACTAAAACCGTCCGTCTCCTATGGATAACCCTATATAATTAAAAATGAAACAAACATATTTGTCGATTTTTTTCCTAGAAAACCGAAACAAACGATTATCGTACGTATATATTTCTCGTAATAGTTTTTAATTTTAAAAAAATAATGAAAATTTCGCGTTTTAATTATCGATTAGAACGCGCAAAAAAATACAATAATCATTACCGAAGTAGTCATCTTATTACGTATAAAAAATAATTAATAGAAAAAAAAAGAAGCAAAAACGATAATCATATTTTTGTATCGTATATTATTATTCAGCGTTATTATAATTATTTAACTATGTAGTATAAGATAATAATTAACTTTAAATAAGTCGGACGATAATAAAATGATAAATTCGATATACGAGCACACTGCGTTTTTCGTTGTCCGCGATGTTTAACGTATTAAGAAATATTTATACATAAATTAATTTAACAACCGGGTATTACGTAACACTTAAACTTCGCATCTAAATTAAGAATTTTATCAAATATGGCGAATGTATTATCGCATTATCGCATTATCGAATTATCGAATTCCGAAAATCGAACTTCGTTTAATTATTTCAAAAAAAGGATAACTTTTCTCTCCTCGAGTTCGTGGTTTCGATAAATTTATTTATTCGTTAAAAAATAAATATAAACAGAACAGGGCGAATATTTATCAATCACGGGTATTCGTATTTTTAATATTTGAGAAATCATCCGGAAAAATTTAATTACGGTTAAATAAATATTCCGTCGCTCATTTCAACTATTAAATAAATAATCAAAATATACGTATATAAGGCAGTTAAATTTATATATATATAAATTTTAATACCCAGTCTCATTATAAACACAGAAGAAACATAAACAATATAGAGCGACAAATATCACCGTACGCAATAATAAATATTAAATGCCACAAACGAGAGTTCTTTACTAATTACGCGCGGCGCAAGTTTTCTTTATTTTTTGGAGATGAAACAAAAAAAAGTCCAAAAAGCTAAAAACGCCAAAAAAGCCCCCAAAAATTGTACGCAACTCGAAATTCGAAAATTTTTGGAATGTAATTAAGAACTCTCGCGTATATAAATAAATACGATCTCTCTTTAAAATGCAAATTAATTAATTCACTTAAAGCTAACTAAAAATGAGATCATGGTAACAGCGTAAAACGGGCGTGTATTATAATTATATTATTTATAAAGCGCGCGAAATTTACATGTAATAGAAACTCGTATGATTATGATTAAAACTAAAATGATAAAATATAGAAAAGTCGAATTGCGGCGGAAATCAACGACAGCGATGCGGTGAAATATTAATCGCGTACTGCTGTTCGATCAAGCCAAAAAAAAATTATATATCATACCAATAGATAGAAAAAAAATTGAAACAAATTTCCAAACGATCGTAATGATTATAAAACACGATTCATGATCAAACATTCAGCCTGCGAAACAGGATTAAAACGGCTTCGAAATAAATATAATACAATTAACAGACCAACCGACGTTTTTCAGACATTACAAAACAATTGACTAGCAGATAATAATATTACACTTTATATATATCGTTCTTTTTAGGCGATGCTAATTTCATCAAGATCGGTCCAGCCGTTTAGGAGCAGTTCAGTCACATACACACGCGCAGAAGAATTATATATATATATATATATATATATATATATATAAATTTTAAGAGTTGAAATCTCAAGGTTGTGACTTTGAAAAAAAAACTTTGCATTCCGTCCGGCGATAATTTATAATTTAGAAGGAATTAAATCAAAACGCGATCGAAATAATTTACAACGGCCGTTTGAACGTGCGAAAAATTGTACATACACAATTTGTAGATTAGGAGAGAATTTTACCAGGTCGGTCGAAGTGTCGAAATTAGTACGCAGCTTTCGAATAACGCTATACGAAGATAATCTAAACAATGTACGAATTTAACTTACATTAAAAAATTGGCCCTACAGCGCGTGAGCTAATTCCGAAAATCTACACATTAAAAATACCGGATTGTGTAGTTATGTAGATAGAATCAAGAGGCGGAGGAGAAATCACGCGTAGGAAAATACTAAAGGGATATGATATTCGTAGTTAGCTAGAAAGTTATCTAACGTTTCCAGAAATAAGTAGCTTTAAGAGTAAACTTTTTGTAAGTAATCACACCGATATTAGAGTGAAAACGTAAAAATAATTATACTCGATTACAGGTTAGAAGATAAAATCGGATCAAAGAGTAAGACTAAATCGAAGGATAGCAAAATCGAAGTAGTCGTGGCGCATGATTGCGTGTAGAGACGATAAAACGACAAATTCGGCAGCGATGCCGAATACATTCTAAAAGGAAACGAAATAAACCCAATAGCACGGCGAAGTGATTAGATAATTGAAGATATTTAAATAGAAAATGGCACTATACATAGGCATAAAGCAATATATATATATATATATATATATATATATATATATATATATATATATATATACACATATGTATATATATATATATATATATACCTAGGTAGTCTACGAAAAGATAAATTATAAATTCGGTACGCAATTTGAACAGCAAAAATTAATTTCCACCACAAATTTAATAATATTAATAATAATCAAATACGCGTAATAAAAACAACAATAAGTCGCAATATAATTCGATAACTACGCAAACAGGATAACATACACGTATATAATATATATATATATATATATATATATATATATATATGTATATATATATATAATTTAAAATATATGTATGTACTTATTAACGCGCTAAAAAACCACGATATAAAAAGCAAATAACGTTTAAACCAAAATTAATACGAGATTAAAGGTGATATTTATCGCTCCTCTGGATATATTAATACTACGTAACCCTAATTACATATCTGGAATCCTTATTAGTATTATTATTATTATTATTACGAGAGGAATTATTCGCTGAATCCGAAGAAGAACTTATACTAGAAGAGGACGATGACGAAGCTGAAGAATTTTTTACACATTTACCGGTTAACTGATTAACGCTTAACGGATTATTTATATCGTGCGGATTAGTTCCAACCGGATTTTTCGACGGCTGTATAGGCCCGCCTAACGGATGCATCAGCAACGGAAGACAGGATAACGACGCGGCGATAGTAGCGGCGGAAGAAGAAGAAGACGATGCCGGTCCGTTCGGTATGACTGATGACGAGGATTTATTCGTAGACGGACAATCGTAATCGATACCGTGCGGCGTCAGTGGACTTTGCATACTCATACAGGGACTAGCCAGACTAACTGACGGACTAGCCAAACTAGCACTAGGACTGGGCAATATCATAGAAGGACTGGTTAAACTTGAAAGTCCGCTTAAAGCGCCCGGACTCGATAACGAATGTTGAAACGACGACGATTCGCCGTCTTCGTCTTCAGCGCTTTTAGTATCGCCCATCGTACTATCTCCACTGCCGTCCGATTGATTTCCGGAATCGCCTCCATTTTCTACGTATCGAATGCATCGTTTTTTACGTCTGGAATATAATATAAAAAAATAACCAGTTTACACGACTTGAAAAAAGTTATTATATATATATATATATATATATATATATATATATATATATATATATATGTAACGTTGCTATAAGCTAATTGAAGAATAAGCGAAAATAATGGAATGCATACAACCTGACATTCGAATAGCGCATAACTAATGACGTAAGCGATCAAAAATAATTTTAAAAACGTCTATACAATACACTTAGTTTACGTTGACATTATCTCGAAAATCACCCTGATAATTTATTAATACCGTTATTTATCACTATTATTATTATTATGACATTTTTTAATAATGAAAGTACGTTTTATAAACAACCAAGATTTGTTGCCACATTTTTCTTGTAATGTTTACATAGATTTCGAAAATATCGATATAGGCGAGAATTAATAAATAATTGTTCTTATATATTAAGAGTTTAAAAGCGATTATTTAAATTTTTGTACACGAATATATTACAGATTTTTTAAGTATACACACACTCACATACATACAATATATATATATATTTAAAACAGTGACGATTAAACAAAAATTAAACGTATTAAAAAATCGAACTTGAAAGTTCTAACTAAATGTATTAGTCTCAATACGACATATACCAAATATTACGAGAAAAAAAAACAACATTCTGAATAAAAATTGTAAAATTAAATTATAACGTTCTAATAAAATCGTCAGATAATACGATCTTTTTCGCGTATTATTTTATTGCAATTTTCGATGGCTTAATTTATTTATTTTTAAATTATCAGAAAGTATTTCCGTAGTGCTGAGCTCGGTGATACATATTTTTCATTTGATTTAAAGATTATTAAACAAAAACGAAAATACCTCTTTTATATATTTAATCCAGTCTACTTACTAGTTTAATTGTTTACAACATTCATCGATACCGAATAAAAATTGATAAAAATAAAATCGATCCTCCAGTTAAATGAAAGAACTGATCTAGATTCCGAAATTTGTTTATTAACCATCTGAAGAGACGAATTTGAAAATGGCATTTGCAGAATTTCAACAATCAGATAACGAACAAATTCCAGAATTTAGTTAGACCGGTTCTTTTGTTTACATCGTAAGATCAAGTTTAGAGTACTTTTTGTCAATTTTTATCATTCAGTTCTGATGACGCTGTAATCAGTGGAACTAGTAGACTGTTTTAAACATATATGATATTGCGATAGGGTATTAAAAAAAAAAATTATTTTTATTTTTAATTAATTTTTAAATTATTTCAGTTTTTTTTTTGTTTATAGATATATTTTACAAACTGCAATGTTTTTCTTCAATTTATTAGCGCTTTGCGTATTTCCGAATTGAATTTATTATTAATAAATCCTATAATGCGTTAAAACCTATACCGACAAACGTTATATATATATATATACACTTTAAATGATGTACGTTAATAATTCGACTAATAAACACGTCAAGATAATAATATACAAAATATCTACTATGGAGTTAAACAAATATGCGCGGGAAAAAACAACCCATGTTATATTATACGCGTAAATATGATAACACGTGAATAAAATTCGCGTATAAGACATGCATCGAATTTCTAAAGAACGTTACCTAAAAACTAAATACTAATCAAAACCAAAAACGAAAATTACGTTCGACGATCCCAAATTAAACGTTTTTTTTTGTTTGTTTTTTTTTTTCTAATGAAAATCAAAAAACAGCGATTTATTGATTACAATTGGTAGCGCGTACAGACGGATAAGCTCGAAAATATTGAATAAAAAGTCAAAAAATAACTTCGCATTAGTTAATTAATATAAACAGAAATGAAGTGTTATATTTAACTTACAGGCAAAAGTACAAGATGAAGATCAAGAACATTTATAATGAATAGTGTGTATAGGATCGCTTGAAAATAAGTAAATATCAAGAACTTCGGACACTAACAGGACACAACGACAAAAGCCTTACACGTTTAGCGAATAAAAAATAAAAATGCTTGATTACAGTTTATTACAAAAACATGATTACTTTTTATTATCGATAATAAAATAGTTTTTGTAATGTTTCAAATTCGATAGTTTTATTTCGATTAATTTTAGTTTTATAATTTATTTTTTCGAAGTTACAGACAACGTAGTATAAATAGGTATAGTTGAGTTATCGTCTTCAACCCTTTTTTTTTTTCTGAAAATAATACGGCCAGCATGTAAAACTTATTTTTAGGATCGTTTTGTTTTCAAAAATGAAAAGATGAGCGTGGCTTTAAATTTTATATATATATATATAATTATTTTTTTATACGACGGTACTTATTTACGTAACGTACTCATGCAGATTAAAACATGCATCGAATAAATATATCTTCTAAAACTAAAAATTAAATTAAATAATTAAAAACAAACCTCTTCGCGACTATATCGCGTCGTTGATATTTTTATTAAAATTATTATTTTCCAGTTCACAGTTGAGTATTTCGGCGATAAGTATTGATCGAGAATAAAGCTTTAATAATTTTTTTATCATTATCACGAGTACATTTTTAAATATATATTTTTTTTAAAACTTATTATTTTAATTTTTAACGTTATTATTACCTTTTTCTTATTATTCTACATATTATCGATACGAGTTAATCGGTATAGTGTGTTAATTTGTACGCGCATAACTATGTACATTTTATAAACTTCCCTATACACACAATTACACGACCGATAGAACTATAAGTTCGAGCGTAATAAAATAATATATAACTACTACACGGCTAGCTGAAAGCCATCGTAAACTAATAGTAATCATAATAATAGTAATATACGTAGTTTATTAATAATTTAATATAAAATGAAAGCCGGTTTGTACTAAAAAAAAATTAAAGATGAAATATTAAAAATTTGAAAAATGTAAGAAAGCTAAAACAAAAAGCCTATTAAACAGCGAAGATTAGCAGAATTCTTATTTCGGTGCGCGCGTAAAAAATAAAAAACAACGAAACACAACTCTACAGCCAAATTGCAAATTAATCAAAAAAAAAAACACGAAAAAAAAACAAACAAAAATAAAAATTTTAAAAACGTAGAAAGCAAAATCGACAAGTAGAGGAGGGATTTTTAACTCACAAAGCTGGATGTAGTGTAGTAGTAGTAGTAGTCTAAAGGTTAACATAAGTTGGTCCCTGGGGCGATGCGGCATTTGAGGCCCCATGGTGAAGATGAATTAAATTTTGACGCGCATTTCCATTATCTGGGCTATAAACCACATTCATATTTAGTTGATAGATAATAAAGAAAATAATAATAATAATTAACTAGAACACGACTTTATAACAGAAACGTACTAATTCATAATAAATTGTCAAAAAATTATTATCGAAATAAACCACAACACTTCGCTCGCGCGATATTATAGTATATATGTAGATTTACTTAAATACGGTCATTTATAATACCGAAAATTTCATATTTACGAATTTATCGTAAATAAAAACACGCCTGAATTTCTATATTAATCGGTAAAACGAAAAATTTTTCATTAAAAAGTAGCTGTTTCAGAAAATTGATACACCAGCCTAATATGAATTTTCAATTTTATTTTTGTCCTAATTTTTATAGAATTTCCCGTAGAAAAAAATTATCAAAACTTACGAAAAATTTTATTTAAAAACTTTTATTTTTCAACTTTATTTTAAAAATCAAAATTCGCCCCTATTATCGCAAATTATTCGTTCCGACTTTAAACGAAATATAATCGTACATCCATTACATATTTACCGCAACAGCAGCTATAAAAACTTCATCTCCCTGTAAAAAATAATGACGACCCTATACCGATATATATATATATATATATATATATATATATATATATATACACTTGACGCGCAAATAATTATGAATTCGCCGAATAGGATAATATCGACTGAGGTATTTTAATTGACGATAATCTATCAGTTTCGTTTATAATATTCATCGTTTCACTTTGAATGGATTCTAAGAAACCATCCGTATCAAGATTGAAAGTAATTTTCAATTTTTATTTATCGGTTAGTTGAGAATTTTACTTTAGAGACAGTAATTAACAATAGTTTACAATTAATTTATTCCATATTATATTTTACGTAAAATTTCGTTCAAAATGAATTATATTAAATTTCGAAATCGCAATATAAATAAACTGAAAATTAATATTCATGTTTGTTGTTGTTGTTGTTGAAATGGTTAGATTAATTTCTAGCGCAATTAAAAAAACCTAAAATTGTTAACATTTAGAAATTAATTCTATCGCAATTGAAAATACATTCGATAAATATACTTCAAAATGGAAAAACATTCATATATGAATACGTTCAGACCAAATCGATTGTTATATTTCCTCTTGGCTATACGATGTTCATCGCGAGATTAATACATCATCTCGGTTATGTCACAAAAAGCTTTATATTATTTAAACGCGTGAGATAATCAACTTCCCGAATATTACGTAAAATAATAAAAAATTAAAAAAAAAATTATTTTCAATGATAAAACAGCATAGTAGTACATTTGCAGCTGTTTGAAATTACTTTAGATATATAAATTAAAGCGCCTACCCACAATAATGCGCGAATAGCCAAATACAATCGTTTATGTACACACGTCACAAACATTCATATGGGAACACACTTGAAAACCCTATCGACGCATAATGCAATATTTTTAGGACCATGAACATATAAATACAATTAAACTAATGCATTATTCAACAAACACTACGAATAAGGCTTACTATATAAAGACAGTGTGTAAGTTCGATGAATTCTATAAATTCAAATTAAAACACTAATATATATAACAACCATATGATAGAAGATTCATATTATGATACATAACAGACGATATATATAAAATAAAAATTAAAGTCCTAAAAACGCTCATAAAATACAATAACGTTGATTACATAAAAAAAAAATTGTTTAAGCGTGAGTTCGATACACGTTATTAGAGTTAATAAAGATGGACAGAATTTCTATAATGTAGTAGAATAAGATAAAATCGTGTAAGTTGAATAAGTGTTATTAAAGACGTCGTTTATAATTCCTTAAGTCGATTTTTAAATTCCTCTAAATATAGGAAATTATATTCGATCAGGCCAACGTACAAAACCTATCTTCTTATTCGTGATTTTTTTATACGCGGAATTCTAACCGTACCGTCTGATCACCGCTATCCAATTAAAATTGTAAATTTACTACCATTGTTCAGCACAAGTAAGTAACCGTAACCTATGCAGCTTCTTCTTCTTCTTTCGTATGGCAACAATTGCGTCAATGTAATTTATAACTCTACGTCCAGTTTCTGCAACCGCGAAAGAGCATATCAACGGACAAAACTCTTGAAAGTCCCCGCCGAAACATCTTTTAGTGCTCTCAAGAACAATATGCTCCACGGTTTGACATGGGTGACCACAGTCACATGCTGGGTTAAACCACATTTTGATTTAATATGTACGCATTTGCCATGTCTTGTACGAATGCGATTAAGTAGTACCCACTCTTGTCATGACAGACCGGAATCTATTTCAACCTTCCCTCCCACTCATCCTTCCATTCACTTTGGCCATCGTATTTTTCAGCTATTAATTTTTTGACGGTTAGGCATGCAGGTTCCTTTGACTTAAGGCGTTCATTGATCTCTGTACCTTGATGTAATGGTAATTCTGACATCAGGTGATATTTAGAACATTTTTGTCAGTTTTCGTCTTATCCAGGGAGGTATGATGTTACTAAGTATTGGCAACCATGCTGTTGAAGTTGACCTTATTGTGCCAGTAATCAGTCGCATTGTTTCGTTTAGCGCAAGGTCTAACTTCTTAGCACGTTTACTATTTAGCCATATAGGCGCAGCGTATTCGGCGGTGGAATATACAAGTGCGAGAGCTGAGATATCCTACAACTGAAGAACAGTAAGCGGTATTTACTTTCGAACGAACATTCCCGGTATCGCAGGTTGAAGAACTTTTACATATTCAATATGGTACATATTCAACCATACCATCCCAATGGAGTATATACTATACGACAACACGGGCTGATAAGAGTGCAAAGTATAGACATCTCTTAACTGAAGAGATAAATACAGTGATAACAATAAGAGTAAATAATAAATAGAAATGGAAAAGACAGAACTATATAACTCTGCCAAATAATTGAAAGACAATGTAGCTAAATTAAATTTAAGCGACTGTATTATAAATGTAAACCGAAAAAAGAAAAAATGGACATATTCAAGAAAGAAGCGAGCATCAAGATCTATGGTGAACTGAAAAGACTAATAGCACAACAGAAGACATCGAGGCCTTGAATGATCGGACGAATTAGTCCAAGGATTGATACTGATATTGATTATATATATATATATATATATATAAAAGATCGGATAGAAAAATCAATATTACTAAACTACCGCCACCATATGCGGACCACCAACAACAGACTTTAATAACCGGTACGCGACCAACTGAAGCGCCGAGAAAATGTAAGATTTTTCGAGTCTATCACAGTTTACTACGAATTGGAAGAAGACAAACTAGATGATACATCTAAACAGAAAACATGAAGTCGTCCTGTTCTGCATACGTTGTGGACGTACGCTTCTTACACACAAATATTTATTTCTTTAAACAAGAGAGGCGCACCTCTTTGTACTTCATGCTACACCCACCTTACTATTCTTCGCATTCTTACTCGATCCATCATTCTGTTGGACTTGCTCCGGTCACTAACAGATATCCTATAGTATACTCCATCCGTTGAACTAAACACACAATTTTATTTTCCTTATCTACCTTATTACCCTGATCTCATCCCCTTCTTATGTTTCTGGCCTTAGCAGCAGTATAGGACACGTAAAATTAAGTTGAAAAAAAAAATTAAATATATTATAAATATTTCAACAATGTAAATGTTAATAAACAAAACAGTTTCTTAAACGAAATAAATTAATCTATAACACGAAAATAATAATAATAATAATAATAATAAAAAACATACAAATAATTAAACTAAAATTAAAAGAAAATGTAATACAATACCCACACTAAAACAAACGGGTAAACTATTACCTACAGATTTACGTACTGTACCTGGGCCAGAGGCACGAGAAAGGAGAGAACGTCGGGTTAGCGAGAATCAGTAGAAAGTTGGAAGAATAAATTGGAAGTACGGATTGTTAAATTTGATTACATAAATTGGAGGATTTAAGAACATTTAATGAACTATTGGAAACATCTTGCGTGTAGTATTGTATCGTGGTTTAATAAATATAAAATGAATACGTCGAAATGTTAAACGAGGAATATGAATACGAATGTTTTAAAATGATACACGTTAAATTAAATTAAATTTTCAGGTATGCGCCAAGGTTGTATCCGTGATTATTTATTTATTTGAAACGAGACTCTTTGGCGCACTCGCACTAAATAATAAGGCAATAAAAATTTTGTGTATAAAAATTCTTACTAATCTCTAAATACAAAAACGATATACGTCTTTTTTTTTTAATTTTTATATACACACATATATATGTGAACGCACGCGCATATACATACATACACACACGCATACATACTTATCATTATGTCTGTATATACATATTACTGCATACACACATATACATTTATACATATACAACATCACTACTGTGGTATACAAAAATGTCAATAATCGTAACATTAATTTTGTTTTATACATTCGTCGCATTCTTAAGAAACAATAAACTCTAAATCTTCGTTTATTTTACCATTTACATTAAGACCATCTGATTCGCCAGTTAGAAATGATGTTAACAGTTTCCTTCGTCTAGGCTTGTAATTTAATAGATGAATCTTCAATTCGGAAGGTTGTCTATTATAGATCTTACGTCCCGCATGACATGGCTGTATCCTCTAACGCATTTTATTAAAATTAGGTATAGTAGTTCTAGGAACTAGTCCAAATCTAGTTTTCCCTTCCTCATATTTTATGTTAAATTTAGATCGATTTTTTGAACATAAAACTTAATATAACTCTCGTTAATAATCATAATGAGAAAATTAAATGTATTCCTGCGTCGAAATTATAAAAAGGAATAGTAATAAAATAGAAACTGAAAATAATGACAATATAGAAAATAATCAAAATACATTGTTACTTTTCCATAATAATAATAATAAAAAATCAAATTTTATTGATATTCATTTTAATAAATACAGTGAAACTAGTTGGTTTTTTTTAATATACGATTACCACCGGGTAAAACAAAATACGGAGCTACACAAAACAGGACTTACTGTATAAATATTATTATTATTATTATTATTATTATTATTATTATTATTATATATAATAATAAGATTAGTAAAAGACTGTTATTTGTATCAATAAGTGCAATAGTTAATAATAATATAATTTTACTTATATATATAGTGACTATACGTCTTATCAAATATTTATACTACAGACTTATATGTAATTGAGTATGATCGTATATACGCTATTGTTCTGTGAGCTAAGAAAATATCTGAGATTAATTAGGAGATGGATTCCTTTACTTATAATACGTGTCGGTAATTTTAATCGGTACGTTCTAATAGCAGCAACTGAAAAATAGACGGTTTTCATCGGCGATCTGGTCTTCATCGCAAGTGGTTACAGAATGACGAAGGAGCTAATTTGTGTGTAAATAGAACGTATGGAATGTTGTTGACGTTTAGTACGAATAAATAAAATTCTGTTGTTTTTTTTAATAATAATAATAATTGTAAGACTATAGTTTTTATCAATAGTTGCAATAGTGACAATACTGATACAGTAATAATAGTATAATAATAATTCACCGGCAAGCGCTGTAATCGTTAATAAGGTGGTATTTTTTCCTCCTTTTAATATAAACTAAATTATAATATTTAAGTTTTAAGTTTGTACACGGTAATGATTGGGACGGACTATATATTGTCATTCCGACTGTTGCCTTAAATATAAGTACACTATGACTTCCTGCATCCAGGTTTGAAATTTATATTTATATATATCATGCAAACGATATATATGTAGATTAAACGATACATAATTATCCTATCATCAGTTAATAATCATCTTTACCCTACATTGCACCTATATATATATATATATATATACATACACAATTTTCCTGAAATATACGATTGTTATTAAATATAAATAAATAATATTAATAAAATCGGATGATTTGATTTTTATATTAAAATTACAAAACGAACATATTAAACCTCCGTTAATGCGCAATAAGTTTCGGTTAATAATTAAACTTAAAAACCCAAAATGACGACTCCCGATAATATAATCAAATATATGCGAGAGGAAAAAAGACCTGTTCCACGTTGATCTCGTGATAAAACTAACTTTATAAGCACACGTGTACCCAGAAAATCATAAAAAACCCGCACATACCAACATGTATAAGTACCTATACACATAGAGTAGTAGTACGATGAACATGTATATATAACATATTAAAAAATAATAACCGTAAAAAGAAAAAAATAAATAAAATAAAATTCACGTCAGTTATCGAAGAAAGAATAAAATTTAATAAACGCTACCGAAAATAATTTTTCGCCAGTACTAATATTAAACTATAAATTTTTGTTAACAATATAATTCGAAAGATACTTTGATAATGATAATAATAGTAATAGTAACAATAATAGATAATAATAATAATAGTACTAAAATAAAAATTGTTTTTTTTTGGTTTTTTTTTGTTTTTGTTTTTTAATAGAAAGAACAGTCAAACCTATAAAATAAAACTAAAAACGAGATAAAGTTTAAACTTTTCTATTTTATTTTCCGAGAAGAATATAAAAATTTTAAAATTACATCGAGAAAAACCGAGAGACGAGGAAATGCTTATCAAATTTTCTTTTAACTTTTTTTTTTGTGTGTGCGCGTATTCACGTAGGTATAATGCAACAATCATCATGCAAAACGAACACATACGTAAAAAATTATAACACGATGATATCCTTCCAACGGGAAAACAAGAAAATTTAAATAGGCAAACACAACAGCTGTTCCTGTTAAACAATATGGCCGCCGATGTTCTTTTAATTACACGTAAAAAGAAAATCAATAACAACACGCGATATTAGATTATTTATTAGCGCGCGGATAGATATAGAACGGTGTTTTTTAATTAATTACCTGCAAGGTTTGCACCATTGACTCTGTTGATCTAGACCGTATCTAGCTCGGCACTTCTTCATACTGTTACCTAGAAAAAATAATTCGAAAAATTAACGAATTATTTTAAAATAAATCGTCGAAATAGCAACTTTAATTTTCTTTCGTTTAACATTGATAATTTTAAAAGTCTAACATTTCGAATAAAAATTAAATTATTCCAATTCGAATTTTTTTTTTTTGAGAATTTTTTGTCTGTTTTTAAATATATATACAACGCGAATAAGTATATATGGTGTTTTTTTTTTAGCGTCCTTATTTAAATCGGTCGACGTTATATTTAAAAGTTTCCTGAATTAATTTTCATTTCGTGTAAAATTTTAAAAGTAGAATAAAAAAAATAAGCGATATTTAAGCCAAGTGCGAAATACAAGCGATATTCAAACGTACATACGGGGAATATATATATATATATATATATATATATATATATATATATATATCACGTATGCTAAATAAAAATTTCAACTAGAAACGTTTACAGAGAAATACAGAGGGTTGAAAAGAGAACATAATTGACCGCACGATCGGTCTGAATTTAGAAAAATTACAACACAATCCCGGAAGACAGAATGCCACTACGTTTGAATTGTCGAGAAAACTGATTAACCAAACTAATTCCTAGATATTGAAAGTGTTTGATAATGTTAATTGGATACATTATTCGAGGTTTCAACGAAATATACAAGAATGCAGAGATAGACTCAAAAATCGACAAATAATGATAAACGACATTGTAATGAACGTTATAAAGGAGTTAGACAAGGATGTTGTCTATAACCAATTTCTCCCTTTCGTCTTTTTTTTTTTTTCATTATTTTCCTCTCTCCTTATGTACATATATCTATATAAAAAATTATATATTGATATATAATTTTTTAATATATAATTATTTACATATAATATCCTCAATCCTTCAGAAAAGCAATAACACCTTAACGGTCTGCTTCGCCTCGCCTCTTTCAATACCTTGGCACGTTTCTACACTCGTATCCTCTATTATCTGGATGATGAATTTTCGTCGTGCTCTTCCTCTTGTTATCTTGCAATTCGTTCCTATTATTGTAAGATATTACTTCTTAACGTATGAGTTATCCAGCCACATCTGAGCTCATTAAGCATCTTTTATCATCCGTGTTTCGCAGTACTGACCGTTTAACTATTTCGTATTTTTCTACAACAGTCGTATTTTGAACGCTTCCAGTTTTATTTATGGTCCTACTTTCCGAGCCATGCAGAACAGTACGATCGAAACGTATACCTTTGTTAATTTTCATCTTAGATCTATACTTACATTTTTCAACGTTAACAGCTATTTCTTTTTAATAAACGCTTACTTCACCCACGTTTTCCTTGACTGCATATTTTGATCGTATCTTCCAACATTCGATATTAATGAACTCTATGTGTGTTTACATGTTTTAGTCGTTCTTTGTCTAATTTTATTGTTATTACTTTATACAATTTTCAAGCGCGAACAAAAATTATTACATCCAAGAAAAAAAAAAGAAAAAAGCGATTTAATAATTTTTGTTCGCGCTTGAAAGTGACGTAACTGTCGAAAAGCTTCGCGATTAAAAACTTTTAGTGATTGTGTTTTATTTTGTTTGTTTATAATTAATTAATAAAATCACTACTCTACAATATATTTAACTTTATTTATATATATATATATATATATATATATATATATATATATATATATATATATATATATATATAATCTCTAAATCGTATCGTCCCTTAGTAGGGACATCGTGACATAGAAATGCAGTATTTATAAATTAATATGCGCCATTTAACTCTACTATAGGCTGCGTGTATACATTCACTGAAACTATACTCCACGAATTTTGTTAATCTATCCGATCATCTTAAAGGCACACGGCCACGACATCTTGTTCCGTCCAATTTCCCTTCTATGACAACCTTTTCCAATCCGTTTGCTCGAACTATATGGCCGACAAATCGTCCCATTCTGATAAGTACTTCCATTAGTAATCGTCTAGGTTCGCCGACATCTAGTATAGATTCATTGGTTCTCTTGGCCGTCCACGGAATGCGTAACATTCGTCTCTGCCAGCACAATTCAAAAGAGTCTATGCGTCTGTGTTCAGTTCGGCGTAATGTCCAAGTATTCACACCATATAAAAATATCGGAAATATTAATGCCTTGACCAGCCTAACTTTAAATTTTCTATTTACTACTTGATCACGTCAGATTTTTAATATATATCAGCAGCGACGATAGACTACACCTTTCTGACTTTTACTCTGTCTCTAAGTTTCTAAGAGTGATTATTAATTTTTTCGCTTTGTATAGCTCTTTTATTACTCTTCTGTCTTCAAGGTCAATGTTTAATCTTAAAATATTCCAATCGCATTTATCAAATGCTTTCTCTAAATGTATCATTGCAAGTTGATTAACTTATACTTTTTTTTTACATGCAGTCCACTAACATAATATGACTTTTAAAATCATATTGCTCTTCATTTAGTTCGTTCTCTAATTTGTATTTTACTCTGCCTAGTATTATTTTTGGAATATATAATAATAAAGAAACGATGAAAGGTTCCTATATTCAATCGTCGCGAATATTAATTGGGAGCTGCAAAATCAAAATAAATACGAAAATAACATCACATTCGCGATAAGGATACACTTTGTAACGGAGTGGGGGAAACAGGTCACCAAAGTAATTGAAATGAGGTCAAACGGACCGTCAAAAATAATATAATACCTAGTTGAATCAAATTTAAGGAAAACGTATGGAAAACGGAACTACGCTCAAATGAAGAAATTAGCTCACGCGCCAGAAAGTTCTTGAACGGTCATGTACCTAACCTAATACTATGATCGAAGTGATAAATATATATATATATATAGGTTTTTTATATATAGCGGCGAAAGACATTGCGGACGTCCTCACTGAAACATTAACAATGTTGGAGTAAATCTAAGAAAGGACGCAACGTAGGAAATGATGAACACGAACAGAACTGAATGGAAATTGTTTACAGACGATATTCTAAATTAACGGCTCGTTTATCAGAATGTAAGAAGGACCACACATCAGGTCAACATTCATAGAGGATATAATTGCTCGTTATTCGATTTTACAACGTATTATCAAATTAGCTTGAACTCGCATATGCGACACAAACATTAAGAGCAACATCTAGAACAGCTGAATAGTGACATTCATAATACTCGTGACCGAATGAGCTAGAATGAATATTAATATTATATATATATATATATATATATATATATATATATATATATATATATATATATATTCCTGGACTGAAAGAAGAACAAATTTCTTGATACGGACGGAAGTAGACGAACCGACAGAATTACACAGATTATGCGAAAGACGGATTTAATAACTTTTGGACATATTGTAACAGAAGAAAATCAAGGGAAAAATATTACCGCTTGGTAAAGCATCTGGTGCAAGAGGAAGAGTCAAAGAGCCTGCCCGTGGGACTGATAACATGCAGAATAAATTTAGTACGGTAGCAACAGCAGTTTCAGAATCGGGATCTGTATGACGCACTCTCGCACATCATAACAGTCAGAATTGATAGACATAAATGGATGGATATAACTGTTAGATGATAAGCGGCCACAAGGAAGAGGTTCAACACGTTGGACTGACAAAATTAATGCGCTAACAGTATAATGTCCGGAGGCTTACACATGGCCAATAATAGAGAACGTTGGAGAAGAATTGCAATGCAAATTTCGTAAATGGTTGCACCACGTCCTTTCACAGGACTATGTGCAGATATGATTATATGATTTTATATTTATTATATATATATATATATAAAATGTAAAGCGTAAAATTTTAATGTAAAGCGTAATAGCTGGAAATATAATTTACGATTTTAGTGTTTAATTTTTTGAAATATATTGAGCTCTACAGAATATTAAAAATGAATTTTGCATCATCTTTATATAATTTTTATTTATTATAGTGTGGAAGGGGGATTAAATGCTCATTTATAACCGACTAGTTGAAATTTAGTACAATTTTATCGTACGAGTTAAGCCGTTTTTATATTATTTTAATAAAAATTAATTTTTAATTAGTTGTACGTGGTGTCAGTATCACATGAAGTCCACGTGATATACGCGGTTAAATTAACCCACCTTATTTAACGAAGCATTAAACTGTATAAAGCAATTTTCTAAATGTTTGTTCTCGAAATTAAAAAATAAATACGGATTTCAGTTCAAAAATAAATACCGTTTTTAAAATTAATTCAATTCGTTTCAACAACTTTATATATATATATATATATATATATATATATATATATATATATATGTATGTTTTTATAAAAGCGAAATGCAAATTAATTTAATAATTCGTTAATTCCTTTAGGAAATTAACACACATTTAATGACGCCTAGCCTACTATTACCTGTTTTAAATGCTATATCTTTTTTAACCCGGTAAGGAAACATGCAAATTTTCATGCATTTAATAGACAGCGTTACAATGTTATGCCATACATTAATTAAAACATAAAACAAAAGTATACGTGTGTAAATAAAATTTAAAATTGCATGCGATAATATATATATATGTATATATACACTTTTAGCTCGCGTGAACAAATCGATGGTGTAAAAACTCGTTTAACGATGTCACTTAAAACGGAGTTCATTATTAAGCCGTAATATCGTCCGAATAATAATCACTATGTATGTAATTTTTTTAAAATTTATCTATTCCTGTCTATATTTAGGCTAATTGTTTACTTCGTGTGTATATAACCATAATTGAAAATTATAAAATTCGAAATTTTGGTTTCGTAACAGTTATTTAAGGTATGAGAACATATATATCATATTTATTTATATATTGTACGATAATTTAAAAATTTTTACATACAATAACTGTGCTACAATACGAAATTATGATTTTTTTTATTATTATTTTGTTTGCACGATTACTATTAAGCGTTTCGCGTAAATTTTTGTTCTCATTTTCTAATTATTTATCTAATTTTTTTTTTAATATATTTGTTGCGGTTTATTTTTTAAAATGAATTCTTTTAAATATGTTTATCGTCGTCTATTTATTTTTTAGTCGTTTTTCCGAATTAATTTTTGCCCTAAAGAGTTATTAATTTTAAACCGTAAATATCCATTGACTTTATTTCCAGTATCGCATTTAACGACGTCGAGACTAACAATTGTTTTAATAAAACATAATAACACGTCCATTTGTTCGCGTGACCTAAAGGTCGAGATTACCACATACATATACATATACATATACATATACATATACATATACATATATATATATATATATATATATATATATATATATATATATATATATATATATATATATATATATATATATATATATATATATATATATTAGCATAATTATTTAAGCAAAAGCCATAACAAACGAAAAACATAATGTAATATCAGGAGCTGCTATTGTTACTTGTGTAGATAGGCGTGCTCGAGCCGTGGTATTTATAAATTTACGAACATAAATATACGATATATTATCATGCAGCAGCCAACAAACACCTTGTTTTGTATAATTTTCAAATTTTACGCGCTACATTCACTGATAATTTCGACATTTTAAATTTTAAGCAGCTTTCAAATAAACAAATAAATAAATAAAAAATCGAGAATTCGTGCAAAACAATATTTAAGGTAACAGTTTTAGCAAGAAGATACAAAAACCGGACAAACATACGATATAGGTTTTTGTTTGTCAACTGAAAAAAAAAAAACTTTTAATAAAGTCGAAAAAAGAAAAAAAAATTATAACGAAAGCTATCAAATGTATTAGTAGTAGTAGTAGTAGTAGTAGTAGTAGTAGTGTAGTAGTAGTAGAAGTAGAAGAAAAGGAATTTTATTCATAGGGCAATACCTCCATCGTGGCTTTCTTGTTTTTTCTTCCTTTTTTTAGTTCTGGTGGTATTAGTACGTGATGACCAATCAGGGTACAATTGCATGTGTAACTGCCTTTCACGCCTGGCTAGCTCATAATATTTGGCTTGTTCATCGCGTCCTAACGCGTGCCACTGTATACATAATAATAACAACAACAACAATAATAAGAAGAACAATTTTCGGGATATAATTGATTAATCATCATTTTGCAAATTAAACAACAATTATAAAACAAGTGAAAATATAAATACGTCATACTGGTGCGCAGACAATTTCTTCGGAAGAAAGAATGCCCAACAGGTACGGATTCGGTTTTGCAGCTGACGTTGTGACGAATCTATTCGTGTTATATATAAATATATGTAAGATGTTATGTAAATATTGTACGAGTGTGTAAACCTCTCTATTAAATTTCTCACACTAGACGTGCACCGTCAAATTATAAATATTTTTTTTTTAGGTGGAGGGAAAGGATACATAAGACGAACACAATGGAGAGGTATTGTCCCGTTTTCTTTATTTAAAACATCTTGCAGCCAGCTTGTACGATATATATATATATATATATATATATATATATATATATATATATATATATATATATATATATATATATATATATATACGTAAGTATGTATATGTATATAATACGAATTGTTCCATAAGCTAATATTTATTATAATTTAATTTTTATTTTATTTATTTTCTTTTTTCGGTTTTACGGAAAGATCAAAACGTCACAAAACTCAGGTGTTTGTGTGGCTATCTGAAAATGATAAGCGTTCTTAAATAAGAGCGTCCATAAAATGTAGTAAAATGTTCGTATAAAATACATCCCAAGCAAACTGGTGCAGATGTTGTTACAAGGTTAGCATAGAAGAAAAATTATGTTACCAACCAGGCTATTCGTATGAAATGACGAATAACGATATATACATTCATATTTAAAACAATAATAATCATAATCGTAACAATATTTCGTAATAATAACAATATTTCGTAATAATGACAATATTTCATAATAATGGCAATATTTCATATTAATAACAATATTTCATAATAATAACAATATTTCATAATAGTAAGAATATTTCATAATAATAATAATATTTCATAATAGTAAGAATATTTCATAATAATAATAATAATAATAATAACAGTATTTCATAATGATATAACACACTCGAAGATTAACTTAAAAGATATGTTAAAACCGGATAGTCACTTTTTTTAAATTCTTAAATCCAGAATGAACGACGATCAATAATTTTGTCGCGTATAATTTGTGAATTTCAATTAAATATAAAATTTTTCGAATAATCTGCGAGAATCCGTATAAAATATTACGGGTATTTTAATCGTACCGATTAAATAACGAAATGATCCAAAATTCGGGGAACGTTTCAAAAATAACCGAACATTTATAAAATACAGATATTTTTACAATTCGGATATTTCACGTCAACTAGAAAAAATACAATTTTGTTAACGCTAAAATTTCATGTGCCATATAGGGAACATCGTAATTGAAAGGATTAGAATATAACGAAAAATGTGAATTTTTAAATTTTACAAAAAAAAAAAACAGACGTGTAACTTAATTTTAAAAAAGTAAAAGAATGTTTGATGAACATTTCTTCTTTGTAGTTTAAAGAAATTTTAATTTAAGCCGGTCACTACGCTCTAATAAACAAGATGGATGATTAATACATCGTATAAAAATATCATTTCTCTAACTGTAATTTTGTTTTAAAAAAAGTTGTTAAGAATTATCCGAATTTACGAAGAACAGTTGAATTTCAAGGTGATAAAATATTTATTTCATTCTCGATTTATATATATACAGAGAGAGAGAAACCGATTAAGAATTCTAAACTCGCCTTATTTTAATTTTAATACTAGATAATAAAAAATTACGTTTTTCGACAAAATACAAGTTCCTAATATTTATTATATTTAATTTATCGAATTAAAAAATTAAACTGGAAATTAGTTTTTAAATTTAAATGTATGCATATATTCGATATACGAAAATGAAAATAAAGACATTCGACATTAAGCGAAAATTTTAATTAATAATAAAAAATATATTCCTACGCATTATCGTAAACTTCAAACGATCACAAATTTCCTCACATTGTCGGAAACAAATTTCTGTTTCGTAATTTTCTATAATGGTCGCGAAGAGGAGTTCTCGTAATCGGCTTTATTTAAAACTCTTTTTTTTTTTTTTTTAAACGAGTGGTTATTGCCTATAAGGCTATTACTCGAAATATGAATTAATTATATATTATTACACAGTTTCGAATTTATTACGAAGTTGGTTAGGAGGAGGTTGTTTACATCCGGTACATTTTTCTTCAGCTGATTGCACCGATATTGAGCAAATTTCGGGCAGATAACCATGATATGGTAGACTGTTAATGAAGTACAGCAAAATTCGCATATTGGTGGTGGTTGGGCACTCAGTAGATAGGAGTGCGTACTCATCGTGTGACCAATATACACTCGGTTGACGGCTGTTTCCAACCTCGGTGAACAAATTTTACCAATCTTTGATGGCCAGGTTGTTAAACCCTTCTTTATATTTCCAAGTATACTCGGCCGAGAATGGAACGACCGATTCCACGCGTCCAGAATTTTCTGGTAATAATATTTTGCGTTGTCTTCTTCCAGTACTGTCGGCAGGTAAGCTTGGGTAGGCCCTTGTGCAGCACGAGGTACCTCATCGTGGCCTATTATCACTCGATGGCTTGGAACCCAGGCAAAAGTGACGCCGGTATTAAGTTCACTTAATTTATAAGCACTAGTCGTTCGTTATAAAATAAATTATAAATTTTATATAATGGTTTATTCTAACAATAATTGCCAATCAAATAAATAGCACCGGATTAAAATACAACGTGAAAATTGATAAAACAAAAGGTAAAACGATAACAAAAATATAAATATAGGAACATAAAAACTGGAAGAAGTAAATGAATATAAAAACTTAGAAATTCCGATAAGTGTAACAATGGCGCAGAGACATAAAAGAAATAAGAACAGGAATTGGCATGGCAAAGAACGCATTTATGAATCTGCGCAGGGTGCTCGTTAATCAAAACATGGGCCTGCGAAAAATGCGGTGTTATGTATGGACGATACTGAAATATTCACGCCAGGCATGGACCATGGCGCCGCCGAGTGTACAAGAAAAATATCCGCATTTTAAACTGCTTAAAATATCATGAACCAATCACGTACCGAATGAGACAATATTTGTTAGAATATAGGAAAAAGAAACAATTTTAATTGAAGATGTTAAAAGAACAAAAATTAAAATACATAGCGCGTAAAATACGGGAAAATAGAATATTCGTGCTGATGATGTAGGGTAAAATACAATTAAAACCGATTCAGAGGAAGAAACAGATTGTAACTAATAACCACCAACAAACATGTCAGCCAACTCGACGTGCGAAAAAAATCTGAAAGATATTATAATATATTCCAGAGATCCAAAAAATATCTCTCGCCTCAAGAGACGCGACCACAATGATGATGATTCTAATAATAACGATACTTTGTAGATAATTTTCTATGTATACCGTATAAATATTTTTAAAATTGGGACATTTCACGTGAACGGAAAAATGAAAAGAAATCGTTAGCGTTAAAATGTCACCTACCATCACATATGGTGGACGTTGTGACCGAAATGGTTAAAGTTATTCTCGACTTATCACCACGCAGCATGTACATTCATGAGGAGGCCACTTCGGCAGCGACCAAAATAAATTGTCCTCCGCATCATCAAATTGAGTTCTTCGAAATCGTTTAAAATATATATATATATATATATATATATATATATATATATATATACACCCACACATGTATGATACTTTAAATACATTGTTTCACTCATCGACTTCAAAGCGTACGTGCCTTTTAATATAAAGTTATAAGCCTTTTAAATAAAATTGTAAGCATATATAATTAGTAACGTTAAGTCAATACTTTCGTGTTTTTTTTAAAATCTTCAACTTGTAATTTACTTTATTAAAATGGCGGAATTTTATTATTTCCACGTTGCTCATCATTTTACATCTATATAAAAATTTTAAGTTGTTACCGAGTACATTTTATTTATTAATTAATTATTTTCATTCGCTCGAAAAAAATAGAAATATTACGCGTCGATGAATTAATTAAAAACAATCGATTAGTCTTATTTAAAAGAAAAAATTATCGATTTATTAAAGATATTATAAAACAGATGTAAAAGAAAAATTAGAAATTTTACGAATTTATATCGATATACAGAAGAAGCTTTTATTAGTAGCTTACTTATTAATTAGCGCGTAATTCGGTTTTATCTTACACATTCACCTGTCGTCGTACAATTGTTCTAAACAATTCGTTATTTATAAAAAATGATAAACAATTAGCTACGTTCGTTGTTTAAACTATTCGATCAAATTT
Source organism: Coronaproctus castanopsis (assembly GCA_032883995.1). Taxonomy (NCBI): domain Eukaryota; kingdom Metazoa; phylum Arthropoda; class Insecta; order Hemiptera; family Monophlebidae; genus Coronaproctus; species Coronaproctus castanopsis. The sequence continues at coordinate 245,597,633 of CM065052.1, forward strand.
TTTATTTTGTTCCGTTTAATAAACATATAAAAAAATTAAAAAAGCGCCGATTTTCATTTTCAAAAAGGTTTTTTATTTTTTTTTTTTTTTTAAATGTTTTAAACTATCCAAAATAACTGTACTTATTCGCGATTATTCGAAAAATTTGTCGAATATTTCCTTTCGATTATATATTATCAACATCGCGTATAATCTAATAAATTTTATAAATTTTATACAGAGTGTTTATTACACGAAACGTTTGTTTAGATCGAACAAGATAATTTTCAACGCGCTTATATAAATATTTTCAGAATTGCGAGACATTTCAGGAGAATATATACGCGACAACTTTTCGTTAGCGTTTTTCAAGTATCCCATAGGGAACGAAATACGGCTGGAACGGTTTAAAGCTTTTCATCATTTTAAAGTACCCGAGGAGTGCAGCAAAAATTTCGAGATAGAACCTTCGCGTCGCCTGCACTTTTCACTTACGACGTGACAGTTATCACCGGAAAAGAAGCGGCAACTCACGAACGGATTTGGAAAAAAAAATAACGACGTAATTTCAAGTTAATCACGCACGCGAGATTACGCGAACTATATTCATTATTTAACGATTTAAAAATTTCGACAACATTTATTTAATCTCAATTTATTTAACACGCGTCCGAAATAAACTATTCTAAAAGCTTTTGTAATTAATTAAAATTATTTTTTTTCAATTATTCGCAAAAATTAAATTCTCACTCGACGTCAAATTTCGGTCACACATTACAAAAATTTCGAAAGAAAATTATAAATTTTATATACAATACCGCTTCTTAGGTGAACTGTTTTTCGATATTTTTAAAATGAAGACATATGTCAACCAGAGAAAAAAAAATTTTGTACACATTAAAATTTCACGTACCGTATAGTGGACGACATAGTGAGTGAAAAGGTTAATTTTGTATATATCCCAAATAAATAATTTGACTAACACGTCGTATTATTGAAAATTACGTCTGATAAAAAAATTAAATAAAATAAATTAGTAATAATAAAACTGTTTCTTATCTATAAACAGAAAATCGTTTAGCTTATACATCTTTAACGAATTCGCTTATAAAATTGATTCGATTTAATAGAACGTTTCATCGTAACCCACGCGATATTCGTAAAGTACTTCTCTTGATATATTTATTAAAAACAAAATAAAATAAAAATTATCGATTTAATTCTACTCATATATATATATATATATATATATACGCTTCTTCTTCATCAACGGTATATTCCGGTTGGCGCGAGATCTGCCATAAAAATAGATCGTTTCTATCCAATTTGGTTGTTTGCTAGATCTGAAGAGACACAAATATCTTTAAGATCCATCCTTATAACATAGTACCATCTTGCTTTGGCCTTCCTACTGGTCTTTCACCAGGAACTTGAAACGTGTGCGCTACCGTATGAACTACTGCCATTATGTTGAGCTCGTAGCACGTGTTCATATCATCTTAGTCGGCTTTCACATTGCCGCGTAGGTTCGTTCGTTTCTGATTCGATCGGATAAACGGATGCCCATTGACCATCTTAGCATGCGCATTTCCATTATATAACACTTAACAGTAGGTTTTAGTGCTATAGCCGTTTATTTTTAAGATACCGTAGACTAAAAAGATGACAAATGTCAAAGTGCTATGGATAATGAGAAAGGATAAAGAATTGCTTGATATTGTTAAAAGTAGAAAAATGGAACATTTCAGTTATGCGATGTGTGGGACTAAATATACACTTTTACCGAATATAATAATGGGGAAGGTAGAAGGAAAAAGGAGAGTGTCTTGGTTCCAAAACTCAAGTGGAGTTGGTGAAACGTAATTAAGTTATTCGTGTAGCGCGACTATTAGCTGTTGTATAGTTACAAAGACGGTTTATTATTTCGTTACTAATAAAACATGTGCAGATAGTTCGGTGAGAATAAGGAAAGTTATAAGAATATTTTCATTTGTAGATGCAAAACCTATTTCATTAATTCTGCACTAGGAAAGTGTAACGAAGAGCGAATGAACTTATATAGGGAACATCGCAGTAAGATACGAGCTATAGCGATTTGAACATCTCAGGTTGAGCAAGTAAGAGGATCGGTTTTAGATAGCATATAAGAATGAGTCAAACGAGTTTGGCTTGTCCGGACACAGAACAACATCACCTCATCCCGTCTGGCGCGATGAATATAGGCCGAATAACACTTTGTTGAGTATGCAGCGACGCATGTCGGAACATTTTGCTGGAAGTAATTCTGTAGGAGACATAAAGGTTGCTTCTTTCGCAGTTCGATCTGTTTCATTCATTCCTTTCATATATGTCCAGGAATTTAAAGTCCGCGAGTTTGCAGGCATTGATCGTTGTCAAATTAATTTTCTTAGCCGACGAATGCACGCATCTGGATTTTTTTCAAGTGTTTCATCGAATACAGCGAGTCTGTGACAATGGCGATTTCCTACTCATTTTTCAAATGATATCCAATTAGTGTAGTCTGTAGAATTGCGACGAATTCGCATGATAGGACACTGAAGTACGAGAGAAGTGGATAATGCACTATATCGTCACTATACAGGACAATACAGCCGCGAACGAAAAAGTACTGTATTGAGAAAGTAATTCACCGATATCATGGTTGAGATGTGTTATGGTTTTCAGAATAGTACGTTGTAAGATCAATATTATGAATGACGGAGGAGTTTGACTTCTACGGAGCTAATAACAGGATTAGATTGATCAGAAAGCTTTGTATGAAAAAGTTGTATTCGACACATAGTAAGTTCTTACAGATTTTTCTTTTGTTTTTTATCAAAATAACATTTACAAAAGGCATATATTACAAACATAAACTATCTTAATCATTAAATATAGTAACATACACATACATCGTGATATTCGAAAATACGTATTATTTACATGCCAGGATAAAAATTTTTAAAAAATTTGGTTCATTGTTACCCATCGTTCATTAAACTCGTCAATTACAATAAAATCGCACAATGTAATAAAATTATATCGAAAAATTGTGAACGTTGACTACGAATAAAACTGCATTTAATTACAAACTTTTTATTAAGATTTTGCCCGTCCATAAGAAAAAATAGAAAAAGATACATATCGTTTAGATTCACTCCCTAGCTCGAAGAAGTCTTTGTTTAAAGTATAAACACGTGTACAGATATCGATATATATATATATATATATATATATATATATATATATATATATATATATATATATATAAAAAATATATTCAAAAAATTAAGTTTTAATAAAAAAGTTGTACGATATAATTTCACATTCCAAAAACGCATTATACCCATAAATGGAATTTAATTTAACACGACTTATAAAATGTAATGTATGAAGACATGCGGTTTGTTTTATTTACTACGTAGGAAACTGCAAACAGGAATCACGTTAAATATTTCAGGCCGAACGTAAGACTTTTAGGAAATGAAAACTTTTACATACGTACATATATGTATGCATTCATATGTATTACAGGAGTAATTACGAAGTATGAAATATTAAAATAGGACGATGCATATATTTTCAATTCGAACGGATAACTAGTTAAAGGATACATAAAAAGTGTTAAATAAGCGTAATGATATTTTCTTCTTTTTCTTTAGACACCATTATAAATAAACATAAAAACATAAACATGCAAATTATAACAATGAAAAGCGCATTAAAAATCCCCGGTTACGAATGAAATTATTAAATACGAATGAACATATTTTTTTTCTAAAACTTATACATACACATACACACATATATATATATATATATATATAATATAGGAGTGTATTTTAGAAATTAAAAAAGTTCGAATAGCCTGGTAACGGTGTTGCAACGGTTTAGTAGTAGCGTTAAAATATAGAAAAACCAAAGTATATCGATTTTTAAAAAAAAATAATAATAATAATAATAAAAAGAGACGCAACAAAGGGGAAAAAAGGATAAGAAATAATATAGAAACGAACGAAAGAGATATTAATAATACCTAGCGGGAATATAAATAAATGAACGAAGGGGGTATGTATAGAGAGTTAGGGGTTGCGAGGAAAAAGATGAAAATGAATGAACAAGGGCTTTAAAAGTTACAAACAACGCATCATCGACGTGGAAATATAACTCGGCGGACGGATTGAAGACAGAAGCAGAAGGTAAAGTCTTTACTGCTGAAATGAAATACGCGAACGAGAGGAAGGAAGGGTTTTCGGTACTTTTCGAAACTTATTCCGGGGGAAAAAGGAAATATGGGGAAAATTTATAAAATATTCGAGAACGTATAAACAGTAGTAGCGAGCAATAATATAGACGAGACGAGACGAACAACTAACACCGGGATAACCCGGAATACGAAATACGAAATAAAATAAAAAATTAAAATAAAAATTTGAAAAGTAAAATACTTTCCGTATCTTTCCCGTTATATACTATTTTGATTCTGTTTATACGTGTGTACGCATTTATTTATTTATTTTTCATTTTATGATTTTTCCGAGTAAGCGCACCAATGCGCGTTCTCGCGCATATATATATATATATATATATATATATATATATATATATATATATATATTTGCATTGATGTCAGAAAGATAGACGAGGAAAAAAATTTCGGTTAGCTCTTTTTCTATGTATATCATCGTTGTTTATTATCATTATTATTATTATTATTATTGATATTGTTATTGTTATCAACATCATCAGCATCGTTGTATACAAAACAGGGCAAGTGTCGTGTTGTGTTGTATAAAATTCGTTCAAAGGGATGAATACCTCCTCCACCTCCACCTCCGGCAGAAGTACTATTCGCGAGTATGCCTCCCGCACCTCCTGAAAGTGTAGTAGCGACGATTCCCCCGACCGAATCCGCAAGAGTAATGCGTTCTTTCTTCCGTTTCTTCTTTTTTGCGCCGTAGCCGTAATTATCGCGAGCGCTCCAGCCAGGATACAATTCCATATGAAGTTGCCTTTCCTGCCTGGCTTTTTCATAATATTTGGCTTGCTCGTCTCTTGACAACGAATGCCACTATATGCAGCAATGGTACATTATATTACAATTTCAAATACACGTACATATACAAAAAATATAATATTATAAAGGAGCGAATGTTAAATATATATATATATATATATATATATATATATATATATATATATATATATATATATATATATATATATATGAAGAAAAAAAAAGAACATAGAATGAAAAAATAGACGAGTGTAATTTTATTCGTTGAAGCGAGTAGCTTTCTTCTCTTTTTTTTTTTAAGGAAAAATATGTCTCACTAATTAACGGGGTATTGTATCCGACATGGTTATAATTAATATTTTTTATAAAAAGGCGCGTACATTATTCAGTCGGATATCGATTTTTTTATAGACATTTATATAAATTTTTATAAATTTAATTAAAAAACCCACGCTTCAGTTTTCGAGATTTTCGCTGTTTCGTGGTACCGAAGTGGCTCCGGGAGATGAAATCGTATAAATAAATTCCGTATATTTTATATTTACAATCGAGTTATCAAATGTCCTTTATGTTACAAAAATGGTCAATTTTCGATTAAAGTTTAATAAATCATTTTAAAAAATTATCGTAATCCCGCATACTCTGAACGCTACGACTATTAAAAATAAACTTGATTCTCGTCAAATGACTAGCAAACTCGTGTAATATACAATTCTGTAATACATAAATGTAATCATCAATACCGAATTTGTAAAATATAGTTTTCCGCTTAAAAAGAAAATAATGGATATTACGGTAATATCTGGAAATATATATATATATATATATATATATATATATGAGTGAATTCTTTTTTTTAAATTAACCAAATCACGAGTATGAATTAGTAATTCGAAAAATTTTAATAAATCTTTTCAACTGTTACGTCAGGTGATTGAAATGAAATTAGTCGATAATGAGAAAACCGTTAATCATAAAACTAAATTATGGCTGAAAATAAAATTTAAACTAGATAACCGAAAATACTTAAGAAATTTTTTTAGACTAAAATGGGGAAGTTTCAAGAAAAGATAAAAACAAAAAACGAAAATCAAGGAAATGTTCTTTCTTGCATTAGTAGCGTGATCTACATGTTACCTTGATATTCCTTACATTTTGTTTATATTATTAATTAATTTATTTATTTAGATTATATTTTTATCGAACGTAATTAATATATAGGTATACATATATATATATATTTATTATATATTTAACATATACATTACAACTGAAACAAAAAAAACTGTAGTAGCATGCAAATTTTTGCTTATTGCTACTAGTAGTATATATATATATATATATATACACACACATACACCTTCGTCGCACTTTTTTTTTGTTTGTTGTAAAATTTATAAGAAATTTTCGATATAGAAATTTTACCCGAAAATATAACTAACGAAAAACCTCGCCGAAATTATTTCGTTTTTATTAACGAGTAAACTGAATTATTATTATATTTATCGAAACATTCCGGCTACACTGTAAAAGTAACCAAACGAGGATGATTCCCGTACATTAACGATTTCTCAGTCGCACAACATCAGGTTATTTCAGGCAGAATTACGCGCATTAAAAAAAAAACGAACAAAGTACGATATTTTTTATTTTTTCATCCGGTACCACTTGCTGCTTCATCACATTTACGTCACATCCGGTACAAATAATTGTCGTTGCTGCTGCAGCGCAGTTCATCATACGTCAAATCTGAACGGTTTGTCTATTTAAATAATCTATAAAGATACCACCATCCACGATAGTTATTATCATCCGTCACTTTCTCGACTTTTTTTTTTCACGAATACCCGATCCGCTGGCCAAATGATAACACGGTCGTCTTTAGAGCTGTATAACATATGTAGGCTACTTTCGGTATCATCGACTACCTTCTCGTCTGTTGCACCGTGTTGTTGGTCGGTTCTTTCCTTAATTGTTTAGATCCATTCTGCAATTTTTATTAGGCCGATAACATAGCGATTAGGTTTGGACGTCATCGTGTTTTTTTCGTCTCCTTCCAGTGATTCTTACCTTCTTACCATATGACCGAAGAATCGTGTACTCAGTTACGTTAGAAATAAACAACAACGCCTGGAATCTTCTCGATATAAAGAAGATATAATTAAAAAATGGAAATTACCTTAAAAAATTTAATTTATAATAATAACAAATATGATACGCATTGCATTATGACGATTTGTACACGCTGATTTTATATTTATATATATATATATATATATGTGCATTAACTAAACCGTTAAGTTTAATTAATACATTAAACTTACACGTCTGCCTAATATCTGATTAATGGCGGCGCTTTCTTTTAAAGTACATTCGGCTACCACTTTTGCCCGCATTTCTTTCATATACAACATGAAAGCGTTCAATGGTTTCTTTATATGCGGCTTCTTCTTATCTATGTAATTCAACGTTAATAATTAACAAATTACAAATTTATAATTAAATAATATAGGAAAGTCATCTTATTCGCTTAAAATCAAAAAAATAATAACAAAAAATTCCTTATAAACCGACTACTATATGACTGTACAAGTCGGGTTAAAATTTCTTATAGTAAGCGAATTGATTTTGGATAGTTCTGTAGATATCAGCCAGCTGTTAAGAGATACCGATGATAAGAAAACGGCCGTTCGAAGCGACTGAAACCGCATGACCTCCGGTTGTGGAAAGTATTAACATCTATAATATGCCAGTAGCCTTGTTCACTGGAACGAGTGTATTCATAGCCGTTTCTGAATGTATGAACATATATTTAATAATAGTAATACTTATATAATAGTTTAAGAATAAGGTTATTTTTAAAGAAAGAATACATGATGAACTATAACAAAAATTAATGTAGAGATATTGAATATTTTAACGAACGTAAATACCTAGATCGAATATTTTTCCTGCGACAGTTTATTAAGTAAGTTCTGTGCACATCAATCGTTTTTTCCAAAATAAATTGTTCTAATCTAATTTTCACATAAGTTTAACGGTGGTTTCTTCGATTTTGTATTATTATTATTATTATTATTATTATTATTATTATTATTATTATTATTATTGTTGTTGTTGTTGTAAAATAATATAACTGACAAACATTCGAATGTCGGGAATAAACATAAGGTGTCTTCTTAAGTAAAACTACGTCACTTAAGATCAATCTTGAATATTTAGCAGATAACTAAACTATGTAGTACTTTTTTCTACATTGTTAGTTTTATTTATTTCCAAAATAAATAAACAACAATATGAAAAATAACAATTTCGGTTGTAATTAAAATTGATAATATAAAACTATTCCTTCCAAAGAAATAATTATATATATATATATATAAAATAATAATCATCGGTTATTTCAATGGTGCGCAATAACAACACAAAAAGAAATCGTGTTTTAATTAGAAAATCAGAATAACTATAAGAAACACCGTTAACGATGCAGCGTGATTCAACCGTTTTTTATAATAATTCTCGCATTAAAAAGTAAAAAATAATTTTATCCAGGAGAGGGCTTTTAATCGTGTTCTACTTTTGAATACTTCTTAAACACTGACAACTGTCGTCTTTTTTTTTCATTTATACCTAAACAATTCGAATGTATATTACGAAGAATATACTGAATTATGTCTCACATCTGCAGTGTCAAGTTATACCTATTACTAAAATAGTGTAAGACGAGTAACGAGAAATCGTCAAAATCTAACTAATCGTAATTTGAAACTTTGGAAACTGCGTCTAATTACGAAAGATGTTCTGTACAATCTCTCAATCCTGCGAACAACTGCTATTAGTTTACGCATTATTTTAAAAAATTCTACACCGACTTATCCAAATCGAGGGAAGAAACTGAATGTTCTGTAGTCTACGATGGCTAGGCAGTCAGATGCAATTTTATTGTCCCCCTGTTCTGTCTACGAAACCAATTGCACTAAAATAAAAATAGCCGTACAACAAGCGATAGGAATGAAATATTCAAATATTGTCGTCATCATCACACACTTACGGCTATACAAGTATCATCGATCGCCAATTAATTAAAAGTAAATATATATCATCCTGTAAGTCGAGAAATCCACAACACCGTTTATAGATCCAACTTAAACGTATTCTGCTGACCGGAGCGAGAACGAAGAGCATTGACACTATCGGTCATGCAGGATTCGGTCTCGACCAACCAAAATTTCTTTTGAATTGATCGCGACTACAGCAAGACTGAAGCGAAACTTGAGCGTTACGATAGTGTGAATGCTTGAGAATATTTTACCATAGCTGGACCATACCTATAGTGTGCATCACATCGGTTCGCATACTTCGTTCATTGCGTTGATTTTTTGCGCAGTCCGACGAGTAAGATACTGGGAATATCGAGATTATTTAATAATCGTATTTCAAAATACTAAGAAGCTAAGTAGGAAAAAACATTGTTTACAACTTCCAAATTTTTAATGAAACGAAAAAAATAAAATGTCTAATATCGATTTAATTTTCGAAACTACGCGTACAAAAATGAACGAACTAAATTAAAATACTTTCGCCCGATTTATACGAAATTAGAATTTTATAAACTGCGCACGTTGTACGAGCCTTATTAATATATCTGACGTTTAAAAATGTATAGAAAGACCGAAGCGATTGATAAACAAATTTATCTACTGGCAATTGTTTCAATCGCGCATAAAATTTGAAATCCGCATAATAACCATCGTGTCGTAGAACAGATCGAAAATCGAATCGAATAAAATTTATTCGAATATGAAATATTTTTAAATTTATTTACCGTACAAAAAAATTTACACGTATGCGCGCAAGTTTGAAGTACATACAACCGTGTAGTACACAAGTGTATATACAATCCATCAATGCGCGATAAAATAAAGAATATATAAGCATACAACGACAGGCACGACATTACACATCTATAAGCGCATACATATTCGCAATGCACGATTAAGTCCGCGTATAATATTATACTGTATACACACACACACACACTTGTCAATTCCAAAAGTAATCATAATAATGATAAAATACCAACGAAAAAAAAGATAATCAGGAAAATCCTCAGACCGACATATGGAAATTAAGAACTAATAAAGAAGTATATGAAATAGTCGAAAGGATTTTACGGTCATCTTAAAAGGATGGAGTACCGAAGATTATCCAAAAAAATATTCATTTTTTTTTTTTAAATAGAAATCAGAATACAAGAATGATTTGTAGAAGCTAAAAAGTATTTAGACGATATGACGATAGAAGAAGAAAACGTACGTAGACTAAAAAGAAAATTGAAAATTTCGAAGGTTTCGAGGAAAAACAAAAATATGGAGGAATGAAAGAAAAGAACATTGGCAGAGAATGAAGAAGTATTAGCTGGAGAGAAAGAATGGTGGATAAATTAATTCACGTGGTCATTCCAGATGACCTAATTTTTTATAAAAAAAAAACTTTTTGGGCCAAACTTGTTGTAACCATTGTCTGTATAATAATAATAATAATAATAATAATAATAATAATAATAATAATAAAATCTAGAACTGAATTGAACCGATTCGAAGCAAGTTTATATATTTGTATTTTTTTTTTAAATAAAATCTGTATTTAACAATAAGCAGCAGTACGTGAGTTTATCCAAAACTCGAAAGGAGAATAGCCTCCCAATGGATGCTGATCCTACTTATTGACGATTAGTTTACGTTAAAAATTCTATAATTATACGATTTGTAAGTAATCGAAACAGAAGAGGATTCAATCTGTGATCGAATTTTACACAGTCTGTCAGCAGGTTCCTTGCTAATATATTTAAGTGTCGGGGTCGAGTCTTTCCTTATACCTTACACTTGAGCTGCGAATCTCTTCTTTAACAGAACTTATCTTCAAGTTCTTCAAGATGTCGTCATTTTGTATAATCCAATGTGTGTTGACAGTACCGCTCAATGCCATATGCCCGAATTGGTTTTATTATTGATTTATAAAGCAGAACTTTATTTTCTAGTGAAAGAACGGAATTTCTTCCAACCATCCAGTAGTCCATATTACTTAGTTTCAATCTGATCTGCGTACGTTTGTAGGTAATGTATTTATTCCAAGTCAATCTCTAGTTCGATAATTAACTTGAAAAAACTAAACTAGGATAATAATAAAAAATAATTAAATAATAAAAAATAATTAAATAATAAAAAATAATTAAATAAAAAAATAATTAAATAATTAAAAATAATTAAATAATTAAATAATAAAAAATAATTAAATAATAAAAAATAATTAAATAATAAAAAGTAATTAAATAATAAAAAATAATTAAATAAAAAATAATTAAATAACAAAAAAGTAGTTAAAATCGATATTGTTGTTTTTTTTTCTAATATAAAAATATCACAAAGTTTTTCGTGCGATAGTAAGAAATACAAGAGGATGCGAACGAAAAATAGACAGACGAAATTGCCAGAGCAGAATCTTGAAACAGTCGGACATAAGACGAAAAAAAAAAAAAAAACAACATTAATTAATTATAATTTATTTATTAAACCCTCTTTACTTATTAAGCACATTCGACATCAATGTCGTCCGCTTTTTTTCCCAATTAGACAGTATTTATTTAAGAACTCGCAACCTAAACAATATATTTTTATAGTTTAGACTTAAGTTTCTGTATTAACACGTATTATTTGTAATTAGTAAACGTGTTTATTTTGTAGTCTTTTATTTGCTTTTTTCCCCTGCAGCGTTTAACATTTTGTTTTGCTTTATTATTTGTATTCTTACTCTGTTATTATGCTAAGCCCGGTACACAATGTTTGTAACCCCATGTGTTATATTTTTTTTTATCGCTCCCGCAGCAACAATATCATCACGGTGCTTCATCCTCAAATTGATTGTACTAATCACAGCTCCTCAGGCACTAAATTAGCTCTGCCAACCGCTTTGAATAAATTACTAAATTCAGGACCAGGTAATACGCATCGTGTTCTTCGATTTGTCTCCAATCATCCGAACTTTCGCTTCTAATTTCGCGCCTAGTATACAGCGCGTTAATGAGAAGAAAATGAAGAAAAATCTCGTATTCTTGAAATTGATTTCTAGTGTTAAGTATGATTTTGTTTTTAATAATAATTATCACTAGGAAATGTATGGTCGATTAAATTTCGATAACGAAATACGTAAAAAATGTACACTTTCCAAAAGAGTAATTTGTCCGAATTAAAAAATATATTTTAAAATATATATATATATATATAGAAATAGGTTACCTTGATTATTACTAGAACTATTACAGGAATCTTTAGCGTCGTTAGTTGAGTTTTTATGATCTAGCGAATGCGACCTAAAATAAAAATGGAAAATAACATAATTAAAAAAGTACGCTAAAAACTGATAATAAATACCGACAATCGTCGCTAAGTATTTATATACGTAATTAAACCTATTCAAATTCTCGCAATTCGTACTGCGATATTTTTTTTTAATCAATCAATTCGTAATCCGTATTACAGTATTATATATCCGACGCATAAATTATAATTTGATTAAATAAAATTACAGAATTATTCACATCATTTTTCATCTTTAAAATTGTTCCCAAATACATATCGGAGAACTTAATAAATTTATAACAAAACCGTTTAAAATAGTGTGAAAAATGTGTGTTTTTATTCATTGTTCATCAAAATATAACCATAAACACAAAGACTGTAAAGCCCAAGACGTTAAACCCGCATAAGTCTCGACTCGTCATTAATTCAAAAACCATAAACCAAAAAACCGTAAACTAGGTTTAACGTCTTGGAGTTTACGGTTTTTAGATTAATGACGAGTTAGGTGTTATTGGGATTATTACGAGTTGGGCTATGTAGGTTTAACATTTTTGGGGTATACAGCTTTTGGATTTTTTCGATTTTGTTCAAATTTCGAGGCTGTGCAAAAAAAAAGTTTCTCATCTAGATGGGGGCCTCCGTTTGCATGCTAAACCGGACATGTATGTAATTTATCGAGTAATCGAAAATGACCCGTATGAAAATTACGGTCATTTAAATTTTGGGCCCGATTCCAAGTAAACCTCGTAAAATTTTGGAAATTTCGATTTTTTTTCACGGTCTTTGACTCGAAACTCATTTAAATGTACGTCGAAAATTTCGAATCGCTTTTTACTGTATACGTATGTTTGGTAAATATAATGAAAATTTTATATCTCGAGTATCGTTTCGAATATTTCGAAAATTAGTTTTTAATCTGTAAGTAAAAAATTCGATCGAAAAATTTTAAGATCTATTTAAAGCGCCTCCTTCCGATTTTTGTCGAACCTGTTTGGTGTTATAACTTCGTTTTACATGGTCTGAATAAAACGCACGCAGTGCTTTTTGCGCAATAATTTTCTTAGGGTGTTCTTTCTTCGATTGACCGCGCTCTTGATGTTTCCTTCAAAATGAAAGAATTTGTTGAGCAAAAATCTACAACAAAACATGAAGGGTGCCCCCACCGTTCCTACATTTTTATCTATAATTCAGGAAATTTTTATAAAACGAAATTCCCCCACGATAAAGCACTTATAGATTGTGTAAAAATATATTATCTGAAAAGCACGGTTTTCAAAAATGAATAAAGGTCGGTCACTCGGATAATATTTAATATTTTATATATATATGTGTGTGTGTATATGTGTGTGTGGGTGTATATTTGCAATTGCACTTTAGATAAAATATCGTGTATAATTCAGAAATTAATGGTTATAGAAGTATAATCGAAATAAAGCCTTGATTTTCGTGATACTAATTAAATTTTTTAAAATGTTTCGTAATTTCGAAAGTTTGTGTAAAACTCAACTACAAACTTAAAAATTAAAAGTATACACCAGGCCACTAACATTTGAAGTAGCACAAAGCCAACATTTCATTTATTACAACAACAAAAAAATTAATACAAAAACCTGTGACGTAATAATTAACCGATAATAAAAATAAATAATACCCAAAACTTTATACGATGTATTTATCAGTATTACGAATTATTCTCTATCACTGTACACTTTTTTCGAATTAATTAATACGTTCGTTTAAAATTCCGACAGTTTTTTTTTCCTTTATTTTTAATTGAGTTTATAAAACCATTACTACTCATTGTACATATAAATTTATATAAACTAAACGCTAACGCTAACAAATGATTTATAAAATAGAAAGATAAATAACTAAACTAAGACATATAAGGAAAATACACTATACGAGGATGTAAAGGTTACAGAATAATATTGGATTTATATATATAAGAGGCCATATTAACACAAGAGGATTATTTAAGCATATATGCAATAGAGTACGGAGGGAAGATACCTAACTGTAATAATATCTTGATTAGGGTTTCTCTGTGTGCACTATATAGATTACATGAAAAAATGATATGATTAATATCCGCCGTCAAACCACAGGACTGGCAAGTACTGGAACTAACCAGCCCTATCCGGTGGAGATGACTAGGCAGCAGATTATGTCCTGACCTAATACGAATTAAAATAGAGAAAAATTTACGGATTGGTATTGAATGAGGAGGCTTAATTAGAAAGAGAGATTGTTTCGGTAAACTTGTTTGAATTTGTTTATAGAAATTATTCCGAGTAGCACAAAACATGGAGCTCCAGCGATGACGCAAATCCGCCTTCGCAGACGCAGCTAAACATGTGGAGGGAATCGCAGGGATCAGCAGGCCTCTGGAGGCCCCCATTTTAGCTGCCTGATCACAAATTTCATTATCTTTGATCCCGATATGAGCTGGGATCTATGTAAATTTCACACGGACATTCTTTTGTTGTAGATACATTACATTTTCTATTATTGTCAAAATAACTCTATTAGTTTTGAATGTACGATTTGAATTTTGGATGGCGTTAAGCACACTTAAGGAATCAGATAAAATACATTTGAATGTGTAATTGACTGTTTCAAACGAATTGTACATCAGTCTTCCGCGAGTCTATTTCTCAGTTTGAAATTCTTATATATAAATATTCCGCGTAAACATACGAAAAGTTAAATATGCGAAAAATAAAAAAAAATTAACCGGGTAAATTTTGAAAATAAATAAAAAGGAGAAAAAAGTAGAATGTGTTATTATATAGATAAAAAAAAAAAAATACAGACGATCGATGCTGCTAAAGTTTACAATCATTCTGTGTCGGTAGAAATGAATGCCTTATTACAGAAGTAATGCGAAAAGAAAAAAAACATAAAAAAATAATTCTAGTCTTACTAAAATAACGAGTTGTTGATCGCACAAAAATCCCTCTAAAAACTATATTGTCTTAAATGCCCAGTCCGAATTCTAGAAAATAAAGTCGGAATTTGTCATTATTCGAAAATAAACACAGCACGATGTGTGTGATCAGTTTTAAAGAGAAGGAACTTTTCTCAAAAATATTCGATAGATTTAACGAGTGGAACGGAGTGTTTTTCATTCGAATGGATAAATTGAAGTGTTTCGTAAAAATATCGTATCGAATTTCAAAACTTTAAAGTAGTTGGTAATTTTAAAATATGAAATGCGAAACCAACTCGACGCCCGTCAGCTATGAAACTGTACTTTCTAAAGCACTGATCCGATTACTCTACCCGACAAATTACGATTAAATCTATTTTGAAAATATAAATAATCTAATAGTTAAAGAAAGAAAGCTACCATTAAAATTTTAGCTGTACCGAATATTTCATTAAATCCGAGGAAGTCATTTTTTAAATAACAATAATCCGATGGTAGAGCCGTAATAACAAAGTCGACATTTTGAACGGATTTGAAAAAACAATCAGCGACCTTCGAATAATTTTTTCCTTTTTTTTTTTTTAGAAAGTAATACTTCAACGCAGCTAGTCAATTCATCATATTAACAGACTCGATTAATGCACTCACAAACATTCGAAGTATATTCAACGGCAACGCAATTGTACAAAGAATCCGTCAAACCTTATCACAATTACAATCCGCCGGAATAGATATCCAGTTCATATAAGGAATAAAAGGCAACGAAATTGCTGATAAGTTAGCAAGAAGCTCAATCTCGCTACTTTCAAATGCCGAAATCGTATTAACAGCAGATGATCTAAAGACTAGTCATAAGAAGAAAATCACAACAACACTGTGGAATTCCGAATGGGTGTCGACCTCATCCACAAACCATCTCAGAAATATAAAAGGAAAGTTTAGAAGAATGGAAGTCATCCGATCGAAAATCTCGAAAAGAAGAAATACTTTTAACTAGATTAAGACTTGGTCATACACGTGTAACCCACTCGCACCTATTCAATAACGTACCACCCCTTCCTGTCCTTTCTGTAACATTCCTCAATCAATTCCCCCTTCGGCATATAGTTGCAACCACTTATCCGAATTCCTTCGAAAGTTTAACCTATCCGCTAATCTATCCTAACTACTGTGTAATAATAGTCCTCATTTAAACGATCTCTTCCTATTCCTCAAACAATGTAATCTATATAATGCCATATAAATAACTTTATACTTTCGGCTTGATAAGATAACCACCTCATAGCTGTGATAAAGCCGATAAAAAGGGGGAAAAAAAGATTAAAGTCGTATTCTAACCAACAAAATACGAAGCGTAGTTCGACTTTCGAAATAATTTCTATCTACTACTTTACAAACGGATCACGTAACTGATGAATTTAGGTCTACTTCCTTTAGACATTGAAAAGCTTTTCGATAGCGCATGACACAGCGGAATTATAGATAAAACGATACAATATGGCTATCCTAAATATGTTGTACGTTAAATCTGATTTATTTAACAGACTTTTTACAAATTAATAACGCCTATTGCAATCCTAGAGTATATTCTTCCGTGGTTTCTCACCGTTTCGTTATATCTTATACATCAATGACTCTACCTGAAGTAAAATGGACACCGAGTCTTTTTACAGAATAGATACTATTCAAAGCGAACTTTCCGATACCACAAATTATACAAATGTTACAACAAATGGGAAATTAAAATAAATACAACTAAAACTAAAAAAATTATCTTTACCAAACGACCGTGCATACATAAATTGCAATCTGGAAATAGAAAATAATTACCTAGAATGTAAAAAAATTTCATGTCGAATATTTAATAATAAACTAACTTTTTCGAAACATATCGATCGTGTTGATAAAGCGCAGTCGGCATTATATACATTTCGTAAAATTTTCAACTTAATATTAATAATAAATATTTAATTTACAAATATATTTTCTCTTTTATATTTATCTCCCCCGTGTCGAGCAATAAAACCTACTGTAATAAACTGCAAGTATTTCGAAACAAATGTCTGTGAATTATATGACCATCCTTACGTACCTAAGATTATTAAAAAACAATTCGGGGAAAAAGTTTTATAAATGTTTTATCCGTCTTTATCCCTTTATTAGGCAACTACGTCAGCAAGTCCCTTTGATCAAAGTACAATAAATATATCGAGCATTTGCTTCTCTGAACTAATTCAATTTAAAATATGATGTAAGTGAGTAATCTAATAAATATTTATCTATATATTTATATTACATTAATAGTGTGTTTTGTAAGTTTTTTACCTATATATATATATTATTAATACGCACGGCATGAGTTATGCTCCATATGCGCTAATATTCCATTTTATGTTATTTATAACAATTATGAACTACACATATATATATATATATATATATATATATATATATATATATATATATATATATATATATATATATACACACACTTTTGTTCGTTCATTCAAATAAATTTATGATCGAGGGTAATGTTCAACTTTTATAAAGCGATATACTAATTAATAAAATTAAAAGTCGTTTAATACAATACAAAAAAGACGCCCATTTACAGAGGGAAGGAAAACGTGCATGAAAGAACTGATGAAATTGTAAAAGAGATACAACATTATTCTGTATACTCTGGTTGTAAGAAAAAAAATGAGTGAAAATACAGCAATACACATTATGAATTGTTCTATATACGAAAAAAAAATATATATATACAATAGTATATATCGAAGAGTAATAAAACCATTATAAGTTCTAAAAAAAGTGTAGATTAAATAATAAATTAATTAAATATACGATACTTTTAATATTTCGTTAAATTCAAAATTGCTATACTTCACATATATCAAGAATTTTCTCGCAAATAGGAATACTTCAATAATCACTGAAATAATTTGCATTTAGACGTATTTATTTACAAGCTATGTGCACAATATAATGCCTAATAATCTATTTTCAAAATACAATTACTATTACCACGTGGCGAATCATATACAATTATCTATAACCGTTAAGAAGTCACATTATAATTATAATTCTCCATAACGCCGTCAAGAAAAATTGCTGAATTTCATCGGATAAATCAACTCTCGAATTTAACGTAAATCTTTGCGCCGTTCGAAATTTACGGAGTGTATTTTATGTAAAAATTACCGGGCCGAAAATACAAGTAGCTAAAAGAAGTCCCCTCGTCCTAAATTTCGTTTTTTTTTTGCTTCAATCAATTCTTAAACGCTCATGTGAACAAAATCGTAATATAGCATTTTATTTGCAGAAAAATTGAAAGTATACTTCATATTACCTCACAATAACATAAGACTCGAGAAATAAATTGGCACGATGCTATTTTATATAAAATGTTCCAATGCAATTATCCCACATATTTAACTAAAGTAATAAAATCGTATTTATATAATAGAGTTTTCAATGTTATTACTCGTCACTCTATTAGCTCTTTAATGGGGTTCAATTACGCGGGTGTCCAACAAGGTAGTGTGTTAGGCTCTTAATAAATGATTTACCTGAAATACCTTTTATTAAAACTGCTCTTTATGCATTAGCTTTGTACTGTGATTCATATACAGACCCGACACAATTTATAGTAGATTACAAAAGGCCGCTTTCACTGTCAGTAAGTACACTATAAACGTTGGAAACTGAACACCGAGAAAACGGAAGCCATTCTTTTTTCCAGAAAGCACCCCATTACCCTTGCCAGAAATTGTAATTAACGATCAAAGTATTAAACGGGTTAAATATTTAGGCGTCATTCTGGACTCGCGTTTGTCATTCGATAATCATAATATTAGTCGCACTATCGATATATAAAGCTATTCGAATTCTTTCAACCTATATTTCATCGAAGGTCCCACCTTACTGTCACAAATAAAAAACTACTACATACAAAGCTATTATTCGTCCCCCGGTTAACACATATCCCGTTTGGTATTCAGTTTCTAACAGTACATATTGTAAATTACAATTATTACAAAACCGTTGTCGTAGAATCTCAATGCCACCAGGTTTTACAGGATTCGAAGATATGCATTCTCAACTAAACCTCGAGAGCTGGTATTTTTCTATATCAACGAGCTCGCTAAGAAATTTTATGAAAATTGTAAAACTCGCGAAAATGAATTAATTAGGGTTATAGGAAACTATAATATTAACCCTTTCAGTCACAATGTCCACTATATGGGACGTGAAATTTTAATGTTAACAAACATTTTTATACATGAAATGTCTCCAATTTTAAAAATAGTTATATAAATACATTGAAAATTATCTAACGTTCACCTAAGAAGCAGTATTGTATAATAAACGCTCTCATAAAATTTATAATTTAATGTTAAGACTTAATAATGTACGACTTAAAGGGTTAATACACGCGCTACAAACATCGCCGACTAAAACATCGATTTTTAACATAATTATGTTATTTTATATATTTGTCTATTTATATGTATCAAGTAAATTGTAATCAATTTTTTTTTTTAATTTAACTTATGCTATTTGTATTTATTTTTCTTTCTCTTTTTTGTAGCAGGGTTTTTTTTACAAATTTTCCTGTATATTATCATCGTCGCTTCTATACGTTGCACTTTGTTATTATTATTGTATTAGCTACTAAGGGTAATTCGATGTACTTAGTATACAATGTGTTGTATTTCATGTGTACTATTTAAATAAATGATATTTCTTCTACAGCTTACTTTATAAAGGCAATAGCGCCCATTCATGAGAACTTGGTGAGGTTAAACAAAATTTGGTTAATTAATTTGGTGATACACACTCACATTTCAACTTCAATACACTATATTCATAATTTAAACCCATTCTGAGTAATTGTTGTGCATACATTATATCTTAAATTTCCACGGCATTTTATAAAACTGAATATCTCAAAATTAAAATTTAAAAAAACTTTCGGTTGATACCGCGTCGATATTTTGAAAAAAAAACGACTTTAAAATTTTAATATCAATAATCATAACGCGAAAAGCATAAACTCGCTTCGATCGTATATAATGAATATGTTCAATTTCCATAGCATTTTATAAAATTGAATTCTACGATAATTTTAATATCTTCCACGGTTAATTATGTCCGATAAATCAAAGATTAATAAAAAATTAAAGAACTCTATCTTCATAAAAATATTTGAAATAATATTAATAAATTGTACCTGCTTTCGTCAAAGTCCTTTTTCCGTTCGTTCATAAACAAATCACCAGCAACATTCGAGTTAGAATTATTATTATTATTATTATTGCTATTAAAACTATCCGTTTCCGAAAAATCAGATCCAGATGGTGTAGATCGAGCAGAAGAAGAACTGTCGGGACACTGTGTTGCAGGATTATTTGTTGAGGAAGTCGATGGAAGAGGAGATGTGGATGATGTTATTAAATCCGTACGAAAATCAGATGTAGAATGAGTGGCAGTGGGATTAACAGATAAAGATGTAGGCGAAGATAAAGAAGACTGAATCTCAAATTGTCTTCTAAGAAAATACTGATGTTGCGATAACAATTGTGACTGAGTATCATTCCATTGAATCATTTGCCACAAATGCTGTTGTGTGTACAAAGCTGAAAATGGAGATGTTGATAATGATGATTGAGCAGATAACAAAGGATGAGAAGCAGCGGTCGCTGCTGACACCCGATGAATACCGGTAACCATACCGGCAGCAGCAGTAAACATGCTGGCGGCTGAAATGTGCGGTAATTGAGGATGACCTTGGAGATGATGTAAATGCTGAGATGTGGCTGCTGCAAACTTGATGCTAGTAGTGGCCTGATAATTATTGTATAACATTGTGGCAGCCGCAGCGGCCGTTGCTGGATTATTAAAAAACTGGAACGCTAACAAATGATTCATAATCACATTAGACTGTTGCGACGAAGATACTGTTGGATCATAAGAGCTTAGACTAGCAGTGTCGGAAGGCACGTCGCTCCTTGTGGTATCTTTACTAACTGCAGTTGAAAGTTTTGCATTTGTAACAGAATTATTAGATGAAGAAGTTTTAGATTTATCAGCTCTTGCTAATAATTTGGCAGTTTTCCTACTATTATTTCTATTTTTACTATTTTGCAACTGCTGTTGTATTTTTTGTTGCTCCTGTTGTAGTAGTTTTTCACGATGTTGTTTCAGTACTTGTTCCCGAAACAGTCTTTTTTGCTGTTGCTGCTGCAATAATTTTTCTCGCTGCTGTTGTAACACTTTTTCTTGCTGTTCTAACAACTTTTCTTGCTCCTGTTTTAACAGTTTTTCTCGATGTTGAAATAGTGTTTCTCGATATCGTATCAATATGTTTTCTTGATTCTGTTGCCATAGTTTTTCTTGATGTTGCAGTTTTTCCTCGTATTGTTGTCGCAGTTTTTCCTCGTATTGTTGTCGCAGTTTTTCCTCATGTTGTTGTCGCAGTTTTTCCTCGTGTTGTTGTCGCAGTTTTTCTTCCTGTTGTTGTCGTACTTTTTCTTCCTGTTGTTGTCGTAGTTTTTCCTCCTGTTGTTTTCGCAGTTTTTCCTCCTGTTGTTTTCGCAGCTTTTCCTCTCGTTGTTGTCGCAGTTTTTCCTCATGTTGTTGCTGTAATTTTTCTTGTTGAAGCTGTTTCTCAAGGTGTTGTTGATATTGATGCTCTTGTTGCTGCTGTTGAATCTTCTGTAAATATTGATACTGATGTTGTTGAAGCATCTGCTGATATTGATGTATCTGTTGTGGCTTACTTGGTTGCTCTCCATATTGATGTTGTTCAAGCTGATGATGTTTTTGCGATTGACAATATCTATCAGATGAACTGGTAGAATTAGTAACAGGGTTTTCAGATGTTGCAGGAATTTCTAACGTCGTCAAATCCCGCGTGTCATTTAATATGCGAGGTTGTTTAACAGAAAATGAAGAAAACTCGGAAGGAGGACTTACAGACGCAGTATGAGTAGGAGTCACGTTTTTCTTTACCAAATTTAAAGGTTCATCCTGGAACATAGACTGCTCTGACCACGAACCGATCATCTTGGTTATAGTAGTAGTAGCAGTAGTAGTAGCAGTAGTAGTAGTAGTAGTAGTAGTAGTAGTAGTAGTAGTAGTAATAACACCGGTATTATAAGTTTCAATCGTCATTCGAACTAATAAAAAAAAGTCTCCAAATCGTTAACACATGGTCGTGTAAATAAAGAAATAATATTCATCGCGAAATTAAAAAATTATAATTTATATACACGACCGGAAAAAAAATATTTTAATCCATATCACTACACTAATACACAAACACGTAAATATACACAATAGACGAATGAGGTATAAAACACATTTTCCGGGATAATCGGGATTAAAATAAAGACGGTCTTTAATGGACGAAAGGTCATTAATAATGAACTAGAGAATACACGGTTAGAACGCCGCGACAAGACAAGGAAGAGTCTCTGAGAAGAGTATACGCGTGCTAGGAAAGAACCATAAATTTTACTGGAGGCAACGGTAGACGCGCAACAGAAAACTGTACAGGAGAAATACCACCAGCCGCCAGACGAAAGAGATTACGACGCCCTCAAATGTGTATTTGTAATAGTGCTGGTGGAAACTAAGTGACACGTACGTGGGAAAAGGCAACAAGCACGCAAAACGTCAAGAGGGGTGAACATCGACGATGACTCGGATGCTGCAGAGTAGAAAAAGACGATGTCGCAAAAAGGGATACGAAATGTTCAGCGAACAAAAGTGTTAGTCTATATAGAAGTGATTGTAGGGAGACCTACCTCTCTACTACTGTCAAACGAAACTGGAAAAACCGAGACGAGTATGACGACCGTCGACGTTGAGAGAACTTTTAACTACCAACGACCTCCACAATCGTCATCATTATTTTCAAACAGAACCAGCAATAGAACTCAGTAGTAGTAATATAGTAGCGCGATAGTAGTCTTTAACCGGGAAACAGTCTCCTGCTGCTTGCAGTCGTCATAGCCTATGAAGTGAGAGCCACGTTTACAACCGCTGTAGAAAGAGGATGGAAATTTAAAATCAATAATACCACACTAGGGGACGATGTCGACATTTATCCTATATATACACCTTATGCATGAAATATGTGTATATATATACATAATAACTCATCGTCTAAAGATTGAAATTTCAAACTGAGACTGTTAAAAAACAAAGAGAAAACTCATACCGCAAATATTAATAATAATATTCCTGTTAACTTCAGACAAATCAAACTACCACTTAAGTCATCATAAACGCTAAAATATATATTTATTTTAAAAAATTATTTATTCGCATTTATGAAAAATTCATATATATATATATATATATATATATATATATATATATATACAAAACATTTGAACTTAATAATTATAAAAGTTATAAAGTTATTTTTCAAGAATAAAATTGTTGTTGGAAATCATGAAAATTAACATTTCTAACAAGATCCATCGTTCATCTGAGCATGTTACAAGGAGCTCGACTATATAAGTTGCCCATTTTTGCTCCGACCTCGGTCGTAGTCTGATGATGAAAAGTGCATATTGTTCGAAACGTTAAATTTTCAAAAAAAAAAAAAAATTAAGAGGTGGTTCAAAAAATAAATTTTAAATCTCGTTTTTTGACAAAACACTAACTTATTATTTTAGAATAAAAAGTACGCAAATGAAATTATTCTAACTTGATCGTTCGTCAATCGAAATTTTTAAAGTAATTTAAAAAAATTATTCACGGATCTAGTAAGGTAATATATTTTCTACATTACATAATATTTGCAGAATATAATTTTTCTGGTAATAATCGTCTAGTTGCATAATTTTTTGAATAGCTCAAGTCAATTAATAAGGTACGCAAAATTAATAACACGCAGTCGGTATTAGATTCTCCAGACTCGTAAAAAAACTTGGATTGTTCTCGATATCTTATAAAAAGGAAATTACAATTTAAATATTTACTACGACAACAATAACAACACCAAATACACGATATCTTTATAATTAGGCTTCTAAAAATTATACTTCTATCCTGTTTGAAGCGTAATAATATTTTTCATAGAATCGAAAATAATTTCATCATACGGAGATATATTATATATATATATATATATATATATATATATATATATATATATATATATATATATATATATATATATATATATATAATGTGTAACAGCATAACTGTATTTGTTTTTGGAGTTTTGTTCTTTTAGAAGTAAAAAGTTGATTCATTCAGTTCTTTTTTAAAACATTTCCAGAAGATTATTTAATATTAAACGAAAACGTATATTTCAATATATACCAATCGAATAATTAAATACATATAAGTGAAAATTATTTATCCGTACGGTTTGTTAACTCACGTACTAGAGCTATATATAGAATAAAAAAATTATACTATCCCGTTTAAGACTTCGTGCAGATAACCAAAAAATCATTCCTAACACACAGTTTGACTTTCGTCCAGGTTATTCCACCACCCAACAGTTAGCACGAATCACCGAGTTTATCACGCATAATTTTAATCGTAATAAACATATACTGGTATGGTTCTCCTGGATGTAGGCGAAGGCTTTCGATACTACTTGGCATAAAGGTATTATTTACAAAATGATAAAATATCAGAGTTTCCTCGTTATGTAAACAACGTTATTAGCAGCTATTTAGCAGACTATTTTACGTTACCATCAATGATTCAAGAGGTCCACTATGAAAACGTAGTATTGTGGGTCTCTTTCTGTTTACTTTGTTTTTATCTGATTTCCCAAACCTACCTGATATTCAGACTGCTCTTTATGCAGACGATACAGCTCTTTTCTGTACTTCTTATATACCTAAAGCAATTACTAATAAATTACAGTCAGGAATAAATTGTGTCTTTCGTTATTATAAAAAATGGCAAATTGATATTAATTGTGATAAAACAGAGGCTATATTTTTCACCCGCAGGCGTCCCACGTTACCTGCTGAAGTTAAGGTCAACTCTTCAAAACATGTTCGATACCTCGGGGTAGTCTTGGATAACAGACTAAATTTTTCTGAACACGTCAGTCGTACTACCTTGAAAGCTAGCAGGAGTATATCTGCCATATATCCATTAATCAACAGAAAATCATTTATTAATGTAAATAATAAATTAATTCTGTATAAAACACTTATACGTCCCATAATGACGTACTGTTGTCCAGCTTGCAGTTTTATTTCAAATACAAATTTTAATAAGTTACAAGTACTTCAAAATAGGTGTCTCAGATGTGTTGTCCCTAGATACCACAAAATCGTTGACATGCATGCTACCTTAAACATGCCTTATATTAAGGACCATATCTTAAATTTAACGCGTAAGTTCTACGATGACTAGTCCACGATAATCATTTAATTTCTACCATCGGTAATTACGATTAACTCAAATTTATGTATAAAGTATAAACATAGGAGGCTGAAACATAACCTGTTGTAACGTTATATGGCGATTATTTTAGGAATTAATATTCCTTCTTTATTTATTTAATGTCTAACGTGTTTTTTCTTTTGTTTTATTATTTACTATCTTAATTTTTTGTTTTTTGCTGTACAGTTTTTTTTTCAATTATTATTTTTTGCTATCATTATAAGTATAAGTATAATTACTTCTTTTATTTATTACGGGTCTTTGTATTATTATTTCTGATGTACGGCGAGCCATCCTGGGCGTTACGTAATTATTATTTGAAAATTTTTGGCTTGTGTATACTCACTGTAAATTATGTTGAAATATACGTTGTTGTTGTTGTTGTATATAGAATAAGATTATTGATAAAAAGTAAAAATTAACAATTAATATTAAAAAAGTAAAAACTGCTAACAAAGACATACAATGATCGTACATTTTTACTACACTGTTTTACACTCGATCGCATTAAGAAAAAATTACAATATCAGTAGTGATGTCAAAAATTGGTTCAGCGGAAGAGATGATAGTAAATTTTATGATAAACAGGAGAAAATTATCCTGACCAAAGGATAAATTGAAACATGAAACCGTGATCATTATTATTTCGATTATTTACAAAAATGTAAGGATAGGAAAATATTTTCGTCATTATATAAAACCGAAATAAAAATAAAAAATCAGGATACAGGCGGAGATGTATATAAAATGCTTACAAATAAAATTGTAAATAGCCTGTATCAATGAGAAAGCCTTCGATGAAGTTTTTTTTTCTTTGTTTCTTTTTTACGAGTAGTTATTGCCTACAAGGCTATTACTCGAAATATGAATTAATTATAGATAATTACACCGTTTAGAATTTATTACGAAGTTGGTTAGGAGGAGGTTGTTTACATCCGGTACATTGTTCTTCAGCTGATTGCACCGATATTAAGCAAAATTCCGGCAGATAACCGCGACATGGTAGACCGTTAATGGAGAACAGCACAATTCGCATATTGGTGGAGGTTGGGCACTCAGTAGATAGAAGTGCGTACTCCTCTGTCGACAGCTGTTTCCAACCTCGGTGAACAAATTTTACCAATTTTTGATGGCCAGGTTGTTAAACCCTTCTTTATATTTCCAAGTGAAGGACCGCAGGTACACGGGATAAATTATCTAGCATTTTTCTTTCAACTTCGGTATATTTAGACGCATTTAATATAATTCGGGAACAGTTATTTCGGACTGTTTGAAGTTTCTTGTATGAATTTTTACATAAATGATTACAAACAGGACACGCATGGCGCGAATAAGGGAGGATTTATATAAGATTAGTTTATTATTTACGCTTGGTTTAGATTTTTTATCGAATACAGTAAATAGGGAAAACATTATTTTAATTACGACTTTCAAAATTCATTATTTGGTCTCTGGTAACAGATCAATATTTAACCATTTATAATATTTAATCATATTTATACAGATTTGTGTTTTCCGTACGATTTCGTAGAAATATGTTTTAAAATCTATTCGAAACCACGATTAACTAATAATAATATTCATTATATGAGTCAAAATAATGATAATTAACAAAAATAACGACGGAATTATTAGCATTATTGAGACTATTGAGACTATTGAGACTATTGAAACTATTGAGTTAAGACACCTTTTATTGCGCAATCAGTCGGTAAATTTTATATTACAATTTTCTTTTTAAGCTAATTCATTACTCGGAAAAGCGAAAAACACATAGCATAGACAGCGAATCGAACAGAGAGTACTCAAAATCAAATATATATATATATATATATATATATATATATATACATATATTTAAAAAAACATCGTTCATTACGAAAAGTACCAAAAGTAAACATGTACAAAAATACTGAATAAATTTCTCTATTTAAAATTTGCTCAGCGTGCAAACAAATTCGAGCGTAAAATAGAGACAAAGTACAGAGAGTGAGAAAACGGATTAAAATTTTAACATTAGAGAGAAAACGCAAGTTCAGAGATGAAATGACGGAAACTGCGCATCTTTATGAAATCATCAAAGTGGAAAAATCTGTAATATGTGTGTATGTATGATGTAGGTATATATATATATGTAGGTATATATATATATGCAGTATATATATATATATATATATATATATATATATATAAAAATAAAAATGAGTTGTCTATGTTGTTAGATACTACACGTGATATACAGTTCACAAACACATTAAAAAAAAGACATCGGTATATTTAACTTATGTAAAAGCTTTATTAACAAAAACACCGATTTTCACGTACACACCCTCTAAATATATATATATATATATATATACACACATCCAAACACACAGATACGTATTTTAGCGCAGTATTCCATGAAAGGGAATGAATAAACGAATATCATCGTGTATAACTCGACAGAAACCGAAGAAAATGAAAATATTGATTCAATCCGTCCCTCGCGAAAAATATAAAGAATTTTAAGTTAGAAATAGTAAAAATGTATACATATCGTTATTTCGACATTCTCGTTCACTCTCTGCACCACCATCCCCGGTGTCTAACCGTCACACGTTCACTCAAACATTCTCATTCTATTTCACCGATCACAACCCCGGTTTTCCAGACTGTTCGCGTTGTGTACCGCATCGAGCGAGGAGACAGACAAACCCGGATAAAGAAGGTGTATTACAACAAAACGAACCGTTTCATATATATATATATAACACCGGGTCCAGATATAACAAAAGCTTTACCACTCTACTCTAACCCTACTCAGCATTCGAATTCATCCATCCATCCTCTTTATAGTTGGAATGGAATGAAATGAAATATTTCAAAAGCGCATTATTTTCACTACGACTAGCGTCGTCGAAAAGCTTGTCACTCGAGCTTTTACATTCCCGGCATTCCCGCTCGGTTTGCTCTTACCGCGTCTTTTACATAACGTTCAGCGTCGACCGCCATTGTATCGAGTACTTTGCACTCGGCGAAGAACAGCTTTTAATTCCATTTCTACCCGTTTCCACTTCACAATCTACCCCATTCGTTAAAGCAAAAGGAAAACCTCCCTCCGGTTTATTTAATTTACTACTACCGACAACGTTTTCATTTCATCGCAGACGTACCATATTACTCTTTATTTTTTTCCCTACGTATCTTCATAAATCTCTAAATTAATAAACTATTTTCGACAGATATATATATATATATATATATATATATATATATATATATATATATATATATATATATACATATATATATATATATATATATATATATATATATATATATATATATATACATATATATATATATATATATATATATAAATAAATTACTTGCGTGAAAATGTTTCTACCAAATACGTACGCAACAAAATGTGAATGTTTTTTTATTGCGCAATTGACGTTAATCATGAATTTGAGCGAGTATCAAATAAAAATGGAGTATATTCTAATCAAAAAACACAAACGAAATTACGTACATTATTGACAATAGATAATGACCACACCCATGCGAAATAAACCAATTTTAGATATAGATTTTATGTTTTTTTTTGTTTTCAGTTGACTTTTTCTAGTGGAATCTAAATGCTCATTTCTCATCTAAACCATTATCTCGTCAATGTGTACCGACCACCGATTAAACTATAATAACGCTCGAATGAAACACTAATCAGCGATCAAAAGTAGAATATTTAATGATAATGTTATATTTGTGACGGGCGTAATTAGTAACGCCGTTTCTTTAAAAAACCGACTAATTCATTTATTCAGATTAATTCTTTATTACTATAATGTAAAGGCGGCGTGGCAAATGAAAATATCCCTAAATGATAATAAGTTATAACGACGAGAATAACGCGAATTAAAAAATATATATTTCAGTTGACTCTAACAGATAAAATAGAATTAGACGAACTTTGTGAAGTAAATCTCATGTAATCGTCGCATCTCATCGTGTATATCGAATATTATTGATTATTCTCCCGTTATCTCGCATTGAAAATTGCTATTCTGAAGACTTGTTCGGCATATAAATTAAACAGCAGAGGGACAGTATGCACCCTCGTCTTACAGCAGTATCTGAAACTTAATATTATTCGTCTAGGTTCCTAAAGTCAGTTCAGCTAATAAAGGTTTTTTGATTTTCTGTAGGTAGTTTTTGTCGATTCCATCGGGGATCACCGACGGGTTTTTCATGTTGGACATCGTCGAAAACGCATCTAACGGATCGCATAATCGAATCTAAGCATTATCTTACACAGATCATTACTGACACCTATTCTTTCTTTCGCAACACCCGATTAAATTATCAACGTGTTAATCAACTTTACACGTATTAAAGAACGCCGCGTCGCGTTATCAAAGAATCTTTTAACGAATTATCCCCGTTTTACATTAAATAATACTTTGTTTCCTGCGTGATCTTTAATATCTTTATTTATTTAGGATTATCTAAATATAATAAAATAAAATTGATCTACATCGATAAACACTCTACGCTTGTACAAATTATTTGATTTAACAATGTGATAGTTCAACTAATAAGAGAAAAAACAATTAAAGCAGTTTCCTGATAATCATTTGACAATACAGTTGAAGAGCTTAATACAAAATCTCGGGATAAGTTTAATTGCCAATAGTAATAAAAAACATGCCAGAAAAGTATGAAACATTTTCCCTAACGTAATAAGTTATTATCAAATAATCATTAAAAAGGGACTCTATAAGTAGACGCAGCCCCGACATTCTTAATTCGAACTTGAGATAACAGCCAGGTAACGTTTTTTCTATATGCTTGAAAATAACGTGATTGTCGAAAAGCTTTACGTTAATAAAATAATTTTTATAGTGATTAACTTTGTTTTTATTTTATTTTGTTAATTCATAAAATCACTAATCTCCAATACATCAATATTATATATATATATATATATATATATATATATATATATATATATATATATATATATATATATATAAAATTAAATAATTGGCTACCAAAGAATGCGTGTGTATATATTAAATAAATAATCAATCGCAAACACATTTTATATATATATATATATATATATATATATATATATATATATCACACTATATCACACTCATATACATAATATTGTGTAAAAACTTAACATTATAAAAATAAACAACAAATTCGTTTAAATCACTAACTTTTTATATAAGAAGACCACAACAATTTTCAGCTATTAAGCCATTATCAGCCTTTAGATTTATGGTTTTTCCCTTGTAGAGAGAGTCTGATAAGTAATTTGTCTGAAAACATTAATCCGGCCCTGAATGTTGTACATCTAAATTAAGTTGTTTTTTTACATTTTTTTTTTATTTGTCCTTTAATATTTTTTATAAATTGTACATATTTTTACATTTTACTTTTTTATTTTTACAAAAAAAAAATTAATTCTTTTTCGTTGTCTATTTTTTAAAAATCGCTACATTTCACACTATTCAAATTATGAAAATATTATTAATTATTTACGAACGCTATGGCCATTCGATAAAGACAAATTTTTAAAATGATACAATTAAGTTTTATGCGAATTTTTACGATTAAACAAAAAAAAAATTAATAATATTAATAATATTTAAATATTAAGTTACCTAAACATACGCATATAATAAAAATTACGTTGTTAATGCCACCCGAAATAAGGTATTATTATAATGTATTGATTATACAGTGTCTGTACGTGTTGGCGTGTTCAACAATGTAAGTACACAAAAATGGAACAAATCAAAATGAAGGGGGAAGAAAAATAGTACACAAAATTCGGGGACTGAGATTTAATCGTAAAATATGGAAAACAAGAAATAATAAAATGAATATTATTACGAAAACTAAAAACTATTTTGTTTTTTATATAAAGCTGCTAAAAGTCATATTCTTAAACGGCATCTTCAAATGGAGCCCATTCCTATACCCCGTTCGTCAGCACGCTTAAGATATTATCGCTACCATGAAAAAAAAAGTAAATGAAACAATTAGAGTCACCTGAAAATAATGGGGCTTCATAGTGGTTCAATTCGAAAGAAGAAGAATATTGAAATATATGTTTAGTATTTTCACGTACAAAACAGTAATGTTAAGCTACTCAGTTACAGTGCACCCTGTACAATGAATGATATTTTTTTAACGCCAAAAAATTTATTTATTTTCGTAGTAAGGGATATATGGTCAAGGTGCAATGTTTAAATTTAAAAAATACTTATATAACGAGTTAAATAGCTATCTAAAAAGCGATTACTGTACTCAAAATATTACTTTACGTTTTTATGCTTGGAATATTTTTTTAATCGCCTCATACGATAAAATTTATAATTTTTGGTCAGCAATTGTTGAGATAGAATTGAAATATTTAATACGAAATTAAAAATCGCACGCGTAGCGAAAATCATACTTACAACGACATCTAGTGAAATAATATGAGAAACTATGCAGAGACGATTGTCGGTAATAAAACGTGGATTACACCCGCAAATTGGCTAAACAATTAATTCGAAACTAAATTTGTCTAATATGCGACGAAAGTTGGTCACTCGCTGCAGCAGACCTAAGCACAGATTAGGTGCATTCAAAATGTGAGCACGTAGAAGAAAGCTGAGTAGTATATCCTGAATAGATCGAATAACACACGGAAGAGGATTTTTCGATGCAATATGGTACGAGACATTAGCTCTCGAACTTCGAGTAATACTTGATAAAATTTAATTAAAAAAGATTTTAAGCTAGATCGCCCACAGCATTACGATCGATAATCGCTTTGAGACAGTACGAGTTATTTCGAGATAAAACAATATACGATCGGTAGTCCTGCTATTTCAATAACATCGTCGTGATGTAACGAAGAAAAAGATTATAAAACAACAATTATTGATACGATGAATACGTCTCGTAAGTATGCGGATTACAGTTATTAAGTATAATTGAGTGACAGCGAAACTAAAAAATATTAATTGTAATCAAGTAATACCAATAAAAACGACGTAAAAACAAAAACTGATTTGAACAAAAAAAAAAAAAATTATACCAAAACATATAATGTCTGAAGCGACATCTAGCGAAATAATTTGAAATCGGTCTTACCGAAACAACAGTCGTCTAAATAAAGAACTGTAAATAATACAAAAGAAACTGAAATCAAAAGACTAAAATTGAATAAAAATTATTGCGAATCATTTATATTCCAAAATAACTGGCTGCATTTTTAATAGATCAGAATGAAAGAAAAACGAATTGTCAAATTTTATCGTTCAAAGTATGAATTATCGGCGACATAGTTTCAAATTGGAACCAGTCTTAATTAGTGAAATTTTACTTTTGAATAGGTGTACGTCATTTTTAAATTCAATCTTTCAGATTTTTATATCCCTTTTTACTCGATAATACTTAACGTTTTACAACTCATCAAAATTCAAATTTATCTAAATAATTTTTGATTCTTCGTCTCTTTTAGCAAACTAAATAATTTGTTCGGCATTAAATAAAATTATTTAGAATTTTTTGTATCGAAATACAAACTGATTTATTTAAATCGTATTCCACTTTCACGATCTTTAAAAAAACCAATAATACATTTGCGAGAACACGGTGTAGAATACCATGTAATGCGTTTACAAATCACGAGAGAAAAAAAGCTGAAGTGCAAGTGCCACTAGTGACGTCGACAATTATTCAACAGCAAACTGCATCATCGCAAAAGCTTCGTCATGAAATAAAATATAAACACCGAAACTTCTCTCATAAATCAAGTCCACCGGATATATTAGTAAATAAAAAACAAAATACCTGCTCAACTAAAAATTGAAACAATACATCTATTTGTTGTCAAAAAGACATAATAATAGTTTTACAAGAAACACCTACCGAAGAAGATGAAGCTGATAGCGCTTAAAAGAACAGTATACTGTGAAATATGAAATAGTCGCATATATTAAAAACAAATAAACGAACTAGAATGATTGAATGTAATATTATAATCCGAGCATGTATAAACCATCTAAGATTAGACTAAGACAACAATTCGTAAAATTGCACGCATGCTTCTTTTTACGTACGTTGGTAATTTCAAAAATCACTCTATACCAATTAACCAGCTACTAGATGGATGTTAATGATTTGAAACTGTATATAAAAACCAACAGATAGAAACCATTTGAATCAAACGACATACATATTCCACGGCTAATTTATGTATACGTAATTTATTCTAAACTATTTCACGTTTCCGTACAGTCATATCATCTGTCTTAGTAAGGT
The DNA here is from genome assembly GCA_032883995.1 of Coronaproctus castanopsis. Lineage (NCBI taxonomy): Eukaryota > Metazoa > Arthropoda > Insecta > Hemiptera > Monophlebidae > Coronaproctus > Coronaproctus castanopsis. Next base: position 245,631,669 of record CM065052.1, read on the forward strand.
TGTTATCTAATGTGTAATCTCTATAAATATATATATAAAAATAGACGAAACCTTAGGATAGCAGATCAGAAAAGTTTCAAAATAATAACGGAGTTTGAAAAGTACAGAATGTAACGATTCTTAAAAAATAAAAAACAAAAAAGGAAAACCGATAAAATTTTCTTTATGAAAAATCAGGAAGCTTTTCGACTGTTAAATCAGCAATTCTGTTGTGTTACGTTTTTAACAGATACTGAGAATCGGATATTTTCCCGAAATCGTGAAAAAAATCGGCGATAATTATGACTCGCAAACCCGGTAAGTCTCAAACTGATGTAACCTCACACAGATCTATCAGTTTACTTAGTTCGTTATCGTTATCTAAAGTCCCGGAGCAATTAATTCTAAGTCGTATACGCCCCCGATTATAAGGAGTAACGCGATAAGCAGTTCGATTTTCGTGTTAACGATTCAACAATGCCATAGACTGGTCCATGATATTTCTTCAACACAAGAAAAAAAAACTATGTTCTCCCTGTTTTTTAGACGTTGCCCAGACATTTGATAAATCTGGCACCCTAGACTACTTCTCAAATTGAAACAAATTCTTCCTTGTGATCTCTAGATGTTACTTCAGTGTTAAGAACATTTAATATGAGGGGGAACAAGTATCCGACGATACCTGCCCGCCATTACCCTAGACGAGATCTTGCGCGGTTTCTGACATTTCAGTCTCCTAATGTCACCGGTGGTATCAAGCAATCCTCTAGCGAGAGTGTTCGGTTGGCTATAGAGTCTTTTTACGTGTCTTTTAGCGTGAACTTTTATGACCTCGGCCACATGTTCTATACGTAAATCTCGATGCAACGTTAGATTTGATCCGAAAAATTTTATTTTATGGCGTTTTTATTATTTTCAGGTTTGATGGTCTAGCACAACCGCAAAGTTGCACCCGATAGATCCAGACAGGCCTTAGAATCGCTGTATATATTAAGCGTTTATTATCCGTCGTCAGTACACTGTTTCTCCCTATCAGCCGGTACATTTTTTTTTTTTAACTCCGATATCTAATTCTTTTTTTTTTTCATCTGTATGCGATGTTTCCATGTTAATCGGCTATCCAGGTGCAATCCTAAGTACTCGACCGTTGATTGCAGAGACAGATCGGTGCTATTAATCCTGACGGGTGGGGGGTGTAACTTTTCTGTTGGTAAAACGGATATTCACAGATTTGTTTTCATCGATTCCAATTTTCCATTTTTTAAACCATATCTCCGTCTTAGTAAGAGCTTTCTGTAGGTTACTCTGCTAGCTATCTTATGCGTTGAGAGCAGTGCGGTGTCATCCGCATGTACGTTTTCTATTGTAGGGAAATCGGCCGACCGGGGATGCGAGATATATTGGCCAACCGAAAATTGTAAAATACCGGATCTGCTAGATTTTTTCATTACGAAAGGAACTGCTAGTTACTAGTCCGAAATAAATTCTTCTTTCGATCTTTTTTTTTCGGACCACTCTTGTATCATTTTAACGTTTGGCGATTCGATTATATGCCGAGAGGAAAAAATATATTTATGTAACCACAAAACATATTGGAAATCATTTAGAGAACATTTAGATAGCAAATTAAAAAACTCCATCCGAAAGCGAAATTGACATCGAGAATGCCGTACGGTATCTATAACTAGAGAGACACAAGCAGCAGCCACGTTGAATACTCCAGTTAATACTTACAAAAAAAAAGTAATAATTATTATCAGTCCGAAAACTAGTCTTGGAAAAGAAAACGTTTAGACGAAGGTGGTTCAAAACAGGGAATCCCTGGCATAAAAAATTGTTCAATAATAAAATAAAAGAATTAAAAAAATTATTAGCAGAAATTAAAAACAAAACCCTTAATAGCTAGTTAACTAAGCTCTCACCCCTAGCAATAGATGACTCTATTCCTTGTAGAAGTGCACCAAAAATATTAAACAGTCCAATACACATATTCCTCCGATGATAAAATGATCATGGGCTAGAGATGATAAACAGAAATCACCGTGTTTCAGCCAAACATAACGGCTAGCACGGCCAGCGAAATATATGACTATATAAATAGTCCATATGAATCATCTCCTTCGATTAAGTCAGCGTCAACTTCTGAGGTGAAATGTTTACTTAAAACGCTGAAAAAAGAAGAGAAGTGCCGGTTTCGACTCAATAAGCGCTGAATTATTGAATAAACTTCCGCGAAAAACTGTAGTATCGCTGACTTATATATGTAATGCAATATTTCGCGTACAATATTTTCCAGTATAATCGCGTAAATTATAATTATTCCGAAACCTGGCAAAGATCCGTATTCTGTTTCATCTTATCGTCCGTTTCGTCGAGTTTGTCGGTTATGTTATCGCGTTTCGTCTAAATCGCTTTTAATAGTTATTATCAGAGTCAGCTGATCGGTAATAATTCATATTCTATAGAATAGATAAATCTTATCTTTACTACATTGTATTGTCGCGTTTAGCGACACGGCTAAATATGACAAAAACGAATAGTGGCGTCGCATCTTCGTCGAGTTGTACGGCCGCGGTCGCAAATGTTAACATTACCAATACTAACAGTAAAAATAGTAAAAATAGTAATAATAATAATAATAATAAATATGCTGCTGGCAACAGTAGCAGTAATATTACCTCAAATATCGATGTTACGAATATTAAAGGAATTAATAAAATTAATTCACCGAATAATATTGTACATAATGGTTCTAGTAATGTCCACATGAATGTTGATAACGAGCAAACAACACAGGTAACGAACCCGACATGCCTATCTACGCACATTAATTCAAAATCACATAAAACCGTTCCCCCCTATTACATTTAAACAAATAACAAATTCGTGGCAAATTATACCACCCAGAAAACGCACTCGAGTAACTCCTGAAACTTCTCCTGATATAGAAGTAAAAGGAAATAGATTTCGGCCTTTAAGAAATCTTCCTGACAGTGACATTCATATGTCAGATACGCAAACAAGAACTGGATGTGATCGGGAAATCGACGTAACAAGAAGTCCAAAGCCACCCCCCACATTCTTGTACGGATTAATCAATTATAAACATATGGAACAGTGTATCTCTTCCATCATAAACAAAGTTGAATTCACTTGTCAGGCCTTAAATGACAAAAAAAAAAATAAGTTAAAAGTTAACAGTGCAGATAGTTATCGAAAAGTCATCAGATATTTGAAAGAAAATCGTATAATTTATCATACTTATCAATTAAAAGAGGAACGAGCGTATCGTGTCGTTATTAAAAATATACACCATACTATGCCGCTAGAGGAAATCAAAGAAGCGTAAAACAAACAGGGATTTCTAACAAGAAACATAATAAATATGCGACAACAAAAAACCAAACAACTTCTGCAAATGTTTTTTGTAGATCTCGAACCTAACGATAACAATAAACAAATATATGCAGTACTTACTGAATATGAAAATAAAGGTGGAACCTCCGCATAAGAATAAAGGAATAATACAGTGTACTCGATGTCAAATGTTTGGCCATAGCAAAGCGTATTGTGCGCTGCCATTCATTTGTGTTAAGTGTTGACACTAAGAACTGTGCTAAATTAATGAAGGAACCGGCGAAATGTATACACTGTGAAGGCAACCATCCGGCAAATTACAAAGGCTGTACTGTATACAGAGAATTGTTAAATAAAAGGAACAAAAATCACAATAAACCATATCAAAGTAAAAATGATATACATAACTTTGAACCAATCGCTGCAGATTTCCCACAAACATTCAATATAGAAAATATGAGAAAACCTAAAAATAATTTTAAACGTTCTTTTAACACTGTTTTATTAGACTCAACAAGGAAACAAACCACGCTTCAAGCAACGTCAAATAATAACGATCAGAATAATAGTATTAACAATCAACTCCAGGAAATACTGCTGGAATTTAAAAGCATGTTTAGCCAATTAATACAACAAAACAGCATGATAATGAATTTGTTATCATCAGTCATAAATAAATTTGTTTCTAAATGAATCGCCTATTAAGAATAGCTACGCGGAACATAAACGGATTAGCATTGTCATGAAGTTGAGACATTTATTATAAGTAACAAAATTGATATTCTGTTGATATCTGAATCACACTTTACAAACAAGAGTTTTATTAAAATACCGCGTTATACTACCATACTCAACATCCAGATGGTAATGCACACGCAGGTACGGCTGTTATAATAAAAACATCAATGAAGCACTATTAACCAACTTTACTGAAGCATATCTACAGACAACCACCGTAACCATTGAAACAACTTTAGGCTATATTGCAGTGTCATCGGTTTATTGTCTCCCTAGGCACAACATTAAGGAAGAACATTTTGATGAGTACTTTAAAAGTCTTGGAAACAAATTCATAGTTGGCGGAGATTTCAATGCCAAACATACATCATTTGGCTCTCGATTAACAACACCAAGAGGAAGACAGTTATATTAATGTCTATTGAAAAATAAATATCAGTGCTTGTCAGACGGAAAACCGTCATACTGGCCAAGTGATATAAATAAACTTCCTGATTTGTTGGATTTCTTCGTCAGCAAAGCAATTAATCTGAGCCAGACACTAGTTGAAACGTACATGGACGGAACTTCTGATCACTCGCCAAAAATACTAAGCCTCAGCAGCACAGTGATACAGATCCCCATTACACCAAAATTAACAAACAAGAAAACTAGTTGGCATGTTTTTCAGCAGATGGCTGAAAGTGAAATCGATCTCAATATTCCGTTAAAAACTGAAGAAGATATCGAAATGGGTGTCGAACACTTTATTAAATGTATTCACAAATCGGCATATTTAGCTACTCCTATAAATAAGTCAGATAGAAAAACAAGTCATCCGAAAATGATAAAAGACATGATTGCAGAAAAACGGCGACTAAAAAGAGTTTGGCCAATATGATAGGATCCCAGTAAACAAAAATGCACTGAAGAAAATACTCTCGGCCATGAAAAATGAAGTTTTTCATGAATATCTAACAAATCTTACACCAACGGGAGATACAGATTATTCTTTATGGAAAGCTATTAAGAATATAAAGAGGAATCATGTATCTCAGTGTTCACCAATTATAGTGGAAAACCGCCAATGGGCAAGAGCAGATCAAGAAAAAGCGGAGGCATTCGGTAAATACCTCTGAAAAATTTTTCATCACGATAATTACAACACATTAACCTCCGAAGAGGAAAATATTTACAACTATTTGGAAACACCATTTCAGATGTGCCCACCTATTACATATCACCAATGGAAGTGAAAGCATGTATACAAAAACAGCTTCACCAAAAAAATCACCTGGTTATGATTTGATAACCTCAGTAATGCTTAAAAACTTGCCATGGAAAGCAATAGTCCTCCTAACATATATTTTTAACGCGATTCTCCGTACTGGTCACTACCCTATCCAGTGGAAATTCGCATCTATAATTATGCTGCAGAAGCCGGGCAAACCGCAAGAACTGGTCACATCATACAGACCCATCAGCCTACTACCGACTATGTCGAAATTGCTTGAAAAACTAATTTTGAAAAGAATAAAATCAATTCTTGATGGTAAAAACATAATACCCGATTGGCAATTTGATTTCAGAAACAAACACAGCACAGTAGAGCACACTCATCGAAACTTAATCAACAGTAGTTTCGAAAACAAAAAATTTTGTCCTGCAGTGTTCCTCGATAATGAGAAAGCTTTTGACAGAGTTTGGCATACGGGTCTATTATACAAGCTAAAACTTAACTTGCCACACCAGTACTATACACTATTACAATCATACTTAAAGGTTTCAAGTTAACATAAACGGTGCTCGATCACAAATATATGCTATACGCTCGGGTGTGCCTCAAGGCAGTGTACTCGGTCCGCTGTTGTACCAGATATATACATATGATTTTCCGGAGAATAGATACACTACTACAGCCATGTTTGCGAACGATACGGCGATATTATCCACTGACTGTAATCTAACAGTTGCTACCACGCATCTCCGGAATCATCTTCTGCAGTTGGAGAAGTGGTTTAAACTGTGGAAAATTACAGTTAATGAGTTTAAATCTAATCACCTCCTTTTTACATTAAATAAAAAATTTGCAAATGTGATGATTCAGTTAAATGGAAGAACCATTCCAACAGTAAATAAAGTAAAATATTTAGGACCGCATTTAGATCAACGTTTGACTTGGAAAGATCATATTCTGCCTAAACGGAAACAACTGGATCTGAAACTGAGAAGTATGAGCTGGTTAATGAATGAATACTCATCACTGACTGTAGAAAAGAAACTTCTACAAGTCATTCTAAAACCAATATGGACCTACGGAATAGAAATCTGGGGAGCAGCCAGCGTTTCGCGAATAAAAATACTTCAGCGTTTTCAGACAAAGGTCTTACGCAGCATTGTAGATGCTCCATGGTATGTTCGTAGTGACGATCTTCATAAGGACCTTCACATGCCGACTGTAATGGAAACTCTCAAAATCCACTGTGAGAGATATACCCAGCGATTACAACACCATGTAAATCCACTGGCAGCCGATCTCAAGGATAACATCGCTCATTTTCAGCGTCTGAAAAGACTTACGCAAGTGGAGCTATGTAGGCGATCTTAACTAATGCTCATCAAATAAAGAATGGCTGTTGTTGGACAGCGTTCTATTAATATTCAATTCATCTGATAACAGTGCTACTTATTATCCACCTAGGATAGATTGTATGCAAAAAAAAAAAAAAAAACTTATCGTCCGATCTCTTTGTTGCCTGTTTTGTCGAAGGTAGTAGAAAAATTAATATTAAAAAGATTACAGCCTTACATACAATCCAATTATACCGCAACATCAAATTTTGTTTTATAAAACACCATTCCACCACTGATCAATCAATTACAAAGGATGGTTAGTGTAATTGAAAAAAGCTTAGAAACAAAAAAAGTTTATACCGCGGCATGATGTTCAAAAAGCTTTCGATAAAATTTGGCGCGATGGTTTATTATATAAATTGAAATTGCCGAAAAAACGTTACCTGTTGTTGAAATCATACATAGAAAATCCAACATTTTCAAGTGCGTTACAAATATAATGAACATTACAAACTAAAACAGGAGCAAAACCAACACCCGAAAATTATAGAATTATCGACGAAAGACTTCGAGCTAATTAGGAAACAAATTACAACTCTATTTAATAACGTATATAAATGAACTTCTTAAGAAACTTAAAGCACGTCATCATTAATAAACGTTTTTTATATATGTACGAAAGTGTAGTAAAAAATGTACTTACCGCGGCATCTAGCGGAATAAAAAAACAACATCCACCAAAAAAGGCAAATGTAGATGAAAAATAATTCAAACACGAATTTACAATTTATGAGACTGGGGAAACATGAATAAGATGCAACCTTCCGATGAGCTACAAACTTACAAATTAGTAGCGCAAACACAATTTGTTTTTGATTTTTCAATAACTCAGAAACAGACTGGACTTTTCTAACTTCATAGTTAGAAGCTAAGTTTAAGTTCTCGTCGATACATAGAATGTCTGTTTTTTTCTGTGTCAGTATACAGATAATCTTTCATGTACGGATCACAGGAAATACAGAACTGCGTTTAGTGAAGATTTTACATATTCTCCACAAAAGCTATTATTTTTCGAACTGAGTCAGGAGAGAGAGTTATTGAATTGAACATTTTTATTCCTAACGAGGTAGAAGAACGCACAAGTTTGAATAAAAAAAATACAATACTTGTCTAAGTAACGAAACATTTGAAGAACGACAGTTTCTTGTCTATAGTTGTCTAACATAATTTTTATGAATGAGTATATAGCATGGGAAATTAACAATCGGAGCATACGGAAAAGTTTCATGTCACAATTTATATTTGTAACACGAGTTGTTCAATATCAGAAGGATTGTTTCATCTGTAATATATTTTTAAATTTAACTCAATCTACATTCTAATAATTCAGTTGTTTCATTTCTATCAGTTGTTTGTTGATACTGGCGATAGTTAGATCGAAGCAGTGTTAACTGACGAGCGAAATAAAATACTTAAATTTTACAAGCGCTACATCTACAATACGTTATAAGTATTGGTTGGTTAGGAAAGTAATGTTGGTTCTTCAGGAGGTATTATATGAAAATTGTCGCATAAATCGTTTAAGACACTGCCAGCAGAGTTAATGCATTTCCGATTCCGACTTCTAGCATTTAAACCGCATTAAGGAGTCTGATGTCATTAGCGGACAGATTCGTGACTTGTACATAACGAAAATAAATTGGATTATTTTTATTTCTCGCGTTAATACCAAGCGAATAATATTATTCGCGGGATAGTGGCCACTATTTATTTATTTATTTATTTATGATACGGTTCACATAACAGCTAATGCCAATTACAATGCGAACACTAGAATTAAATAATTGACTAAAACTATACAAATCAACGAAAAAAATAAAAATATGTATAAATTCACATATACACATATATAAAACATTTATACAATGCACACACAACAAAACATAAACACATTCACTCACAATAAATATACATAAAGGGAAAAATAAACAAATGTCCACATATACACACACTTGCTACACTGGAAAGAGCTTACATGATTCTACATATGAACACGAATACATGTGTACACCAGTACACGGTAACGAAAATTTCCAACAAATTTGTGCATACGTATTACAACAATTTAAACTTATAAAACCAACTACTCTGACAAGCTACCCACGAACCAACGCCAACACCCGTCTTACTGTAATAACGAGTACACACAGAGCCGAAGTTTGACTAAACTAAGGAATCTCATATAAGTCTCTGTTTTAAAAATGTATATCCAAACGCGGATGATTTTTAAGTAACAAATTATAAAGACGGAAAGTAGACACCAACGGTGAATTAAAACGAATATTAGTTGCACGCGGCTGGAAGAAACAGCGGTTCACTCTAGTATTCATCCTGGGCACTACGTAACCAATTTGCGAAATCAAATATTCATCATTCACACGACCATTGCACAAATTTACGTCTTTTATACAATGGTATGTGAAGCACCACGTCGCATAAGAGAATCCATGTGATAAGGATAATAACCCATTATACGAAAAAATAAATATTTCAAAAACCTAGTCTGAATCCTCTCCACGTTTGTAATATACTTACTGTAAGATGTATCCCAAATTATGGAACAATACTCTAACTGAGAACAAACAAGAGTTTTATATAGAGTATTTAATGTTCTCGCATCACCGAATAAATTCCAGTGTCTTAATACGAACCCGAGAATTGAGTTAGCCTGTCGGGTAATATGATTTATGTGCACCGAGAAACTCGTAGTTTTATCAAGGTATACTCCAAGATCACGAACATAAACGACCCTATTCACAATGTTATTATCAAGATTGTAATCAAATGTAACTTTATTTATATTACGACCAAAAGATAATGTAACACATTTAATTGATGGAAAGCCCACTCCGCCTACACCACATAGTAAGGTTATCCAAGTCTCTCTGAAGAGCTAAGCAATCAGACAATGAACTGGCCTATAAATTTTTAAGTCATCTGCGAATAATAGAAATTTATAATTAAAGCCATTGCCTATATCATTAATAAAAGTAATAAATAATAGAGGTCCGACCAGAAACCGGAGTAATATTCATACGAGCAATAACCATTGTAACGTACATAACATATCCTAGATGTTAAATACGAACGAGAAAGATCAATATACTCATTGGACAAACCGTAAAGCTTAAGTTTATTTAATAAGACAGTGTAACTGAACTTATCAAATGCTTTCAAAAAATCTGTATAAACACTATCTACCTTGGGGATCTATCCATTCAGTTAACTGATTAACGTAATTAAATTGGTTGTTGTTGATTTATGGTAATCTGAACCGATACTGCTAAGAAATGAGTCTGTCAAGCATTTTAGAAGGGGAAGACAGAATTGCAATAGGACGGTAGTTTTCAACGGCCAGCTTATTACCAGATTTAAATATAAGTGTTATTCTCGCTGTTTTAAAAACGGTTGGCCATGTTGTTGTTTTAATGATTAAATTAAATAAAAAAAATTAAAGGTCGTTAGTACAGATATTAATTCGAACATAAGACAAACAGTGTAAAAGAAGGAGCTCGTTTTGAAGATACCGTTTAATATGAAATATAGTTCAGCCCACTACGCGACCTTTATCAGTTTTGTAAAAAACAAAATAATTTTTAATTTTACGCAATACTGTTCATTTAGTCGACGCGGATCAAATTAATTCTAAAGATATTTTATACAACACATTAAATATTATCTATAGCCATCTCTGAACAAATATAATCTCTAATTGTATACTATTTGAACAAAGAGAAGAAACTAATAAAACGAAGATATATACATATTTTTTCCATGCTATATATAGTACATAATTAATTTAATTAAATCGCGTATCGATTTCGTCATCTTTAAATTTTTTCATCGAAACTGAGAGTATTCAAAAAAAAAAAACCATTACTGAAAATAGATTGAAAAAAAACACAATTTATACAACTTTTACCGGTGGGTAGTAACAAAATAGCTAATATTTCGTTTGTTTGTTTTTTGTCGGGTACCATGTGCTGTTTTCACAGCAAGGAGCACACGGAAGTAATTATTGGGTGTTATGTTAATCATATCTATATTTCGAAAGGACTGCTTGTAATACAATTAAGTTATCAGAAAAAACTTCTTGAATTGCAATTAAATTTTTGAGGTCATTGTAGATATTCAATAAACAATTTTCGGACTGTTCACTGGACGCATCGAGCGCGCAATGGTGAGGCTTATTTATAATTGAATTAATACAATGTGACTAATACCGAAACGGGATAACATCATATGTTCCGTTCTACTGTGTAAAAATAATCTTCAAAGAAAAGTATAAGAGCGAATAGCTATAAGGTGACTAGCTGTATGGACACAACATTTCATAGACGTCAAAAAATATTATTTGTTTTGTAGTTTATGGAAACGATTGTATCAAATTCGAATATCTATGAATTAATGGATAGGGTCGGATAGTGGCTGCTCCTTTTTTATCCGCTAATTCATTTGGTGGAAAACTTGTATGACTTAGGATCGATAATAAAATTATATTACGTATAGGGTTTATAACAGATTAGCAACAGTACGTAATTTAGTAGAATTACAGTTGAAACACCCGACGAACATAGTAGGTTTTCAATGAGGGAATCGAGTATAGCGAGGTATATTACGTATAGTTCAGCAGAAAATACCGAGTTTTGAAGTAGTAGGCTGTAACGTTGGTGATCGTCCTCTGAAATTACAGCGCAACCACAAAGTTTGTTAAATTTGGACGCGTCGACGTAGATTTTTGTACATTCTTTATATTTATGTATACTTTGTTCGATGTAATTATTTAATTGAACTGCGCAAATTGGATGTATTGTGAAAAGTGTTAAAGACGTGTCGAGCTGGATGGAGAACGAGTGCCAAGGAGGATAGATTTTTATAAATTAAATGAGAAAGCTACCTGGAAGATGAGAGAGTGCTCGACAGAATTATTATATTGGCGTAATTTTGGCCAAATTTTAAAAAATGTATTACTTTTCGAATTAATTTATTCTGTTTCAAATTACGGCGATGAGAGATATCTGTGACTCGATATAATTTTTTTTTTTCGTTTTTAAGAATGTATGAAATTGAAGTAATTTTACCGCTACGAATTTTTATATACTTTGTTTAGTTACCGAATAAAAATGTAATAAAAATTTTCCCGGAATGTGGCAATTGCATTCAAACTAACTTAACAGAATTGCACAAAACCAAAATTACACAAATTAATAGTTGCAAGAAAACAATTATGCGTGCTATACACACATACACACATACACACAGGTACGCACGTTTATTTCATTCAGAATACATATATATATATATATTATATATATACATATGACCATGCGGTTACATCTTAATTAAATACCAGGCAAATGATACTTATTCAAAACAGAAAATTTAAAATAAAAAATAAGGTATATAGAAAAACTATTTTCACACCAACACTGATAGAAAAATTATTTCCAGTTATGAACACACGACAAAAAAGTAAAAATGACGCCGAATTGCTTGTATGGGAGAGTAATAATCAAAAAAAGTAATTAACCACTAGCTCCTTTTTTCGCGCGACATTTTTAACTTTAAAAATCTTTGATGTCCGAATCTTTCATGAACTGACTGAATGGAGAAATTTCAAAACAAAGTTTAAATGACATCATATTCGTTTATTAGTAAAATTCTTTGGTTTCCCGGGGGCTATCCTCTTTGCTGGGTACGCCCATGGTTAGGAACACAATCAAAACAAAAAGTTACACAACTATTCAGTAATAACTAACCTAGAAGGTAATAACAAGAATATAAGAAATGATCTGAGGAATGTATCGCAAAACAAGCGTAAAAATAAATATAATTAATTATTTTAAAAAAACATTTTAAGATAAAATAGCGTGTAAAGCAAAAAAAATGATGATAATAGTTTTTCTGGACAGACATAAAAATAATTGAAATCCGAAACAGGCGATGACACCATATTAATTAGCTTCAGTCACTGAACTACACTCCAGAAAGTCAAATCTGAAATTTGTATATTCTTACACTTTATACGGTACATGGAAATAGCGTTTGTATGTATGTATATATGAATTTAAACGTTAAAATTATGTATTTAAAATTTATTCGCTGCACGTTAGGATGAAATAAATAAAAATAAAGATAAAAAACGATCGAAAACCCGGAACAACTGTAAGCAATATTAATGAAATCGAACACGGGTCACATCTTTCGCAATTGTTGATTGAGAAATTAAAGAATTATATATATATATATATATATATATATATATATATATATATATATATATATATATATTCCGTTAAAACGTGGAAACATTAGTTCTCGGATGAAACAATAGCTGCAATTGAAAAACGACGAAACCTACCCCGTGGTAATGAACATTATGAAGAGAAGAAAAAATACCTGACACGGAAAATTAATAAATTAAGTGGCAGAGATAAAAATAATAACTATCGTCTATTTGCGAAGACGTTCAGTCACATGCTGATAAAAATGAAACACATTTCATTTTCAAGAAAATACGTTTAATAGCAAGAGAATTCGGAATGGGGAAACAAATAATTAGCGATGAAAAAAGAAATAGCTGAAGCATGGAGAAAGTATTGCGTCAAACTAAACACGGCAGAAGATACCAATGAAATCGTTAACACGGCACTTAATAACTCCGTTGGGAATTTTATCGAACCAGAACCAGAAATTTTACTGGATGTGGTTGTGCAAATGCTATTGAATATCTGAAGATAAATAAAGCCCCCGGCCCAGACGGCATCCCCGCTGAAATTTTTAAAGCTGCGGGTGAACAAATTATACAAGCAATTTACCATATCTGTAATGCGATTTGGTTCACAGGAGAATGGCCTGAAGAGTGGTATCAGGCAACTTATATTACTATACATAATGTGAAAATTATCGGACTATCTCACTATTACCTCACATAAGCAAAGTAATGATCAAAATTATATATGACCGCATGTACTATTTAATCCACACTCTAAGGAAATGTTGTACCGTTCTTTTCAATCATATTTTGAATTTCAACGCTTGTTGAAAGGTAAAAAATATATTCAAAAGATAATTCCAAAAGAGCCCTGGTTTAAACATGGGGATCTTCTCCATAAAGATTTATAACGGTTCACCTAGTCATCTTGCCAAAATGGGGATCATCAGAATGGGAGTTTGTGAGATATGTAATATCGAAGATAGCGTCGAACATCAGATCTGGTCCTGCCCAAAATACAAAAATAGAGACAGCTTTATGTCTGAACTTTTATCGATAAGGAATACGCTTCCGATACAACTTGAAGAACTTATGGTAGATCCTATCTCCTTGGATACGCATAGATTATATAATTTTATTAAGGCTAATAATATAAGTTAGTCCGAACAATCCACTTAAACTGGCCAAAGGGTGAAAACTGGGCCAAAAAATAAATAAAAAAATAATGCACACTCAGATTCCGCCAGAAGGCCGGTTTTACAAAAGGTAGGGGAACAAGAGAACAGATTCTCAATCTTAGACTACTCATTGAGAAAGCACGCGAATACAATGTCCCAGCTATATTATATTTCATTGATTTCAAGAAAGCATTTGACTGCGTACACTGGCCAAAAATGTGGTCGATTTTATTAGACATGGGTGCACCATTACATCTTGTACAGCTGATCAAGCGGTTATATGAAAAAACCACGACAAAAGTTCGCATCTATAAAGGTACTTACTCGGAGAAGTTTCATCCCGAGCGAAGTGTTCGCCAGGGTTGTATCCTTTCACCGCTACTGTTTAACCTCTACAGTGAATGTTTAATGCGCAGAACTCTCCAAATCGACGCATCAAATGGAGCATTAAATAGTGCGGAGTATAGCCTACTCGTCAACAAGGCCAAAACTAAAATTAGGATCATTAATCGTCCGAAGAATAACTGCCCCGAGATACGAGAAATTGATGGAATTGAAGTGGTAAACCGGTTTACATATCTAGAATCTATAGTAGAAAATAGCGGCGGCTGCAGAAGTGAGATACGCCATAGAGCCCAACTAACCCGAAGCGCAATGAGCCGTTTGAATAGATTCTGGACCGACTCCGCGATTAGCAAATCGGTTAAAATTAAAATAGTAAACTCATTTGTTTTCTCAGTGTTCCTTTATGGCTCGGAAACCTGATCAGTAAGCAGCGCCGACAGAAAACATATAGATACACTGGAAATGTGGTGTTGGAGACGAATGCTGCGTGTCTCATGGACAGCTAGGATTTTGGACGATATTGGTAATCCGAAAAGATTAAAATCGATCGTTCTCAACAGAAAACTACGATTTTTTGGTCACGTAGTTAGAGTAGAAAATATGGAGGCGCTTTTCGTTCAAGGTGTAATGGCTGGTAAAAGAAAGAATGTATTTTCAGTGCCTCCAGCAGATTTAGTTTCTCTTCAAGAATTTCAACTAAATAATGAAACTGTTTTAATGATATAAGTTTATTTTTGAATAAAAATATCAAAGATCTAAATGAAGTCGAAATTTTAGGATTCTTTCTCAAGATTTTGTATTTCCAGTTGTATCCATAAAAAGACGGAATTCAAAATTTCAATATAACTGGTTGGGGCGATTTAAATGGCTGGCATATTCCAAAGCGAAAAACCGTGATTTCTGTAAATTCTGCGTAATTTTTTCGAAGAAAGAAGCTGGGAAAGGTAAAATCACAGTCAATACGTATTATTTAATTATCGTTTTTTTTTTCTTTAAATAAACCATTTTTATTTTACCTGTATTCTACGCATTAAAGGAACTTCAAAATTCGAAAGATTCCATTGAAATTTGTAAAAATCGTGAAAAGAATATTTATCGCAAAAACTGCCTGGAAGATTTTGAAAATTTACAACTGAACAAAGTAAATAAAAAAAAAAAAAAAAGTTTCAGTAGTAGTTCTAGGAAATACAGCCAAACGTGCTAGAATAGAAAAAAATATAAAATTAATTTTTCCCGTGATAAAGTGTACTATGCTTTGCGATAGGCAAGGAATAACATTAAAAGGGGATATAAGGAAAGATTGGGTTCTTTAGTTCTTGGTGATTCCGGAAATTTCACTACCATTTTACGATTTGGATTATTGCGGAATAAAGCGAACTACGTAGAATTCGTAACAATGCTGCATATACTAGTCCTGACATTCAAAATGAAATTGTACTCATTTGTGGTAAGCTGATCTTAAAAAAGATCGTTGGTCAAGTTCGCAAATCGAAATATTTTTCTATATTAACAGACGAAATTACTGATGTCAGCAAAGTGGAGCAATTTTTTCTGCACATTTGTTACGTTGATGAAAAACGTGAAATTGTGGAAAGATTTTTGGAATTTGTACCCTTGATCATTACAATTGGCATACACATGGCGAATGTGATTTTAAACGAGCTAAATGAAACCGAATATATGAGAGGGCAAGAATATGACAGGCCTGCTTCCATGACAGGTAAATTTAATGGCGTTCGAGCTATAATTAAAAAACAAATAAAATCCGAAATTTACGTTCACTGTTCTAATCATTGTTTAAATTTGGCTTTATGTACGGCAAGTGATCTTGATTCGATTAAAAACGTGGTTGGAACTATCGAATCAGTTTGATTTTTTTAATACGCCTAAAAGACAAAATTGTCTCGAGAAGTATATTGATGAAGCGGTAAAAAATAAAAAATTGGTACAATATAACCCGACTCATTAGATTGAGCGTCAAACATAAATTACAATATTGATGGATTTACAGTTGAGCGTTATTTCAGCTTTAGAAGAAATTTCGCAATGGGACGATCGCAAAACATCTACGTCGACGCAGCAGTTATTAACGGCAATAAAAGGAAGCAAATTTAATATAAATTTGTGAATTTTGAATTCAATCCTGGTATACACATTGCCACTTAGTACCTTTTTACAAAAAGAAAATGTTGATTTAGTTGCAGCCATTCAAAATGCTGAAAATCTGGTAATACAGTTAAGGTTCGAAGAAAAGTAAATCAAAACTTTAATACGGTTTTTGCCGAAATTGAAAAGGTCCATGAAACTATCGGTTTTCTTATAGACACAAATTACCTCGACTTTGCAGAAGACAAACTAATAGAGCTAATACAGAGGCAAGTTCTCAAATCACTCCGCAAACGTACTATAAACGTTTTCATTACATTTTTAGATACAGTTATAGAACAGATGGAAGAAAAAATCACCACCCAAAAAAATATTGTTTCACATCTTGATATCACCGAAAAAAGTTTTTTTCTTTGGAAGACGAAGAAACGACTACCCTGGGGGAATATGTATAAGAATGACTTGAAAACTTCTGTTGAAGTCAAGGCAGAAATTTAATCACGGCGAATACTACTGATCAAAATGTATGCAGCTGCGAACGCAAAATAATAAAAGTAACAGAATTAATGGAACGATGCAATTTTGTATTCAAATGTATATAAATTATTGAAAATTTTCTGACGTCTGCCAATTTCAAATGCTTATGTAGAAAGAAGGTTTAGCTCATTAAAACATTTAAAAACTTATTTAAAAAATACGACGAGCGAACAAAGATTAAACGGATTAGCACGTCTTAATATACACGCAGGCATTGAAATCACGCCACAGGAGGTACTAGTAGAAGAATTTTGTGGAAAAACGCGAAGAATAGATTTCAAATTTTAAATTTAGCTTTATGTACTTATTACTTCAAAAAATAGAATCATTTTTTTAACGGAATTTATTGTGCTCTGTAACCTTTTCTTCTCACCACCAATAACATATTATCAGTGTATTCCAGTGATGTTAAATATTTCCGACGTCTATTGCATCTAATAGACTTACATATTCGACATCTAATAAGTATAGAAATAACTCCGGGGCGAGTTCGATTGCTTACGGATTGAGGTTTAACCTACTTGAGTTTTTGTTATTTACTTAAAGTTCAATTTAACTTGAGTTTACTGTTTTGTTTGAACCCCCATCGTTCATCGAGTCTGAGTACACCACTATATATATATATATATATATATATATATATATATATATATATATATATATATATATATAAAAAATAAAAACCGTTCGTTAAAATGATATATGAAAATATGGTGCTATGTGAGTATTTTTGTTGCACTCGAGATGTTGCATTGCAGAGCTCCAGGTTTTTTTTTCTGATCTTAATATTTGAAAGATTTATTATTGGAATTGATTAATACACGATAACCCAGAGACGACACGGA
The DNA here is from genome assembly GCA_032883995.1 of Coronaproctus castanopsis. Lineage (NCBI taxonomy): Eukaryota > Metazoa > Arthropoda > Insecta > Hemiptera > Monophlebidae > Coronaproctus > Coronaproctus castanopsis. The sequence continues at coordinate 245,649,581 of CM065052.1, forward strand.
TGGTTTTGTTTTTTGAATAGCGCAGTTGATAACAGTGCTACAACGCAATTCACGTGCTCCACGTTGTTTAGTGTCTAGTTTCAGTTATCACGACATCCTATAGCGAGAACGAACGCACGTTTTGCGTGGAACGTTATTTTCGGTGTGAATCAATCGCACAGAGCAAAAAGAGTTTTGAAAAGAATTCAAAATTACGCGAAATTTTAAGGTGGGTTGAAAACTTTCGAAAGACAGCTACTAAAAAAAAAAAAAAAAAAAAAAAAAAAACAACGGTTCGTAACCCACAAACACCGATCGAGTTCGAGCAGCAATCATTTGGAGTCCCAGACGCTCGGCTCGTCGTTATGCTGCTTCTTTAAACGTGTCGAGAGAATTTATTCACCGTATATTGCTGGAAGACTGAACATTTCATCCTTGTAAACTGGTAATAACTCACGAATTTAAAAGTACCGACGATGCACAACGAAACCTTTTTTCTGAAAGGATGCTGAAAAAAATCGAAGACGAAGAGACCGATTTAAACAACCTTTTTGTGAACAATGAAGCTCATTTTCAGCTATCCAAATTCGTAAACAAACACATAACTGACGCTACTAGTCCGAAACTAATCCGAATTCAATCGAGCAAAAGCCGTCACGCAGCGAGCGAGTAACCGCCAGGGCTAGAGGTGTAAAGCGGGGCATAGTGGAGCTTTACTTTTTTAACTGGTACTTTCGTCGTTATCGTCGTGTGGGCAGTACATAGTTTTAACCGGATGGTGCGACGTGTCACTGTTCGGTAGGAACACTCACAGTACTAGAATCGTTTGGTAACCGCATATTGTCGCGTCGCACGAATTTCGCTTGGCCGCCGCACTCACCAGATTTGAATACTCCATATTTCTTTTTGTGAAGATATCGTAAGAGCAGCGTTTACGAAACACGTCCACGAGATCTGGATGAAAACTCGGATTTCTGAAGAAATTTCAAAAATTCAGTGACCTATGCTCGAAAAAGTATTCGAAAATTTTATAAAAAGCCTGAATGAATGTATTGTTGTAAATGGCGGTCATCTGAACGATGTTATGTTCCACAAACTCGTTTTTTTAATTTTTAAATAAAATTCCATTCAAAAATTTGGTTAAGTAGTTTTTGAGTTATTAAAAAAGAAAACGTTCGTTTTCTTTGGGTAACGCTATATTTGATATTTTTCTTTGATGGTAATTCAATTCGTAACTTAATTTATTTAATCGTATCAATCGTGTAAAATTATAAATGAGTAGTAGTACTAAGCTAACATCGTTTACTAGGCAATGTAAGCCATAAAGACCTTTATTAAATCGCTGGTCCGCCAGATGTAGGGATTGTGTCCATATATTTCCTGTATTCGCAAATGTTTGTCTCTGAAAGTTTCCATTTGTACACCTGTAATTTACGATTAGTACGAATGTGATTAAGATCGCACCATACACGTCTATCAAGATCAAATCCTGGAACTCTGATTATTGGAACCTTCACCAAATGGTTGTTAATCACGCGCCACAATTACAATAATAAATTTTTCAAATACTAAAATCAGCAGAAAACTGCGGAAACCACAATGCAACTTCTCGAGTGCAACAAATATACTCACATAACACATCTTCGCGTTTGTTAATTAAATACGAATGTCATTTTCACGAATGGTTTAAAAAAAATCGAAGTTTGAATTTTATATTAAAAAACAACACATCACGCTACAACTTGCACTTTTAATAACAAGAGAACTATAGCCGCCACTCGATTTGTTATTTTGGAAATAAGTTTATATAAAAAAAAGTTCATGAACACTTGAAAACAAATTAAAAATCGAGGCGGTACAACCTTCGTTTAAATATCCGGCCTTACAGTTTTGTAATGCGTAAACAAATAAATTAATAAAATGTTAAAACGTTTATTATTTAAATTAAGTCAATTAATGAACATATATATAAGATTTTTATTTAAAATGTTATCGGTGGTATCGTAAATTAATGTTCACAGAATAGAATCACAATGTCGTTACAAAACAAAAGCCTACAACACCGTTCATTCTGAAAACAAGACAACGTATCAACAACGTTAACTCTTTCAAGCACCAGAATATTGGTCAGTCAATTTTTTTTTTCTGGAACCACGTTTTCATTCAAACTGATATTGTGGAATTCGCTAAGGACGTCTACAATTTCCCTAAAAGGTATTTGTTTGGCTGGAAGGAAAACGCAAACCTACGCGCTGCTTCCGTAGGGAAAAATATATAGATGAACCAGAAGTCGTACCACCATGAAACCGTTGTAATTAAAAGAACGATGCAAAGGATGTACCAGTGTGCTTGAAAGAGAGTTTAGCAACGCGGAATTTGTGATTTAATAAAAATACATTCCAACGAAATTATCAGACGGAATAGATTACAACAATTTTTATGTAATCAGTCCTATTTTCAACCGACAACTTATAAATTCGATTCTTATAATAAATACATAAATCAATGAATAAATCCACGTATCTAAAATGAAAGAAAACTTTGTGACATTACACATCACACGCAAGTATACATTTAATAAAAAAAAAACCTATTTTTGTGACAAACCCCCGGATTAATTTCGACAAACAAGTCAGCTATGACAGCAGCGCATTCTACCGACATCTAATAGGTACTATGCAAAAACGGTTAAACAAATCGCCGGTTGATGGCGCTGAAGTCCATATCGGGAAACAATTTATAATTTATTATTATTCGTAAATATGCCTGATATTAAAGGGGGTAAACCGGCAAAATTGGAAAACAATTTGTCACTCGTATGTGAAAATAACCTACAAAAATCATTATAACAACGAAAGCGTTGATAGGAAACATTAATCACACTTACCTGTGATTAATATCTGAATGATGTAATAATTCTTGCTTAGGACCCGGGGTGACTAATGCAGGATGCGGATGAGTGCCTAAGCTACCGTGGTGACCAGGTAGTATTCCCGTTGGGGAAAACCTATAAAAATCACTATGAGCAAAAAAAAGCGTATAATTAAATTTTTAAATAAATATGTAAGTACTTTGTTAATATTACCGATAATATTTAACATAATAACGCATTAACATAATATATTCGATTATTCACTGTATTAAACATTTGATTTTCAACGGAATTACTATTTATACGAAGAATCTTTATTCATATATGTATAAAAAGATTTTGAAAATGTTTTCAAAAGTTATATTAAAAAATAAAAAAAAAAAAAAAAAAAACATATTCTTCGTGCGTAAAACGCGTTACACTAGAAATATAAACAATAATTACCTTGGTAATGCGGAACTAGTTATTGGTATCGAAGGATAAGGACCTCGAAAGCCTGCTGGACTACCACTAGTTGAGATCGGATATGGGGAATGCCTATAATATAATTAAATAATTAAATAATTATATATATATATAAAAATAAATAAACAAAAATACTACAAAATAAATAAATAAATAAATGTAGTATATACGTCGATAAAATACTAAAAACAGATTCGTGATTAGTGATGATGAAATGAATACTACATCGAAATATGTTACGAGGTCACAACTTTAAATGACATGGAACAATACGGAACTTACGGATAATCCTAAGTATTTGGGAGTTAAATGTTCACATTTAGAAGAGATTGTAAAGCAACAAAAATGAAAATAATAACGAGAATACGTAAATTAATAAGCACTAAATGAGGAGTAAAATCATACGTACTGCGAACAACAGCCAACAGGAGTTCGGAGTCGTTCGGCACATGCAAATAAAGTAAATATTGCTCCGAACGAAATATGTAGAATAATTACAGGCTGCTTAAAAACAACATCGCTACACAAGTTATACACGTACAGTGGCATTGCGCCACCTGACATTGGACGCAATTTAGCAGAAAAAATAATAATAATGGAAAGTAACAAACAACGAATACCCCCCCCCCCACTACATGACTATACGGAACTTGCTCATGGAAGATTAAAATCGGGACGTAGGCTTTTAGGAACAGTCAAAGAGCCGGAAACCAATGTTTGAATGGAGAACTCAAAGCGCTAGTAATGTAACGGAATCTCACCCAACGGGTTAATTTTTACTTTATGACGCGCCTTAAACAAATAGAAAATGGCGGAAGAAGATCGATGCGGACGAAGTTTTTTAAAAAAAAAATTATTACAAGATTTTAAAAACAGATCATTGAAAGTTTTGTCGCCCTTATCGCACCATGATTACTCGTTGTGGAAAGCAACAAAAAGTTGTTTTAAAAGACCTGTACAAGCGGTACATCCGATAAGAAAATTGTAACTTGGACAAGGACGAACTTAGAAAAGCAGAAACATCTGGAAACATTTCGCAAATTTATTCCAACCACATCCTGCAAATACAACGTTAATCTCAGACACTACTTACTGTTATGATGTTACCGAACTAATAAAAGTTACATCTCCATGAAATTAATCATGTGGTGAAAACCCTAAATCCAAATAAGTCACCGGGATATGATTTAATTACCGCGAGGATTTTAAAGGAATTGCCGCGAAAAGGTTTTATACTACTGACGTATATTTTTAATTCAATGATTCGGATGCGGTATTTGCCTGTAGAACTAAAATTGTCACAGATTATCGTTATAAAAAGAAAAGCCCACAGAAATCACCAACAGAACCTAGTTCGTATCGGCCCATCTCGCTACTGTGTGTATTATTAAGCTTTACGAGAAACTGCTGACTAGCGTCATTCGTCGATGATAGACGTTTAATACCGGAACATCAATTTGAATTTAGATCCAAGCACGGTACAATAGAGCAAGTACATCGTCTAGTTAACACTATTGAGATGTCCCTCGAGAAAAAACATATTGCGATGCCGTGTTTTTGAACATAAGGCTTTCGACAAAGTCTGACATGATGGTCCATTAATTAAGCAACATTTTCCATATAAATTATACCAGTCGCTTCGGTCTTACCTAAGTGAAAGGTATGAAGACGATTCATCAGATATATATACATATATTCGGTGAAAGCAGGTGTGCCACAGGGTAATGTACTGGGATCACACTCTACCTCATGTACACATCAGATATCCCTACAGCTTCTGATGTAGAGGTAGCGACTGTTGCTGGATAATTCGCTAGATGCTCGTCGGCTTGATAGAATTAAGCCGATGCGCCTGGTCTAAGAGATAAATTTTAATGACTGTTTTTAACACTTACTGATGGGTAGAATCATTCCATCCGCGTAAAATAATAAAATTGCCAAATAGTAACCATCAGCTATGGTGCAATATAACTAAAGGGGGAAAATGTAGTTTGGTGCAAGTCGCGTACATTTATTCAAGCGCGACCAATTTGACAACTTTATTATGATATACAGCTAAAGATTCTGGTATACTGGTTGGAGAAAAAGTTATGACCGAATAGGATAAAATAATAATAAAAAAGATTTAATTTTTACAATTAACGGATGTATTCGATTAAAATTTTCAACTCTTTACTTCAAGGTGACACTCGCCAAAAAACGTGCTCAAAAATTTAATTTCGAACCGAACGTATTAAATAATTTATTAATTTATTCCCTTAATTTTATCGTGAAGACCGTAAATTTATCGATTTCCAACTTGAACCTAATAGAAAATAAATTTTTCGTTTAATTCTTATAAATCGGTAAATGACGTCATTAATATATTTGCCGTATGTAAAATTACAATTCACACCGGGTTATTTCGCCACTAATTCGATCGCATCGCTAGGGAAATTCTTCTCGATTTCTAAAAAGTAAGCCAAGTCCGATTAAAATTTAAATCGATAAACCATACAAACACCAAAAGGGTCGCAACGTTTATTTTATAAAACACAGCAGCAGGTCGAATAAAGAACTTTCTCGAAATTAATTTACCTTAACTGAATAATATACGAAAACGAATAGATGCGGAAAAATCGTTCGAAATAATTAAATAATCCGAAAGAAATAAATGGGAAAAAAAGACATTAATAACGTGTAAGAAAAGGAATAAAATTCATCAAATAATTAGAAGAAGATCGAGGTAGCGCGAGAGAACGTCAAACAGAAACGGCTAAACATCTTGTTACAAGGTCCATTAGTCGAAGATGATAGTTGCACGCGAACCCCACACCGATTTGGCTTATATAAAGGACGGAACTTTGACACGTTCTCTACGAAAACTTCGAAAAGAATAAAAACTTTTCGTTATCTAATAATCGGATGAAGAGTACCCGTCGTAATAAAGCCTCTCGAGAGGGTGCGAACGTTAAGGAAAAACCCGATTTGCTGAAGATCTTCTTTTCCGCCTTCATCCCGTTATATGGGAATTATCTAGGAAAAAACCGCTTCGATTCATTTCGTGCAAGTTTCCCCCATTTTAAGTTCGCATCAATAGTTTAGAAAGAAGTCGTAAAAGTAGGTATATATATATATATATATATATATATATATATATATATATATATATATATATATTTCTTTAGCTAAGGAAAAAGTTCCCATGTTATCCTCACAAACGAATAAATGACGAACAAATATCTCTCTAAGTTGATAAACGATACGAGGACTAGTTGTTACCGCGGTGTAATCACTGTTGACCAGTATCGACCTTTTCCTGTTTGCTGGAAAACTGACCAAATAACAACACTCTTATCAAACAAACGAACATCGTCCTCGCAACCTTTTTATCTTTATTCCACACCAGAATTTATACAAACACAAACCCGGTCGTTATATAATTCCACTCGATTTAATAAAACATCCGTGGGTGGAGCGTTCGCCTAATAGAAAAGTAAATCCGCCTCTATTGCTCCGTTTCGACAACGCGTTTCAAAACGTTTATTTATCGTTTATTACGAATGAAGTTTTCGCTTTTTCCCGGTTAAATATTAAACATTTTCATTTCGATCGTACGAAATTAATCCGAATAGAAGGTAAATAAATTATAGTCGAATGCATTCCGGAAGTATATAGATGAAATATAAGAAAAATAAAAAAAAATCTTCACGTCACAAGAAGGCTGTGAATTCATTAAAGAAAAGATTTTCAAAATTAAATACCACAACGAGTAGAATTTCTTGTCGCAAGGGTTGCTAAAAAGCAAGATGTATATATATATTATAAAAGGTTGAAAAAACTCATACTCGCATATAGTAGTAACTGCGACGTCACCTTGTAAATAGTTTAATATGTTATAAAACTATTAATATTATTAATTATGACGAAACAGTTATTTATTCACAATTAATTGAATAAAGACATTTAAATATTGCGTCTTTACAATAAATATGTGCTTACCCATAGAAAACGCGAAAAATACTTTCGTTATACAAAAGATTTACTTATTTCGTTACCGAAATCATTTAAATATTTTGTCTTTGTCATAAATATATTTTAAAGATCAGTTGAAATATTAGTTCGTAATAGAATATTGAAATATACTTACGATTAAGTGTCTGCAAACCCACGCGTACATTTATCTAATTCAGTTTGTTCATTTCGGTCTTTACTTTCTATCGCTTCGTGATTATGCTAACAACCCTCCTTGTCTTTGATTTTTCGTAATAAAAGTCCTTTATTTAATAGAAGTATGTACAACTTTTCCAGGAGCTGTTGGCATTTCATTTGTTAATTGTTCCACCAATTTACATACAACGCCTTTATGTTTTTACGCTACTTCCTTGATAAATTGAAAAATTCTTCAAATTTCAAGATGGTTCTGTTAAGCCACCATAAGACAAATGTCCAATCCAGGATTAGGAAAAATCTTCTCGTAATTTTCTAGTAATCCATCTCAAAAGATAATTCAGCCTTCCTCGCGAATTAACTTTTGTTTAATCCTCACTATCTTTTTGAACGTCGTTATCCATTACAATGTTTGTATTTGTCGAATCACTGTTATTCCGTTTCATTTATTTCATGGAACTTAAAGCATATATATATATATATATATATATATATATATATATATATATATATATTTTTTTTTCTAAAACTTGTATTGAAATTGGTTGATCATTTTCATTATACGTACTTTATTCTACACAATTTCTGGATTTATGACGTACATAAGTAAACGAATTCTATATTAAGTATTCAAGGATGATGGATGGTTATCTAATTCACCTCTAGTTCGTTTCCGTGTTAACAATCAGAAAGCAGTATAAAAAAAAATAATAATAATAATAATATTGTGTATAATATCGCAATGAACAAAATAGTAAACATGAAAACTAAGACTAAATACTATAGAGGGCTTTTAGTTGGTCTACAAACTACGTCACACGACCAGAGTTCATCGACGATATTTCGTACTACATAGGAATATCATTGAATGAGACAACCTGTCATTCTAATAACCTTGTCTAAAAATAAGACGGACGTATAAATTAAATGGGAAATAAATTTTAAAATTTTTGCATCGATATCATTTTCTACGTAAGTTTCGAAATGGATAGGATAAATTTGAATGGTAAATCGAGTGAGAACATTTCTATTGTTACAATTTACAAGGATGTTACGGAAGAAAATAAAATAAACGATGGTCGGTCAGAAAAATAACTTACCAAGTAGCGGCGACTTGCGTCATTTCCGGACTAAGCATAGGATACGGATACTGGCCGCCGGCAAATGGATACATAGGTGGCCTCGGCAAACCTGCAAAATACGTTTACATATAATAATTAGCACGAATTCGAAAATTCGATATTAACGAAGTAACCGAATTTTTTCAACGGACATTATCGCAACGAAATTCATTGTACCTGAAAATAGGTTAGCATTCGAAACAGTAATTATAAGCAAAAATGATCACGCGCGTGATAACAACGGTATACGGAGAGTCCAATGTCACTATCGTTATCGTGATAACTGAGAATTACGATGATGAAAAACATCTGTCGCGAACTGTGATCGAACCCCGACCATCGAACTGAAAGATCCGGCAACTTTGCTCTAGTCGTATATACATGAATTAATATAAACGTGTTGCATCATTTTCGATAGTCGTAAATTAAAACTGAGTAGGTAATAATTGCAAAATAGAAAAACGCATAATTCAAACAGATGCTATAAAAGAGCTGCGGAGACCGCAATAGAAATACATAAAACTTTCGTAGATAAGGTTAAATTGCATATTGTATGCACGTTTGTCAGTATATGCACATAATTATAATACACATATATATATATATATATATATATATATATATATATATATATATATATATAAGAACTTTGTAATATTTTTTTTTTATAAAATATTCGTATACAAGCTAATTTCTTGACAAAAAAAAAAAAAAGGTATCAGTACGTAAGAAAAAAAAAGGTATCAGTACGTAAGAAAAAAAAAAAAAGCTAGGTGTAGGCATTCTCCAAAACTTGCTCGGCTCCGATCCAATTGATGCCTGCCCATTTAACAACAATAGGCCTCCTGCGACACCGGCTGCTTATTGGCCACCACTGTAATATCCGCTTAGTTCATCTTTCATCCTTTTGTCTTGCCAAATGTCCGACCAATTTCCACTTCAGCTTGGTGCTCCGTTCCATTGCGTCTACCAATTTTATCAGTTCCCTAATCCATATAATAGTCTCGTGATTTTTGAGCCCGATTACAAAGATAATTCTCTCGTAAACCGTTTGAATTCATCTAGCAGTCTCTTTAATGAGGTTTAATGTTTCAGCTTGTGTATATGTAAATATTTAATTTTTGTTAGCTTTTTATCTACAATCAGTTAAACTTTTTTTTCGATTTTTCGGTTAATATTTATTCGCGCGTATTTCACCAATTGAGTGTTTCTGTTTTACTATTACGTTTAATAATTATCCAACTTTTGATTATCTTTATATAAAGTTTATTTTGCATTGAGGATTATTTCATAAATAAAGCAACAAATTAATTTTACTGGTTCACCGACCTTTGGACAAAAAATGAGCGCAGAGTCTGTCTGTCTATATTTTGTAATTATACATATGTATTGTATATATTTTGTAATTTTTATATATATATATATATATATATATATATATATATATATATATATATATAACGCAATGTTTTATTGCATTTTCAAATCTTCTTGTGAGTATCATAGATTCAAGTAAATGTAGTTTTCGCACTTCTTTCGGCGGATTTCTATAAACGACAGTTTTATATGTCAGTATTCAAAGTTTCGATTTCTATATCGGCTACTTTGTAGTTTGTATCACTTATAACGAAATACTAATTATGTATCGAAATAATGTAATTGTGGATAAATATATAAAAATCGGTGCACGTGCGCAAGATGATAAACTTCCATGAACATTTCCTAATGGAGAACAATAATAATAATTACAACTGAAAAACAACACGTGTCGCGCAAAAATTTAAACGAGTTGCGGCAACAAGCGTTAACGATATACAGCGAATTATGCTTTCAACACGATGGTTGCACGTTTGATTTGACTATCAAACCAATTTTTCTTTTTTCACTTCATTCGTCAATTTACAACTAGCTCTGTAGGCCATTAAGCAAGTTTAGTATCTTATTCAATATGTATATACTTTATACTAAATCGGTCAATTTTGTCCTCTTCGACCTAGAAATGTCCGCAGAATTATCTAAGAGCGCAACTGCCATATTATTTCGATCAGTCTTGCGGCGTGATCCTGCTTGCACTCATCCTTTATGTAATTTATCTTCAGGTCCGTACGGACAGTTTGTACCGGGCCGCATTTTCAACGTTTCTTAAAACTCTATTTTATAATATTTTTTTTTTATAATCGTTACTCTTTTTCGAGCATCACGTATTTCCGGACCGATTTGACGATCTGAGTACAGTTTATTTTCAACTGTTAGTTCCAGCCCCTAAAATCGGCGTATTTCAGTAAGCTTTGTTTACGTTTCTTCCACGTTCGTTTATCAAATACCTGATTTCGTCGTTAAATCGGACAATATTGCCGTTCAAGCTAACATTAATATCGTTTAATGATTAGTAAAAATTACGCCTATCGATTATCTTTTTTCGTTTATTTTGATACGCCACGTCATAAACCGGTCCTCCGGTAATTCATCAACCGCTAGTTGAAGACGCGTCTTTGTCTTTATTGTTTACTCATCCGAACGCAGAAAACCTGTTTATCTAGGTAGAACCATTATATAATGATTAGAACAAAATATGGACATTTTGCGTAGAATGTACTCGAGAAAAATTGAAATATTATCCGAAACTTTCATCAGAACTTTTCCCGCTTTCTTTTCCAAAAATCTATAAGTTATAACGATTCGACAGCTATCGTGTATAGGGCGGTAAAATTTTACACGAAAGGGCGTCATTTATTCGGGGTATAGTTTTTCATCATCGTTGGAAGTCTTAAATTATATAATACGACCGTAGAAATACGATTCTACGTGTCAGTTAAATTGTTGCGAGATGAGAAAACTGTAATTAATAATATATTCTTTTTTATTATTTATTATAATTTTTTTACTCATTTTTCGTCTATGTTTACACTGGAAAATGACTTAAAAGTTTCGCGAAACTTTTCGATTGAAATCGCACTAAATTTCGAGGAAACCGTCTTATTAATTCGCAAACATCGATCGCGGTTAGAAAAGAAATTTTATCCAAGAACTTGCATATTATTCAACTGAAATATCTCATTATTAAAAGCGAGTACGATAGTAATTTTATTATATTCCCTAACGTCAAACGTCAGAAGTTTATATTCTACATATCGCTAAACATTCGCCATTCGTACGAACGACAGGTTAAAATAATTCCGTCCTACTAATTCCAACCCGTACCTGCGACGGTTTTCGAGCGTAAATTAATTATCCGATGAAAAGCGTTCGTTTAACAAAGTCTTGCCAATTCCGAGAAATTCAAATTTCGTTCGTATAATACACACACACGCACACGCAGAGATAATTTTGCAAGCGGAGAGTTTTGTTCGAAACTAACCCTTCGTAATTCTTACGTCCTATCATCATCAACATCTTTCGCTATCCTACGCACCGATTTCGTTAACACATTTATTTATCCGGGGGATGGCGTCGTTTCGGTTCCCTTTAATAACGTCCTATTCGTTCTATATATCCTCCTGTTTTTCGTATATTTTAATCCGAAGCCACGGGACAAAACCCTTCGCTTCCCGGGCGAAAAACCCGACGACGCAGATGACGATGCGTTATAGGCCGACGCTAAATTGCGTCTCCATACAACGTCGACCTAACATCGGCAGCCACGTGGACCATTTTCGTTTGCCCCTTTAGTTACGAAAACGGCGGCATTTTCAAAGGGATTTTTATCTCGACGAACCCCTTTGCTATCTCTCACTCCTTTCGGCGAACTTTCCTAAAGCTCGCTCGCCCGATTTAAATTAATATCACCGCCACTCGTATCTCAACCCGGACGACTCCCACTTCAACTTTTCTCGCGAGAAGACTTCCTATTTTCTCTTTTTTTACCATTCCAATTATCATCGCCCCGCGATGACGGAGTAAAAGCCATTACGCGCACTTCAAGCCAGACTCTTTTTTTTTTCTTCTCGTTTTCCGATTAAACAACGAATAAGGGTCGATTGAAAAAAAAAACATGCGTAGAAACACAAGCTACGGAATTATTTGTAAATCGAGAGAATTATTATAAATTAAATTTAATTTAATTTTTTTTTAAAATCGATACTATATATAAGAAAAAAAGGGAGTGTTAAGTAATCGGCTCTAACAAACTTAAAAAAAAAAAAGAAAACAGAAAAAATAGGTAAACAGTAACAATTTTCGAAAAAACGTTTGCAGTAAAGGGCAATAATATTATTTTTAAATTTACAATATCGCTATTGTATCGTTTATATATAAATTATATATTGTCGGAATTGTGTTGCTTGATTATTTAAAAAATACTGTTTTAAATAATTTTTGAAATAATTTGTGTATATAAGTAATTTGTTACTATAAATTCGTGTATATTTTTATCATTTATATTTTTTATATTCACTCCGATGATAAAGCTTTTTTACTTTTCTAAAAGAAATTTTTTTTAGCGGTCTTAATTCATTTTTTATTGGGTTTTTTTCTACCTATCGGAAATATAAAACGTATAAAAATACTAATTCGGATACACCGTTTGTTGTAAAAATTAACAAAATGAAAAACAGTATTTATTAAATTAAATAATCGACATGTCGCAATCTATATACTCGTTATTTTTTTATATTTATTTTTTTTAAACGTGTCGCGTAAAAATTCATTTTATTTTTTATTTTCGCGTAAAGTGATAAAATTATTTCTCTTCATTAACGGAAAAAGAAGCGTTCGTTAAATTAATTATGCGGCGCGTAACAAAACCGCATACAACACAGTTTAGTATCGATAAAGCTTGAGTAATTAACAAAGTTTAATTATAAAATAAATATTAAATTATTCGTTCGAAAAATGACGAGAAAAAAACGGCTATACCGTAGTGCGAGAAAGTAAGTCCTGTAAAATCATATCTCACTAACTTCTACTAATTATAACAATTCTAAACAGCAATAGGACGTAATAAAATTAAATTAAACGATGTTTAAGACGGTCATTGTTATAACTCGTATAATGGCGAATATATTACCGCGGTATTGTGTTACATCGTTATCGCGAAATTTACGATTGTAATAAAATTTCGCTGAAACTTCGACGGAAGGTCTAGGCGCATTCGATAAAATTTCTTGCTCCTCGTCTTCCAGCGCATTATTCATTAACAGATGTATCAAATTAACTATTACGGTTTGGTTCATTACTGTTCTGATGAGTTCCGTGGATGTTGTTCCGCATCGTGTTCTTAAATTCTTATGTCGAGATCTTCTTCGTTCCATTATCTTTCCTTGAAGAATTCTCTTCATTCCTCGTTATGTTACTCGAGTATTCTAAAGCGCTCAGTTGTTTTTTTTTCGGCATACATGAAAGTCCACGATTCCACTCCGTATAAGAGTATTGAAAAAACATAATAATACCGGAGTAGTCTAATTTTCTATATTTTAATTCTCGAGATGGATCCGAATTTTCGTTTATTATAGTTTCCAAATATATATGGTGATTAACTATCTTTATGTTTTTTATCAGATATATTTAGTTTTGTCGAAGTTCAGTTCCGGACCAGATTTACTGCTACTTTATACATTTTGTCCGGTCGACGTTTGAAGACCTCTAAAGTTATCGGTGTGAAAATTACTATATCATCTACGCATCAGAATATCTTCCGGATCCCGGAGGACTTCTTCAAAGATTTGTTCCGAACAATTTCGCAACAAAATTTCGTACCATTTGTATCCTCCTTCTGTATGTACTGTCGGAGGTTGAAACCAAAACTGGACGCGCGTCTGTTAACCTCGGTCGAATTATAGTAACTTAAATCAATGTTGTTTTTTTTTGCTAGTATTAAGATATGATCGAGCTCGATGAAATATATAAGAAAACGCGTTTGTTCGTGATCGAATTTTACAATCCGCTGCTCCGAAGATAGCTGCGCAATTATTTTATCAAATGAAGTCCTAAAATATTTTTCGGCTGAAAGATTTTTCTTTCGTCATTCGGGGTTTTCCAGTTTTCACCGCATGAAAAATTAAGCTCTCGATTCATTTTCAAAATAAGGATTCTTTAGAGTTTATATACTTTTTATCGGGGAATTTACAAAATTCAACGATATAACTACCATAGTATTATGCGTACATAGACTGTTGCGCGCAAATTTTAAGTCTTTAAAAGGCGTTATTCCATTAATCTTATCAGCAAATGTGTAGATTGCGGACCGAACCGCTGTCGGGGAATAAGATTTTTCTTTTTTTCGAGAAAGGTGTAATTAAAATAGTGCTTCACGGATGTTTACATTAACCAAATGTAAATAAAAACTTAAAAAGCGAAACGTAATAATTATTTAAAAAAAAAAAAAAAAAAGTTAAAATCACTATAAAAAATTTATGAAAAATCACCTTTTCGGCTGTTAGTCCATTATCGAGTGAATATAAAAAAAATAATAATATGAAAGGAAAAATATTAATTTTAGATTGCAATTCACAAAAATCAGCAAAATGAAAAACAGTATTAATAAAATAATCTGACAGTAAATGTGGCAAACAACAAAATCAACGATCAGTAATATAAAATTTTTTGCACAAACAATTAAACAATAACCCAGTAAAATAAGTTTTTTTTTTATTTCACTGGCAGATAGCTTGAAAATGATGTAATAATCGAAAAGCTTCGTGTTTATGTAATAAATTTTTTAGTGATTAACTTCGATTTTATTTTGTTTTGCTATATTGTTTAATTGTTTATGTAAAAAACAATTATATTACGGATCGTCGATTGTCTCGTTTACCACATTCACTATTAGATTGCTTTATTAATAGTGTTTTTTAATTTGCTGATTTTTGTGAACTGAAATTCTAAATTAATATTTGTTCATTTTATATTATTATCTAGTTTTAAATATTCACTCGATAATGATCTAACAGTCGAAAGCTTCTGATTTTTCATAAAGAAAAATTTCAGTGATTTAAACTTTATTTTTGTTTATTTTTTAAAAATACATTCTACATTTTTCGAAGTAAAGAATTCACGATTCTAAAAATTAACACCCGGTTAACGGAAAAAGGAAAATTTTTCTAGGATTTGATCGATCAAAAATATTTCCAAAAATTATTCTGAAGCAACCAAAAAAAAAAAAAAAAAAACAAAGAAACAGATTGAAAAAATAGGACACAAAATTTAAAAATAGGATAAAAATTCCGAGAGAAATAAAAACTTTCATTAGAAATTCTAAGTGGAAGTATAATATTTAGAAAAGTTTAAGAGCTGGATTCTTTGAAAATAAAAAAAGATATAGAACGAGAAAAATGAAAAAATCAACGTATATTTTAATCTATATCGGATCGGCGGTCTTATTTTCTAATGAGACGTGCGGAACGACATGCAGGACTTCGGTAAAAGTCTTCGAGAAGTCTCGCACGTGAAGTAATTAAAACGGAAAATTTATAAACGAACTAGACGCGTTCGAGGTTATTGCGCGTTTTTAACTTACCGGTTCCTTTCGGATCCAATTGGTAAGGCGGGATGCCCATATGCGCAGGCGGTGGCTGCGTGAGGTGTTCTCCGTTATGGCAGAAAAATGGTAAACCAGCACCGGGATGCGGTGGAGCTCCCAAGCCCATCTTACTCGCCTGCATTAAGAAAGACAAACATTTCAAATATAATAAAAACTTATATTATAAATAAAAGTTTTTTTTTCTAATTAATTCGAAATAAATCCAGGAACTAAATTTTAATTTAAACGTTAAATGAGCAATAACACAGATTATCCAGAAAATAAATATTATATATATATATATATATATATATATATATATATATATATGCATACACATTACTCCCGTTGTAAATGTTCATCAAGGAGAAAAATACTATATTAGCGACGGTAGAATTTGTAAGATATTTCTACTTTTAAATTTATTTTGATTTTTCTAAAAATAAAAGCATTGTTTCCCATAATAACCGAAACTTAGTTATATTAAACTAACACGCAACAACAACCAAAGATATGCAATTCAAAACGTATTGCTATATTTAAACAATTCCAACATTAATAAATACGATTTCGACCGTAAATTTTCAATTGTATTATATTTTCGGTCCATAAACCCCATATCTACAACCGGGGGTACACGTACCTTCTGGGATCCGGAGCTCGGATTCAAGTATCTTTTGAGTATACTGATCAGTGAACTCAAATACGGATAAGAATAGACAGAGGGAGGAAAGTTTTCCTAGATATAAAAAACATAATGACGAGGAATGACCTTGATCTTCAGTGTTACGACTGCGCCTTGTACGTTGTTATGTCTCGTCGGTGTTGTTGTATTGCATGGAAAGCTGGGTGCTTACGCAAGCTTTTGAAAAGAAAATAGATGCACTTGAAATGAATGTGTACCGTCGCATGTTGAAGATATCGTACCGAGAACTTGTCATAAACGCCGAAGTCCTGCGTCGACCAATCGGTTGCACCACGATCAACTCTAGGAAACTCCAATAGTTCGATCATATATCCAGACACCCGGAAAAATACCACCTACTTCAACTTGTTCTAAATGATCAAATAGAAGGCTGAGGAAGACCATCGTGGCTAGCTGACTTGCGGAAATGGTATGGATGCTCTAAAGAAGAATTACAGGAGGCTTCAACATCTAAGCTAACAATAGCTGAGATGATCGCCAAACTTCCCGAACGAAGAAGGCGTAAAGAAGAAGAAGAATGCCCATATACACGCGAGTGAGTTGCGTATAGATCGATTAATAAACAAATATTTATTTATTTATATTTCATATGCGGTATGCAGCAAGCACGAATTACGTATAAGTCAAATTAAACAGTTATGGAAAAATTAAATTTCTTTCAATGAAAAGATCAAAACATATCTCCAGTTTAAAAACATACATAAGCTGTACAGTATAAATTCTCAAAGAAATATTCCACGGGTAAACTTTGATAAATGTGGAATGCTTTTTTTAAATAAATACAATTAAATAAATAAACAAGAAATGAAGTAGAATCAAGTCATGAAGAGATTAATTAATCGCATAATGATAAAATTTAAAATTAATGGAACATATGGAAAGAAGTTGTTCCTGCATACGGTGTTTGGAATGCCACTGCCTTGTATGTGAAAATTAATATATATATACACACGCATACATAAAAATCTGATCTGTAATAAAAGAACTGGTCGGAAAGGAGCTGTGCGCGGTCGAATACCACTGCCAAAAACTCGCAGATAAAACATAGAATATGTGTTGTTGACGAATAAAATTAAAGGACACATAAGAAAAAAACACAGGATTCGAAGACATTGTAGCCAGAATTTTATAGCACTATTAACAGCTGGAAAGTGGAGAAAGAAAGTATAGAACTGGTGATCGTAGACAGAAAAACGAACTGTCAAGAAGGTAGTTCAGATAACATAATAAAACATACCGGTACGCGAGGCTCGGAACAGGCAACTGAGGAAGGATTTAGAAGAGATCAGTGTCAAATATAGGCATCGGAAGATTTGAAGAAGATATTTACAGTATATATATAGTATTTATATTTATATTATATACATATATAACTATACACGACAGGAACGCGTATTTCCCCACTTTTAAGAACTTCTAACAAATCTCGTTCCCGAGGTTTATCGCGAGTCACAAATTGAACTTTACTTATAGACGAATCGTTTTATAATATCGCCCTAATCGGAGAATTTGAAACTAGGCTAATTTAAATCGCGACTTTAAATTAAAAGTAAATCCACCGAGAAGGTAATATTAACGCTCACTTACCATCACGAATAGGGCGTGAGATTATATTTGATTGCTAAACTTACTGAAGTTCCCTCAACTCGATACAACAATTGATTGTTCGCCGCGAACCCATTCCCGACGACACGAAATTATTTTTGAATATTTCGTGAAAATAGTAACTCATAAATAAAAGAAAAAAGAAATTATCTAAAAATCCGACCATTTAAAAATAGATTCACACGTGCCTGTTTCGCTAATAGAATGATGTTTCTGACGTATAACAATAAATTCGGATCGAAACTTTCAGTCTCCATCCAAAGTAAAGCTTTCGACAGATAGGTTACAGCTTCGGAAGCCGAAGGTATCGCCGACGATGATTTTCTTTTTGTAGACGTCTCGCAAGATAATGATGATGACGACGATGACGATAGTGATTCATTAATCTCGGCCGAAGAATCTTCTTCTAATAAAGACGACGGTGATTTACTAACGGGAATAGTCCACCTAACTAAATCTTCGTCGCTAATCTCTAGTCCTAAATCGCGAACTAACCGTCCTAGCTGCGATAATAGCGTTCGTTCGCGTTCGAGCATGTTGTTACTTTTTATCGCGACGGAAAATGTATCGCTAGCTACGGTTAACCAAGCTCGATGAAGTAACGGGAACGCTTCCTTCAACGAATAGTCGGTCATAAAACGTCGTATAATAAACGCGGATGACTTTTTCTGACGATCGCTATCGTCTTCTAAATGAACGGAAAACAATAACAAACTAACGTAACGTATACGCAATTCCGATCGTATCGCGTCCGTTAATAATTCGACGTGCGCTATACCGGTTCCGTTAAAAACGGATATTCGTTCATTTAGATTTAGATTTAGATTTAGATTTAAACGATAATTTTTCATCGTTAATTCGAACGCCGAAGATAGATAACAACGGTCCGACCAGTTAATAATTAAAACGGCTTTTTCGTTAATGGCCAAAGCTCCCGGTACGAATTCGTGATAGAACCACCAAATGAAAAAATCCTCTTTAATACTTAATAATCCGTCGACGACTATGCCTGCGAAATAAACAACCGGTTGACTTAACATGTTTACTCCTAGTAAACAATCGGGCGTCTTGTGTTTACCGATTACGGACAATCGTGTACGATGTCGTCCCGAACGATTGGACGCCATCAATAATAATATTTCGCCGTCTTCTTGCTCGTCCCTAACGTTTTCTTCTACTTGTTCGTCTTGCATCACATCATTAATATTATCATTATTATTATTATTATTATTATTATTATTATTATTATTATTATTATTATTATTATTAGTCGGTTGTCGTAAATTACGCCAATCGAATCGGAAACAACATCCCAAATATACTTGATCGTCGCTATAACCTCGAACCGCTTCCTTGTATGCGCGACAATTACGTTCGATTTCCGTTTCACGTTTATCATCTTCTCCTTGATTACCGGAGCTTCGTTTCAATTTCACGTCGTAACGAGCGGCCCATCGTAAAAGCCAACCGTCGTTCAAATCTAATTTTTCCTTAGTAGATTCGAAAATCAGATCGCTCATCTTACCTTTCAACCAATCGATGTCGAACGATTTCGTAGTCGTCATTAGCTCCTCGCGACATAAGTCGTACAACTTGCCGCCTAGTTCTTCGACTAGAATTTCGTTACCGTCGACAGTCGACAATCCGGTCGTCGTATCGATAAATCCTTTTTTGGAATAATCCATAATAATAATAATAATAATATCGGCGCCGTACAAGAACAAAACCGATTCGCGATTACGATCTCCGGTCAACAAACGTCGAGTAAGTCTAATATAACGTCGTCGACTGTTCTGTGATCTGCACTCGACGACGGTAAAGTCAGAGGCGATGGTTAAGAGCGCAAGGGACGAGAGTTGTGGAAAACAGCGATAACGTAACGGACACGGATAAAATGAAAATAGCACGACTAGTTAGCATTAGGTCGTTTTTGGTGCACAAAGTGAGCTTTCAATAATAAGTTAAATAAAGATAACGAATTTGGCTTTGATGTATCAAAGGGAATATAGAGTAGTGAAACATTCTCAAAGTTACAAAGCAACCTGCATACATATACATATATATATATATATTAATAACGAATCCGCACACAAACGACACATAAATGCGGCGTACAACGTTTTTGTGATCGCGTAATGTTGATGATAATGATAAAAATTATATATATATATATATATATATATATATATATATATATAACCGATTTTAGTTAGTAGTCGTCGTCGTAAAATTTGCAACGAGATTCTCGGATTGGAAGTCTGAGAGTCGTAGTCGTTGAATAAAACAGCGTTGAAACTGAAACTGGTAAAAGGATAATATAAAAAGAAAGAGAAAGGTGAAACAGCCAGATACCAGAGTAAAATAGACAAAATAGAAAGACATAAAGAGCTTTTGCTTTTGCATTTGCTTTTACTTTGCGCAATACAGACAACAAAACTTACAAAGAGCTCTTCGGTAATAAGAGAGTCTTTGAAGTTTCACTTTGATGTCGGGCGCCGTCGTCCTCCGGCGAAAAAATTATATAAAAAATAACCAACTTGAGATGTTACAACAGTAGAAAGCTGATGTTGAAAAGAACAGCGCAGACCTTATAAACATCAAACGAGTTAGCTATCTCGTTACGCGTTTTTCTCGCTATACTATTAGAATCGGCGGTATTAGTATGGCCTGTATCGGTATTCATATATTAGAATTAATATTTCTATATTAGTAGGACGAAATTTTAAAATTTTCACTTACACCCTATTTTCGAGAATTAAAAAAAAAAAAATCCACAGTTATTAAAGGCTGACCAACAAGAGGGTTTCGAACAGATTACGATCCCATTTCATATATAAAAATAATAATAATAAATGCGCAACATACGGAATCGGAAGTCAAAAAAATAATAATAATAATAATGTATAGTTCGGGTAAGTAAATGCTTTACATAATTTAAGAATTTAGTTAAAATTATCATAATCGTCGAAAAAGATATAACATCTATCACTCGGTTGACCAGACTGCGTCAAATATCACCATTCCGCACTTTATATATCATCATCATTAAGTATCGCCACCGTAGTCGTCGTACAAGCCAAGCATAATATGGCGTTTAGGTATAGCTGTTCACAAAACAATGAAGCCCCGCGTGTTTTTGTAGTGTACTATATTATTACTAGAGGTCATAATGCGTGGTGGTTTGCCATTGCCTTCCACGCGATTATATTAGAATTATTTCTATTTCTATTTTCCGATGATAATTTTTGCATTATTCGAACTCTCTGTACCTTCTTCTAGCCACTTATTCCGACGACTTGCTTTATATATTAAAGATATCGTCATCTTGAGCGTATATGTAGCTTATCTCATTTTTACATACACCGCTATTTTTCACGATAGATCGCAAATACGTAATATCGCTTATCACCATTCCGACCGAAAATCGTTTTGACTAATATAACAGCACCGGCGAAACAGGTTTTCTATAAAATCGGATTTTCACGATCTCGTAGTATAGATTTGAAAGACGGGAAAATCCTAAACTTCGGGATACTCGATGACGTTGACAATCTACGGACCATGTGTATCCAACACACTTTTTCTTTTCCTTTCTTCCCACAGTATTTCTTCATAGTTCGCTTTGCTTTTTTCTTCCCCTATAATCTGTCCATTTCTGTCCTTTCGGCTCATTTAAATTCGGTTATTAAATTTTATTTCTAAAATCTATTCCCTAATGGATTTATTTGCAGTTCATCGAGATCCTTTTTCGTGTTCGGGCTCGGGATAATTTTCAATTTTTTTTTTTTTTTTTTTTTTTTTTAGATTACTCATTCTCTAAATATGCCATAAAATGACAATCTTCTTTATAACCTCAGATAGCTTTCTACTTTTTCATCCGGATATCTCTCCTTCTTTTCTCGAGCCAAGAATTATCTTTCTTTTACATTATTATACGATTGAAAAAATTTTTGAAGGCGGATTTATTTCGATAATAATTCTACTGGTAAATAGAGCGGGGACAAAATCAGAATGAACACCTTCGCAAAGTCAAAAAACGTCATAACTTTAAACGACATTAGTTAACGAGAAACACTGCAAAGACTAATTTCTCAAAAATTGATTATATATATATATATATATATATATATATATTTCAAACATTGTCGACGATATATACCTCGCACGAACAAAGGCTATTCTACTTAGAAAGAAATTTAAACAACCGATTTCATAAAATAATTTAAAAACATGAAAATGAAACATAGTTGCGAGACAAATCATCGCCGATGGTACTGGGAGGCTGGCTCTATTTAACGTTGAATACTATTCATCGGATCAGTACTCATACCTTGTAAAACGTTAATCGCAATACCGTCAGACGGATGCGCCAGTTAAACAGCAACGCTCCGCAATTACGTCAAGCATGAATGAAAATGACACGCCTTATTCAGTAGCGGAATATAAATCGATAACTTTAAAAACCAAATCAATACACGACTACTACTATTAGCCAATCTACAAAATATTGCAAACAATTGAAATTATCCAAAATGTTTCTTATCCCTTCTAATTCTAATTTCAGGATTTATTTTTCTTGTTAGACGTTGACTTTTAATAATAAAATTGCTAATCCCTTCTGGCGTTAACAACGCTTGCAAAGCTATTAATGAAAAATTTAGCCACTATGAAATTATATTTACAGACGGATCGGTCGATGAAATACGTGCAAATTATACTTCCGCTTTATATTACCCGGGGAAAAAGGCATATCGAAAGTACACAGATTATCCTTTTTCCTCACTTGTGGTAGAATTGTTTCCCATTTACAAAGCCCCTTAGTCAAACATGCGAGGGGAAAAGAATATTCTAATCATCTCCGATTTTTTAAGTGTCCTATTACAATTATCTAAGCTCCCAGAATTCAAAATGTCTCAGAATTTGATGCGAGATATCGTGTTATTCAGCTTTATAATCGCGGATCTAGTGTAAAGTTTTTGTGGTATTACTGGAAACGAATTAACGCGTTATAATTTATCGAGTGTCCCTTGCGAGAGCATTAAGTGGAATTGGACTGATTTGTCTTCTGTTACAATTAATTTATATAAATTTACCAAACGTAATTGCATCGAGATTTAAAATACACCCAACTATAGATGATAAAGATTTAAACTGGCCAAATGGCGCAAGCTGGGCAAAAAAAATCCAAACAAAGGAGAAAATTTATTATTTTTTTTTTTATTATTGAAAAAATTGGGTTATTTTTTTAAACTTAATTATCGAAACAATCGGGTTATAAGCTAAAAAAAAAATATACAGAGAATAAACTGAAGATTAGAGATTTACAACCCTTTTCACATATTTAACGCGCAGTTTACGGATTATCCGATATTGTTTAAAAGTCCCCCATTTATTGGACGCTACATTCGCATCTAAACTTGTTAATGCTCAAACCAGAGAAATACACCCCGGACATTATTTAAAATAATAATAATAATAATAATAATAATAATAATAATAATTATAATAATTATAATAATCATAGCAACAGTATTTTTACATTCGTCTAAGTTAAAAAACAAATCTACAAATTAACAAGAAAAGTTTTTGAATTAAAATAAATTCACGACACTGAGATTTTACTACGCAAGTTTCGGTCGGGATGTTTATTTGTTTCTGTTAGATGATAAATTGTTAATTAACGATGATAGAAAGATCTTCTTTAAAAATTTATTTTTTAACAAAAACAACATAGGCAACAGTCGACGAAACTATATAGTGATAATGAAACAAAATCCGTAATTTGAAGTAGATCATCAATTTCCATCTCCTATTCAGGAGGTTGGTGCGGTACGTTAGTTCGTTATAGTTGCCTGTGCCTCGCCATCTGTATTATTTCCGCTATTGACCTTCTTCTATCGATCCCGTGTATATACTCGAACCTTCTTCTTGCTCTCAGCCTTTTTCCCAAGATTTTTCCCTGCTATTGTAAACAAATCCTCCTCTCGGATTTTATATTTCTTTTTTTCTTCGTTAATTCTACTTTAGTAGTATTAATTTACCGATTTTACATTTATTCGATACATCCGTGTTGTCTTTTCCGTCCACGATATCCGTGTGCATTCTTCTATAGCGCCGCATTTCGAAAGCGTTTATTTTCTTTTTATTCGTCTCTGAAATTGTCCATCGAATCATATCTCATTGTGGAACACACGAAGCATTGAAGAATTCTCATTTTTAATTGTATGGACAACAGTTTTCTATGTTTAAGTATCTAGATTATTAAATACATTTCTGCCGTATCTTATCCATCTTCTTATTTCTTCATCATGTTCTCCATTTTCTGTAATTAAACCCGGCAAGTACTTGTATTTTTTTTACCCGATCAATCAAGTATAGATCGTAGATATATTAAATAATCGTAGAAAAAAATCTCAAAATTATTACGGAACGTACCTACACACGGCAATACAGAATTATTCCCACAAGAACGGAACCATTTGCAAGAAACGATCGAGGTGACTAATTTAAAGATAGAATACTGAAAATAAAAAACCCGAACATTTGTAAAATGCACCAAAAATGAATATCATATCGTATAATAACCGAACGAAGCGCAACGTCATATATCAAAATTATTTGCATATATAATTCGATCAATTTGAGTTGCCTATGCCCGTGGAAAAAAAAGACTAGAATCAGAAAAAGAAAAAAAGCGCGATAGACCGAACGTCAAAATAATATATGTGAAAAAAATAATGATATGCAGAAAAAGTAGAAAAAATAGATATTAAAAATACCTACGATCATCGTAGCTGACTGAATGTACACCATCACCAGTTTCGGTAGAAAATCGATTTTCGGTAATACCGATCGACAGAATAACATCAAAATAGATCGTGGAAAATTTACATCGAGCCATCATGATACAAGGAAATAAACACTCGCCCCTATGATATAAGCTTTAATCTCCTAAACATTCGGTTGAAATATGAACGACCTAAATGGCAACTAAGATATTAAAGATTGCGCATTCATCGACGTTTTATTTTATGTATCTAAATTACTTTGAAACGAACAGAAATTTGAATTATCATTATTATGAACACGATTGGACATTTTATAATCGGTGAAGATAGTTTTAATTCGTGCCGCAGTTAAATATTTAAACTACGAATTATGGAGATCTTTCAAGGATTTATAAATATATCGCTGGATATTTATTCGCTGAAAACAGTCGGGATTAACAAAAATATAAAACGCACGCGTCATTAACTCTCTCTCTCTCTCTCTCATATATATATATATATATATATATATATATATATATATATATATATATATATATATATATATACATATATATATATATATATATATATATATATATATATATATATATATATATATATATATATATATAAAGGGGTGTTACGTAAATCGCTAACCAAAGTTAGGTAAAAGAGCATGAAAAATTTGGAAGCACAAAAGGAAATATGCTCATGACAGGTTTTGCTTCACCTTTAAGTACACCGTTAGTAAAAGCGTATAAGGTAAGTAAACAACATCGGAATATACTCTGCATATGACAAGCAATCACCCGGCAACAAAAGCTAGCCAAGAAATTATTACCGCTCGATCGAAAATACAATATTCTCTAAAGAGAAGGTTGTATTAGTACCTCGCAATGTGGAAATTGACTAATTCCGACAACATCCTATCTAACTCTCGCATTCTGCCTCTCTCTTTCTCTCCTTTTATATTTATATATATATATATATATATATATATATATATATATATATATATATTTCTGTTACATATACACATAAACACGAGCGTAGAAAGTTCGACTTCCGTTACAGATAGGTAATCAAATTTACTTTAAAAAAAAAAATACTTCGTCGAGTTATCGCAATAGGGGCAAGACTGTTATACACCTTCAGGTTTATAGCGTAAATAGTTGGACGTCCAATAAAGCTACGAAGAAAATAGTTTGACTCGATCGTTGGATCATTGAAGCGAATGAATAAAGAAAACTCGCAAATTCAGAGCGATAGTAAGAAATCAGCATCATACCTCTCGGCGGACAATTTATTTGAATATGCAAATGTGCCGAACGTAATTAATGATAAAACTGAAAAGAAGGACGGAAAAGTACAAGAACGCCGTGGATGAGAGGAATCCTAAAAATTGATTTTAAATGTTACGCGAATGTGGCGATTTTCAAAGACATAAAACTAAATCGCCAAAAATAAGTCACCGTATGATAAACAACAAAAGAATATTATAAAAAGTATCGATAACTTGTAAGCTAGTGCACGCTGAGAGAATAAAATTAAAAATAGAAAACTAAAAATTAGAATTAAATGTAGGTAGATCATTTTTTAAATAATACAATTAACATCGCGCGGATGAGAATTAACGTTAAAATCAGTTTTTAAAAATATAATTATACGCAAGAAGGTATGACATAGATTCAAGAAAGCATTTCCTCATTCATACTACCATCTTAAATCGTATCACAAAGATCTCATATACCAAGTCAAAATCCGTCATGAATATTCTAATATCGGTCCTATATTTCACTGGCATGCATCTAGTTAGTGTGCTGGATTCGGTAATTTATTTCTTTTTCTGCAGATAACACTACTGTCATGTAGTTAGAGAAAGTGATGAAGTCTTTCGATAAATTACGGAAAATTTTAACCGTAATTAAAACCGTGTTAAGGAGAAGTGTAGTTGGAGCGTTATTACGAGATATGTTACATTTACTCTACATAATGTTAACCTCTCCAATCACATAAATGTTGAGTTCATCATCCAGCGAAGTGCTGTCAAATACTTGAGTATGAACCTAGATAGTACGTTTAACAACGAGTAAGAATATCGATCAAAAGATAAAAACATCAAATAAATTATATTAGGTTTCGGCTAGCGCTCCAGTTGGAAAATAAATGATTAATATATAAAATCATATTAAAAGCTAATCTTAGGTTGGGCTGTGTTAAGGACAAGCACGTCAATAGAATACAATGTTTCGAAAATAAAGTACGGCCACCAGATCTCTCGTCTCGTGAGTCTAATCATATTTTACAACGACACTTTAACATAAGAAGAGACAAAAAAAAAAAAAAAAAACGAAGTTCAGCTTTATAAAAGACACATTCCAAATACGCTAGCTTTCAATATATTGGATAATATAGTCTGTTGGACGGAAATTAAAACAATTTATCGAATCCAGCTTAAACTGTTAAAGGATTCACAATAGGGAGCATTAATAGATGAAGATGACTCACAGTTGCAATTTAGAAAATATTTTTTAAAACATTGTATTATAATACTCGTCCTAATATTATAAAGTAGTCCAAACAATTATAAAAACAATGGAAAAGGTTATTAAAGATAATTAACATTAGAAAAACGTCATCACTTAATAATACTAATAATATCCGTATTAAAAGGCTTTATTAATTTTATATACAGTTGCTAAGGTCCTCGACCAGTTCGCATTATAAAGTTTTTCATTATAATTCTTAATTTTAATGAAAAAGACGATTCACACCGTATAACATCATAGGCGGATGCATCTGTGTCACATATAAATAATGATTTATGGAAGATCAAACTGAAACTGTTTGCAAAGCATATATTTAAGCGTATGTATCCAACGGAGATGTGAATCTTCCTATATCAGCACTCTCACCAATATTTAAAATTTATTCTTGCTACCTTAATATGAGCAAGAATTTTCATACAAATAACATGGATACATAACAATTTTTTTCTTCCTATAAATGAAACGAATGAATTGAAAAACTATTGAAAGAATCATGAATAAAACTCATTCAGTAAAATATCGCGTATATATATATATATATATATATATATATATATATATATATATATAATTATACTGAACTGTCCAAAGGCATACACACAATAAATTTAACATAGGAAAATACATAAGCGAAGGTACGGATTCGGTCAATGCCTTATTACGAACTAAGATTATAATTAGCATTTTACATAATTCTAAATTTTAATATGAATATGTAAATAAAAAATAATAAGTTATAATAAATCGTGCGGTTTAGTCCGCCTTAATCTACGAGTGTCTCCTTCTGTATTGAGAAGTTCAGCAACAATTGTATTCGGATGTTTATTTTTATATTAGGAAAAAAGCCATCACTTCATCAGTAACAATGAACGGTAAATTGTCATTGATTACAAACTAAAACAATCGATTGATCATAAAACGAGATCGATCATTAATAAAAGTTCAAAAAGATTCTCCAGTTTTCAGAGCTCAAAAATTCTTCTCGCGTGTAAAAAAGATATTATTCAATTTCGTTCTCACATCTCTTGTAAAAACTCATAAAAAAAAAAAATAGTTCATAGTAGACCAATACTAGAATATTATTAACATTCATCGGTTTCATCACGGCGACTAATAGCGAGTCAGTCTAGTAAAAACTGTCGACAAATTCTGGAAAGCGAAAAGGCCCGATAATTTGACACGCGTCTTTGCGTCCATAGATTGAGTTTAGATGAGAGAACAGTAACCAGAGTGTCGCGAGAAGGCGAAGTAATTCGCAGTAAAGATCAAAGCGTAAAAAGCGTGTGTATCTACGTATATATGTAGAGAGAGAGAATACATACACACAGACCTAAAAAAAAAACAAAAAAAACTTGACGATAGTACGGCTCGATAGTCCAATCATCTGTTTTTAACTCAAAGAGATGAGGAAAATATAGGCTTTTTGACAGGAGAACGAGCCTATAAATCGTTACGAGGCAAAGCATACTTACGGAGGAAAATACGGAGCTGGAAAATATAACGCAAATCGAGTATATATATATAGGCCTACATGCGTATAGAATTGTAACATCGACGATGGAATTTCAGTCAGAAAAGTAAAGGTTGGAAAACTGATGAGAAACGAACAACCAGGCAGAAGTTAACGAGGAGGGGGTGAAAAAGAGGAACGTAACACGGCGTCTGCTTTCTAAGTGCAAATCAAATTCTCGCTTCAGCAAACTTAACTCGGCCCCTTTTCATCTTTTTTTTTTTTCTACCTTAGCCAAATATAGCGATGTATCCCTGCTATCGACACAACTCACCCTAAACGTTGTTATCATCATCATCGTCATTATCATTATCGTCGATGAGTATCGTCGTTATTATAGCGTAGTATTTTCGAAAAGTAGGTGGAAAGGGGTTAAGCCCTAGAAAATTGTTTGCTTTCTCTTTGAACTCCTCCTTTCAACTTGCCAATAATAATCATCAATGCAATCCCCGAATACTGTTCCGAAATCATCATTATCATCGTCTATATTCTGCGCGAGAAATTCTGTTTTCGCTTATTAGAATTTTTAATCGGGTTCCCCAAACTCCTCATCACGGCACTAACGCGTACGTACACACACATATATACATGCCCTAAGTACTAGCAAGTCGCATTATTCAATACTCTACATTAACGACAATAGTAGTAATAGTAGTAGTAGTGGTAGTGAAACTAGTAACGGCGGTAGAGTAAGCAAAATAACTACTGAGTACGACGATGGGTGGCAGAGGAGATTACGCTATTTATTCAGCGAAAGTACGCAAGAAGACAAAAAATAAACAACTATTGCAGCAATGGGAAATTAACAAAAAACAGGCGTTGAAAAGTAAAGACGCGATTGTGTTTATGGAAACTAATCTAACATCCAGATGAAATGCATAAACTTAGAATGTTCGGGCACTGTTATTTTTAAATTAAACACCGATGTATCTAATATATAATAGTGCACTGGATCCAGATTACGAAATAAGGGCTAGAATTCAGCATGCGAGAACCATATTCTTGAAAATTGCAAAAGTATTTACAAATAAAGATAAATAAACTGAGTGCATTCGAGATGTGGCTTTATCGAAGGATGTTCTGGTTATCGTAGACGGATCAAGTTTCGAATACAGAGATTCTGAAATAGAAAACTAGAACCGCGGTGACTATTATAAAGAGACAGAAAGTAGCCTATCTCGGCCATGTCCTGAGAATTTGAAGAAATTACCTACTGCAAATTATCACTGAAGGAAACGTCACAAGAAATAGAAGGAAAACTTGGTTTGAAAACATGAAGGAATGGACAGGTCTCAACACAAAAGCCTTACTACGAACACTATCTGCCAGATCAGAAGCCAAACGGATAACAATCAACATCTATTGAAAAAATGTTACAAGGATATATATATAGGGGAAAAATTTTAAAATAATCAGTATGCAACGTGGATTAAATATTTTATTATTGTTCTTTGTATTTAGAAAAGACACTTTTACACGTTGAATCAGTCCAGAATTATTGCGAAGGTGGCACTAATCTCCATCTAAATGGAGCAAGATTAAATATAAATAATATTTAAAAAAAAAAAAAAAAAAAGATAATAATGACGATCGAAATTTTTTTAGGATCACTCTTAGAAAACAAGGGGACTTCAAAGGTGAAATAAGAGAATCGAAAAGATGTGTCGTGATGATAAAGATGAACAATGAGCTTGTCTAATAGCTCATGTTTACCATCGTGTTATATATATACATCGGAGATATGAGTATTAAAAATATATATTAAAAAAAGAATCTATAACTTTGATATGGCGCTGGAGATGACTAATCCATGGACGGCGAAATGTACAAACGAATCGATGTTGTACGAAATCAGCGTCACAATAATAAAAGATTGCCAACCGTTGTCACAATGAGAGTGTAGGTCGGACATATAATAAGAAAGTAGGAATGGAACGCACGATGGTCACGAAGAAAATTAATGGAAAACGAATATAGCGGGACGAAGTACATCTAGAAGATGGAAACGAATTGGATAATTTTTCAAATTAGAATCAACCGGACGACAGGTAGTCTTCCGTAACGGAGTAATAAAAATTATTGTAAAATATTTAAGATACAATCTCAAACTTTTTGAAAGTCGCTGAGGAAGCCGTCCTGATTTAAGTTTATATCAGCTTTAAAATTCCAACATTTACGAGGTAAAATTTATTACATCTCGGTAACCCGTATATCTAATCCCGTGTTTAGTTCTGACGACTGAGAGATATTTCTATCGAAGCATTCTGCAGGGCGTATAAACAGGACAACACTTACCAAAATTATTAAAAAAAAAATGTTATTTGTATAATTCATAATTATTTTCTATAAACGAAGAAAATTCTAGTTCGAAATATTAATATTACTATTATTATTATTATTATTATTATTATTATTATTATTATTATTATTATTATTATTATTATTGTTACGATTATCACAGGCATAAATAACTGTATTTATTATTGTAACAGCGTTATTATTAACGATATCATTATTATTAATTATTATCTTTATCGTGTTAGTATTGCTAAAACTCGAACGTTAGGAAACAAGCGAAGCCGGAATAGGTAAAGGACGAAAAACGCGATTTTGATTTTTGGAAATATCCTTCGGCTAAAGAGGACCGAAATAAATAACAGGATCGCTACCACCCTACCGTCGGCTTGAGGTCAATGAGACCAAGAAAAGAATACATTTTCGACCATGTTTTCGCAGCTGCATGAAATATTCCTTCGCATTTCTCAGAACTGATATATTAAAATAATAACGATAAGTTACAATTAAATTCGGCGAAATCGAATAAAGAAAAAAAAAATACAACCGAGTAATTATAGATAACGCGCGCCTACAATTAAATAAAGTTAAATAAACAAGTATACACATTCGTACATTTCAACGAAAATAATATAATACAAATATTATGTTATTATACATTTATATATTACTGATATATAAATGTATATATATAATTTTATTTAAATGTAACTAGAAGTAAACTAAATTATAACGAAAAAATACAAAAAAAAAAAGTAAAAACAGATTAAAATAAATTATTTAATAAAACCTAAACGTAGTTAGAAAATCAGCTCAAAAATTTGATATTTTTATTTTTTTTTTAAACTTAAATTTTAGTGTTTTTTTAAAATCGTCTCAAAAATTAAAAAATCAACCCAAAAACTTAATTTTTTTATTAAAAAAACTTAATTTTTTTATTAAAAAAACTTAAATTTTAATGTCTTTTTTTTTTAAAAAAAAAATAAGACTTTCGCCGAACCACTACAATATTCGTGTTCCACTCGGGATCTCATTAAATTTCGTATAATACTTAATATACAATACACACGACTAGAAAGGATTTATTGGAGAAATTGTAAAATTCGATTAATACAAAGCGATAAAAATCAAAAATTAATTAGATTAACTATACAAAGTAAAAAGGATCAAACCGAACACGATTTTATAATCGAGACGATATTATAAAACCGGAGATCGTGCCTCTCACAGAATAAAAATCGTCTGAAATGTTTTGGGGAATGCTCACATAAAACAACGGTTTGTACGCAGCAATATAGTGATTAAATACGAGCGCCCATAAGATACACGGATGTAATGAAATAAATTGGTGAACAGAAACGCACGGCGAACCAAAGTCCGGCAAATTAAGGTTCAGGATTTCACGATGCTCCGATCGAGCCACGACCATGAGTATATATAATGGTTAATTTAAAAACAATCCTTAGTGACTAAGTGCAAATAGAATCAGTTCTCCCAGATGTGTCTTTCTACGCTAAAGTTATATTATGATTGTCTCGTACACTACTTACACTGTACAACAAAATATATATATAGGTAAGTAGTCGCCTATCTCCGGTACGGAAACGGCACTTTATATATATATATATATATATATATATATATATATATATATATATATATATATATATATATATATATATTACACCTTCGTGAGGTACGAGAAATTGTGTAAACATAAACTGGCGAGCAATCTAGTACTAACAACCCGTTAAAATAGAAATGTAATAAATCAAAATAAACAACGCTTATTAGACCGACAAAAAATAAACTTTAATATTAATATAGAACTCAGAGCGTCATTCTTTGCCTTACACTGCAAATCTTTGCATTAGCGATTTAAAAGGAACTAAGAAAAATACAATATCAAATTCGTGCTAGGCTTCCGTTATAATAACAATATCGATTATTCTTCGATATTTAATAAATTCACATTTTAAATTGAAATTAATTCGAGAATAACCGTCGTTAAATAGTTTGATATGTGAACGCTAAATATTATTTTCGAAATTATATACACGTAATTAACGTCGTATTGTAAGTTTGCCGGACATCGAGACTAGAGCTATACGTACGAAATGGACTAGCTCATTGGAGGCGGTAATTATATGCAAATATAACGTTATACGTAGTGCGATACAACTGTCTTTTAGATGTTAATTAACAGTTACGTAATAATGAAAACTTTATAATAAATTTGGGATCGAACCTTCGACCGTCAAATTGACAGTTAGCGTTCTAGCAATTATGCCACCACTATATATGTATGTATATGTATATGTATATGTATATGTATATATATATATAATAATCGTCATACATATCAATACCAGTCGTTACATATTATATCTCTTTAAAAAAACAGTTGAACAACTATCGAACTTAGTAAAGCGGTGAACATGTTTTTTTATTTTAGAAACATTATCGAGCCCACATCATCGAACGATATTTAATGGAAAAATAAATCAATGGAATAATAAAAAAAAAAAAAATACAAAAAAAAATAAGAAAAACCATATATATATATATATATATATATATATATATATATATATATGTATGTATATATATCGTATACATAGGTTATATCTATTCCATTCCATCGAATTTCAAATTAAAAGCGGTCGGCTACACCACGATATCTCTAATGGGCATTATTTTAATTAAGTAGACGCATTCAACTATTTAATGGGGTTATTATTGAAATCACGAGGAAATTTGTATAAATACAAAGTAACAGCGTGGATTTCATTAAAAACCGATGATATACATCGCCTACATTGTGTGTATGTGTTCGCGTATGTTCTAGCCACGATAATGTTTAGTAAATAGCTGAAAAAATTCGTGTCTAGATTAATAATAAAAAGCATTTAAAATCGATTAAATCCTTATATATCTATCGAACGATCGATCTATCTCTGAAATTTAAAAAAACCGAAAAATATTTTTCGTACAAGATCAATTTATTTCGATTACGAAAAATTTCTGCGGGTATTATCCGGTTGTTAAAATTTTAAAATACTACTCTCACTAACAATAGTAACAATAATAATAACTAAAAAGTGGTTTGAAAATTTTGAAGATAAATATCGGACACGCCATTTTATTTAATAATAAATCGGCTCACGTACGAAATTAACAAGTGAACCGAAACTATAATATAATATCCCCGGTGCTCAAAAGATGATTAGAAGACGTCAAGGTCGAGCAAAAACCGGACCAGTATGTAAATGTATAAATGTAAATGAATATAATCAACAGCAGCTGCGCCTTGGCGCTCGAGAAGAAGCCTTAGAAAGAAAAAAAAACTGATTAAAATAAACAAAAATACTTAAAAGTCAAATTGCCACCATTCAATTGGGAAAAAACGGCAACCTCGACATTCCTTCATTTCTTACACGATCGGTGGCAGTAAGAGGAAGACAATTTATTGATTACCGGATACAAAAAAATAAAATATGCGCGACACCTAACGAAATCAAAAGTAAAACTGCAGTAATAATAATGATTTTCTTCGTTAATTCAAAATTGTTCTTTCGATGGAAACCATGTCCATATAGTTGAGTTTTCTTTTTAAAAAAAAAAAATAAATAAAAGCTTTCAATTTCAAACGGTTTACATGGAAAAAATTCTGAGCTTAATGTTCTCAACGGTGAAGGCTTAAAATTGAATTCGATTCTACAATTCGAATTAAAAAATTAAACCCAATAAGGGTTAAAAGTCTTACACCAATTAAGTGCCAGACAACTATAACGGGTTTACACTTTGCGATTTACACCTTCAAATCCAACTTGGTCAATGCATGGGCTGCATCTTCCAGAGATCGAAGAGAGAACTCAACATATGGTTCATAGTTTGAATTTTCCCCACAGTCGCACTCGGGATCTTCTCCGATTTTCCATTTTATTATGAATTTACCATTATACATCCGTGACCTGTTCCGAATCGATCTAGGGCGATTCATATTCCCCTTTTCAAGTCGAAACCCGGTGGCTTAACGTTTTGGTCTTGTATTAAATTTTTGTTGTCCACCTTCCGGGTTTTCCCGAACATCTCTCAGCATGCTTTACACCCGTCAAACCTTCAGTAATAAGATTCTTCGCCATACTGCATACCGACTTGCGTGAAGTTTGCGATATATCCATATCGGTACGTATTAGCAACATATTATTCTCTTCGTATTTTGACAATTCGCTTGCAGTAGCTTGTTATTATCTGAACAGACATTACATTATATAGTACCGAAAGCCAGGCTGAATGAATTAATTTCACTGTACCGGTAATTACACTCACTACCGTGTTGAACTAAAACCCCTATTTTCTCGAAACGAGAGCCGAGCTCTATATTCCGCCACTAAGTGCACCCGGTCCAGGGCTACAGTATCCGCAGGTGCTGCTCATGTTACGCCGGCTAATTTATATAAAATGTTTGTTTCGCTACGTATTTTTTGCAGCTGTATTTACGAGAAGAATAGTTTGCTGTCTATTTAATGAACCACGGGTACATTAGGTTCTCTTCTTATTTCAATAATTGTCCGTCTATTCTGAACTTCACTTTTGTTCTAGTCACCCAACACGTGAATATATATATATATATATATATATATATATATATATATATATATATATATATATATATATATATTCAAACATGCATGTATAATACATAATAATGAATAAAGTAAATTAATTATATATTTAAATGAAGTAAGGAAATAACATAAAATAAACCTAATTTTATCGAGTTTAGTAGACCGTTGTTAATATTCTGTAAGATAAACAACTTTATATGTTATATATACACATATATACTGTGTGTATAATTCGCGTTATATAATAAAAATATTGCCAAGATCGAAAGTAATAACGTTAATTTCAAATAAACGACCGTCATTAATCGATCAATTTTTCACGTTATCGTTATATTTATTAAACGTTCCAACGTAAATAACGGTTAAACGGTCGTTACGTACTATAAACCTGTCCGCAAAAATATTAACTTCTTTCATTAAGATTGTTACGATGGGATCACCTATGATATTGTCAAACGTAAAGCAACCATTTAAAAAATAAAAAAGGACACACACACACAATACATTATTAAAAATTGAATAAATATATTATGTGGTAGGAGATTTGAACATTGTAGTAATATATATATATCTTCATCTTCAGCCTATGGTCGTAGGCTTTCCCCAATTGTCTGCAGTTATTATGATCCTAAGCTATTATTATCCAATTTTTCCCTGGGACTCTCAAGTCATCACACCTTCTGTTACTTTTTCTTGTCAATTGACTTCCAACACCCTTCTTGTCCATATGTTATCTATAATTGAAAATTCAACAAATAAACGACCGGTGGGGTGGGGTAAATACACTCTTACAACAATTGGACACTACAAGTAAAGAAGCTAGTCTGTCAATAGACGGGTTAAAACTAAAATAATGATGCTAATGACGAAAAAAATATATATAAATCAGAATCATGGAAAATATTTTAAATAGCTTGCAAAATTTGTTCACCGGGCATCATTTATTACAACGGATAGTGGTGTCTTGACGGAGACTGCATTTTACGAATATATGGAAAAGCCGCTACAAAAAAATGAACATAATTTCTCGGTATTTCTGCGCGCATCAGAGTATTGGACACATTGAAAACTGAAACGTTTACACGACGTCGAGGAGTTATTGAGCTTATAATCAAGGCTTAATTTAGACATTAGGGCAAATACTTACGCCCCAATTTAATTAGCCAACACTATACTTGTTAAAAACCTTTTGCCGATTCGCAATTAAAAATACAATACGTGTACATACGATAACAACTCGTGAAATAAACGAATGAATCAAAACTTAATTTTAACATCATTTTTGATTTACCTGAACAATGTGTAATCCATACTACAATATTTTAGAATATGCGAAAATTCCCGACATTTTATAAATTTAACGGTTTTCCAGCGATTGCGAGTAGAACACGAAACAAAGCCTGGCCTAAAATTTGTGTATTATTTTTAACATAATTATTAAAATTATCGTAAATAAAAATAATTTTTGGGGCACCGTTGTGCAAGAATATTATTATGTTATTGTTAACCACGTTAATGCGGAAAAAATAGTATATATTACAAAAATAAAAACGCGTTCGTGTGTAAATAATCCATACTTATTGTAAATCGTGCCTCGACATTGTTTAGTTATTTTTAGGGTAAGTTCCTGTATTCAATAATATTTGTTAATACTGCAATTAAACATTTCTTTGCTGTAATCAAAATGTCTTCATTCGAACATTCTTATCTATCCATTTATCTATATATAAATTATAATCTAATGTCCAAAGGCCGTGAGGTCCATATGACCTACTCCGCCTAATGGGTAATCCAGCATTATAGAATACCGCGGAGACAACCAGCTGTAATATCATAACCGAAGACTATATCGTACTTTCAAATTACGGTAAACTGATTTTAAATCACGATACGATAATCGTGCATGATACATCCATCCTATACAATTCCCGAGAAGTATAATTTTATTTTTTTTCTATACTATATTTTTCTGTATTAAATTAATTTACGTTAAACAAATTTTTAATTACTTTTTAAAATCCGGTTTTCCCCGTATAATTTATTTAATTATCGTAGATACAAAATTATTCTTTTCAAGTTTTATCTGAGAGTCAGTTTTTAAAAACTCAAAATCTCTCATATATTAATTTTTCACACGAGTAAGATTGATATCTACATAAATATTAACATAATTCTGATACTTATAAATAATTTTTATGTTTTTATGTTCATACTATTTTACACACGCTATACGAGGAGTGTGACAACCTACAACGACGTATATAAAGTGTGATGTTTTCGTGGAACAATAATTTTGCTGTACGCTTGTATATTTCATTTATCGAATTCGATTAAGTTAGAACCTATATCATTGTCCATCTGCGCACTTGTTAGTGTGAATTTTGATTTTTGGCTCATACAAGTCATTATCACTAACCAGTTTCCGCAGCATTCCTATAATTAAGGTACTTTACTTTTCGTGTCCGGAAAACTCACGCACCAGTTCACTATGTAGCCGCGTAAATAGCTTTATCATTTGCAGACTAGCAATCGACTATATCATAATGATTGGACAGCATAGCAAATGCGCAGACTTTTGATTATCGCCGCAGACACATCTGCTATTTTCAAGAATACTCCATTCTTTTAAATTAGCTTTACACCGTGTCATCCTGGCTCTCGAATCTTCCACGATAAATCATGAAGGAGTGTCCGGTTCTCTGCGGGTTAGTTCCAACTGCGGTCTTCTATACTCTTATAGATCCTGGTTGTTCCATCGATACAAAAGGTTGTACTCAGAAGACGCTTCATGAATTTTAGTCGACTTATGAAGCGGATGTCTTTCAGCATTTACGAGGCTCGTTCCTTATTTTCTGCTACTTCTGTTCTTATTTCAGAAAGTACATTTTCAGTTTCTTTTGCAGTTACTGGTTCCCGATCATTTAACACTTACTTTTTGGCTTACCATTTAATTAAAGTTGGGTAGCAATCTAATTCGCTCTAACTGCATTAGGTTGTTCTGTTTCTTTTGGATCCTTGCCATCCTCCACGCCATTCGACTGTTTTGTTTCGTATTCAAGTTCTCGAGCATTTTACACCATTTTCTCTTCGAGTCTCAACTATTACTTTCAATAACTTCTCGCCTGCAGTGATTGTGTCCTCGGCGAATGTATCCGTAGAAAATAATTCTTCATATGTTGTCAGCAGCTTTTCCGAATCCAGTGATAGTTCCGCTGATATATTCTGCTCTACATCCTCCAGAAATATATTTCCTTAATACAGCTTTAACTAGATTTACAAATCCGCCATAGTTGTCTAGTGTCGCTTCTACTTTAAGTACCTCATTATTTAAACCTGTAGTAAAGATATTCCAGTTAGCTTTCTTTAAGTTGTAGCGCCTTTTGAAAGTAGTCCTTTCAAGTGCAACTACGGATTTTATAGCGCACGACATAGATCGATGTTGAGATGGCGGAACAGGTTTTCCTATTGTCTTTATACATTGATTCGCTACGAAATCTCTTATAAATATGTTATCAGGATTAGTGTCTTTCTTCCAAATGCTACTGTTAAACGTAAATGGCAACTTTCAACTATGCAGTAACTGCGAACCGTTTTAATAGGGATTCTTCGTTTTCGTCTGTATCATCGTATTCCAAAGTTCTCCCATTACAATCTGAATTCGATAACGATAACTAAGTGGTTCTACAAACTTAAATTTCAATTACAGTTTGTTTATAGTACGAAGTAAATATTACAATGCGTTAGCTCGATGGTGAGAATTTCAACATCCCTTTCTTGAGTTAGCGACGTTGACTTGATTAAATTACACTGCACTACCATATCGGTAATGTGGTCGTACAATTACCAGTTTCATTCCATCTACTTTTGATCTATTTCTGGTTATCCCACGATGCGTCTCTTGTATTTACAGTATCACCTATTTTCTTTACGTTTCCGTTAGAATTTCATCTTTATCCTTAGATAATCCTTCAATATTAATAGAAGTTATCTTAATAGCTTCTCCTAAAAAGGACCTTTTCCTAAACTATATTATAATCTGCGTCTTTCCGAGAGTGGGATTAGCGGGACTTGTTTGTCCGTTTCTAAGAGGAGACACTCGATTGTTTACAGTCTATATCATAAAATTCACGTCATGAGCCCATTTGCTTACTTCTAATAAATCCGTAGTCAAATATTTTCGGATACTTCAATTTTCTTGCGAACCGTCATTATAGCACTCTCGTCCGCAAAAGCAAACACCTTACTTCTACACAACTTCTTTTAGTAAACCGAAATGATTTCGCTTCTTTGCTCGTTTAAAGAATAAACCAAAATATAATAATTTTCCATTCGGCCCATTCATTTTTATCTTTTATTCTTTCATATTGATTTCCGAGTAAGGTACATTACTCAACCATCCTGACATTCCTCTGGAAAAATGTCTTCTTTTTAGTAACCTACTAATTTACGAAACTACCTACTCTGACTTATTTATTATTGGGATAAGTTTTACGAACCAGTTTTAGGTTAGTAGATATTATGCCTACTAATAAAAATACTTTTATCCGAAAACGTCTTTTAAAATGGTCATTAAGACATTTTATAAATTAAATAGTCCAACGCGGTATCTCGGCCTTATTCTACAAAAATATAAAAACTAAATTACTGGGTTAGTGCAGAAGTTAAACTAGTTTAAAAATCAGAACTCTGAAGTAAGACACTATTTAAAGAATTTATTATAAATTAAATCCGTTATTAAAATTCTTCCTGGATATTATTTTTTTTTTAAAAAAAACAACAACAATGTATTCGAAAAATCTAAAGAATTATTAATTAGGAAGGAAATATGCGTAATCGTACCACAAAGTATGTGTATATGTGTGTGTACCGGCTTAATCTTAAGTACTATTGGTATTTCTAATTTAACGTTTTCTTTTCCAGGCACGTACGAATATTATATAATACACTCTAATACATCTGTTCCTACATTAGGACTATAATATTCTAATTGGACCGGTTAAAAAATAAATAAATTCCCTGGCAACATTATTAAACACACACACACATATATATATATATATATATATATATATATATATATATATATATATATATAAAATTCCTTTTTCATTTTTGTTATATATATATATATAGGCTGGTGAATGTGTTCAATGTATTTTTTTTGTATTTTATTTTTTTTACTTTTAATTTTATAATTCAGAAAAAAATTATTCATTGTATTATTTTATTTATAAGCCTACACTATAATTGGCTGTTAGTTGTTGTGCGGTTTCATTAAATAAATAAATAAATATATATATATATAATATATATAGTACATTGCCCGGTAACATTTTTTCATATATATATATATACACACGATTACAGAATAGTTTCACAGAAAATTGCAACTTGAAAAATAAAAACCAAAATTATTAAACAATATAATAAAAATGGGCTGGGTAATAATGGAATAAAAATAAAAATGGCCGCCAGATTGATATATTTCCGTATATTCATGCATACAATCGCATTACGAATGAAATTAAAGAGGCTCGGTAATAATATTAAAAAAATAATAATAATATTAAAATAAAATACTCGTATTAAATTTATTATTAATCTCTTTATTCCAAATAAAGTGATTAAACGCTAATATGAAATTGAATAACCGCATTTTCGATTTTAAATTATATAAATAATGCTGTCGGGATGATAATTTTTTTGAATATATTTTTATATAATTATTATCGCCATACATATATTATTATTATTAATCATACCTATTTGTGACAAATAACTATTTGGAGATACAACGCGTTTGAACACTAGTCCAAAAATCATAAATTTTGGATCTGAGTGACTTTATCAGCTGTTTATATTTTATGTTCTTTTTTGCATATATATATATATATATATATATATATATATATATATATATATATATATGTATTATTAAACATAAATGTTCAACAAGTAGGTTTTAC
The DNA here is from genome assembly GCA_032883995.1 of Coronaproctus castanopsis. Taxonomy (NCBI): domain Eukaryota; kingdom Metazoa; phylum Arthropoda; class Insecta; order Hemiptera; family Monophlebidae; genus Coronaproctus; species Coronaproctus castanopsis. Next base: position 245,691,655 of record CM065052.1, read on the forward strand.
ATAATAGATAGCCAGATAATATAAAAAGATTTTTCCTTTCGGCCATTAAAACAAGCAATATTTTTTTCTCGGATAGTTTTGGAACCACTAATCCTAACAAGTTAAACCTTACAACCACTACCATAATCGCCAGTTATCCACTAGATGGTGTTAAAAAGGTGATAAAAAGTAGTACCCAATCATCATTTAACGAGAGAAAAGAAGAAATAGGCAAAAAATAAAAAACAAAGAAATAACGATACATTCGAAGACACCGTAAGTAGAGACTCTCGAGAACCGTCTCCTGATTAATAAACAGTCGGAATATAAAGTAATAGCACGATGGAGACGAAAGGCTTTGGTATAATGTAAATGTACAAGATTCGTTAACGAGATTTCTTAGGCTGCCGGAGGGTCGCTGCTGGATGATTATTAGTACGAGAAGGCGGTAATCGAACGAACCCGTAATTACGATGGACGTCTTCCAATCGAACGAGACAATAAACGAACGTAGCAGAGCGAGTGAGATGAACAAAATAATAATGATAATGATGATGATGATAAATTAAGAGAAAAAAACAAATCCGATTGAAATGAAAAAGAAAAAAAAAAGGAAAAATATGGTAAACAGAAAAAAGAGCCCATCGGGTAAATAGAATGAACGATACATCGGAAAATGATCCGTGAACGATATACACGAACGAACAAAACTAAACGGAGAAAAGATGGTACACATTAGATTTAAATGCTAAATACGGGATACCCACATAAGAGTTTAAAAATTCGTTTTATTCAATTAAAATAACAGGAATTAATACGATATAATTTATATATACACGGCAGGTTGTTAAATTTATATATATATATATATATATATATATATATATATATATATATATATATATATATATATATATATACACAATTAAACGAATATAATTAAAAATTAATTATCGATTCGGTTATTCAATTAATTCAACGAAATACCTAAACATCCAAAACAACTAAAAACAATTATTGCAATATATACGTAATATGTCACCTTAACTTTTCTATATTTATGGAGAGTATACCGTGAAAGAAATTTTGCATAATGACGATAAGAACTCTTAATTAGAGATATGCAGATAATTCTACATTACTATTGGTAACACGAAAAAAAAAATGACACAATTAATTTGTCAAAGAAGTTAGCGAAAGAGTGCATTACTAATGAATATATCTAAAACCAAAATTAATAGACACGACAGAAAGATGACGCCAATTTTCCGTTAGAGTATGAAAAAGTGGATTCTTTTGTTTATTTATGATCTATGATTACCGCTAATGGAGGTTACTCAGACTGAATTGCTTTACAAAAGGTATAATCTCTCTATATATATATAAAAATGAATTGTTACATGTTTTGAATACCATAACTCGAGAACAGCCCAACCGACTTTGCTGATTTTTTTTTATTGTTGTGTTAATAATTGTAAGGACAGTATATATATATATTCATTTTTATATAGAGAGAGAGAGAGATTATACCTTTTGTAAAGCAATTCAGTCTGAGTAACCTCCATTAGCGGTAATCATAGATCATAAATAAACAAAAGAATCCACTTTTTCATACTCTAACGGAAGATTGGCCTCATCTTTCTGTCGTCTATTATGGTAATTTTGGTTTTAGATATATTCATTAGTAATGTACTCTTTCGCTAACTTCTTTGACAAATTAATTGCGTCATTTTTATTGAAATTCAGAAAAATTATTTAAATGTAGAATTTATATAATTTTCTTCTATAATGTGGAATCGATATTATACACACACAATTGAATTCCGATCTATGGATCAATATCGTTAACCGGCTGCGTTGATAATGTTGACGGTAAGTTGACTTTGGTTTTCATTTTGCAACTTTTTATGGTTTATTTTCCGAGTATTCATTTAATTTTGTATTTGTTTTATATAGAGTTTCGTTATTTCCGAAATATATTTACATTAATTAATATTGATTAAACTTCGATATGTACAATGTAACATTTAATTTCGTGTTTGTTTTATAATACAGTTTACCTCCAGAATATGTAACATTATTATTAAAAAACCGTGAAAATGTCTAAATGAGTAAGACAAAACCGGTTATAAAGGTTAAAGTTAAAATTATAGATTTTGATTTATAAACGTTTTCTGATAATTCGATGTAATTTACAATTTTAAATAGGCTGTACATATATATATATGATCTAACTACTCTCTACTGCATTGTGGTATTCTCTTTTGTTTTCTTTGCAGGTTTTCTACTTACTTTTCCTCCCTGTATAACCGAATATTTATATTATACTTTATTATCGTCCCGGTCTAATACAGCGCTACTAGTTTTAAGATAAATTTCAAGAATTTAATATTAAGTATCGTTTGCTCTAATATAGCGTTGTGTTTCAAGTATCCCAGGTATTAAGAATAAATACGCTGCACGTGTATTATAGGCGTATCGTACATTTGAAATAAAGTTCTTACTTATTTTTCTTCTAGAGTCGCCTTAAAAAAAAAAAAAAAACTATTATGTATAATAATATATTAATTTTCGATAGGGTTTTGTTATATTAAATTTATTTATTAAAATCGCTCTAAATTAATTAATTTACAACAGATAATATAACGGAGGACTGTACGATACGATACACAATCCTATTAGATTTTTAATAATGACCGAACCGGATACGATTGAAAATACATCGATTTCATGTTGAAATTTCCCGATAAAGTTTTTAAAATGACGACGGATTCCAAGTTTTTCGATGATCTTGTTTTAATCGAACGGATATCATCTTTCGAATTGCTAATCTATCGCGTAGTAGTATTAATACAACGCCCGTAATTGGAGACTGATATATTTTATTAGCAGCAGCAGCAGCAGCAGCAGTAGCAGCGAAGCCCTGTACTCGACTAATGAAGTCTTATAAAATGATAATAATAATAATCGTTGTTTTCTGGCGTTGATTATATTTAAACTATAATAATAAATAATCAGCCGAACAAAGATAAGAGATTTATACGACGATCTTTTTCTAATTTCCGGGTTTCATTTTTTTCGTTTTCGTCCTTGTTTAGGATTTATTTTCAATACTTAACCCGGACGAATCCTTATTACGTAGATGAACTAGATGATAATGACACGCTCGTGTGTGTGTGTGTGTGTGTGTGTGTGTGTGTGTGTGTGTGTATGTGGTAGTTTGGCTTTCACTTCACTTTATTACTTCTCGCCGGGCGTTAGGTATTATACTACTTGTGGAGGTTCTAGTCTGTCGAAATTTCTGCTCTATCGAAATCCGATAGAGGTGTACTATACGATGATACAAGAAGAACGACAACGAAATGTAAGCGGAGCGATGAAAATGGATTTTCCCATGGACTTTCTCTACACACACACGCCCGTTCTTTTTACCGTACTTTTGGAGAGCCGATAACGACGTATTTTTAGTTTACCTTATACACCGACGAGAAAGCTGGAACGATGAACAGAAAATAAGAATACGAATTATTTCGAGAGGGAAAAATGGGGGTGAAGTTGGTTGGATCGGAACAAAAAAATAAATAAATACAGAAATATATAAAAATAAGAGATAAAGTCGAATATAAACCCCCCATTCGACTTAGGACTTTTAACGAACGGGGATTATGATTAAAACGGGGAAGGTCAAAATTTCCGGGACGTTTGCTTTCTATTGTAGTTGTTTTCCTATTTCCAGAAGTAAAGTAATAAGAAAACTAAACTACCGAATTCAAAGAAGTCCACTCGGCTTCTGCGCGTCGTTTTCATTAATAATCCGAGCGAGCGGTGGGCGTCATCGACGTTTGATTATTATTATTATCATCGTAATCTTGTCGATGAACACACATTGTGAACTACTTGGCTAAATAACTTTCAGCGGAATAATTCAGTAGGGTAGGCGGATGATCGAAAAAATTGTGTTGCTTTTCCAATAATTCGACTCGAGAGCAAACCTATTATTCGGTCAAAAGTGTTTATTTTCAGAAAGTCATTTTTAAAACGTTTAGTGCGTTTCAGAAATTGGAAGGTGCAATTGATCATGTTAGGATTATCATATGAAAATGAAGGTCGGATAATGTGATAAAATTGGAGGTCAGGACACTCGTAGAGAATGTCGACAACAGGTGTAGATTGCTGGCCGCAATAGCAGTACGATAGGGCGTCTCTTCGATCCAGGATATGCTTGCGTAGCCGGAACCGGGTAAGACCTACTTTTCCGCGCGCGATTATCGACGTTTTCAGAAGAGTTGGGTCTGTTTTGATATTCTGTATCTTATTCGCGTTGTCTATCTATATTTGCCTTATCACCGAGCCGATGCTCTATATGACTAGTAACATCCGCTACAAGAACACGGAACTAGAAACAGTTGATGCCTGTTTCGTTGCCTTGTCAACTATTTTGTAAGTAATGTCCGAGTGACTCGGAATCTAGCAGAAGATTACGTTTAGGTTGGATATCTATAAACGGCAGCGTAGATTTCTTGACTTACATATTGTACGGCTAATTAATAGAATCCGTTATGAACTAAGTTCCTTCCCTGGATGTTGTCTGATATCGAACACGCGCTGCATCAAACTCTTGTACAAACATCGTCGACAAACTTCATATATAAATCCTCGTGAATGTCTTCGTTTCGCCAGTACCGGTATTGCGCGTAAAATGATATTCTGCCATTTCTGCGCAAGATTCCTGTCAGACTTGGCAGTGCATCCTCCGCAATGATAGCCCGTACGTACATATACAGGCTTTATAATTTTACAGTATTCCGTTTTTCTTGAATATTATTGTTATACCGCTTTTTCTTTTTATCGACTTTTCTTCTTTGTCTTATTTGTTATCCTACAAGCTGGAAAAGAATCGAGACTTATTCTGTAGCTCATTTTGATCATCCGCCATACGTAATCTCCTACGAATAGGCATCTTATTGCGATAACGTAGAAAATGAAAAATTAAGAGTGCCAATCCGTCCAAGGCCGAAGCTGTATTTTTTCGATCAATACTGCCACCAAATCTAACCGTGTAATACAGGGACATTCATTATCTAGGTATAATACTAGATAAGCGATTTGCCGACCACATTAATTAGATAAATATGAAGATTAATAAAGCAATTAGTGCAATTCACAAAAAAAATTAATCCTTTATAAAACACTTATTCGACCGATTATTTCCTATCCCGCTTAGTGCTATATTATTTCCAATACTAATTTTAATAGCTTACACTTAATATTCTTTTAACATGTCTCCTTACACAAGAATTACAGATATGCACAACGAATTCCGATTACACAAAAATTATATTCTTCGCGTAAAAGATTTTTATTAAATTTAACCGAATCGGTGTTAATGTCATTGGTTGATACGATTCCAGCCAACTACAGAAAATAAGTATAAGCACCGCAGACTAAAAAACATTATTCGTTACAATTCATTCTGCATAATATTTAATCTTATTTAGATCATTCTCGTTTGTTTAATGATCAATTTATAACATCCTTAATTCAAAATTTAGATATAACTTACGCGGTTATTTATTTAATTCACAAGGGTTTTTTTCTTCAGATTTTTGTTTTACCGTAAACCCATTTTACTTTATGGTATTCTTCTTAATGTAATATAGTATTAATTGTATGCGTATATCACATATTACTAACGGTGGTGAATGAAGCAAGTATACTCCAATTATTTACTTCCTTAGTTTATTATATTTTACTTTGTAAATATACGTTTGTCTAACTTCAACGCTTGTACTAAAATTCGAAATAATTGTACGCTAATTTAATTACCGTTTCACTAGAATCTTCCGACAAATTTTCAACTATCTCTAATTTAATACACGTATAATTAATAAACGACTTTTATTTTTTCGAAAAACTAAACACAAATTATATCGGTTAAACGAACACAGTCTACGTTCGTTTAAAGATTAATCATTAAGTAAATTTAGTATAAATCGAGTCTTACATAATAACACCGTTCATACTCGCGATTTATATTTGACACCGCGTATGTGTCTTAATCGAGCTCAGAGATTTTTTTTTACGCCGTACACCTTATAATATGTTCCATGTGCAAATGAGTAAATACGAACAAAGTTTACAACAGGAAACAAATCGGGACGCAAAATCAAGCCTGAAAACTTAAAATTGTATTGTAAGTCGTGTACTGAAATGCGTGACACATGCGAAAACGGTGAGATAAGGGGTTACAAACGATAAAGTCTGAAAGAGGACTGTAAAAGAAATAGAAATATTATAGATAAATCAGCAAAAAGGAAACCAAAGGCAGGAGGGGCATGTTAAGAAGGAAAACAACAAAGAGGAAAGATAAGATATAGTCGATAATCCGGGGAAAAAATAAACAAATATCGACCAACGACTGAAACCAAAAGCGGTGATGGAAATGGTTAAAAGTCCCTATCACTAAAGAATACTTTCCGATGATGATGATAATTAACAAGTGGGTAATTTGGTGGAAGATGGACTGATTTATTCGACAGTTCTTTCTAGAATGACTTTCTCGTTTGTAACTTGATCCGTTTATTTAACATGGCTGACAATACAATTTTAATCTGGTTCTACACGTTGCTGGTATGGAGATTGTACGATAAGAACAGAAATCAAAGACGAACAAACAATATTATTAAAACAGTGGATTCGCAAAACATAAGAATATGGAAGCATTTAATGGAGCTCTATATCAAATCAACACAAACAAGAATGAATATATATATATATATATATATATATATATATATATATATATATATATATATTGTGTGTGTGTGTGTGTGTGTGTGTGTGTGTGTCAAGAAAAGGAAGATAAGAGCACTACAAACGGAACTAACGAAAGATGTAATAAGAATATACAGCGAGAAATTAAAATCATATCCAAATTTATTGGCAACAGGTTTAATCGGTTACGATACTCAACAGATGTGAAAAGTGAAAATTAAAAATGAAACCTATTATTATTATTATTATTATTATTATTATTATTATTATTACGGTGATGCCTTTTTACAGCTTGCCTAACGTGATACTGGGGCAGAATGTTTATAGTTTAATTAAAGATGCTAATTCCTCTTGAAATGTTGCTATGTGAGTAGATTGTCTAGATTGAGAAAGGACGATAAATATAAATGGGAACGTAGTAAGACAACGTGAAATTTCAAAACGTAACGGCGACATAGCAAAGCATTAAAAAAAAAATGACTGCAGATTGCATGTTCAGAATGGAGGGAAAATAAGGGAATTTCTCGAAGTTACATAATTATGGAATAAAAAATTAATCCTAAATCTGAGTATAATCACTTTGCGATTAATCTTCTTAAAAATGTATAGTCACGGATGTTCAGGGAGAGAGTTATGCTCCAGCCGTACAGAATTTCATGTGAAAATAAAGAGAGTACTAATTCATTGTTTAGAATACTTTCATAATCGGCGTATCTACAAGAAGGACACTCACATATTCCCACATGTTCCAAAAGTTGGTAATAACAAGGTAATTTCCGCAAGGTCCGAGTCAGTTAAAATTGATAAGTTTTGTAATTGTGCATTGTTCAGCAGTAAATATATGCTTACAGAGTTTGTACATGTTCTAATATTGATAGCTGGAATGAACATGGTTGAGTATAGTACTTTCAAATAATACAAAATTATCTCGGCAAATTAAAAAAAATTATGAACATATATTAGATTTTTCTGTTAATTCCCCGCCGTCATTTGTTAATCATAATTTTCGTGTTTTAAAATAATAATAATAATAATAATAATAATAAAAGCAAATACACTTCCCGGATGAACACATTTTTATTTTATTTAATTCATAAAGCTAAATTTCATTTTATACTCATAGTGTAAAGGGGTTTCGTTTTACTTAACCTACCACACAAAGAAGGGATTATAATAAAGCTTTATATATTTCCACTTTTACAGTGGTATTATAAGATCATTAGGGTAACGTAAACTGAGCCAGCCGTAAAAGCTAGGGAAAAAAGAGGGTTTTCCATTCGCTGCAGGTGGCCAGTAATACTCTGTGTGATACTAAATAAACAGTCCAGAAAAACTGTTTCAAATTTCTAATAGGGAAGAAACGATTATTATATATATATATATATATATATATATATATATATATATATATATATATATATATATATATATAAGGGACTGACTACATTTTATTTTTAAAATCATTTTTAAAGTCCCGTAATCGCCTATAACCTGGGGCACTGTACAGGCGCATTTATCATTATTATGATAACGTCTCTTAATAATGAACACTCCTTAAACCGCAAGAGAAAATAGAACAGAAATTTGCCAGAACATCCCTAATGATAAATAATCCTTGGCGGACGAGACAACAGTTCATTAACGTACGCATTGTTAAAAACTTGAATAGAAAATGTACATTAAAAATTTCTAATCATTAAAAATTAATAAGAAGACGAACTTGCCCAGATTAGTGGAAGTGAATAACGACGTCAAAATTAGACTGAAAAATAAAATTTCAAAAATAGCCACAGGATAAAATAAAAATGAAAAAAAAAATTATAATTATACGTTGGGAAAGAAATACTCAATTTTATCCCTTTTTAAGGTACATATACTTCGATGCTTAAAAAATGCAATCTAAGGATATATTATAAAAAAGTCATATTCATACTTTATTATATATATATATATACTCCTTTAGCGCCAGTCTTCTAAAAAGTGGTGTTAAGGCAAACCATTATATTTTCACATTCTTCAGTTATTTTATTTGACTTATTCATCAAAATGAATAATTTTCAAGAGAAAAATTATACGTCTGAAAGGGTTAACTACTTCGCGTATTAAAATGTTTAGTTCTGATACCGAAAAGAAATTACAAGCGTAATAATCTTAGAACTACGAAGGTATTCGGGTCGTTACTACTAAACTTTACGAACGTAGAACTAGGGTGAATTTTAAGTGGGTGAACTCACTGTGGCGTTTGTGGAAAAATGATAGCGGATTCGATTACTCGATCGGATCTAACTCCGGCCATTCAGAAGTACGTCAATAATAACTCACGACTAAAACGGAATTAGAACAGAACAGAACAAATTTATTTCAATAAGAAAATTTTTACAACAATATTACGAATAAATTCATTAGTCGAAGTAGCTCAATACTTTTTTTTGCGTGAAATCTGTATTTATAACAATAAGCAGCAGTGATGAAGGCAGGTTATTATCAAAACTCGGATGCTGATCCTACTTATTGATGATTACTTTTACATTAAATTAATCTACAATTACATGATAATGAGTAATCAGGATCTACCTTGAAGCTGGAGAGGTTTCGATCTGTGTATTCGATCGAATTTTACACAGTCTGTCAGCCGGTTCTTCGTTAATATATTTAAGCGTTGGCTGAGTCTTTCCTTATATCTTACACTTGAGCTGCGAATCTCTTCTTTAACAGAAATTACCAAGCCCTTCAAGATGTCGTCATTTCGTATAAACTAGGGTGCGTGAATAATTCTATGTAAGGCTTTTGCTTGTGTCCTTTCCATAAGAGCTATATTTGAGGAATTAGATGCAGTACGCCATAAGTTGAAATATATCCGAATTAGCTTTATTATTGATTTATAAAGCAGAACTTTGTTTTCTAGCTAAAGAATTGAATTTCTTCCAACTATCCAGTTCATACAGTTTCAATCTGATCCGAGTATGTTTATGCGTTTATTCCAAATCTCTGATCGAGATGTAGACCAAGTTATTCGGCACTACTTGCTGTTGGAATTGGCTTTTCATTCGATTTTCAATGTAAATAATACATCGAGGTACTAATTATCGTTAACTTTTATTCTCCACTGTTTAAACCAATCTGCAAGATGAATTAAGTGTTCTCGAACGTAACTGGCTGCAGTACCAACGTCATGTGTGTCGCTAAAATTGAAGTATCATCGACGAATAAGGCGATTGAATTTTACCGCGAAGTCACGGGTGTAAATCTGATAAAATAATGTAGGAGCTAGGACCCTGCCTTGATCAGAAATATTGACGACAACGAATCGATAAATTTACTTGAAAGTATCTCCATCTATGAGGTAAGATTTTATTATTAGGCAGTACGGGTAAAATTTTAATTCGTATAGAATACCTTTGCGGCAGATTTTATCGAAAGCCGTCTCGATGTCCAAAAACGTGGTAGATACCTTAATAAATAAATAAGGAAACAGTTCGAACGTAAATTAAAATTAAATTTTTATACAATAAAAACATCTAACCTAGAAAAAATTAAAACAGAAAACAAATTAACAGCATCATCGAGGACGACTTTTAGAGCAAGCTCGGTTAGTTTTCCAGGCTAGAATTCAATTTATTTAATAACATTTAAAATATATGGTGTATTTATTTTATTCGCGGCTGACAAAATGGTGTATTTATTTTATTCGCGGCTGACAAAATGGTGTATTTATTTTATTCGCGGCTGACGAAAAAATTAAATAAATGTTAAAACGTAATAAATTATAAAATAAAAATCTGTACGAAAAAAATCGAAACAATAAAATAATCGTCGAAATGGAAAAACAATCAAACGTTTGAACGAGTTTAAATCGCATTATTAACAATCGAAATAAATTATATAATATACAGACATCGACCAGTTCCGTAATTAAGCTACAGGGTGGTGGTGGTGGTTGGGGAACTATTTAAGTAATAATTTAGGTAGTTTAAAAAAATATTAAAAGTATATTTAAAAATTAAATAAAATGAAAATACTTTTTACGCCGTATCACATATACATATAATAGAAACAGTCTACTAGTTTCACCGATTACAGCATCATCTGATATTTGAAAATACGACTTTTATATCCGAGTTTTTCAATATACCGTTTCATTCGATTGATTCGTTAGGGTTTTTTTTTTAACTTGTCAAAACGGACTACATAAAAAGACGATAAAGCGCTAATAAAACGCTCAGTCCAAAATGTTAATACAATCTAAAATATACTTATTATTATTATAAGAAATAATAATTTATTTGAGATAGAAATAGTTTCCGAGTAAAATGTAAGAACTCTTACGGTTGGCTTAACAGAATTCTCAAAAATGTGCACCACGCTCGTGCACCCAATTTGCTCAAGATGCTTATTCGCATTTGCTCATTCATTCGTCCGTTTGGAGGTCGGTCCCGCAATAAACACATCATACAGACACGGTTCACCTGTTTTCAATCTTCATCATACTGATGGTTCACAATGAACATGATGTAACCATAATAATAATAATAATAATACTCATCATAATAGTACTCGTACTACTATTATCATTACTGGTCGGGGTTGTCGCGATTATTATTCATCCCTTAAACCGCAAAACGATATTTGCCGAGGATCTCTTTCTACTATACGCTTACTGAACACTCTAGATGACAGAGCCAGACAATATTTTCCGTCGATTTAATATACACACACACACACACATATATATATATATATATATATATATATATATATATATATATATATATATATATATATATAGTGGAACAAAGACGAACGCAGCCTTATGTTGCTGCTGTTAGCCTTTTCGCAACCCTTAAAATTGGACTCAAAGTCGGTTCAAATCCCACAAACAAGATGAACCGATAGAAGAGGGATCGATTCGGTCGTGCGTGCCATTATAATGTCAATTTCACTAGCCGGAAAATATCGCATATTTGCACGTATAATAAGACACGCAACACAATAGGGGCATTTTTTTCATCCCTCAGGAAATGGTACACTTGTTAGCGGAAATCATCGGCTAAATATGAGATGAGGAATATATATATATATATATATATATATATATATATATATATATATATATATAATATATATATACCCTGGTAGTGTAGTAATGATTACTGTTCATTTCAAATCAAGTTAAATATTTTCCCAATCCATAACAATTTACTTATTTCGTCCGTTTCCTCGTGATTAGTTATCATTAAAGCTGACTGCAAGCTACTCCAATTTTAAAAAAAAAATGCCCAACCTTAATATCATAAAAATTCGTATCAAGTTCGTGAAAATCGACATTATATAATCTGACGATCGATGACACTTTTTCCTCGAGAAATAATAGTTTAATTACGAGCCTATATAAATATATATCAATATACTTTCTTTTTTTTAAATATACATACAAACAGAAATACCTCTACAAAAACACATATATTTCTACATAAGCCCCTTAATTTAAATCGTTAGTTTATAACTGTATCTATAAATTTATTAGTTCTACACACTCGAGGCGCCATCGATAGTAATGTACTTTTATACTTTACAACGTAAAACTATTCTCAAATTCAGAAAAGCTGAGTATAACTCTGTAACCCCGTATGAAGTTTTAACCTGTTTTATAACTTAAAAAATCTTTCGGGTAAACACAACACTGATGAATATTACTACGGTGTCGAAGACAAATATCGAAATAATCAAAAAATTACTAAAAATAATTTTTGAAACTACACTTTTAATTGTCGTACCAAAAGTCACGTATACCATTCTGTTGTTACTACAAATTATATAATGTATGTAAAACCATTTTCGCTATCGGCTTAGTTAAAGATTAAACATTTCGAGAAAAATTTATAAATTTTATACAACGTATTTAGTGTACAGTACACATCTGATGTTATTTTAAACGTGTATATATATATATATATATATATAAATGTTTTAAAGATATTTCGTATAAACCAGAGAATATAGCATTTAAAACTTCACGTACCATATAGGGAACACGGCGACATATTCTCAGGAATCTGAACTAAACCAGTTTTGGTTAACGAAGAATAACTTCATCGCATTATTCAAATCTTCAAATTGCGCAGCTAAACCCATTTTCCTAGGATCCCGTGTTTCGCAACATCCACCTTTTCTTCATTATCCACTGCATTCTTTTCCATTTGTTATTCCCTATTACTTTTATCATCTAATAACATGTCCGAAATTACTAGATTTCCTTTTCGGGATTTATATAGGCTTCCTTCAGTTGCATCCTTCATATAATGTTCCCCTTCTACGCAGTCGTATTTAACGCGACTCGAAATAACTAAAATGTATACCTCGCTACAACTCCGTACCTAGAAATTTTCCATACTTCCTGTCTTGCTCGGGCTCGACTTCAGATCTTTCATTATATAATAACACTCTGTATATTTAAATTCTTCAACTCGGTTCGTCCTGTGCTGATAGTTTAATGTCTTCGTCCGATTGTTATCGCCAAATTTCTTTTTACTTAACCGCGTAGCCTTATCCAATAATCGTTAAGTCACCCTGAAACGTCGAGCCAACAAAGCAGCACCATCTGCACGGCGATCGTTACGAATTTAGTTATGGAAAAACATGTCCATAATTGTTATAAAGCGTATTAAACGGCCCATTAAGAAGATAAAAACATACCCGAGGGGCAATACAGAGATATGCCGAGAGTATCGAATTCGTAGAAATAGATATTTACGAAGGGTCCTAAGAATATAATAAAACGTCGTTCCCTTATTGCGGTTAAATACAATCGAATAGTATCGTTTCACGCGCCCCCTACAAAACAATAAATGAAAATGTATCATATGGGTGTGTACATGTATACATGTAATATGTGTTCCAAGAGGAAGAAAAAATATTAATAATAATAACGCCCGATATTATATAGACACGTAATAACTGGTACGTAAGCGAACAAGTACCGAGATTGTTATAGCCCTGTCTATTCTGAAAGTGAAATAGGGCTGTAATGCGAGCACGTTCTAAGGCCGGACGAGTGACTAGTATACGGGCAAACCCTTAGAATCCGGTTACGAATTAACATGCAACCCTACGAACATCGTTATTGCCGGCCACATCGTCGACACTTATCGACGATGCCGCTACTAATAATAATATTATTAACGGCGAACGAAGAACATAAAGAAATGTACTCGCGTTAGTTAGAGACGAGAATACCAGCACTACAGGGTGATGATGCGCGCATTATTAGTCGAAAAGGGTTGCCCGGTCACGAATCCAATGAGGGATTGCCGTTTCGAATATAATAATCGTAATTGCGCCATAATCATAATGTTCATCATACTTCGCGGTCGAATGATTTGTAAAACATTTACACTCCGTGTATCAGTCGTACTTCTGAACCGACGTTAACGGCAATAATCGCGACCCTTTAATAAATAATAACCGCTTACACACCAGACAGCGTACAAACGACCAATTTGAACACGGGGAACGACATTAATAATATCGTATTATCCCAGACGTAGACGTGCGTACTTGAAATCGACAAATATCTCGTAATAGATATCGACCTAGTATTACTCTAGTCTACCTATTAAACAAGAATTGCAAACATAACAGGCGTTCGATATATATATATATATATATATATATATATATATATATATATATATATATATATACATATACGTTAGACATGTAAACATATGTCCGACTCACTCGTTTCTAAATCTTAGACTGCTAGATAAATTTTTGTTTTGGCATACATCGCCTACATACAATATTAACTTTAGCCCAGCTTCGTCGATATGCACAAGCACTTATATGCATGAAACGTACATAAAAAATGTATATACATATAAACAATGGCGTAGCCAGGGGGGTGGTTTTGGGGTGTCTGAACACCCCTTGGAATCAATCTGATAATAAGAAAATATATGCTCGTTGTTAAATGCAGTTTTGCATTTGTTAAACCTATTTTTTTTTCATTTATTTATACAGCGTTTCCAAAGTAAAGCATTGCGAATCATAATAGATGCCCCGTGGTATGTAAGCAATCTTACATTACACACAGACCTAGAAGTTACATCCGCTAAAGATAAAATTCAAGAAATGGTTCGTAAATATGGCGACAAACTCTCTTATCACACGAATGCTTTAGCTGTTGCTTTACTGAACAACTCTACAGATACCCGCCGTTTAAAACTAGTTATATTTTGAATAAGCATCAATAATATAAAGTACTAAAATACAATCGGCGAAAGTCCTTACCGTTGGGTAAGGAACTTGACAAGTCAATCGCAATTTCTTTACAAAAAGATTACTATAGCCTGAAGCTAGTGGCATAATTTCGGAAGAAAGAAAAAATAAATTATTTTATTTAAATTTCGTTGTTTTTGAAGTAAGTAAATAGTTTTGTAATATAGCAGGTACTAGAAGAAAGAAAAAAGATTTTAAATTTTAAATTTAGTTAACTATTACAATGTATTATTCCTTAAAAAAATATAAAATCATTATTTATCGTTTATTTTTTCGCGGAATTTATTATAACCATCTCCCTCTGTCCTCAATAACATACTATTAGTGTGTTCCAGTGACATTTCTGCCATCTATTGCTTCTAATAGAATTACATATTCGACATCTAATAAGTATAAAAATGACTCCGGTGAGTTGGATTGCTTAGGGTTTAACCTGCTTGAGTTTTGGTTACTTACTTAAAGTTCAATTTAACTTGAGTTTACTGTTATAATTTAGTTTTATTTGAACCCCCCTCTTCAACCAAGGTTGCCTACGCCACTGCTTATTTATATATATAATTTTAAATTTAAAGTATTACTATGTATTATTCCTTAAAAAAATATAAAATCATTATTTATCGTCTATTTTTTCGCGGAATTTATTGTATGACCATCTCCCTCTGTCCACAGTAACACACTATTAGTGTGTTCCAGTGACATTTCTGTCATCTATTGCTTCTAATAGAATTACATATTCGACGTCTAATAAGTATGAAAACAATTATGGTGAGTTGGATTGTCTTGGGGTTTACCCTACTTGAGTTTTGGTTATTTACTTAAAGTTCAATTTAACTTGGGTTTACTGTTATAATTTAGTTTTATTTGAACCCCCCTCTTCAACCAAGGTTGTCTACGCCCTGCTTATTTATATATATATATATATATATATATATATATTATATATATATATATAAAATAATATATAATATATAAATAATATATAATATTATATATATATTTTTTTTTTCTACCTACGACCTTAACGATTAACGATGTAAGTGTAGAATGGCCGGACAAAATAAAATATTTAGGAGTTATTTTAGATAAAAGGTTGACTTTTAACAAGCATTTAGATATTACGTGTCAATTAAGACACATCGAACACTTTGTACCATTTATCCCTTGTTTAAGCGCAAAACTTTCCTAAATGTCAATAATAAATTAATAATATATAAATCGCTCATTAGACTAGTATTAACGTATGCCTGTCCAGTGTGGAGTTCGATTAGCAACTCTAGCTACAAGAGGCTTCAGTTGGTTCGGAGTAGATGCACTATTTTAAGTGCTTATTTAATTATAATTATAAAATATCGATTACACGCGGATAATTAAATATTTTACGAGAAAATAATTCGGACTTAATTATCGTACAACTTACTAGTATTATTCGGAATTTACGTAAATTCGCATTCTATCGCAATATAGGCTACGTAATTTTATATTGAATTGATAAAATTATAAGGAAAACTTACCCAAGGCGATTGCATTATGCGAAACCAACTGTAAAAGACGATAATTCGAAGCACTTATAACACGAAACTTAATAATATAGTCGTCACGAAACCCACGGATGACCGTTATCGTTTAGAATACGATTATAAGTTAAAAATCTACACATTTCGTCTAAACGACGAGAACGTACTCGGACGATAATTCGAAGCACTTAAAACACAGAACTAACTTGGTAATAATATAGTCGTCACAAAACCCACGGATGATATTATCGTCTAGAATACGATTATAAGTTTAAAATCTACACATTTCGTCTAAACGATGAGAACGTACTCGGACTAATTCGAAGCACTTAAAACACAGAACTAACTTGGTAATAATATAGTCGTCACAAAACCCACGGATGATATCGTCTAGAATACGATTGTAAGTTAAAAATCTACACATTTCGTCTAAACGACAACGAGAACGTACTAGTAGAACGATAATTCGAAGCACTTAAAACAGAACTAACTTGGTAATGAAGCGACAAACGACGAATTCTGAAAATACGATTGTAAGTTAAAAATCTACACATTGGATATACGTCGATGGGGAACTGGTTCTGAAGATGAAGAAAGAAAAAAGTTCAAAAGAATAAAAGAGCTAATAATGTCTTTTCATAAAATACCGAGAAATTTCTCATAGAAATCTGGAAAAACCCAACAACAACAGGCTGCTTAACAAAGGACTTTACTCTTGTAAAATAATTATTTTGTATAAATAGAGAACACGAATGCGGTCCATAATTCAAAACGGAAAAAACCATCCGACGTATACCCGCTGAGTTAAAGACGCAAAAATAGGCGCCTTTCGTCTGTTGCGTTGATACAATAGAGTCAACTGATAAACGGGATAATCATCATTGCATTCATCCAGTGGTAGCAAATTTCTTTGTCGACCATAAGCACTAAGCGATTTTTTGATTTTTCGCATTTTGTTTTGTTTTTTTTTTTTTAAATTCTCCAAACAGTGTTTTTCAGAATGCGCCAGATTTTCGACTTTTTTAAAAAATTCCAAACTTGTTTTTGTATACAATAAAAGAGAGACAAAGTAGTAAATGAAAAAAGATTGGGTGACATCTTGTTCCGGACAACTATTTAATTATTTTATACGAAATTTCAAGTATACTTAGACTTAATCGTTAAACACGATAGAAAATGGCGCAATAGTGCTAGTATCAATTTTTTTTTTTTAATCATATAATAAAAATACTGTTTAAATAAGTACCAATTATAACAGAGGAAGTGTCTAAAAAGTAATTTTTATTTGTATATAAATCCAATGACTTAATAAATATATTTAGATGACTAAATGTAACGGATATCAGGTAGTTTATTATAAAGTAGTACTCGTTATATGGAGCTTGTGCATAATAATAACAACGAAAAGCCTATAAAGATTAGAAAATAACTCAATCTTCAATCGTAATTTTTTTGCAATTCATATTTTATATATATATATATATATATATATATATATATATATATATATATATATATATATATATACTTGCATGTAGTTCTCATGTTTAATATTATAAAGTACTATGTGTATGTATGTGGGGTAGTATATTATTTTTGCTTGTGTGATTATATAATATGTGCATTCCACGGGTTTTGTTATTATAATTAGCGTGTGTCTTCTTGAGTTGTGAGGATACTATACTTAACGACTTCTAATGGAACGGGTAACCAGCGGAGGGGTGTTCTCGTGTATTAACAAAATATATACAATGGCACTTATTAATTAAATATTCTAATATAATAAATAAATACATTTTTCCCTTAAATCTAATTAAACTACATACTAAATTAATGGAATAAAAATAATTTATTTCTACCCTCCTATATCATATACTTAACCGCCAATCTCAAAGACTGCATCCAATCGCTATTTATTAATATATATTTGTAAGACGGCAATTCTGCGGCTAAAGACTTGTACACTCCACTTTATTTCTGGTCATCGTGATCTATTTTATTAGTTACTCTATCGTGTTTATATTTCCTCTTAGTCTTCACCTGCTTCTTCCGTTTCCCTAGTACTTTTCTCTTTAATGCTCTCTTGTATTTCATTAATATAACGTAATAGTAGTTTATTTGTCTCGCTTTTCCAGTGTTTTTGCTTGTTTACTTTGTTTAAATACTAAAGACATTTGAATATAAAACATGTTTGTAAGTAATATATCTGTTTTCTGTAGAAGATCCATTGTTGCATATCTTTCATTTTTTCTAATATTACATATTAACTTCGGGAAATGTTTTTTGTAGGTGATCTACTTTTACTACAGTTTACTCGTATGTGCTTGTCCAAATATTGAAATGTCGTATTCTGCATTATAAATTACCCGTGAGACATGTTGTTTCAATTTATACAATATAGGTACCACACATATTTTATAACTTCATATCCAAATATCGAATGCGATAATACCATCTAAAAAAAAAAGAGATTATCCATGCAATTCACAAATATTTGTACTCTTTCAATTTACACAGCTCTCTTTTCCGTGTATACAATTTCCAGTGCGTATTATAATTTGTCGGCTCTTCTACACCTATCTTATGTATTCTTCTGATCCAAATTAATTCAGTTTTATCAGTATTTATTCTGAATCGTTTATAGCGCGTACCCGTTTATTTAATTCGTTTATATGTCTCTGTAACAATTTTTTCACCTAATCCCAGTGTTGCATTGCTAAATCATCTGCAAATCCGTACGCTATGTTGTAGTAATTTTATTTGTATACATTAGGTGTAATAATGGCGATACACTACCTTGTACTTAGATTACATTCGGTAAAAACATTCGATACGTTTTCCGATGCTAATTTATCTTTGCGACACAGAACACATTTTTTAAATTTTAATAAATACCAAAAAAATTTTCGAAACTTTCAAATCGAAATAGACATTAAACGAAAAACAAAAATGCGACCCCCCCACGTTATTTGTAAAAAAGTGTCGAAATCGCATATCGAGTATTTTTGCAAAACAAGAACATCTGTTGTTAACGGTTAGTGAAAATAATGAATTTCCAACTAGGATGACAGTTGCCTGGAAAATTATTTGCCAGTAGTAGAAAAAAAAAAGGCAAAATGAAAAAACAGACACGATATTATTATCATCGCGGAAGGAGGAGTAAAACCATTTTTAAACCCTTCTTTTTCGGCTTTTATTATCATCCCTCTATTCGACTTTATTAACTTATATATACATATATATATATATATATATATATATGAGCTTAAAAGTCCCTTTGATGACATCATTACCATGTCAATAGGGCAATGATAACCATCTCATCAGCCTACTTAAACTGTCTGCCGCATTATCAAAATGCATTCTCTCATCAAAGTATTACAACAGCGTATAGACCGAACATCAGCGCAATCGAATACACAAAGACTAGTCGATCGCTGAACTCCCGCCTGATATAATACTAAGAACGAATCTTTTGTCATCGAGATTAAAAATAATAATAATAATAAATCATATATATATATATATATATATATATATATATATATATATATATATATATATATATATCGTCAGTAACCCCTGCTCTTATTTATAATATATATGAAGAGAAAATGAGGAAGATAGCGCGCCAGAGACTGATAAAAACATACGAGATTATAAAAATAATACCTTATACTCTAGTACAAACTGATTCTATATTATGTACATTTTTGGGTATCGTCAAATATATTTACGTTGTCAAACGCGTGGCACTACTAGTACACGCCGACAGGAATATAGATGAGCCGAGATAAAGGTTAAGAACCCCTTCTAAATAGTACAAACGAGCTATTACTTAATGCGAACGATAGTAATCATGTCCTCTTAACAGATCCGCAGTATGTCGTCGGACAACGAAGGGGGAAATCCCGACGACAATATTATTACGTATAAAGAAGACGCAGAAAAGATATTGACCGTGCAAATAAAAATAATAAAAAATAAATAAAAAAAAATAAAAAAATATCACTGGTAACGCTAACAGAGAATTGACATCAACTAAAAATAAATCATAACTTACGTTTCATACGAATAATCGGAATCTAGCCGCGGATTATATCGATAACGATCAGTCGACCACTCTCGACAGTAATAAGCCTCTGAGCAATTTTCTTTTCTAACAAATTGCGGGTGCATATTGTCGGACTGGACATTGTGTAAACATTATAATTTTGTCTTCACTAACGGTAATGCATTTGTCGTTGCAGCCATTGTGTCCTGTTGGTAGCTGGTGTCCCAAATTCTTGATATTTGTATATTCATTTGTTCTCGGTCTTTCACTTGACCTTTTTCCTCTAACCTTAACCCCATTAAATTTTTTATAAAGTTATTACGTCTTATTGTCCATATTTTTTCTAAATAGACTTCTTGTTTCGTGCATTTCTTCTAGAATTTATTTTCATTTCTTCTCAAGACATTTATCCTGCCCCAGATCCACACGTCCGTTGAATTCAGTTTACTTATTTCCCATATCTTCACAACCGTAATTGAGCGCACCCCCAAACGTACTTTTTTTTTGCAAACTTTTTCGAGCGTCTTATAATGATGTTATAATTTGTTAATATTGATTTATTATCGGATGCAAATTTGGCTGGTCCAAGTCGTTTTTTAATGTTACACTTCTATTATCCTCTGTTATCACACTTTCTAGGTAACGTATTTCTGCGACTTGTTCCAATTGAGTATTACACCTAATTTTTATGTTTATCTTTTTTATTCCGTTGTAATCTTTATTATCTTTGTTTTTTTTTCTTATTAATATTTATTTTCCATTTAATTTTTTGACAAAAATTGTAAGCACTTTATTCATACTCTTCTCTGATTCCGCTAATGGAGCAATATCACATCCGCGATAGAAAAGTTAATGTTTCTTCGTCAACATCTTAATATATTTTGACCAAGTAACTTCCCATTCAGCACAGCATGGAAGGGAGGACTAAAACCATATAATAGACCCCCCTTCGACCTACAACGAAAGACATAGATGCAGCTCAATCTTTTTTTTGAACTGGTCACGAAATGCTCATGAATTGAGGCTTCAAAAATGATCCGCTTTAAAACTGCGGATTAGAAAACCAAATGATGAACTTTTTTCCGTTAGACATTGACTTAACTCCATTTGATAATAATATTGCTAAAACTCTTCCTTCTAGCGTTAACAATGCTGCATTTGGGTAAGCAATTAAAGAAAAATTTAGCCACTATGAAATCATATTTACAGATGGGTCGGTAGATAAAATACGTGGAAATTGTATTTCGGCTTTATACTACCCGAAAAAAAGGCATATCGAGGGTATACAGATTATCCTTTGCGGGTTCCTCATTTGTTGTAGAATTGTTTGCCATTTACAAAGCTTTTCACCTAGTTAAAGATTTGAGGAAAAATAATATTCTAATCATCTCTGATTCCTTGAGTGTCTTGTTACAATTGTCTAAGTTCCCAGATCTCAATATGTCCAAGTTGGAATTTGATGCGTGACATCGTGTTATTCAGCTTTATAATCGTGGGTCTAGAGTGAAGTTTAAGTGGGTCCCTTCTCATTGTGGTATTACTGGAAACGAGGTGGTCGATGAATTAGCGCGTTATAATTTATCAAGTGTCCGCTGCGAGGCAAGTTTAAATCTTTATCTAGTTAATGTATTTTAAATCTCAATGCCGCTACGTTTTTTGATAAAATTATACAACCCGACTGTAAGACAATGGGTCGGAAACAATTAATTCGATACTCACAGGTATAATGTACACCATTTTTGTAAAACACTACACAACATCTCATCTCTATGCTTTCGAAACTTCGGACAAACCCAAATTTTATGTTCAATACAGTCGTCAACATGACATTTTTATATCGTCCATTCATTACAGTCTGTCGACTTTGCACTTATTGTTGCTCGTAAAATAATTATTTTACGGTCACATTTCGAAGGCGTTAATTCTATTTTTAAAGCCCGCATTTATTAGTTCTCCGAATAGGCTTCTTCCTTGTCTTCAAGTTGTATCGCTTCTCAGCACTTTTCCGAAATTTCTAAACGTCTATCTTGTTATCGCACGCATCCCCCCTCATATCAGAACTATTAAATATTTATATTGTCTCGCATTTTTTTATTTTTGTCAATTTATAATAATAATAATAATATTAAAAAATTTAAAATGTGTTTTTCGTATGGATCTCATTTTTCTAATAATATGTCCAATTCGATTTTTCGAAAGAGGAAAAAACATTAAAATTGCGCGTAAATTTTTCGATGAAAATTTCTTAACAACGATTTTATAATAAAATTTAGACGCCGTTGAACCGGTTTGGTTTGGATTAATTTATTCTTTGAAACGAGTTAGAATAAAACGCATGAAAAATACGCCATCAATCATAATGGGCAAAATCCGACGGAGAAAGGAAATAAAAATAGGCGTCGAAGTAACCTTTAATTAAATCCAATTAAATTAAAATGCAGACAACGTTTGACTTCAAAACGATACCTCGATTAAATTAAAAGTAACCCGCAAACGAGAGAACTTACGATTAATTTACGATTTTTAAGGACGTTTATAATTATTTCCAACAAAAACAGCTAAATAGATAAATTAAAACTGCTTAATATATATTCGAGACTTAACTTCGTAATTTTCTTTCAGAGGAAAGGCATTAATAAGTACTTTCTGCCCGTAATTTATTTGGGAACATCAGACCGCCTCGCAAATTGCCTAGTTATAAATCAACTATTAAAACGATATACAAGTATATTACGCACACAGTGAAAATTCGATAATTCGTCATGACCGAGACCAGAGAGGGCTGACGAATTAGAAAAATAGACGAACTATAGAATAGCTCTAGAAAATAAAAGAATGAAATCCATTTAATTCATTTACTGTATTTTCTTACAATTATTGTACTCATTTACTTGTTGAAAACATGTGGAATCGTTTTTCGAATTACTTTTTCACCTCCTTTCGTAATTGCTAAATTACACACTGCATTGCAATTAGTTTGAAATATCCACCTCTTATTGATGTTCATACGATTGAATACACTTAGTTAACATGTGTTCTACTTATTTATAATTGAACACTTTGACTATGAGAAAATCATCTTCTTAGTGTCGATTTTAGTGTCCCTTGTTGATTACTTGTTCAACTATTTCGTCGTCATTTAAAATCTCGCATCCCAGATATGAATGATTAAAATTTAACCACTCTTGTACGTTAGATTCTTCAGGTGGAAAAGTACGAATTTCTCTCCGTATTTAAGTGACTTTTCATAAAATACGTTCATTTTCAACGTAGTCAGTTTCGTTAGCTTCCGTCTATTGGCCAAAGTTTATTTCAGCTACGCAATAGTTTCCACGCGTCGGCAATGTTGAAAATAGCATATTTAATTGTGTAACCTTTCCAGAAATCCTCCATATTAGAAACAGTTTCGCAAGAAATTACATCGTTACTAATTAAAGCAAACAAAAACTCACTAAATTACAAAATAAAGAACACAAACGGAACGCACTATAAATACGTAAAGAACTTGACGGAAGAATACCGCATACAAAATTAAGGATAGAATGACGAAAGGTGACTGTTCAAAATTGTTCGTGTAGCCTAGGCATCGGTTAAGGGAACGTGCCCGACGTACTTGTCAGAAGCGATGTAACAGTAGGTGATTCACCATTATCAATGCTCAAGTCTACGTCAACATACCGTTGGTTTTTTTTATTTGCGGGGTGACGAATTACAGAACATGACGATTTATAGAGTGATGAATTATCGAATTTCCAAAATATATATATATATATATATATATATATATATATATATATATATATATATATATATATATAATCATCGTTCAACATCGTGTACCCGATGTGTAATGGTTATAAGGTGGATGAAAACTCTGTTACAACTGCCTATGGATTTATGCGCTCCTTCCGATTGGACGCTGGAATAACGAACAACCTTAACCACTTACAATTAAAAATAAAAAAAAAAAAAATGTTATAAATTACGTACCAATTGTCGCTTTAAAAATTGCTCGACTGAATCACAACTTACCTGTAACAACACAAACAAAACAAAAATACATCATTAATATTATTATTTACTATACATATACGTAAAATTTCAACCCACTTCAAAAGTTAGTAGAAGACATCACCTAAAGGATCCATACAAGATCGGTCAAATGACGTTTTGTGACAAGCTAAAATAGGAGGCAATTTGTGAATTCTTTAATTTCCTAGCAAGCTTGTGCTCATTTACGATCAATTCTTCGATTGGATTTGAATTTAGGTCGATTGATCAAAATGTTACCGCTACACTCCATGAAGC
This sequence comes from Coronaproctus castanopsis, assembly GCA_032883995.1. Classification (NCBI taxonomy): domain Eukaryota; kingdom Metazoa; phylum Arthropoda; class Insecta; order Hemiptera; family Monophlebidae; genus Coronaproctus; species Coronaproctus castanopsis. The sequence goes on from CM065052.1 coordinate 245,716,561, forward strand.
TATATATATATATATATATAATTATACCCAAACCTGGTAAAGATATTGCTAATATCAATAATATTCGGCCAATTAGTCTGCTAAGCTCCCTTAGTAAAATAATTGAAAAGGTTATTTTATATAGATTAGAGCTACACTCTGTAAATAACAATATTCTTATAGATGAACAGTTTGCATTTGGAGCAGGTTATACACCAGGTAGCTAGGCTGGCTGATTACATAACCGATAATTTTAATCTTAATATGTATACGGGGCTATTTACTAATCGACATTGAAAAAGCTTTTGATTCGGCCTGGCATAACGGTATCATTTTTAAACTGCTTAAATTTAAATTTCCCCTATATTTAATAAAATTAATTAAATCTTATTTAAGCAATAGAATTTTCTGTTTATCATCATACGCATAAGTCCTCTGTCAAAACTTACCGTTCAGGTGTACCGCAGGGCATTAGGCACGTATCTATTTTTAATGTTAAATAAATGATATACCCGAATTACCTTATGCTGTTAGTGCTTTATATGCCGACGACTTAGCATTATATTGTAAATCTTATAGGCCAAATACCACGAGTAACAGATTACAGATGGCTGCTCTAGCTCCATCTTTAAGTTTTATAGACGGTGGGGGGCTAAAAATTAACACGGATAAAATTGAAGCTATACTCTTCACAAGGAGACGAAAATTACCTTCAGTGGAAATTAACATTGATGGTAAAAGTATTCGCTGGCGAAACCAAGTTCGATATTCACATTCTGGATTCTCGTCTATCCTTTAATAATAATATTAATTATATAATTGATAATAAAGCAATCCGTGTACTTACGACGATTTCTAATCGACGATCGTATTTATCTGTCGTTAATAAAAAATTATTATATACACATATCATTCGGCCCCCGTTTAACATACGCGTGTCCTGCTGTTTGGCTATCGGTTTCAGATAGTACACTTAAAAAATTACAACGGATTCAAAATCACTGTTGCAGAATTATACTCGATCGTCGCAGGTATACTAAAATTTCTGATATGCACTCAGAATTAAACCTCTTATACCTTATCTTCTTATATTAACAAATTATCTAAAAAATTTTACGACAAGTGTATAGAATACATCGAAATAATTTAATTAGTTTCATAGGCGATTACGATAAAGCCTCATCATGCGTTATATATAAATATCGTAGAATTAAGCATAGGTTACTTATTTAATTTGTGACTACTTCAAATATTTTATCACGTTGTTAATATTGTATGTGTATGTACGTGTGTATATGTATATGTGTACATATGTACTTCATGTATTTTGTTTACCATATTTTATTTATTTTTTCTTTTTTTTTTTGTTTTTTTCCTGTAGCATAACTAATTTTCTAGTTTTAATAATACTATATAAGTTAACTGTTAAAAGGTACTTAACTTTATGAACCCCGTGTTATGTATATATCTTAATGAAATAAAGCTTCTTCTTCATATATATATATATATATATATATATATATATATATATATATATATATATATATATATATAAAAATAATAGCGCACAAATTACAAAATTGAACGTTACCACAGAAATACCTTAACGCATTAATATCTATTTATACGTGCGTAGATTAGTTAACGTCTTTTATTTACGTGGCCCATTATTTATATAATAGTAATAGTAGTGGTAGTATAATAGTGGTAGTATAGTAGTAGTAGAGTAGAATGCAAAAACTAAAAATCGATTAAAAATATAATTTCTTTACAACACCCTCCTCGAAGTGTATAACAGATTTCAACATTTTTTTTTTTTAATTGTTTATCATTAAAGTTATCGTTATCGTCATATCGTAGACATAGTGCATCAGTTTTATCGGCATATTATACTATCCTTTACTGTCATCAGGTAGCAAAAGAGATGCAGGACCTTTTATTTACGTGGCCCATTATTTACATAATAGCAATAGTAATGGTAGTATAGTAGTAGTAGAGTGGAAGTAATAGTAATAATAGTACAGCGATAGAAGTGGCACGATAATAGAAGTTGGATAGTAATAATGGTTATATAGTAGTGGTAACAGTAGTAATGGCTCCGGTAGGGTTGTTAAATCATATATGTATACGCATAAAAGGAGAGAATCCCTGTTATTTTTCTTCTTCATTTATGTTTTTATTTGAGACGAGGGTTTTTTTTTTCAAACAGTACAATGATGTATGTTTACTTGTCAAATTCGAATTATTCGCTCAAATGTTCCGGTTCAAAGGACATTTTCTGTATTTTTCGCAGGGACACGACAAAAACACAAAAAGAAAGATCTGCCGGGCGCTCATTATATGATAAAGACGAAGATAGAACATTTATACTGGAACGGAAATAAAGAGAGATTAGAGACGTAATGTCTTTGTTTTTTCATTTTAGTTTAGCAAACGGTTTCACCTCACGGCTCATTTATCGTCAATTCTCTCTCCACTATTACACTTCCTTCGCTTTTATTTATTCAGATTTACCTCTGTGTCAACACGTCATTTTCTTCCTGTTCTCGTCCGCTCGTAATATAGAATTTACCCTTATAAAATAATCCCTTTCATCGCTGGCCGACCAACGGAACGATTTATTCATTACCCCTCTCATTTCGGATCGATATCAAAATTTTCGATCTCAAAAAAAGGCTTTCAAAAAGGCTATCGATCTACAATCTCACCGGAATATACGATAAATTTGTCCACTTAACGTACACCACACTTAGTGTATACGTCGAGAGTATGCCAGTGACGTCCATGATTTTCAGATGACGCATACTCAAGAATGCAAATCTAAACTTGTAATACGCACTCACGATAAGCAACGACTGAAAATTATCTTACATAGTGTTTACAAATGGCGAGATAAAACGAGTAGTACACGGAAGATTTATTTTTGCGATATGCGAAAAAAAACCGTATTGCGGCATCCATAAATTATTAACGTACAGAAACATGGTCACATCGAGACGAAATAAAAACAATTACCAGTAAAATTTCCAGGTATGGGCTTATAAGTAGGAAATCGAATTTATTAGTTAAAAACACATTTCTATATCAGACGACGATGACAATGATGATAATAATGAAACGAAATCGGTCTTACGGAGACACACTTTGGGTTGTGTTAATAACATGTCAATAATTCAACGTGTTCAAAATATTATTGTTGTTGTACCATATGGTTGATAGATGTTGATGATTAACCGTTTAGAGTTCCTTAAGTTTGCCTTATGTATCCAAATAGTTAGAATCTATATTATCAGATCTAGGCTTAACTTTCTCTCCAACAAGGTGTAAATTCTCTGTCAATCCTTCTTTGCAGGTGAAAAAGCTAGAATTATTATCTTCTTCTACCATTGAACATACTAACGAATTAAAATATCTAGATATTGTTATCGACGAAAAATTAACCTTCCCCATCTCGGCTAAATGTACTATCAGTTAAATAAATTACAACGAATTCGAAATAACTCTTGAGGGGACTTGCTTTTAAGGAAAGATATAAAGGCATCGATGGTTATAGGACTGTAATTTATGTTAATAGGAAGGTTTTGAATTGTGTTAATAAATAATAGCGTAAATTCTTGCTTCGCATCTCTTCTTTGTATCGTACAACACCAACTGCCTGTGTCATCTGTGGTGTCTTTCCTCTGGATCTTTATCTTATGATTATGCCTTTAAGCTTCTCAAGGGTAATAATCCTCACATTCAACAATTCCTGTTCCTGGATTTTCTAGCGTGCCCTCAGCAGCTGCTTTATAAACAATGTAAAAAAAAAAACTATATGATGCTTGTTATGGCATCAAAGGTGTGACGCTGAACTTACTGGCAGGAAAACTTATAAGTTCCTGCCAGATGTCTCGTTGAGATTGAAAATAAAAAAATTTAATATCAATTTTTATAAAGTGCAATTATTAACTGGACACGGTAAGCTTGGATCTAATTTATATCGGTTTAAGCTTGTCAATGATCAATCATGTTCATCAGTTGACGATGATATTAGACATACATCAGTGCCCTGCTTTTGCTGCTACTCGTGTTAAGTTTGGGGTTTCATAAAACCTTCTTAGAGTGTATTAAGAAGAAATTATGCGTTTAAAATTTAAATAAAGTTTAAGAAATATCTTGTTCATTGTTTTTATTTTAACTAAATTCAAACATTATCCCAATATCAATAATATTGAATCTAGCGTGGTCAGTTGCTTTACACTTATTATTTCCTAAGTCTTTTAATACTTTTTTTTTTTTTATTTTTTAGTTTCCTGCAGATATATAACTCTTACTGGTTAATGATTACATGTACATTCATGTATTAAGATGATACTTTGTTTTATAAAAACACCAGTGGATTTATTTAGTTATGTTGTGGTGTAAGTCATTGTTAACAAATTGTTTTTATTTTTTATTTTATTTTAATAACAGTTATTCCTACAGTAGTTTATTGCTATTATATCAAGATTTTATTCAAATTTAATGTAATATTTTATAAATCACAAACTCGTTATTTCTCGATGGAATAAGGGACTCTATGTATTGTTCATCCCTTTTCCATCACATATTATGTTATTATAATGTGCAGGTCTTTGCATTTGTTCGTGTATCTCTATATTTACATGTATATTTTTCTCTTTTTTTTTTTTAACAGAGGGAGGGTTTTTTAGTGGGTAAAAATCCCACAGGCTGATTTTTTGGAATCCAGCAGCACTTGCTGAGTGCATGTGCTACTCTCAAAAATATATATATTTACTCATAAATATATCAGTGGCTTTCGAAGATTTTCCCCCACACGCTTCCAAAAAAAATTTAAAAAAATTAACAAAAAAAAAAAAAAACATTTGGCTTCTGATCTCTCAGATAGTGTCCGCAATGAGGTTTCTGTGTTGAGATCTGTCCATTTCTTCATGTTTTCAAACCAGGTGTTCCTTCTTCTACCTCTTTCACATTTTCTTTCAATGATCATTTGCGGTAGGTGAATATCATCCATTTTTCAGGACATGACCGAGATAGGCCACTTTCCGTCTCTAAATTGATAGTCGCCAGTTCTAGTTTTTTTTATTTAATCGTTGCAACATTTTTTTATTCGAAACCTTATCCGTCAGTGAAAATCGCTACAGCCTTCAATGAAGCCACATCTGGAAAGCATTCAGTTTATTTATCGTCAATTTTTTTAATTGCCCAGGCTTCTATTTCACATATGGACCATACATATCATTTAACCTTTCCCATTTTAACATAATTTACTTGTTCAATTTTGATTTTCATTTCATAATACGCGTCCCATGCATTATTAACGTTACAGTCCTAAGTATTTAAAATACAGGTTTTGGTGGTGGTTTTCCTGTAATCTAGTTCCGCGCTATTATTACTGTATTTATTATTTCTTTTTGTTTTCATTTTGTATACGTAGTAAGAATTTGTTCGGTATACATAATAATATTGTTTTGACATTGATTTTTGTAATTTATATTGTGTGCTAAAAACACTTTTTATTTATTTATTTATTTATTTAAATGCATTAGTTCGATGAATAATTTTATCGTTAACAATAAAATAGACGCCCACCGGTTTATTTCGAATAAATACATAACGATCTGGAGATCATCGAGTATAGAACGGAAGTAATTAGGCTCGAACGACACGATACTTCCCTTACAGTTGCGTTCGTGGACAACTCGGAGCAATTAAGAAAAGTCTTTAGATTTAACTCGATAAGAAGCTAAATCGAACGATCAAATAAAAGTTTACAAGCGTTCGATTAATCTGTATCTCTTCACTCTTCAAAATAGAACGGACATCGCAAAACGTACGTATTTTTATCAACTATTATTATACATCGATTTTTCTAATACATTTCTAACATATTACATATATACATACATGCATATATATATATATATATCTTGTCGTACTGGAAACTTCAAACTTAAAAAGACAAATTGCATTTAACATTAAACGTATATTCTAAACAAGTCGATTGGGCAACATGAATAAGCTTCAAAAGAATTCATCGAGCAAAACAACAGGAGCAGAGGGAAAAAAATGGAACGAACATAAAAACATTATATTCTGATGATGCTGTAAAGAAATTAGAAGTCATCAGACCTATTGAAGCAATGACACGGAATGCCAGATCAATTAAAGCACAGCGCAAACCAGGTTAATTAATTTTGTAATTCTTAACCAGTTAACGTAAAAGAAGATTTTTTGATTAGCGAAAGCATAAAATTACATCGATTGAATAAATTAATTTTTTTCCATATTGCTGCTAAAATTAGATTGATTTCGTTGCATATATATATATATATATATATATATATATATATATATATATATCACGTTAAATATATATTTGTACATTATAAGATGTGAAATATAATTAATTTACATTTTATCCGTTTAAAACTGCATTTGTTTATGATAACTAAATCTTTAAGCACACAACGTATAATCAAAAATCTGAGAAAAATTAACTCAGTGGCGTATAATTAGAAATAAAGGAATTCTATCGTTACGGCTGTTTGAAATTAAATTAATTTTTTTCACATATTATCGTTAAAATTCGATTGCTTTCGTGGCATATATTTCACGTTAAATAATTCAAATAATTCATTTACACTTCACCCATTTAAAGCTACATTCGTTCATACAACGTATTGTATAGTCGTTCCAAATAAAAAAAAAGTCTGTTCGGTAAAACTTGTCTAACTCACATCGTGAAATCGAAAATTCAGTTGTAAGTATCTTATTAAAATATAGAACATCGCGTAATAAAGAATTTATAAAATCGAAATCGGCTAGACCGCTAGCACATTATTTTGGGTAACACTGATTTTTCGTCATCCCATTTTTCCTATACGTATTTCACATATGTGTAAAATGGTTTCTATACCCTACAAGTATTTCTTTTTCGCTCTCACGTATACTTAAAAACCAAATGGTCGCTGTAGCAGTTCGTCCTTTTTCGCATGCCTATTTGTTTTTCACTCCCACGCATATGTGAAGACGGTAACTGGTTGAACAGCGAACGGCGATTTAATAGGAGTGATTTGACACGCGACGAAAGTAGGACTCTGACGATCTATAAAACTAATCGATAGTCGTAAATTCTATTTCCTTTGAAAATTCCCTTAATATCATCGCCGGTAACAGTGCCCATTTTAACATAATTTACTTGTTCAATTGTGATCTTCATTTCATAATACGCGTCCCATGCATTATTAACGTTACAGTCCCACTGTTGCCGTCGATGATACCAAGGGAATTTTCAAAGGAACTGGAATTTAGGACTAACAATTAATCACTTTCGCCGCGTGTCGCATCACTCCTATTAGATCGCCGTTCACTGTTAAACCGGTTACAGTCTTCACATTTGTGTGTGAATGAAAAGCAAATAGGCATACAAAAAGCCATTTGGTCTTTACGTATAGGTTTTTTTTTATATATATAAAGATTTTATTGGAACTGTAAAACTAATTACATTTACCATAACTAATTATAGGAGAATTTCACATGTAGTTAAATTATTTTATAAAATAATAAAATTAAATATTAATAAGATCCAGCTGATGTTTTCTTTTCAGCCGTCGGGTATCATTAGAATCATCTAATAGTAAGATTGCTTCAACGTTCGGATGAAGGTGAAGACGATTAATGTAGCTGTTTGACTTCTGGTGGATAATAACAGGAACTGGATCGATTTTGAGATCGATACGAAGTTGGGCGTTCGAGACAAACCAAGGTGCTCTTGAAATCATACGCATGAATTTGTTTTGAAATTTTTCGAGAATTTCGAGATTAGATTTGGCTGCAGATCCCCAGATCTCTGCACCATAGCTCCATGCTGGTCGGAAAATTGACGTATAGATGAGCCTCTTGCTTTCGAGACTAAGCTCAGAATTAGGCTGAAGGAGCCATCGAAAGTTGGAGAGCAGAAGGTCCAACATTTTCCGTTTTCTTCTAATATGCTCGTGCCAATTGAGCTTACAATCAAGATGCAGACCTAAATAGCGAGCAGAGTTAGATACTGGAACCGGTTTACCATCCAAATAAGTTGGAATGTAACCATGGTGTCGGAGAGAAAATTCTACTCGTACTGACTTGCTGTCATTTAATTTAATTTTCCAGGTATGAGCCCAAGTTGAAATATTGTCTACAGCTGTTTGAAGAATATATGCAGCTGTAACATAACTGCGACTATGTGAAATTATTGCAGTGTCGTCTGCAAAAAGACTTGTTGTTGTCTCAGGAGTTTGAGGAATATCCATAGTATAAAGTAGGAAGAGTATAGGACCAAGTACAGAGCCTTGGTGAGAGCGAAAAAGAAATACTTTTAGCGTATAGAAACCGTTGGGTTTTACACATATATGTGAAATGACGTATAGGAAAAATTAAAATGACGAAAAATCAGTGTTACCCAAACTGTGTACTAGCTACCATTTCGATGTTGTATGTTCTTTATCAGAGCGGTGTTTTTACCGAGCATACTTTTTTTTTATTTGGAGCGACTATATAAAATACGTTCTGTAAACACACGCAGTTCTTAAATGAATTATTTAACACCATTATTTAATATACGCAATGAAATCAATCTAATTTTAACGACAATACGCGAAAAAAAATGAATTTAATTTCGAATAGCAATATCGATAATAATTGCACGCAAAAGAATTCCGTTATTTCTAATTATACGCCACTGAGTTAATTTTTCTTGAAATTAGTCAAACGGTATAATTTTATGCTTTCGCTAATAAAAAACTTCTTCTTTTACGTTAACCGGTTAAAAAATACAAATCAAAGTGAAAACTAATCTGGTTTTTATTCTGCTTTAATTTATCTACTTCACAAATTTCTGCTTCAATAATCGAAATATATGCATTAGTTCGATGAATAATTTTATCGTTAACAATAAAATACACGCCCGACGGTTTATTTCAAAAAAATACATAACGATCTGGAGATCATCGAGTATATAAAGGAAGTAATTAGACTCGAACGTCACGATAATTCCCTTACAGTTACGTTCGTGGACAACTCGGAGCAATTAAGAAAAGTCTTTAGACATAACTCGATAAGAAGCTAAATCGAACGATCAAAATAAAAGTTTACAAGCGTTCGATTAATCCGTATCTCAAAATAGAACGGACATCGCAAAACGTACGTATTTTTATCAACTATTATTATACATCGATTTTTCTAATACATTTCTAACATATTACATATATACATATATATATATATACCTTGTCGTACTGGAAACTTCAAACTTAAAAAGACAAATTGCATTTAACATTAAACGTATTCTAAACAAGTCGATTGGGCAATATGAATAAGCTTCAAAAGAATTCATCGAGCAAAACAACAGGAGCAGAGGGAAAAAAATGGAACGAACATAAAAACATTCAGCAGTGGAAAGAAAATAAATAAAAGAAGAAGAAAAAACTAGAAGAAATGATGTAAAGAAAAACAATCACGAATGAAATATGTCAAACGAAGTAATGAAACGAATTTATTTATAAACTTTTTTTTATTTAAATTTATTTACCAATATTGCAAACAAAAGGAAAATAATAAAAAAGGGGTACATCAGTTGCGGAAAGGGACAGTTTTTCCAAAAGACTAAATGAAAAACTCAAATAAACCGTTTGAAAAAATTGACTTTCGGTCAAATACTCAATATATATATATATATATAAGGTGGGAAAGAACATAGAGGTATAAGGAGAGAAAAATGATAATTATAGAACAAAAAATTATATACAGAAAAGCATGCATACAAAATTGTCACCCAAATGTTGCTCGTAACATGTTCAATTTTAATACGTACGATGCTGAAATTACAAGTAACTTCTATATCATAAGCATATATCAAAGTTGTTAGTTGTAAAATAATTACTCAACATATCCATACCCATTTTGTATGTATATATATATATATATATATATATATATATATATATATATATATATATATATATATGTATATGTATGTATAACAGTTTTATTAACATGCTACATTTTTGTTTTGAAAACATGCGCTGATAAGTTAATAGACTTGTGATGTATTTTTTTATTATTATTTTTTGGGGACTTGTAATGTACAAAATTTTTTTTCTTTAATCACTTCTTCTACTATGAAACATAAACAATTTAGGCCCATTTTCTATATTTTTTATTTTTTATTTCGTTTTTAAGCTTGCAATAAAAAATTAGCCTGGCAAGATTTTATAACACGAATTCCGTTAGCTCGAGTCACACTTCACCTCATCCATCATCCACCTCGACTTTACTTACTCCTCGTCCATTTCTTCGACGTAATTCATTACGATTCAGTCATTCGATCCGTATAAAATACACGACGAACTGAGACGATGAGAAAATATACGAAATTTAAAAAAAAAATCAAATAAAAATTAAAATAAATTAAAAAACAAATAGGTAAATAATAAAGGACGAGAATAAATTTAAGCAAAAGATCAGTACGTTTGAAGAGTTTTTGGAAAACATAACGAAGAAGGCCGAAAAGATAGGGACGATAGAAGACAAAAAAATCTCCAAAGGATGAGAGAGTGACAACGATACGTTCTATTCGCACACAAATTAGCTCCTTCGCCATTCTGTACCCATCTTTGCGATGGAGACCAGATCGAAACCGCATATTTTTCAGTTATTAAAGAATGTACCGATTGAAATTCCGGTCGCTTATTATTAAAGGAATCCCTTCTGAGACGTTTGCTTAGCTCACAGAGCAATAATGTATAGATCATATTCAATTATCAACTTGTAGTACAAATATTTAATATGACACATCATTACAGCCCTGCAATCAGTAATACCCGTTTAAAAAAAAAATTAAAAAGGAACGTAATCCGAAGTTACGGGTGTAATATTTCACCGTGGTCCGTAGTTGGCCAAAATAGTCCTTAAATTTCGCCTTCGGCGGGTCGACTATTTTATTTTTAAATGTCGTCAAGCACGACTAAATCGAAAAAAAAAACCATCCGGAACCGAATAGAAAATTCGCATAATAGCAAACGTCATCGGGTAGAGCAAAAATTACATCTTTCATCATCATCATCGAGTGCTCGTCTCCGTATCGGAGGTAGGCGACTACTTACCTATACATATATTGTAGGGTTTTTTAAATCCAGATTCGAGTATCGTTTTCTTGCAAGTTACTTTTTTTATTTACTTTTTAACCTGAACATTTTTAAACTTTATTATTGTTCGTTCTAAAACGGCACTACTAATTTCAAGATACATGTTAAATTATATAACGGGTGCTCAGCATTAAAAATACGTTTCGCGTCTAATTATACTCGTTATCGTATTTTATTTAAATAAATATCTTCGTTTCTTTTCGTTACATTTCGTACAAATGTAATAATATTCGTTTCTAATTTCACATAAATGAATTATATTATATATCAGGGACGAGTATATGGATAGGGGGTTCAGGGGGCCGGGGAAACCCTCGAAACGAGGAAATAAAGAAATAATAAAGCACTGTAAACTGAATTATAGTGTAGATTCCCAAATTCAGTGACCTATGCTGGAGAAAAAGTGTTCGAAAATTTCGTAAAGACTAAACGAATGTACTGTTCGGTCATCTGAAAGATATTCTACTCCACAAACGATTGCGAGCTGATTTTCCAATTTTTAAATAAAATTTCACTCAAAAATTTTCATCTAGTAGTTTTTGAATTATTCAAACAACAAAAACAGTCACGCTTCTCTGGGTCACCCTATATATTTTATTTAATTAGTTCGATATATTATAACTTATAATAAAATGATTTTGTACATTGTCAAACATTCAAAATTATTACGTATTCGGAATTTTTTAGTTTAAATGTTTGCGAATGGGTCTCAGGTATAATACGAGCGGCCGACATGGAGCGGCATGTCCCCCCCTTCCGATATAATCTATATTCGCCGCTGATATATTATATATTAAAAAAACACCGTTCCCTTCTAACTAGAAGCGCAATTAAGAAAATAATTACGCATATTTCGGTAAACAAACAACAAAGTGTTAAGTGGAAAAATATTAAGTTAGAAGAGAAAATAAAAATTAAAATTTTTATTTCCACATTCCAAAGGACTTATCACATAACCTAAGTTATGTTTGCTTTGTATACATTTTATGAGAAATAAAATAACAAGTACAAACATACATTCATATACAAACATTATTACATGTACGTAATATGTATGTATTGTATGCATATATCCAAGCAATTTAAGATCTTTAGTTATCACAGAAACGTATTAACAGAAGTAATCTTGCTTAAAAATGTATTAATGAAGGGTTTTATAGATAACCTCCACTAAACTCACTTATATAATTTTATACACGTTTCATAAAGAAAGGACAATGTACCAGAAGTAAAATGATGTTAGCTATTAAACGTATTTTTTATTTTATCTCAGGCGGTATAATTACTTTATATATATATATATATATATATATATATATATATATATATATATATATAAAAGGCAACTCTTACGACCAATAGCAATGTTATCAGCGGCGCCAAAAGCCAACACTTTTGTATTCAGAGACAATTTACAGAAAATGCGATAAGAAAAAACGTATTACTAGGAAACAATTAATTAGAAAGACCAAACAAAACCGATAAGTTATTTTCCACAAAAAAATTCGTTGTTTCTAATTACTCTTTTCTCAAAAAAAAAAAAAAAAACTTTTTTTAATGAATTATTTTGCTATTATCATTATGTATAACACTGTAAAATCAACAATGATTTTACAACGTACGTTCAAAGAATCTCCAAAATCTATCAATACGCAAAGTTAGCACACCCCACGAAATTTAAACAACACACATTTTAACATATATATGGATATATGTATATATCTCATCAACCTATGTCGGACCACTGCTGGGGAAGTAGGCTTTTCCAAATTGAATCCAATTATTTCGAATCTAATTTTATCCTGCAACCCACTCGTATTATTACATCTTGATGCTGACGGATCAGCGGTCTACCTTTTTTTCAATTGGCTATCATGACACGTTTTGACCATTAATTAGTCGTTATTCTAGTTACTGGTCAGAAAATTTCCATTCTTGTTCAACCACATCGCAAACCTCCTTCAAACGCCGGTATTTTCTCTGATCCACTTATTTCGTTATCGTTAATCTCTTCGGGGTTGGTTGTTATATTTCTTATCTGGCTGATGTTATGTCAACGTCCGTGTTGCGCTAATTATATAGTTTCGGTTATAATTATAGTTTCAACGCGGTTTAAACGTAGTCTCATTTACCGTTTCTAATATCGTCTATTTTTATTCGTAACTCTTCTCGGCCATTCGTCATTACTTTTCTTTTATATAAATTTATTTTTAATCCTATTTCATTTAAATATCTTAATTAGTTCACTTATCATCTCTCGTAGTTGCTTCGTCGGTGATACTTAATAATTTATCTGTAAATATAAGATTTTCCGCCAATTCATATACTCGTAGAACTGCAATATATTTTCCGCGGATATATTTTCGGGCTATAAATAAATTCGGTGCCGATGTCTCTTACATCAATTTTTATCGTTATTTTCTTAATTTTATTCTACAATCTCATCTGCATTTTCGAACCGGTGCATATTTTTAAGCAATTCTATATTGGTCTTCGCTCATTCCAAAGCTGTATGACGAATCTAACACTTCCCTAGCGTCGCCACAGTATTATATATATATATATATATATATATACATTTTTTTTTTTTTTTTAAATATTTGCTAATTTACAACTAGCTCTATAGGCTATTAAGTAAATGTAATATCTCAGTAACATATGGCTTGTTAAAGAATCCTGTCCAGTGACAGGATCTCATACAATATGTATACGGAATGTATACTTTATACTAGATCCATAAATTTTGTTCTCTTTAATCTGCGAATTACTGCAGAGTTATCTAACAGTGCAACTGCCATATTATTCGGATGTGACTCCAGTCTTGCGGCATGATTTTTAGCTGTTTGCACGATTTCATCCTTTACGTAATTTATCTTTAGGTCTGTGTACAGAGTTTGATTGGTCACATACCATGGCGCATTTGTAATGATTCTTAGACATTTATTTTGTAATCTTTGTATAATCGCTATGTTACTCTTTTTCGAGCAGCCCCATAGTTGACATCCGTATTTCCAGACAGGTTTGACGACCTGGTTGTAGAGCAATAGCTTATTTTCAACTGCTAGTTCTGACTTTCTCCCTAAAAGCCAGTACATCTGATTAATTTTAATGCGTATTTCGGTACGCTTCGTTACGATATGTTTCTTCCACGTTAACCGTTTATCCAAGTATATTCCCAAATACTTGACTTCGTCTTTTAATGGGATAATATTTCCATTCATCATTACATTGCTATCGTTTAATCTCCGATTAGTAAAAGTTGTGTGTACCGATTTATTTTCATTTACTTTGATACGCCATGTCATAAACCAGTCCGATAATTTGTCAATCGCTAGTTGTAGACGCGTATTTGCCTTTATTGGACACTCGTCTGAACACAAAATAGCCGTGTCATCTGCAAAAGTAGCAATTTCAACATCAGGCAGAGTGGGAGCATCAGCCGTGTATATGAGGTACAACAGCGGCCCCAGCACACTACCCTGAGGCACTCCTGCTTCTATTGAATATATTTGCGATTCTTCACTGCCATATTTTACAGAAAAGAATCTTTCACTGAGATATGATTCAAGGATTCTGAATACTTGAAGAGGAAATTGACATTTGATTTTATGCAATAAGCCCTCATGCCAAACTCTATCAAATGCTTGACTAATGTCCATGAATACAGTGTCGCAAACTTTTTTCTGTTCCAAAGATGTTTCTATCATATCAGTAATGCGATGTACTTGTTCGATGGTACCGTGTTTAGCTCTAAAACCGAATTGATGTTCAGGGATAATTTTTTTGTCTTCGACTATAGGCATTAAACGTTTGACCATGATTTTTTCAAACAGCTTCGAGAGTATTGGTAACAACGAGATTGGTCTATATGATGTCAGTTCACTTGGTGACTTTGATGGTTTTTTCACAATTATAATTTGGGAAAATTTTAGTTGAATGGGAATGTATTCAAGCCGAATTATAGCATTAATAATATATGTTAATAAAACTAAGCCTTTCTTCGGCAGTTCTTTCAGGATTTTGGCTGAGATTAGATCATAGCCTGGAGATTTATGAGGATTCATTAGATTAATTATTTTTTTAATTTCTGCCGGAGAAGTTGGCCTTATTGGTTTCGATGTATCAAAATTGCTTGACATAGGGAGAGTATTCAAAATGCCTGCATTAGGTTTGAAGGTATTTGCTAAATGTTTGCCAAATTCCTCTGCTTTATCAAGGTCTGTACGAGCCCAGTTACCGTTAGATTTCCTAATTGGATGTGCTGCTTCTTTAGGTTTTCTCAAGGTTCGTACAGCTTGCCAAAGAGAGTAGTCACTTTGCTTCAGTGGCGATAGATTAGATAGATATTCCTTAAATGATTTATTTTTTAAGTTTTGTAATAATTTTTTTACTTTTTTTGTCTGATAATTCAGTGCTGCTTTATCAGAAGGAAATCTATATCTTTGCCACTTTTTCCTTAATTGTCTCTTGAGATTTACTTCTTGCTTTATTTCTGCAGGATAGTAAACAGATGGTCATTTAATGTGGGATAATGAATAGCAACTCATCGTTTTGTATAATTTGCTAATTCTACGTTATTACTATGACCATCGATCTTCAATTTAAATTCAACCTATTTTCAAAGAATGATTAAACAATTACCATAGTCCGCATTACAATCCTCATTTGCATCCGCGGACTCATTTGTAATTAGAATTACGTAACCCTTAATAATGTACAGACCTTTATGAAAAATTTCGATTTTACGGTAAATTGTTCGCAAACTGCCTTACGTATGACTCGTCTCAGATCAGAAAAAGCAGGATACAGATTACAGAAATACACAATCTTAATAAACTTGTTTTCACAGCTAACCCCTAAAATATTTTCGCTAATTTCTATATCACAAAAGGGGGAATTATTACATATAGTAATCAAAATGTGCATTTCTTATTCTAGTATATATATATATATATATATATATATGCATGTATTTATATATCAGCATTATTGGATAACCACGGAGTTGTTTCACATTTTCAAATGCCCAACCCCTTTATGGAAGACTCGGTCCATGACGTCGTCCAAGTACATAAGTAAAGAAAGTATAAATTGAATTCGACCTAAGGAAATTTTACCCACCACAACATCATCAGTATCATTTATATTATCGTAGCATCATCATTATTATTATTTGAACAACTGTAGAACCCTCTCGCTACTTTCTATTTCTTACATCGAGAACTTTATTTACGCACGTATGCATTCTCCTTTCTGAACTCGTACGAAGGGTCAAAAAGGTCGGGTAAAAGCCTTAAAAAAAAAGAAAGAGATTTGAACGATTTTCGTATTATTTTATACTCCGCCCACATTTTGACGTCGAGTGGGACAGTCCAGTTGGCCCAATCATCGGGTCTGTAATATTGAAAGCTTTCCGCTCGTAAACACACATGTATATATATATATATATATATATATATATATACACTTAATCCACCTATATTCCCAAAATTGAATTATACACGTAAGGAATTTAATGTAAAATATAAAATATTTCATAACTAAAGCAATAAAAAATGAAATCGCGATTCTTTCGATATAAATAAATGGATAAAGCTTATTCACGAGTGCACGAGGGTTCACACGCATGAAATTCAGTACACACGTGCAAACATCGAAGAGCGATTTTCATCAACTAATAAATAATAAATAATATAGGCATGTGTGCGCATATATAAATAGACTTTATAATACGTGTATGCTGTGAATTAACAAATAGATCGAAAAGTAGTTAGTAATTTTATAACGTTAAGAACTTTGCTAGTAGCTTTCGTTAGCTAAATTCACGACAATAGACTTACTTTCATTAAACGCATAAATAATATCGCGCAATCAAGACCATCAATACCTTCTGTTCTTTTTACCTTATCCTTAATCACAAGTCCTTCCTCAGCATTAACAATAAGATAATCCTCTATAAAGCACTAATCCGTCCAATACTTTGTTACGCTTGTCCTGGAGTAAAAAACCTCCTTTAAGAAATTACAAGTCATTCAAAATAGATGTCTCAGATGTATTCTCAATGTGCACCTCGCTATGTCAGAATCGACAGCATGTACGAAGCTACACTGAGCTGCCCTTCATTAGATATTTTGTTCTAAAGCTCTGACTTTTTTATTAAATGCTCATACCGAAACAATGAGTCTCCTCGATTGCCAATTACGATTCTAAGCAACTTCGTTTCATGTATTCCCAAATATAAGTACAGGCGACTTAAACACAGCACGATGTAGTAATTAATTATAATTTATTTAATTAACCCCTTTACTTAGTCATCCACTCTTTTTTTTTTTTTTTTGTTACATAGTATTTATTTAAGAACTCACGATCTATACAATATATTTTAGCAGTTCAGACTTCAGTTTCTATATTAACACGTGTTATTTGTAATTATTAAACGTGTTTATTTTGTAGTCTTTTATTTGCTATTTAACGTTTTGTTTTGCTTTATTATTTATATTCTTACTGTGCTATTAAGCTTATTACCGGTACACAATGTTTGTAGCCCGTGTTATATTTTATTTTATGTTTATAACTTATGCAAATATATTATTGTTAATCATCGATTTTGATGAATTTACCGAAATAGCCAATCGAATTTTAACCCTAAAACGAACTATCAAGCGTTTTCCGAATATTAGTAAAATATTATCGCTATAATATAGTACACTACAAAAACACGCTGGGCTACATTGTGACGTGATGACAAAGCGATTATAATCAGTTCTCCCGGCTGTTTATGTCTATCTGCGCTAATGCCGTATTATGATTACCTATTGTACGCTATTTTCACTGTACAACAAAATATGTATAGGTAAGTAGTCGCCTACCTCCGATACGGAGAAGGCACTTAATGATGATCATGATGTGCCAATTTTGACGATATCTAGAAAATCAGTTCTGAGCTCTGGATAGTTGAATATAAATAAAAATCCATCAATATTATATCCATTTCTCAAACGAAAAATAGGTCATCTCGTTACAGGATAATATCGAAATAATTACATTCCTTCGATTATAACGTCATGCCTTTTACCGATCGTTGGCTAACATGTTGGCAGCCTTTACGTCGTTCTAATTATCGCTGAAGTAAATTGTACCAATCCGACAGATTGTCTGTAAGCAGGTTGTCTTTTTTCTTCCTCGTGGTATTATTCCTGTAATTTTTCACTCCGAGCAGACTGCATCGTTCTGGGTGTCGCATTACACGACCGAAATACCTTACGACATCTTCTTGCCGTTTATTCGTACGTTCCAACTCGATCTGTTCATTTTATGCGAATTATTCTACGTACCATACTTCAAAGACGTCTTGTTTTTCGTGCTTTTCTGATTACTCAGCTTTCAGAACCGTACACAATAAGTTCATTACGAAATTTCGTCCATATTTTAGTAGCTCATTGTACAACGATTTCTTTTATGCCCTTATTTATAGGTTTACCACGTAATTGGATTAATAACGACGCTACTGTGTTATCAAAAACAGATTTCTTTTAAATAATTACACTAAAATAAATACGTCAGATCGGGATAAAGATACATCTCGTTCAGAATCGAATAAGCTAAAAAAAAAAAAAAAAAATAATTAAACAAGCAAATTTTTGAAAAAAGTATTCGAGCGAAATTAAATAAATATTCCTACGCGGATTTTTTTAAATTTTTTTGAATCAAGACGAGTTGGCATGTAGTCGTTTTCTAATATGCCGCCAGTTGTACGTTATCGCTGCGACGTAATTACGCCAGGGCGACAGAATAAATCTGGCAGTTTTCCACCAGTCGACGCCTATCGTCATCCTCCGAAAAAGTTCCAGCCTTAAAATTCTCTCCTCCGTCTACTGCTATTTCGTTTACGCACACGAGCTGGCCGGCAGTTATTAAGGATGATATTAATATAATCGTGATAATAATCAGAGGAAAAATAACGAATATCATTTAATAATAAATTCGAACGAAATATAGAGAAAAAGTCAGCATGACGAATACAAATATGATTATTATTTATGATTATCAATATTATTAGGGGTTTTTTTTTATGGCATTGCGTCTAAAACGATGAAGCAGACGACGCGACAACTGTATTACGTATTTAACATTCTTCAAAGAGATGCCGGCACGGCTAAACGTACCGCTAGGAAATAACCATAATCATCGTTATAATAGAAAATGACAATGGTAAATAATATGTCGTTTCGCAATATGACCCACTCCACCCCACCGGGGACGAGCCCATAATAATACTTCGTATTCCTCAGATGATGATGATAATGATGATCGAGCCAATTCAATTCGTCTTAATGGACAAATGACTCGCATACGGAATATCAATTATCTACTTACCATTCCTTCCCAGTACCCGATATTAAATATACAACAAGAATACGGTGAACGGACATGAAACAGCATAACGCACCAGAAGCGTGTAAACATAAATATGAAATTTTATATTTATTTATATATATATATATATATGTGTGTGTGTGTGTATGTATTCCACGTCTTTTGTGAATCAGCAATACCAAAAAATTTCACTTCATCCGTCGCAGTGACCGGAAATTATTACTGTAACTTAAGGATGATACTAGACTGAAATACTTTCTTTGTAAACAAAAGGATAATTCCAGCATATTTTTCGACATTATATATATATATATATATATATATATATATATATATATATATATATATATACACACATATGTTATGTCTACCTCAACTGTAAGTTTTCCCAAACACTTCCAAAGTTGCACAAAATTTCACCATTTCGTCTCTCCATCTAGACATGGGTCTTTCTTGCTTGTGACGACGATTAATCGGTCGGCCCACCATCTTGCAATACTTTTTGTCCATTTCCAATTTACTTTACCTACTACACCTACTAATTTCGTTTGTTGTCTAGTCCATGGACTCTTTCGTGCGCCGTTCGAGTTTTTCAAATTCATCTAGTTAATTCAAATTTTCAATTGATACGTGCTGGTGTACCACAAGGAAGTGTCCTTGGTCCTATGTTGTACACACTATATACAGCGGACATTCCGACCACAGATGGGATTTTTACTGCTACTTATGCAGATGATACTGTCATCATGGTAACCAGAGACACCCAAATAATAGAGGCAATAGATGTACTTCAAAGACACCTTGACAAGATAGTTAGGTGGATGCAAGATTGGAAAATCAAGTTAAGTGAACAAAAATCCATCCATGTTGTATTCACGCTTCGACCTATCGACGTGAATCATAATATATACATAAATAATGTTCAAGTACCTCTTGCTAGTTCAGCAAGGTATTTGGGCATTCATCTTGATTCACGATTAACATGGAAAACACATGTTAAGCAAAAGAAACACCAGTTACAGCTCAAAATGAATCAGATGCACTGGTTAATTGGTAGAAAGTCACCTCTAAATTTGTACAGCAAGAGGTTACTTTATCAAACTATTCTACGACCCATCTGGACATATGGAGTTCAAGTGTGGGGCTGTGCTTCTGCTTCCAACAGAGCCATCATTCAGCGTCAACAGAATAAAATTCTTCGGACGCTGGTTAACGCACGATGGTTCCAGCGGAACGCTAATATTCATTGTGATCTGAAGATTCAACAGGTTGATGACGTCGTTCACAACTTTGCAGTCAAACATGAACAGAGACTGCATGGTCACACAAATAAAGAAGCTATTCGATTACTGGATACTTCAAATGATGTGAGACGCCTTAAGCGAACACATCCAGTAGACCTAGTTCATAGATAAATAATAATTATAGTTTTATTGAACACGATTTTCATAATTAATATTTAGTTAGTATTAGTGGAAACTGATCACTGGATCAGCATACACAACATGTTAAACGATCAAAGTCACTAATTATTTAACCTATAGGTTAAGATTGTAGTTGTGTAACTGCCTTCCTAAAAGGCAGTATATTAAAAAAAAAAAAATTCTTTTGTGGTAAGACTCCATGTTCCAGCTCCGTACGTTAGAACTGGCACCGCTACTATGTTTTTTAAGCTATTCGGTATTTATTTATTTATAAAAACGCTTCTTAATTTCCGGAATGATATGCGGGCAAAAGATGTCCTCCTTTTATTTGAACTAACGTTGTTCAGGACAGGGGTTTTTTTTTTAAATTGGTACGAAGCTCCCTTTGAATTTTTTAAATAGAAAAACTACAAGTACCTAACTTTAAAACAATTACACGCCTATTAAGAAAAAATTGCAATTGTATAATTTTTACACATTTCAATTTCTTCTTCTCGTTGTACCCATATCTTCGATAGATGTTGGTGATTATCCGTTTGATTCCCGATCTGTCAGGCTTCTGTGTTGAAACCTGTCCATTCCTTCGTGTTTTCAAAGCTGATTTTCCTTCTTCTACCTCCTTCCCATTTTCCTTCAACGATCATTTCCAGTATGTCATATCTTCCATTTCTGAGGACATGACCGAGATAGGCTCTCTATATAATAGTCGCTGGTTCTAGTTTTTTTATTTAATCGCTGCAAAGTCCTTGTATACGAAACCTTATCCGTCCGTGATAACAGTAACAGCCTTCGATAAAGCTACATCTGTAAAGCATTCAGTTTATTTGTCGTCAATTTTTTTAATTGGCCAGGCTTCTACTTCATGTAGCAGTACGGACAATACATAACATTTAACCAGCCTACATTTTGTTATCCATTTAAGTTTTCCCCATTTTCAATAACACGGCCCTTGTTTGTTCAATTCTGATCTTTATTTCATAATCTAACGCAAAAGTATTTAAATGTATTAGTTTGATGAATATTTTTATTATTAATTTCGATTGATACATTCAGGGCTTCAGTTTTCTCACAATTTATCAACATGCCCATTTTTACTGATTCCGCATTAACCCTATTTACCATCCGTTGAAGTTCGTGATTGTTGTCTGCGCAATTAAGATCGTGTCATCGGCATGACGTGAATTGTGAATCCCGTAATCATTCACATTTACGCCACCTATGTGTTCAGATAGTGCCTTCTGAGAAATATCTTTACAGAGTGCAGGTTAAAAAACAGTGGCGATGCACGTCTATCTCAGCCTTCCTTATTGAGATTTTCGAACAATATTAAAAATTTAGTAGTAATAAATAGAGCACGTCGTCGCCTAAATAATATCATTTATTTATTAGTCGCGACTTCGTTTTACTTCATGACACCTGATTGCAATCCAAATTTGCAAAAAACCGATAGGTCGAAGAGGCAAACTTGAACAACAATTAAACGTACAACTCTCCACGTACCGTATCTTTTAGGTTTCGAGCAATTTCCATCGTCCGCTTTTTTCGAAATTAACACACGTATGCGAAACCGCCGCGACACATTTACATACACATCATCACCTCCTAAGAATTCATTAAAAACAAACACGCGAGAAATACGTTTTGCATATCGTCCGATATTCCGGCGCAAAAAATATTAACGATAATAATAATAATAATAATTCATTTCGCATTCAATTTAATACTTTCGTAATGACGTACTAAACTATATGAACATAAAGCCAGGACGATACGCGTTACTCGAATGAAAAAAGTATTATGTGATTAAAAAACATATACAATAAAATTAAATCGAATTTATTTCGGGGCCTAGTTATACATTTTACATTGAAATTCCTTAGATGAAATAATCTATGCGCATCAGCATTGCTCGAATGACCGCTTAAATATTTATGTATACGCGCTTTGCACATATAGAGTTACCACCCAGAAGATGTGACGGTTTTACTTTTTGAATAGCGCATTTGGGTAACACTGCTACAACACAAACCGCGTTTAGTGTACAGTACACGAGAGAGATTGGTTTTTGTTCAAGGTGCCACAAATAAACTGATTGTACCTCCGGTATGAAATTGATTAAATCAGTTCAATTTTATCATTCACAGCTGTTCTTACTTTTTGAATAAAAACTTTTGACACAAATTTCGATATTTGTTTAAGGGGAAAAAGTCAATACACTTCTTTATATCTCTGTTACCTTTTAATCTTTACTAATCGCAATTAGCAATAATAATAATAGATTAATAGATAATAACAATTGCGCACTTTAATATATATTGACGTATCAGCTATTTGTTCGTTGCCGAGCGTCGTGACTGGCTATTGCACGTTTATCTTTTACGTACAAATCGGCTAGCATTCAAGGCACTATTTAATATGCAACACAAATGCGCGCGCATATAATGTTATACACGGACTGGACAATATTTTAGAGAATTTAGGGAACAGAAACAATTTTGACAGTGGCTGAAAAAAATTAAATTATCATAATTATAATATATAATTCATAATACTACTTTGGATCAAAGACAAAATAAACACTCGAGAACAACACGAAAAAGGGAACCTTGTACAACTGTAAGAATTAGCCTTATTATAAATTTAACAAAAAAAAAAATAAAAAATTTTTAATAACAAGCAATCAAACAATCTATCAATCAATCAAACAATCTATCAATCAATCAATCGATATTTTTCTGAAAAATAAAGCTGTAAAAGTAAAATTTAGATATACAACGCTCACAAATGCGCATAGCGACGGGTAAATCTGATATAAATTAAAATTTTAGTCAGAGTTGTATAACGCAAGATTAATCAACAATACAAATAACTGATAAATATGAATATAAACAATACGTAAAAGCCGTTGTGCTAATTGATAATAGAAGGAGGGATGTGCATAATGTTTATATCATCGAATGAAGTTAAAAAATATCTACACATATACGAGGGTATATAACAAATAAATCCGTAAATTAAATGGTAATTATTAATGAAATAAAATTATTAAAATTAAAATGTTTTCTCTGATTACAATCAAAAAAGTCAGCTAACAAACTTACACGACAGTAAACGTATTTAAATTAAAAAATTTTTAATTTACGATAATAAACAGAATAAGGAAGGAACAGATAAACGAAGTAAAATTCATTTTTAAAAAAAAAAATCGTTATCAGTAAAATTTTGTACGCTGACCGCCAGTTGGATATTAATCAACTGATTTATAGTTTTGTTCGAGATAAAAGAGTAATAAAGATAAAATAGTAAATATTAAGCACGAGTAATACAAATAAAATAATAATATTAACTAAAAGAGTAATAAAATTAAATAATTAAACAAAAATTTATTTACTAAAAGTTCAAGTGCAAAGAAATAAATGCACGTTAATAAATCACCCATAAATACGCAATAATAATAATGATAATTTTAAGAATTTGAAATGTAGCGATTTTTAAAAATAAACAACAAAAAAGAAGTTAAAATTACTAAAATTGTTTTTTTATCTTTAAGAAAATATTTTCTTAATATTAAGTAAATATTAAAATATATATATATATATATCGAATGAAAAAATATTAATTTTGGACTACAATTCACAAAAATCAGCAAAATGAAAAACAGTATTAACAAAACAAACTATATTTATGAATAATACCGTTTTTCATGTTGCTACTTTTAGGAATTCTTAAATTAATACTTTTTCATTTTTATTTATTTTTCTAAATATCTACTTAATAATGAACAG
The DNA here is from genome assembly GCA_032883995.1 of Coronaproctus castanopsis. NCBI lineage: Eukaryota > Metazoa > Arthropoda > Insecta > Hemiptera > Monophlebidae > Coronaproctus > Coronaproctus castanopsis. The sequence goes on from CM065052.1 coordinate 245,741,311, forward strand.
CTGAAAAGCTTTGTGATTTTCTATAAAGAAAAAAAAATTAATGATTTTAACTTTTTGTTTATAATAATAATAATCAAATCAAATCAAATTTTATTTGTATTCGTTACAATTACAATCATAAATATAACGAAACTGATTAAAATTTGCATTAGGATACAAAGAAAACCGGCTATGCGCGCGCAAATGCTATAATTTATAAATTATAAAATATAGAATAATAATAATACTATAATTTCATTTCTTTCTTCGTACATGTTTATATTAAAATAACAATCGACAACATAAAACGCATATCAAACGACAATAAATAGCTTTAATAAAGACTGATTGGGCTACATTCACTAGAGGAAGGAGCAGAAGACTGGCTGTCGAACGTAAATTTATAATGCAGGATGATATCTCTTGATAAGCGCGTAATTAATACGATAATAATCAAGTTTACAATTATAAACGTCCACTAACGCGCAAATTTTCACGAATTGTGGACAACCCAATGAATATTTACGCGTGCAAAAGCTCTATATAATAGTAATAATAATAATAATAAGCAAATCAAATCTATTTTAATTTCAATACAATACACCAGTACATTTCGAAATAGAAGAAATATAAAATAAAAATTAATTACAAATCGAATACGAATAAAATAAAATAAAAAAAAATAAAACGGATAAATAAACATTGAGAAATTAATTAAAGTACTTAATAATAATAGTAATGGCATTAATTCATTCGATTGTTTATATGAAACTAAAATAAAGGGAATAAAACCGCCTACAACACTATGCGATGGCTGGATTATCATTATAATATTAATGTTTTAAATATTATCATTATAATATTAATGTTTTAAATATTATAATGCTGTTCGATTGTGTTTAAATTCGCTCTCGCTTATCGGTCAAAATTACACGTGTATATAACCGTATTTTTTGTAAAAGTTCGAATATCTGGTTTTATTTTAATTTAACTATTCGGCAGTAAAATCGGTATTTCAATTTATTAAGTTATAACATTTATTATTATTATTATTATTCGCTGCTCGTGTTTTCATCGGATCTGGTGAGATCGTTTTCATTTATTTGTAAACTATTGTATATTCTTATGTTTAGTGTGTAATTAATCGATTATTATAATGCCCTTTACGAAATGCGATAAGTGCGATAAAGCTTTGTCTAACAACGGCGATTTTATATCATGCGATAATTACGATAACGTATTATATTTCTCGAGTGTGCTGGTGTAAAATCATCTACGTGGAATCTACCGCTAAAAAGTCGGAATGGGTATGTACGAGTTGCCGGGAGGCGTACAAGTCGACAGACCCTAACTGAGGAGGCTGGTTCAGTCGAATCGGTTTTACTTTTAATTAAAGAAGAGTTAGCTGGCTTAAATAAGAAACATTGCAAGCTGATATAAGTTATAGTAATAAACATTTTGGAGATGCTTTAAATAAAATTAATAAATTAGCTGAAGAAAACACGAAATTGAAAGCAGAGAATGTAGAATTAAAGGACAGGTTATCTAAAAAATTAGAACAATATTCTCGTAGAAATAACATCATTCTAAGTAACGTACCATCTGCACCGAATGAAAGTATCGCCGATATTGTTTGCAAGGTTGGTGACGTTCTGGGTACTAATATAACTGAAAACGATATTGACCGTTGTCATAGATTACGTAAATCGCCTAAAGCATCCGGATATAGTTGTTAAATTTTGTAGACGTGGCACATTCGTTTTTGCGTAATAAAAATAAACATCAGCTGTCTCATAGACACTTCCGACTTTGTTGGAAATTCTACTAATGCACGGATATATATAAATGAGCATTTAACCGAGGATAATGCTAAACTACTTACTGCGGCGAAAATGTTAAGAAATCACGGCTTCAAGTATATTTGGAGCAAGGAAGGAAAAATATTTGTTCGCCGGGATGAGCAATCAAGAGTTATACTTATCAGTAGCGCCGAACAGATTCTTGATATTGCAAGAGATTCTGGTGAACGGATAAACATGTTGCGACTAATTATTCACACCAAATTCGGTGTTTGCTATTTTATGTTGGAATGTAATAAATACGATCGATATATTTTATTCGATATTTTTATTTTTACTCTACTTTAATGGTTTATTTGTTGAGGTGTATGAGTATAAATGAATTTTATAAATGTTTTGACAATTTGTATGGCAGGATATATGTAATATTTGAGAATATTTGTATATATGTGTACGAATGTATATGTATGCGTTTCTTGTGAATAACGATTACTTGCTGATCGGTTTTCACGTAATAAATCCATCTTAACATCAAAAATAAGTAACAACGAAATTAATACGTTAAATATACGTAGTTTAGGCATTTCGATGACCTGCTTGTATGGTTAAATAACTCCCACTCGACGTATAATAATTCTGACAGAAACATGGATTTATACTGAAGAAATCAACTTATACTCAATTCCAGGGTATACAGTTTTAGCTCAGTGCCGGGATATTAAAAGATCGGGTGGAGTGTTAATATATCTGTCTAATTCTTTGATGTATACTGCTGTTGAATATTCGCTTGTTACCTGCAATTTAGTTTGAAATTACATTTACAAAAATTTTGATGTCTGAATGTTTTTTGGTATTTATCGTTTTTGTGATTCTTCTGTTTCTGAGTTCAATGCTGAATTAGTTACTATATTAGGTTCTGTTGATAATTTTGCTATACTAGCTGGAGATATAAATATAAACCTGCTCGATGAATGGATTAATTATGATTACCTTGACGTGATGCATTCTAACGGGTTCTCCAGTATTATTAATGAACCAACCCGCTTTGATCCTCCTTCTTGTCTCGATCATATTTTTATTAGAGGTTTACTTATCGGTTCGTTGGGCTTAAGCATTTCGTATAACTTATTTCAGATCGATTTCAATTGCGCTATTAGTACTAAATTACTTTTTACTCCTGTTATTCGGAAATGTTTAGAGCCGGTTAATTTATATTTTGATAAAACCTTATTTCGAAGGAATCTGGACTCTATATATCCACTTTGTATATATCAGTAAGGCCGTTTTAGATGAAAAATTTAATTGGTTTATACATCAATTAACTGATGCTATAATATTGAGTAAACGTAAAAACAGATTAAATAGCTCACTTCGTAAGCGTTCACCGTGGGTAACTAAAGAAATTTTATGTTTAATTCGTGAGAAAGATTTAGCATATAATCCTTAAATGTTTATTTCCACAAAATAATGATTTAGCATCGAAGTATAAAATTATATCTAAAAATGTTATATACGAGGTGAGAGGAAGGCTAAAAAACGTTACTATTCCGCTTTACTTGATAAATGTTCCGATAAACAGAAAAATTACTGGTCTGTAGTCAATAAGGTTTTAGGGAATTCCGTTATTAAAGAGGTTACGGTTAATGATAGTAAAATATCTGTTCCTGGTAATGAATATTTGGTCGCCCAACATTTTAATAAATATTTCCGCGATAGTGTTGTAAACTTGTTGAACAAATTTTGTCCCGATCTAAACTCTATGGAGAATGTTTCTCCAGGTGAAATAGCATTAAGTTCATTTGCATTTATAGATTTTGTGGATGAGGATATTAGGTCAGCTAGTTCATCATTGGCTAATAAACCTTCATTTGGTTCTGACGGTTTGTCGATAACATTGATTAAAGATAGTATAATTTTTTTTATTTGTTCAATGAATCAATAAAATCTTGTGTATTTCCAGAAGTTTTAAAATCAGGTATATTGACGCCAGTCTTTAAATCCGGAATTAAATCAGACGTCTCAAACTATAGACCAAATATTGCCAACGATTTCGAAAATTTTTGAGAAGTGTGTAAAGAAAATATTGTTAAACTATTTGGATAAAAATAACTACTTCAGTGCGAACCAGTATGGCTTCTTAAAATGTAACGGTACAAACATGGCGTTATTTGATCATATTTCTTACATTACCGAATGTTTAAGTGATGGAAAGTCAGTGGTTGCAGTATATCTTGATATACGCAAAGCCTTTGATACTGTGAATCATTCTATTTTATTAAACAAATTACACGCTTGTGGAGTGCGAGGGTTTTTGTATAGTTGGTTTAAATCTTATCTTAGTAATAGATCCTACATAACGAAATTGAATAATGTATGTAGCGATAGTCTAGTTCCCTCAGGGTAGTGTTCTCGGTCCGTATTTATTTTTAATTTATATTAATGATTTATGTAATTTGAAACTCTACGGTAGAATTTTCAGTTATGCGGACGACACCGTTTTAGTGGCGGATTCCCGTTATGCGCATATTTTAGAAAACTTAGTTCAAAAAGATATTGATTGTATCACAAAATGGTTGAATAATAATGGATTAGTTTTAAATATGAGTAAGACTAAATATATGATTTACACATTTCAGCCATATTATACTGATAATAGTTTATCTATATTTATAAATAATAATCCCGTGGAGAGGGTTCATAAAATAAAGTATCTTGGATTGGTGTTTGATAGTAAATTGACATGGCGTGCGCACTATGCGTACGTAGTTAAGAAAGCGAGGAGGTTAAATTATTTGTTTTATTATTTAAATCAATATTTTTCCAATAAACATTTACATCGTTTGTATCTTACATTATATCAACCAGTCATTACTTATGGAATTATGCATTGGAGAAATGCTGCGAGATCATATATGCGTTCGTTGTCAGTGCTACAAAATGCTATATTCAAATTAATATGCCGAGGTTATAACAAGTTCCCTTGCAATCTAACAATGTTAAATATTCGAGAGCTGTACGAGGTGCAGTTGTTGGATTTTGTTTTCCAGTTTCGTTCAAGGTTCTCCATTGGTATTAAAACAGGAAAAAGTAGAACGTGCTCAGTTGAATTCGCTACAGTGCGAAAATTTACAAAGCATCATTGTCGGATACAGTCGTCATATATGGGAATTGTTTAATATTTTGACACCCCAATTGAAAATTGTACTAAAAAATTATAAACGACGCCGCAAGCCCTTAATACGTTATATTATTAGTAAGAGATAACTGTGAAAATTATACTTCTAAATAAGTTTGATTAATATGTGCGTTGGTATGTCTGCATGATGTGGTGTATGCGAATATGTGTGTACACGTACCTGATGCATGTACGTATATATGTGCGTACGGGTATATGTGTATTCACATGTAGTTGTGTATATATATGTATGTATATTTATTTGTGAATAATGATATGTAAATATGTGTACAAGTGCATTTGTTGTGTATAGGTGTATATATGATTAAAATGAAATATTCTCATATTAATACTTTTGCTTATTTATATGTATGTATGTATATATGTGTAGTATGTATATATATGTGTAGTATGTATGTATATATTATGTATGCGTATATACGTGTATATGTATATATATATTACCTTATGTAATGTTTACCTATTGTATACGGTCGTTCGTTTTTATTTTTACTTTTTATTTTTGTAAAGTATATCGATAATTTATAATTTATTTTCCATAATTAATTTTGTTTAATAACGATGTAATAAATTAAGACAATCGAATTTGTTATTATACATGAATTTATTTTCCGCTGATCGCGTAGATAATGCGCATTTGGCGGATTTTATTATTAACTTATTTTCTTGTTTCTGGTAAATGTAAAAAACAAATAAATTGAATTTGAAATTGAAAAAATTTATAACGATCGAAATATTTATCCGAACTTAATTATTAGTAATCCACATAGCCTTTATATAAACAGTTAATCACAACACCTGCAAAGGACTGAAAAATTTATCCATGCTACAAAATACAGCAGGTTTTGATGAATGTTAATTGTTCTTTTAAATTTTCATGATTAATTAGTCGAAACTGTCATCGTTTAACACTTTTCTCGTCTTTGCAGCAGATGCATTTAGTTAATAGTTTCCTTCGTCTTCTTTTGTAATTAATTAGGCTAATTTTTAGTTCTCTAGCCAATTGTACTCCACTGCTCCGGCATAAATTGCCTGCAACCTCATTCTTGTTTTATTATAATGATGAACTATCGCCTTGGTTGTACCTCCTGACCGTGTCTTTTCATTTTATCCATTAATACGCCAAACTTATTACCAGTTTTGAGAACAAACTGGAGCAAAACCAACGTATATAAATCTAGTTTATTTTCTACATTCAAATTCTCATTCATGATTATTCTCTTTAAGACGTGTTTTTGTAAAATTTCAGTCGGTTTAATCTCGACATCCCAATCCAATCTTGCATACGTTAAGACCGGTTGATATATAAATACGTCTTAAATGGTTGAGTGGAAAGTGTCGTTTTAGATAGTAGAAGAGCTAATTCAATTTTCTTAATTTTTTAGAAATATAAAACGAATGAGTATTCCATGATAATTTACTGTTTATTTGAACCCATAGGTAATTAATATAATCTACTCCGTGTGTAACTTGTTATATTTACCTAGTGATATTTCAGTTTTATTCCAAATCCTGAAATCTTGATTTGTATATATTATATATTTAGTTTTAGTGGCATTAACCATTAACATATTATCTTGTAGCCAGTTTAGAACGTTGTTCACATTACGCTGTGCAAAATCTTGAAGTCTATCGGGAAATCTTGAATCAAGAGCAAGTACGGTATCGCTAAATATTTTCCCATCAACAACTAAGTTGCATAAGTGCCATTTACATAGATTAAGAATAGATACGGACCAACTACCTTGCGGTAATACCGACATCATTTGTACATTACTTTTCACTGTATTCATTGTTTATTTTGACGACATATCTCCTGTTCTCAAGATAACTCCTAAACCAGTTATATATAAAATCCGTGAATCCACAATTATACAATTTTCTAAGAAGAATTTTGTGATCAATTATATCAAAAACTTTAAATCGAAATATACTGATATGACGGATCTACCTTCTTCATATGTATGATAATGATGATGATGATGATAATAATAATAATAATAATAATAATAATAATAATAATAATAATAATAATAATAATAATAATGGTAAATGGAAAAAAATTGCTGAATTATTAAATTGAATAAAGTTATACGCCCAAACGCACAATGACTTGTATCCGTACAAAGCGCATAGCGACGATGAAACAACTAATATCGTACCGTTGGAAATAATAAAGGTAATATCGACGACGGGTATGAGGAAATTTTTGAAATTTTCGGAATTTTTCAAAATTCATAAGCCAGGAGCAGAAAGAGAAAAGCATCCTAACTCCCAAGAATGTGAAAGGACCACCCTAAACGCGTCCAAATAGCTGGGACATTCGACCATTTCAACCTCTATCCGTTATTTCATTCCTTACAATATGCTATGCAGGAATCGTAAACGCGCATTTTCTTTTATTGTCTTCGATCAGCCGTTAAAATTTTCAACGACCTATATCAAAAAGTTGTCTAATAAAATTCTTTACACGCACGTGTCGATCGTAAATAAGATAACTTACAACATTTTAATATGGGGCATTTTTTTTTATCACAGTCGCTATCTTCTTGCTTTATATATACATAATACGAAATATAAATATATTTTGGACACGTTGATAAATACACACAAACGCACAAATATATATATATATATATATATATATATATATACACATATATATAGAAATTCTTTATTGAGGATTGTAATTTAAAAAAAAATATGATTTCTAAAGAATATTTTAACGAAAAACATTAGCTATAAAAATAGACGGACGTTTTGTACTTTTTGTAATTTAATATAAAATTTGTTAAAGCTAATTAAAAAATTAGTTATTTCGCTAGTAATCGGAAGTGGGAATAACATTTTAGGTTGTTATCTAGTATTACGACTAAGTATTTAATTTGACTAATCGCGCTAATATTTAATCCGTGTTGCGCTAAATGTAATCCTTTATGCGTTAAATTTCCGTTAAACAACGCATAGACTCCGAATCATTTATATTTAAATTATATCGTTTAAATCTAATTAGAGAATTCCGTATGAACGTGGAAAATTTTATTTCTTAATGCGTTTAAAAAACCTGCTATTAATCACTATTGCGATATCATCTACAAATGTAAATTCATATTGTTTAGGAATTTGATATATTTGCGAGAAAACTATGTTCCTAAAACAGGACCATAGTGGTTTCCAGTTTAACGATTACATCGCGTTAACATTTAGAATTACACTTATGTAATGCAGTTTTGCGCATAGTCGGATATTTCGATTATACACAGTATCGTGGTTTTAATTATTTTGCTTGATTCGATAACCATGATTATTAGTTACTATTTATTATTGTAAATCAATTATTTATTTAATCGAATAGATGAAAACTTACGCTCGTCAACCGATAAGGTTCGATAACACGACGACGTTGAAACATAATTGACGGCGAAAATTGATTAGTCCGTTCGTCATCGGCTGGCGATCGATCGATCGCGATATCGATATCGATCATCAATATCAATATCGATCGTTAGAAAACTAATCAAGTACAAAGTAACGCGATTTATAATAACGTAAACTCTGGCTATCCGTATAGATAGATGAGATAATCGTAATATGGATACGTGCGAATAGGACCGCACCGTCGGCCGAAATAGAACCGTGGCTCGAAATCCGTGTCGATTCTCTACCGTCACCCGGCGTTTTAATCATCGTCATTATTTCTTGGAAGGTTTTTTTCTTCTACTTTTTGAAAACGTTAAAAATCCTCATTAAAGCCGCCAGCAGGATCTAACACGATAGTAATAGCAAAACTTTCGCTATTTATAACAGATAAAAAAGCGTCGTCGTTATTAAAGAGTAAGCGAATACAGGTTATAGTTTTTAGAAGGTCGTCGTTAAAAGCCTTCGTTAACCGTTTAAAGAAGGTACACCGTGCTGCTCTAACCGTTATCATCGGGTTTTCTGACGAAAATTGCGCAACAACAACAAATAGAACCAACCAGTAAAACTATTTCGAAACCTTTTCCAAGTATTTTTATCACATAATATACCCTGCCTTATTATTTAATATATATATATTTCAGTATTATTTTTACCATTATTGAAAGATAATCTTTCACGGAAGAGCGTCAGACGGGAGACCAAAAAAAAAAAAAAAAAGCTATTTGCAAATAGATACGCATCGGTCGGTCATTCTGAAATAACCAGGCCAATCGTAATTCCCGGTTAAGCTTATAAAGGTCCCGCCCACGCCGAACTTACGTAAAAAAAGAAAAGAAAATAATAGAAATTATTTAAAAATAAAAATTTTAAAAATTTAAAAATATCATCGCGGTATCTCGAGAAACGGTAATAAAATAAATTTGTTTAAAAGTACGGAAAATAGATAAGCCAGGGGAAAAAACAAGATTAACGTGTTGTTGTCAATGTTAAATTCACGAAATCTGACGTCAAAAACCAGTATTTACTATTTGGTTTTTAGTTTGTTTTTTTTTTTTTAGTAGATTTCAGTTTGATGGAAATTTCGTTTTAACAAATTTTCAACTCGTCCGAATCTTCGTCTATAAGTAATCGTAATAATAACATCAATAATAATAATAATAATAATAATATCCTGAATGTCGAGTAACGATTACTTCGAATTAGTATTTTATTTTTTGAAAACCAAATCAATAATTAAAAGATGAAAATTATCCCAAAAGGTTTGTCGAATTCGAAAAACAAATTTTTAAAATCTTATCGGAAAACGCTGTCACGATGTAATCTAAGTAATCATACAGAGTCACCTTTATTTTTAGAAAATAAATCAATAATAAAAGTTCAAAAAATGAAATTTAACTGGAATACAAGAAAAAGTGATATATATATATATATATATATATATATATATATATATATATATATATATATATATATATATATATAAACAATTTCGTGCATACTGATAACTAGGTAAAAACGGCCGTAGTCATAAATATTTTTGAGACCGTATATAATAAACTATATAGATAGTTGTCACATACGTTAATAGGTCATCAATACTCTTGAGTTTGTTTAAAATAAACTAGGATTGGTGACCACGCGTTCGCAATGTGGCTACCAACCAACAAGGAGAAAATTGTTCATTACATTTGTATTTATCACCAATACACACACACACACATATATATATACACATACGCAAAATCATGTTTAAACAATATCCTTATATTCATATATATTATATAACAGCTCGCTTATTATTTGTATTTTTAATTAAAAATTTTATATTCGCCGACGCGCGAAATGTTTGTTGGGTTTGAAACCACCTTTAAAAATTTTGTTTGCAAACATCCCAGTGGTTACAACTTGAAACCATCCTATTTATAATTGCTGCAGAGCTATCTGTATTAATAAAAACAACTTTTAATTTTCCTAATACGAGTCTAGCGATTATTTATAGATAGTTGTTTACACTGAAATGTATAGCGCAATATATTGGTATTTTTCTGATTTTTATGTTTTTATTTATTTTTTTTTTCATTTTTCAATGGGTTTTTCTTGGTAATTTTTCACTTTCCACTTTTACAAGTATTTTACGATATCGTTTGGTAAGTAATTGTAATAACATACAAGATATAATCGGGTTTTATATTATGCTGGGTTACAGCATTCCGTAATGTGTATTTGATTTACTTTGAAATATTAGCGATATATAATAATGATTATTTTTTTAATTGTTTTTCTGTCCGAGATAAAATGGTAAAGGGATGTATAGAAAAATTGTAACGTAATACCTCGAGACTAAAACTAATTTGTGGTTTTTCACATTTATGTGTCTAGTGAGATTTCATGGTGAAAATGGATAACGTTTTAATTAGAACAAAATTTTTACGATATTTAAAAATTAAGTGCGTTAATAAATATATAATAACGTAATCGATTATTTTAAAATATATATTATATATTAAAAATTAATATATTCCGCCTCGAAAAACTAATTGGTGGTTTTTCACATTGATGACCCTACGAGGAACAATAATTTCATAGATACACACCACTCCATAAATATTAAAAATTAATACTTTGAACGTGAAAAAACCTAAGCATGTAAATCACCAGTAAGATCGACATCTCGTACAATGTTATATCCCAGTCATTTCTAATATATATATATACGATACGGAAACTTGTTCCGACATTTAGCAGCCTTTTCGAAATATATCGTCGCAGGCTTAAAATTTCTTACCGCGATGGTATTATTATAAGTGAAAGAAGAGATACACGAATGACTAATATAACAGCGATATAATATTAGACGAGATAATCTTCAAAGTTCGAAAGGAGATGACGTAAAAAGAAAGACTAAGATTATTCAGAATAGTCTGATTTATGTATATTGCCGAAATGTTGACTAGTTATGTGCGATTGTATGGCTATCCGGTACTACTCTACGATACAGAAATTTTGATTTCTGCGCTTGAAAAGAAGATCGAAGCGTTGGGAATATATATATATATATATATATATATATATATATATATATATATATATATATATTTATATATCGCCATTTTTTTGAAAATTTCATGAAGAAATTAAGAAATCGATACAGATGTGCTGCGAAAAATTTCAAAGCAAATAGAACCGCTGGATACGATGCAGCACAAAATTAAAATATAACGGTCATATAGACGTACGGAAAGGTATTATTGTTACTCAACTTATCCCCCGAATGGTGTCATCGAGAAACAAGGAAAGCCGAAAAGCAGAAAATTTACAAGACACGCGCAGAGTTAGCACAGGTGCCCAACGACAAAGACACGGAACAGCTATGCTGATCGCCAAACTTCGGTCGGAGAAAAAGAAGTCCGAGAGTTCACTTTGGCATTAGTATTAACCTAACATTTGCTACGAACAACTTTCAAATTTATTTTACATTATATACATTTTTAAGTAACCTCGATATATATATATATATATATATATATATAACGTATAATTATTAAATATTACTCCATATTATTGTATATCATCATTTCTGAATAAACTCTAAAAGCTCATGTATATTTTAAAAAACCCGGTAATTCTTGAAACTACAACTAAATCGCTCGAATAAGCTCGTGTATTCCGACGTTTTGATTTACTCTAAGTAGTACTCCGCTAAATCATTAAGACAGATTATTTATTTCGTTATGTTTTCTCACAATTTTCCAAAGCATATTCATATATATATATATATATATATATATATATATATATATATATATAAAAAATCAGCGGGATTGTCATTATATTCATTATTGCGATGTACCAACATTACAAATCGCATCGTTTAGCGCACAGTACTGTAGAAGTGAAATATCCGGCAAAGCTACTTTATTAAGAAATTGTATTACAGAAGGAGGATCGTAAGCCGTGTTATAATTAATGCTGTAATCGTGTTTTAAAATAAAAAAAAAACTGTCGGAATAAATACCTGTAAAAAAAACACCTCCTAAATGTTTTATTCTAATCTACACCAACTTGGAAAGAACATAACGATAAGAAAACAACAAAATAACATAGTAATTTACTCGACGACGTCAATGGGAAAATGTAACAAGATGGCGAATTATCCACTAACGGTGTCGTCAGTGACACGCGGAACAAGTACATTACTGTGTAAAATAGGTAGTACGTCATTTCTCGGAAAAACCACGTTTCTTTTGCATATATCCGATCTCTAGAATACAAAATGGATCTCCCTCTATGGCACACACATATTATATATATATATATATATATGCATGGATGTTGTTCCAAAAATTATTGAACCTGAAAGATATATACCACGAGTAGAGAAAATAAAATTGTTGGAAAAATGACAATTAATGGATATAGAGAGAAATATTGACATCGTCCGGTAGTTTGTAATCATTGGTAGAACTCTACTTCTTTCAGTACTTTGTGTGGTTATACGGGTTATTGCTAAGGGTTCACTGCACCTTTCGCACGATGCCTAATGTATAGGATCGTGTAAATTTCTCGAATAGTTTAGTGTCGTTTAGGGCATTGGCGTGTTTCGACACGCGTCACGGGTCGTTTGTAGGCTAGAACAGCGTTAGTGTGTAAACGAAGGGCGTGTACGATCAGGTAATTTGTCGAACGAATAATCTTTATCGGTTGTTATCAACGAATTATAGAGATGCCGACCGGGAGCTGGGAAAATTTCTTCCGTCAAAAATCTACACACTTGATCGTTTGCGCTTCATCTATCGGATTGCACGTGAAGTTTGCGCATCCCGAAATATCTGCAATCTTTGCTTCTCACTAGTAAGTGATCCCGAGCCAAGGTTTCATTGAATGACGATTACATCGATTTAGTATTAATTAGTTTAGGGAGTTAACAAATCCGTAAATCCTGAATTACGTCGCTATTTTAATATTATCCGTAGTTTATACTGGGCTCGATTGGACGTTTTGTTATAAAAACGTCTCGTTTCCTGAAATACCGACACAAACTGGAATTCCAGATCACATACAGAGAGATTTGCAAAATTGTTTATACGTTTACAGATGGATTTTGCGAATATCACTGGATCGAACACCAGCATTTTATCGCAATTACAGTAGAATCGGTGATTAATCGTTTTCAACGATGATCATTTTCAGTGCTTGAAACATAGTTCTCCGATATTTGCACTGGTTTTTTTTTTTTTTTTTTTTACTTATATTACTACTGTACAACGTAGTATTAAAACCTGTATGGCTATACGCAGTGGAGCTGTGGGGCTGTGCGTCCAAAAGCAAAGTAAACAAAATTCAGACGTATCAAAACAGGGTATTACGTGCAATTGTAGGAGCACCGTGGTACGTCTCAAACCGTACGCTACATGTAGATCTAAATATAAAGTACATAAACGAGGTAATTCAAGAAGCGATTCAAAAACATATGGAGACTACAATACCACACAAATCCACTAGCAGATAGTTTGTTGAAGAAACCAACAAAGGCCAAAAGATTGAAAAGAAGAACGATGATGGATTGGATATAGCCTATAGCCATTTCAAAATAAATTGAGACCTTGCTAATGGGCATATTCTCAAGAAATCAAGTGCGTTCTCAAGAGACAACATCCAGTTGATGACATAAAATTGTCAGTACCTGATAAGAAGAGGATTTAAAAAAAAAAAACAAAAACTTATTTTTAGACTATAATGGTTTACTACGCTACATTATTTCTCGGACGTATTATATTTATTTATATATATATATATATATATATATATATATATATATATAATATTAGTTACACGACGCTTATGGTTATTCCTGAATTTAGAGGGGCAAATTACTAATGCTCTCGCGACTATTAGTTAATTTCCGCGTAATTATGTACAAGTTTATAACTTTTATCGGAATATTCTCAAATAACGAATTAAACAGCTGGTTAATCGTCTGAAAATCAACTCGATCTACGTGTCGTCTTCTTATCATCATTATATGTAGTAAACAGCAGCTGGCACGTCTCGTTCGTTAAGCGCGAATAAAACTTGTAAAATAAAATTAAAATAAATACGTAAAAACATACAATTAAAAAAAAAACTATTATCACACGCAAATTGATTAATGAAAATCGTCTGTAGTTAATTCCATCATCCGACACTAGGCACTGTTCTGTTTTACAACCGATTAACCATTTACAGAACGCTACTAATATTAATCGCTTCATAAATGCGGGTAATACACGGAATTAATATTTAAAAAGAAAAAAAAAACTTTTTATTAAAAAGGAAAACATTATTATTACATTAAACGCGATACAAATAACATTTATTAATAACTGTCGTAGTTTCTTTCGTTATTATTATTATTACTAATAACCGTTTTACTCTATCGGAATTAAAAACATATAATCTTTTAATTGGTTTTTAAAAAATGTTCTGCCTTAATATTAAATTTGTATTCGCGCCCGAGAGTCAAAATCTACGCACTACGATCGCGCAAATGATTAAAGTAGAAATTTTCGAAAATGTGATCGTGGCATCGGTTAAATAATATACGAATTTAAATACTCGTAATAAACATCGGAATTCTTATAGCGTTATAAATGACAAATTTTTAATAAATTACAAATTTTTAATAAATTACAAATTTTTAAGAAATTACAAATTTTTAAGAAATTACAAATTTTTAAGAAATTACAAATTTTTAATAAATTACAAATTTTTAATAAATTACAAATTTTTAAGAAATTACAAATTTTTAATAAATTACAAATTTTTAAGAAATTACAAATTTTTAATAAATTACAAATTTTAATATTTTCGTAGTAAGTAACGCGATAAATAAATTGGGGAAAACAATAATCGCTAGTTACGAATAAAAGGGAATATACAAAATATCAATCACTGTATGTCCATTATATAAGATACTTTATTGCCACAAAACAAATGGCTATTAAAAGACACTCTCGGTTGATGTTTCAATTCTAAAAAGATTTATATAACACGTCAAAAATTATCTATACATCTAAAAATCAGCTTACACGCAAAATATTACTTCATATTTTCACATTCTCGAGTGTCGTTCTCTTTAACGACTTTATCAAAATATGTATAATTTTATGGGGGGGGATGTGTGACGGAAAGAGTCAACGGAATTATGACATTATTTTTATTATACTAATAAACCGTAAAACAGGAGTTACAATAAAATCTGCCTGAATTTATCTTTTATTATTCAAATTGATTATTATTATTTATTTACAATAGTTGGGCTTAAGTCTAATAACCAAAATTACGCGTTGTGTGCACTGTTAAAAATTCAAAACAAAAAAAAAAGCAAGTTCAAAAATGAAAAGAAAAAAAGGAAAAACGACTTAAAGACTTATTTTAGAAATAAAGACGTAGGTGGCCAGAGCCGTGAGGATATCGTTGTTATTCAGGGCCAATAAGTAAGTCACCGAGTGTGATTTTTTTTGATAAACTGGAATACAAATCACAAGCAAACATCACATGATTAGCATCGGCTATATTTCCCGCATGCACTGGGCAGCATAAAGAATTGATGTTTTACATTTTATTCGATTTACAGAGGTACAATACACTGCACAGTTTAGGCTTAATCGGTGTACTATTATAAATTCCCAGATGAAACAACGCACATACGTATAACTGAGATCAAGCTCGTAGAAACCTGTGTAGAACAAATTTTAATTAAATGTTCAGTTTATTCCGTACCAGCTTAGTGGTTATGTAAAAAAAAAAAATTATGTACGTTACTTTATCGTCTAAAGAAATTTTCGATAAATTTTTAGACAACCAGCGATCACGTAACAAGACCATTCGATCGATTAAATTCGATAGGAATTATTATTATTATAGACTCGGACGATAAGTAATTCCCAAAATGTTATCCTCTCGGCATCTCCGGAAATGCAATAGTAGCGATACAAAAAAAAGTTAACCTCTCTCTCACCTTAACTGGTATATGAGTGGGGGCAAAAGAAAAGAAAAACTATGTAATGGAAATTAAACATAAAAACAAAACTACTAAAGAAGTAGAGCAAAAAAATTGTGAAAGTTTAAAGTTATCTTAAAACAGCAAAATTCTTTGATGCAAACTCCTGAAATTACTGGGATGAAATTATGAAAGGGAAGGCCGGAAAAAGAATCGATTGAAACTATGGGACCAAACGATAATAAGTTGCCATGGCCAACATGGAAAACCCTGAATAGAATAAAAACCAGGACAAGAAGAACGATAAAGAACAGGAAAAAAGGAAAAATTGCACGTGACGACACAGGTGTGAATGTGGCATAAGATTCGGAGCACCTCCTACTAGCCAACTGGTTGTTAACTTCGCGATACAAAATGAAAGATATGATCAGTATAAACAGAATCTCGGATGAGGCGATTCGGATTGTTAAATATTTGGATGAAAAGAGAAATATAAGATGGAAAATATAAGTTTTTAAATTTTTTTCACATAGATTGAACTTAATCGCGAACATATCCACATAACATTAAAAAATTTCAAAGTAACCACATTTCGAGAACATTTTACACGCCATATATAATGTGTCAGTGTGTAACACTGTGTGTGTGTGTGTGTGTGATTTAAAGAAATTAGATGCTATCATATAGTTTCTTGAATATATATACATATGTAAATGTCAAACGGGAGGAAATTGATTTTTTTTTCGAAATATCTTTAAAATCGATTAATGTTTTAACTTGGAACTTTGTTAAATCTAGTTCGACGAGTTTATAATTTTCCACCGTGCCAGATTATCTACATCAGACTTACCGACGTACTGCTATATGGAATAACAATAATAACTATATCCTCTTTACCTTATATCATTCATTCACGACCCACACCTATCTTTACGCTATAAAACATACACTAATACAATACGTACGTACACACACGGCGCACACTTCCGTAAGAACGGAATAAATATTCGTAAAAATCGAATTAATAATTCGAGTTATCGAATCGGAAAGCAAAAAAAAAAAACATTAAATAAAAAATTAAATAACGATCGGTTTAAGATAACCTGACAAACCGGGTTGTACGATGATAATAATAATATAACAAGGCTCAACATCATCGAAAGATGAGAGTTCCATTATAGAATGTGACAAATTAGGAAGATACACTGAATCTTAACAAGTTTAAAATAAGAAAACCATTTCATACCTACCATGTACACGTCCAATTAATGAGAGATCCTCCACGCGTTCGCCGTCAAATATATATATATATAAAAATGAGCGTGCATACTTAGAGCGAGAAACCGGTTTTTTTTTGTAACTCAAGAAGATCGCAAGGATATGTCATATATATATATATATATATATATATATATATATATATATATATATATATATATAAAATGTAATTTAATGGAGAAAATAAAAAAGTAAGCCAAATTAAAAAAATAACATACACACATATATATATAATAAAAATCTTAGAATTTTTCTAGCACTCGGTGTAACTTAATACATTAGCAAGTAATAACGTATCTTCTATGATTATATAGCATCGTTCAATTTCATAATTACTGCAATTCGAGTATGAAAACTTTTTTTAAATAAGTAGGTGATAAGTTACTCATTCTTAAGATCAATTATTTGTTCGCTATATCCAAATTAAATCGTCTATTTAAGAAATTCCTCACACACCTTTACCGGGCCAAGAGCAATTGCGTATAAAAACAGTTGAAATAACGCGGTCTTAAATTAATCTATCCTGAATATATATATATATATATATATATATATATATATATATATATATATATATATATATAAAAATAAAATATTTATAACGGTCAAATTTCGCGTAAAACATGAAACACACTTCGGCTACATACTGTATCAACCTGCTGATGGATGTAGGCATTCCCGAAACATTTCCAACGTCTACTATATGGATCGTTTTGAATACAACTAATTCCTCTATTCATTTACCAATGTTCGACGAACATTTAACTTAGACACCTCGTTAAATTATACGAGAATAAAAATTCTAAGCTATTTGTTCGGGCAGTAGATCTTCTAAAATATGTTCTAAACATTATTAAGCAATTCCTTAATATATTCAAATGAACGAATCTTTATTCAAACGCTCGAAAACAATTTTTTTTCTCTAAAAAAAAAAAAAAAATGAAAAAGACATAACAAGGAATTCGCTTCTGCTTTTGAACCGGGTTGTAAGCGGGCAAATTTTCAATTGAAGAAAGTATATACGATTAAAACTCCGTTTTTAATCACGTCATTTTAAGACAGTTCTAAATTCGACTTGCATTATCAAAAAAACATAATTACTCCGAAAATTTGATAATCGGTGCAACTTGTTCAAAGGTTCGCGCGACATGTAAAATACAGCCGTGTTCGATAATGTGAAATATTGACGCACGATGAAAATGATGCTCCTGTTCAGAGTCGACTTTAACTAGTCCGTATAAATAAAGATGCAACGCGTAAGAAAGCGCTCCGTTATTGTATTAAAAAAAAAATAAATGTTATAAATTTATTCAAAAGAATTATTTTTAAAAAGCTCCGTTTTCACAAAAGGTACACGCGATGACAACAGTCCGTTACGTTACAAATGAACCGTTATTAATGAAACACAAAAAAATTCAAACACTTTATACTAAAACGACCGTATCGCCTATATACCATTTACTAATTTCAATCATGTTCGCGCTGCTGAAACTACTAATTTACTTATGAGCAACATATTTAACCTTATACATATGATGTTGTCGATTCGATTCATTTTTATGAAAAATCGATTCGTCAAAGTGAATGAGTTGGAGTTAATCAAGTTGATAGACAAAAATAAATACCAAGAAATGGTCGTAGTATTTCCTTGAACTACTATTCCCGGAGGATGACTCCTCAAAATCTAAATTGGAATTTGACCGACATTTAAAGAAAGATCAGATTCCCTAAAAGTGACCAAGTTTTTGAGTGGTGGCAACCGCACACCGAAAAATACCCAATAGTCAGCCAATTGGCTAAGAAACGTACGCGCATTTGAGGCATATCAGCCCCATCACAGAGAGTGTTTTCATCGGGAGGAAACATTCCTGTCTTTTGGCCAATAAGACAAAAAAATTGATATTTCTTTATCAAAATTTAAACTAATCATTAATAAAATATTGTTTTTCATATTTCAAATGTTAATACGTTCTAAGATTGTTTCATATGGTAATACTTTATTTTCAATTGATAAAGGTGACTTTTTATTTATTAATCAATACATGTTGCGGCATGTAAGTTTAATTATTATATAGGGTATTATATTAGTGAGTAATCACCATCTCTCGTTAACGTGAGAATATCTTTGTGTTAAGTACGACTTAATTACCAGTAAATACGAATGAGGCAGTTGGTCAGCTTGAACAACAGTCAAGTATGCCAAACCTTGTCGGACAAGCATTCTCAATGTCGAGAAAAATTGCAGCGCAATATTTATTTTCTTCAAAGCTTTTATTTATGATATCGACGATTCTATGTACTCCCTCTAATGTGCTATAGTGTGCTTTCTGAAACCAAACTGATAATCAGGCTATTACCCTTTTTTCTTCAAGAACAGAATTTATTCTTCCGAGTAAGATTTTTTTAAAAAGCTTAGTGAAAACTGACAATAAGCTAATGGGTCTATAAGAAGTCGTTTCATGCTGAGGTTTTCCCGGTTTTGGAATCATTATTACTGTGGTCGAATTTCCTTTCTATCGGAAAGTAGCCAGTTTGAAAGATTGCGTTGAAAATGCGCGTCAACAATATTACAGCTTTTGTTGTCATTTTCTTTATAATATTAACTGCGATGAGATCGTAGCTCGGTGCCTTCTTTGGGTTTAAATACTTTTGTATGACAGCCTTTACATCCATAGGAGATGTTAGTTTTATCGCGTATGACATCTGAAATGGAACATGCAAGTGATTTTCTATGTCTTTTTCATAACCTGGAATACTACTTGAATACGGTTCGTACACTTTTGATATCGGCAAATAATTTAGCTTTTTCTGGTCCGTTCCCAATTATTGCTGTACACTAAAAATTGTGATCCCTCTTTACATTTTTTGCTACCTTCCATAAATTATAATCCGTTGTCTGGGTCGGAGATAATTTAGTTATATATTCTTTAAATGCATCGTTTTGTTTCTAACAGCGTCTTTTTCAACTGCCGACATCTACAGTTATTACAATCTCGTTCGCGGATTTCAAAGTCAATATTCCTTTCGATAAACTGCTGGAACGCTTCCCAGTTGATGTTTCTGTTTGATAATGCTGGTTTTTGCGCTAAATGTATTGCTGCAGTGTGTAGATTTAGGATTTTAAGTGAATGGTCAGAAATATCATCCCAAAATGATTTTATATGCGTGTGATCCTTATTGTAGACGAAAAAAATCAAGTAGGTCTGGAATTTTTTCCTGTCAGATGGCCAGTATGTTACAACTCCATCTGACAAGCAATAGAGTTGATTTTTTCCGAAGGCATGTTCGCAGCTGCTTTACTCCAGGACTTGTAATTCTTGATCCATGCTTAGAATTGAAGTCTCTATCGGGTATGAATTTATTTCCTAATGTATTCAAATATTCATCAAATTTTGCTTCATCTACACTGTGTCTGTGGGGGGGACAGTAGACAGACGATATATTTTTTTTTCCAGCGAATGGTGCTTCAGAACATTTTTCAATTTATAATCACACGGACAAATTACGCGGATAAAACACCGATCGACGCCAAACCTTCTCCTTCCTAAAATTATTAGTTTGTAATATTTACATTAATCCATCGCAAAAGACCCTGAAAATATATAGTGCAACAAAAAAAAAAAAAAAAAAAAAAAAAAAACAAGGAAAATGTTTTACTCGAAATAAGTATTAAAAATTCTTACACACATGTTATATATGTGTGTGCGTGCGTGTGTGTGTGTGTATTCGTATACACGAAAGGAGGATAACGGTGTAAAAAAGATCAGATTTTTTTAAAAGAAAAATCGTGTTATTTTTCTAAGTACTTAACGATAGAAAAACACTAAAAATATTAAACACGAACGAAAAAAGAAGATGAAACTTGTAAATTCTGAAATATCATCAAGTTACATGGGCCTTTTTATTCCGCATTTACACGCAAATACAATACAATACGAATATAACAGTGTGTGTTTGTGTTGTGCCGCTTGCGTGTTTCCACATTATCGACACTTATTTCAAACGACGCGATATATGACTATAAAACAGGAAAACACACCTGCTACCTGTCGTCCCGCATTAAAATAATAATTATTTGTCGACAAATTAGTCATTTCTAATCGACTCTAATTCTAACGCTGGATCAACTTCTAAATTGCTTTAGAACTGGAATATTAACTCGGTAACGTACTTAAATTATATATATATATATATATATATATATAAATAAATAAAACACGTTCCCCATAAATAATTTCAGGCGGAGTAAACGAGATCCTCGTCAATGTCGCTTTATAGTTTACGAACTATAACTAGAGACGAGGTTTGAAAAAAAAAAAATTATGAAATTTATGTGTATTTTATTTAATTAATTTAATTATGTGTACATATATATATTTATACATACGTACGGATCAATCGGTGTCTCAGGCTTGGAACTGGTTCGCCACGATCATTCGAGTCCACCAGTTTTTCTGTTTCGTCGTGAGCCTTTCCAGTTCTATGTAGCTCTCGATATTCACTTCTTTCTCGATTGTGTCCGTCAGTATCTGTCTCGGTCTTTCTTTCGGCCGGCATACCGGTATTTTTCCTTCTATAATATAGGGTGACGACCCAGAGAAAACGGAGGGTTCGTTTTTTGAATAACTCAAAACCAAAATTTTTGAATGAAATTTTATTTAAAAGTAGATTAGCTGACAACCATTTGTGGAACACAATATCGTTCAGATAACCTCATTCAGTCTATGCAGCATTGTTGAAAGACTTTTTGAGCGTAGGTCGCTGAATTTTTGAATTTCTTCAGAAATTAGCAGTCAAATCTGGCGGGCGCGGCGGCCAAGCGAAATCCGTGTGACACGACAATATGCGGTTACCAAACGCTTCTTTCAGTATCGCGAGCGTTTCTACAGCGACACGTCGCACCATCTTATTGAAAACATGTACGGCCCAGATGATGACGACAATAAATACGACGACGAAGCGAAAATGAGTTTATCATCTCGATATAGCGGGTTCCGTTGACAGTGCCATGTGAAAAAATAAGGTCCCACTTCTCGCTCCAGAACAGACGGTTACTCGCTCGCTGTGTGGGCTTCTGTTCGATTGAATTAGGATTAGATTTGGATCCGTTGCGACAGTTCTGTTTGTTTACGAATGCGAATAGCTGATAATGAGCTTCATCGCTCATCGAAAGATTGTTTAATTCGATCTGTTTGTATTAAATTTTTTTCGGCGTCCTTTCAGAAAAGTTTTCGATGTGAACGGTCGTCGGTGCTTTTTAATTCCCGAGTTATTACCAGTTTATAAGGATGAAATTTTCAGTCTTCCAGCAATATACGGCGAACCGATTCCAGCCGATAGTTTTAAAGAACCAGCATGACAAAGATCAGATCGTTCGCGACTCCGACGAACTCGATAGATGTTTGTGAGGGATACGAAACGTTCTTTTTTTTTGTCCAGAACATTTTTTTTTATCCGTTGTAGAAATTGTCTTTAACTCATCTTTAACCGCGTAACTTTGAATTCTGTTCGAAACTCTCTCTGCACGGTCGTGATCGATTCCGCCGAAAATAACAACGTGGCAGTGTTACCAACTGCGCTATTCAAAAAACAAAACCGTCCCCGTCTTTGAAAACTTCTCGGCATTTGGAATTTCATCAACCGGGCGAAATTTTTAGTATTCGTCACCAGTACCAGGCTTCAAACGACTCAAATCTCGTCGCGTACACTGCTACAGCCGATATTTGTGACTTGACAATAATACAAAAAACAAAACAGTCCGTCTTTGAAAACTTCTCGGCATTTGAAATTTCATCAACCGGGCGAAATTTTTAGTATTCGTCACCAGTACCAGGCTTTAAACGACTCAAATCTCGTCGCGTACAGTGCTACAGCCCATATTTGTGACTTGGCAATAATACAAAAAACAAAATAGTCCGTCTTTGAAAACTTCTCGGCATTTGAAATTTCATCAACCGGCGAAATTTTTAGTATTCGTCACCAGTACCAGGCTTCAAACGACTCAATTTTTTTTCTCTTTGCATACACTACTACAGCTCATATGTGTGACTTGACAATAATACGTTTTCCTAATCCTATAGACAGTGTGTCCTGCGTTATTACATCTTTTTATATTTTGAACGCCTCTTTTTACCCATTAGCAATTTTTCGATTGGCTATAATATGCGTTTTTTAGTTATTACGCATTCTAAATACTTCAAGTATTTTACTTTTTCTAAACTTCTCCTTTGATATATATATATATATATATATATATATGTAATATAAACCGTGTCGTACAAATTTCTGGCATAGTTCAAAACAGAAACCACACAAACACGGCAATATAAATAATCCTGGCACGGGCACATATACATGCATGCGTGCAATATAATCAAACGGATATACCATTTTTACTCTAAGGTTTTAGTATGTTCCATTTCTTTTTTTTTTTTTTTATGAAATAATTAAATTCTCCTCTGACAAAAAATGGGAATTATTCTAGCGGCGGAATAATTATATTGCCCGATTTTACTCCGGATACATTCCGAGTACATATTTAAAGGATAAAAAATTATCAGATTCCTATCGAATTGTAAGTAGCAAAGAGCGTGAATCATTTTAATTAAATTTTCAGCAGTCACGGTTCAAATTGGAATAGTTTCTATAAATCTACCATTAAAACGTCCTTATTAATTATCAATTATAAACGTATATATTTCCTCTCCTATGTAGTAGACGTCTTTACGTAAACGCCTCGAAATAGTAATAACGTTAATAATAATTAATAATAATAATAATAATGACCAGCATCGATTACACAGAATTCTTTATGTGGCCGGGAAAAAATGTAAACCATCTCTAAGCGTTGTATATATTGCGCATATATATATATATATATATATATATATATATATAACCATCTCTAAGCGTTGTATATATTGCGCATATATATATATATATATATATATATATATATATATATATATATATATAATTATATCCCGTGAAACGAAACAACTAAATTATATGGCTTAATACGAGTTGTTAGGGTATGGGGGGGGTAACACATTCCAATGACGTGATTTTGAAAGAACAATATTCGTTGCAGGGATTATTTTTCTTTAATATGATTCTTTTCTGGTTTTACAGGAAATAATTTTACTCTCCAAATAGATATATATATATATATATATATATATAATGTATGTGTGTATATACACAAAACAAAACGATGTATGTAATAAATGTTCTCAATCACAAGCTAATTACCGTAAATGGTAGATGAAGGAATATCGTTTTCATTGGATTTTTAAGTGATGTAATATTTTCATATAAACTACCATTTTATAAAAGTCGATAAGAACTAATCACTCAATCAAAATTTTAATTTTAACCTAATAACAATAAATTTTAAAACACACGGTGTAACATTTAGGACGATATAACGACCAGATATTCTTCATTTCGAAATTTCGTGAATTCATTTCTAAGCTACATCATACATTATATATGCAATGTATATATATATATATGTATATTTTATATATATATATATATATATATATATATAGATAGATAGATAGATAGATAGATAGATAGATAGATAGATAGATAAATAGATGCAACCGGACCAGCCTCCCAAATTAAATTAACGTCGTTTTGAACTTCAACTTTACTCGATAAAAATAAAAAAACAAATTGAATATATTCAATTTTAGAAGGAAGCCAGGTAAAAATATGAAATATGTAACCTTTAAACTCGAACCGAATATGGAGAAGAGAAAGAGAGAGAGTAAGAGGGAAAAAAAGGAGTGGTTAAAGTTAAATATAGGAAATACGTAGCACAGACACCGTACATTATAAGCGCGAAACTTATTATAGTAATACACGCAGCTCTAGCTCTAGCACTAGCTAGATACGATAGCGCTAGAATAGTATGCTGACACGAGGTGATAGAGTAATGCAGAAGTATGAGTAGATGATAAAACAAGAAGCGCGAGGGGACCGAGCATTTACAGTATATATCGTAACTATACATTATCGCCTTGTAATGCAAACGAGACTGTCACCGTAGACCACCTCCCATTATTTTATTTTTTATTTTATTCTTATAATTATTATTATTATTATTATATTTATATTTTTTTTGCTATAAAGACGATAGTTGAAGAATCGAAAGAAAGAAAGAAAGACGTATACAATAACAACAGGCAAGAACGAATAATAATAAGGAACGGAAAAACTTTATCTAAAGCCACGCACACACACGACGACACGGAATAGCCGATAACCGGTCTTGTCTTCAGACTGTAGACAACTTTTTAAGAGTGTTAATCAACTAACATTACGTTTGATACTTGAAGTTGGACAAACAAAAATAAAAATAAAAGTAAAAATATAAGGGGAAAAAAAACTCGAACTCAAACAAGAAACAAAACAGGTAAGCTATGCCAAGCTGCCTCTGCCTACTACAATAGAAAACGGTCTGATAGGGTTGTAAAGGTAAGGCCGATAATAAGAAAACCCATTAACACCGACAAGACATGCAACAGTCGAACCGTAAGGAAATGAAAAAGAAAAAGACAGAAACTTAAAAGGAAGAACACTGTAGAGCGTACAGTGTACACGATAATAATAGCATTCGCGTTTATTTTATTTAAACGAGAGAAACGCTGTCTAGCCGCGTGTTAAATATTGTACAAATCTAAATTTCTGAACAAATCGTGCAATGGATCCCAGTAACTACTGAAAACGCAAGCTTGGGGTGGATTCGCGATTAAATTTGCCATTTTTAATTTTTTTTTTAAGTGAAAAAAGTGGAACTCGTTTCGTCGTAGAAAATTCCAAAAGTACAAAAGTGAATTGCAAGTTACTTTTTCGCATAATCCATCTTATTTTATCTATTTATATTGTTGTTGAGTATCCGAGACGCTAAAATATAAATGATTTTCCACGCGTTGATCAATTTAGTACTTCGTGTAAGTCCATCATATCTATAGTAGGCTTAGTGTGTGTACAATTGGACAGGTTCTGGTGATCTTGCTTTTCGGCCGCACTGACATCTATCATCGGTGCTTAACTTTTATCTGACATACACGGTTTGCATTTACTTTCCCACAGCCAGTATGTAAGGTAACCTGTTCAGAGTTCTCCATTGGGACCAATTTAATCGATTTTTTAGACGCAGTTTTTCCTTTGGTGACACCGGACTTTGAATTTTTCCATTGTACTTTCCGTGCGGTTCTCGCCCTATGTCACGTATACACACCATTATGCGTGAACGATTTCCGTGAAATCATTACTTTACTATAGTCTGTCCAAACAATGGGTGACGGACATCGACTTTAGTTCTTTCAACGCCAGAGATAATATATACCGCATGATAGGTATAATAATTCGGTCTTCGTTGGTCTGAGGCAACCAGTTATCATCCGACATGTATAGTTGAGTACTATATCTATTTCCTTTACATTAGTTGATCTACCCCGCGATGGAATTTCCATATTCCGTTGCTTAGAAACACAATGTCAATCATATTACTCTCAGAACTTCCGGTCTCGCTCTCCATTTTGATGAGATCAGCTTGCGAATAATATTGTTCCGAGCGGCTACTTTCATTTTTAAGAATTACAATCGGTTCTTAAATGCGAATGACCGATCTAATTGTTCGCATTTTACTGTTTGTTAAGTTTAATCCGTTATTAATTCTTTATCAATTTTATGAAGTGCAATACACGAGTTAGCTTAGTACGGCCCAATCGAAGTCTGCTGATAACTACGTCATCTCTCCGATTTGAAATAATGATGACGATCTCGTATATCTCTTGAGGTCTGCTAATGGAACTGATAAATTACGTACATTGCAGTTGCTGCTTCTTTTGCTGATCTGTTAGTTCGTTCCCGGCAATTCTAGTATGTACTGAAATCCGGAAGAATGTAATAGATCGTACAGATAGCGTGTTTGATAATTTTGTTTCCTCGATCAGTATTGGAATTAAGTCCAAATTGATACTGGATTTAGGTGAATTTAGACTGAATACAAATTGCGCCGGACGAGCTGATTGCAAAGTTGGAGACATCACATTGTATCAAAAAGTTGGACAGTAGATGCTTCTACGTGTAAGCTGTTGATAGGTGCTGAACGATGGGTGTTCCAACGGCTGTTGTATTTCGTGTATATATGCATATATTCTCTTCTTTGAGCGTATGTTATTTAAGAAGAAAACGTGTTCATCGGTTATGCGATTAAAAATTTGCTCGATTGTTCCATCAACGTTTATATTATAGACGACGATAAATTCAAAATACGTAATATCCGCATACTTAAAACGAATGAATAAATTTTAAAAAGAAGATATGTAGATTATTTCTGAATAGTCTGCAAAAACAAATTTTTATCGGTTTAATCGCCATAAATACGAAAGTTGTCCGGATTATCGTAAATTTTTTACATTCTTCGAAAATAAAATTATTCAAATTATACAAATTATTCAAATTATTCAAATTATTTAGTTTTTATTCTGTTCGACTTTCATACTGTCCTCTTTCAATAAACAAGAGATTTCATTATAATAATTATCCGATTTAACATACAAATAAAAACAACAACATTATTTCGACGGCTTGTTTACTAGATTGCCATTTTCATATTTTATTTTCATTATATAATCTATCCCGATCTAAATCTTAATTAATTCATTAAACATACACACATATATACACATATACACACATATATATATATATAAAAACATTGTATTATTACGTTAATTTAAATAAGTTATAAAATCATATTCAAATATAAATAACGTTATTCTCGTTCAACCACTATTCCGTTAATACTTCAGTTTATAGAAATTCTATTCAAAACAGCTAGCGCGTTTATCCATGCGCTAAGGAATATATAAAAATTAAAATTAATATAGTAGTAGTAATAATAATGAATATCATAAAAATACAACGAATATAAGAAAAATTTCACCACGATACCGACACCTGCTCTTTCACGAGTTCGCGAAAGCAGATGAATTTTTAAAAGTTACTTTATTCCATGGCCGCCTGATGTACGTATTTATTATAACACCTTAATTAATTAATAATAAACACAGTCGTCAATATTATAACAAGCTGACTTGGAAGTAATAATCTTAGATAATCCTATCCTGGCTACAAACTACTACATACATACATAATCAATGAAAACAACTACATATATAATTACACCAATTATTTCGACGAGAAAGAAATATTCAGCTCACGTTCGGTTAATCATCAATGTCTTTTATAACTTTGTATGTTCTTATCCAACTTCAACATTCGGAGTAGTAGAACAAAAATCGAACCAATAAAAAATTTCAATTAGTAGAAAGAAATGATATAAACAAAACCCATTAAACAGTTACTAAAACTGAAAGAAAGAAGATATTAATTTTTTACATTCCGTGCATAAACCATTAATCTGGCAGCAAAGAGCGGTAGACAAAATTTATTATTTATTATATATATATATATATATATATATATATATATATATATATATAATATATATATATTAAATAATTTGTCGCGTATACCAAGTTAGCCAGAACTAGAGAGGAATTAGTATCAATGGAACACAAATCCGGTTAAGAATAGGCCAAGAAGATAATTTGGCAATTATCCAATCTGTCGCTAAGATGCACATCTATTAAAACTCACGCGGACTCTATGGTGTGCACACACTTTACGATACATCTACATTTATACACACATACATATATATATACATTATTACAGGACGCCTACGCTGATGTTTTGAAGGTGGTAATAAAATCTGAAATAGAAGAAATTGTAAAAAGTTGTAACCACCAAAAAAAAAAAAAAAAAACGAATTAAACACAACCAAAAATTGAACGAGAAAGAATTTCGTTATAAAATTCCGCAGAAGGAACATCAAGAGGAAACAGACGGATAAAATTAACGTAGCCGACTGACGAAATCTTCCATGCGTTAAATCCAACTGATTCCTCCTTTCGGCAATGAGCCCGTACGATGTATCAAATTAACTATCTTCCGATAAAATAATCATTTATTTATATTTTATAAGGCACACTCACAACAGGCTAACGTGTTTATTTATTTCTATATAGAACACGAACGCGTATAAAATTTTCCGTCTCGAAATCTAACTATCGAGATTTCCAAAAATATTATCGCATACGCGACATAACGAAGCAACTTTGACGGGGGAAATAGCAAGAAGTCGGTAATATTAAAAAAAAAATTGAATAGTCGTGACATTTTATTATAATGCGTACAAGGTAATCCCGCGCGACAAGTTTTTAATCGTAATTATCGATAAACGATAAAATAATGTAATTTTTTTAATTTATATAAGGTTTAACGTATCATGGAAGCTCGAAATTCTTCGACTTCGCAGCTTCAGTGCTGTTACATATGCCACTACATACATACACACCAACGCTTTTATACGCATTAAAATGAAAATTAACAAAAAAAAACCTTTTCCCATTTTGGATCCATAAAATCCGCATTCTAAAAGTAACAACGAAAAATTCGCGAATATTTACCGTAAAGGAGATCTTCAGGTTGTTTAGACGATGAAAAATTGTTATATTTTTTAATTAAGATTATTGCGTCGAACTCGATCAGCGATAGATGAAAACATTAACCTTGAGCGGACAAATTTAAAGAAATTCTATAATGCACACACGGTGTGTTATTAGTTAAACTGAGACAGTTTCGTTCCTGTGAAATCAAGCATCATGTACGCAATTATGTCAAATCGAGACTTTTTGCTTCGTGGTAACAAAAGTGGCAATCGACCTTCTCATAAATAAGCAACGTCAAATCAAGAATTCCGTTTTGTAAGACTTCGTTTCAAAACTGTAGAAAAGACGTTGTCCTCAATGGATTGCGGCTGGGTCATACAAGAATCACCCATTCACACCCGATCAACAGAACTCCGGCTCCTCAATGCCCCGTATGTACCGTCCCGCTTTCCGTCCCCCAGATCCTCATTGATTCACACTTTTGTACTCCTCACTCACATTGTCTCTCAACCTTCCCTACTTACTTCCTCTTCCTTACAAAGATGAATACTCACTAACCTAACCATATTCTCACGCATGTCCCGCGTCACTATTCTTTGATTTAACATCCCTTCCCTCGTGCCACCAGCCTTAGTTGCTACACACGGCATAATAATTTAGATTAATAGTAATAATTATATATATATATATATATATATATATATATATATATATATATATCATCCTCATCGTACATTGTTCGTTACCAAACATTGTGGGCACTAAAAGTATATGCAATACAGGTGCGAGCATATATGATGTTACAGGGTGTGGGGTGGCATTTCTTCTTATTCTGTGATAATGAAGAGTTAGACGATGATGAAAAAACTACGTATAAACATTATCCGGGAGCCGGGATCGAACCCTCGACCGTCGTGTCGACAGTCGAGCGTTCTAGCAATTATGTCACCAAGATATATTATACATACATACATATATATATATATATATACATAATGCCAGATAAATTAATAGGAAACTATTATTCACCACCTATACACTACTTGTTTCAGGTTTATTTATATATAAATCGTCATTATATAAAAAGTAATACTTCTAATGGGTTTCGAATAGAGTTTGAATTTTTAGGCTAATATCTTCCAGTGATTTATGTGATTTCAAATGATCTTGATCCATTTCTTATTGTGATGTGCAGGTACTGATGATACTTGCGCGTATACGCATATTTCAAAAATGTAAAACAGTACAAAACTGTTTTTTTTTTTTTTTTTGAACATGGGTAAATCATACGTTACAGGAACCTTAATTCACATTTTTTTGAGTAGAGGATGTACCGTAAGCTATTATCTCCCGACTATCTATATGTAAAATGGATGGCTCAATAGATACATACACAAACAACCACACGCACGCTATATATATATAATCCTCGTGTGTGATTTCAATTATTACACAACAGACCGCGTTCGCTTTAAGTTACTCAATTTTCAACCCCATACTCACGAAAATGATAATTGTGTTCAAAAAGATTATGTATATTTCGTGTGTATTACACACAAAACTTGTTACTCCCTGCTGTACAATTATTGTTTCTATACATTCACCCTGCTGTACAATTATTGTTTCTATACGTTCCTATATATATATATATATATATATATATATATATATATATATATATATATATATATATATATATATTGCGAAAATACTAATTATATTTAATTAATTACGTAAAAAGGTTTTCCTTAAGAATCTGGAAAAATACTAGCAGGGACGACTACGCCATTATTACATCTCGGAATGTCACGCCCAGTACATGCAATCATATTATGTCTTCGTTCAATACGAACGATGCGTTTGTAACTCCGGAAAATGGCTATTTCCTTTTCGTTTTACATTACATCCGTCCTTTATAGCTCCCTATCAATATTAAATAACGAACAGTTGGCTCGTAAAATTACTAACAGTCGACGAAATTGTCCCCATCTGATAAAAATTTAAAAAAAAAATTAATTAATTAATTAATTAAATATATCGTATCGCTATTCGGAAAACGTATATAAAGTAAAGTAAAAATATAATCAAATTTATTTTTAAAAAATTATTAACGTTTTTTTTTTGTTTTAAATTTAAAAGTTTAATTTCGTTAACTACGACCAGGATAAAAATAGAATAACCCGATTCGATAAACCGGCGTCGGATTAGCATAAATGAGAGCAGAAACAACTAGACTCACAGAAGGAGTGTAAAAGAGAAATCCACGATGGAGTTCTTCGAAATTTAATTCGGGTCGAAACAAACCAAAATAGAACCGGTTATTGCACGTTTTGGACGATTATTTGCACCTCCTAAACATAAGCCACACACATATATACACACAGGCAGAATTTAAAACAAAAAGTTAAAAAAAAAAAAAAAAAAAAAACAGAAAATCGAACCGATGGTGAAAGATTATTACACAAGACAGCTATATCTTCACAAACATCGACTTCCATGTGGCTACTAATAATGAGATGTTAGACTCATTCATCACGCGAATCGCCATCTGGTCTTATATATACATATATATATATATATATATATATATATATATATATATATATATATATATATATATATATATATATATATATATATATATATTATATATATATATAATCTAGAATGGACGCATCCAGAAGAAAAAAAGAATGGAAATTATACACCGCTAACCAGGTAACCATGAAAATAAATCGTTAAGCATCAAAAATAATACTGAAAAAAAAAAAATAAAAAAAAATTGTCGTCCAGCTAGTCTTTAACAAACACGCCCATAAAAAAATTAAATTAAAAAAAAAAACACTCATTACGTCACCCGCACAATGAATTCCGTTTAAAGAATAAGGTAGGATTAAGTGGTCCGGTGGACAAACTATAAATTCCGAAGGAAAATACCAGGCCAAGAATAGGAGGGAGGTTAAGGGTATATTTAATAGTTCTTTAGAAGCGTCCGATATGTAGACCGCGTTCATTAGGATAATTATTTATTTATTTATTTATTTATTTTTATGTATATATATATATATATATAAATAAATAATTTGAAACCCCATTTTTTTTACTGCGAAATTTCACGAACGACCAATGAGTAGACAATATAACGAGGTAAAATATAAAGTTTTATAGTGGGGTAAAATTAATTATCCGGATTATCCGAGACGGTCGTCAGAATCGTCTTAATTAAATCAGCCATAAATTAGTCGGGCCTTCGGTCAATCGGTCTCATTTATAAGGAGTCTTTTTCGCGGTGTTTGTCTGCGACAACTAGTAGGCGTGTTGCGCGATAATTAGTGGAAAAATTAAAATAAACAGAAGTGCAGTACACATTTTACGTAAAAAGTTAGCGCGAATAAGGACCGAACTCCAGAGGACGAATTTACAGGATATTTATCATTTCGGTCATTCGGATTATTTAAGTGGTCATTAATAATTAATGATAATATAATTATAATAATAATAAGCAAATGACCGTATCAGTTATTATTATTATTATTAATAACATTAATATACTAGTAACAGTAATAATAAACGGTGGTTGGAAACTTCCATAAAATAACGGGCTAGTAATAAATGGCCGGTTTTCGTTACATAAAATTCTAATTAACAGCGGAAACGAAACTAACTTTTTGCTAAAAATTAAATTAAACCTAGGGTGTTTACTACTACCAAAAAAAAAAAAAAAAAAAAAAAAAAAAGTTCGCAATTTTACATACGCGATATAAAACAACAATAATAATAAAATTAAATTAATCATTAAAAAAAACACCTGCTCAGGATCAAAAATTGTTATTCCAGTATAGATAAATAATGGCAATAATAAATAAACGATGGTTATTAGATAATTTGCGATTTGGACATCATTCGCTACCTGACCGTCTTTTAGAGAAAATCTCACTGTATTCTAAACAGGCAGTCAGAAATCCAGATCATGTTTTTTTTTTTAATGCGACGCCGTTACGTTCTGAGCATTACTTTTGCATTACACCTCCTTATAACGTATTAATGGACAGTAGAAGAATCAGATTGATTATATATACTAATCAGCAAACGCTGGAGAACGTCTGTAACGAACACCAAAACTAAACAAGGAGCTGAATGTGGCACTGACCACAAATTATTTAAAAGCAGATTTCAAGTTAAAATTCCGTATTCCTTTAAGAATGGTGAATGTGTAATCAAGATAATTCCAACAAATTCTGTAGAATTCCGTCATGTATTGTTAAAAGATAAAATGCCATATTATCCAACGGGAAATCCAGACGATACTTGGAACAAAGTGAAACAATGGATTGTTAAGGCAACATATAGCACAAACTATAATACAAAAGCTAAGAAGCAACATTGGATGACAGATGAAACCCTACAATTGATAAACGATAGCAGAATAAGTCATTCGGTAGAAACAAAAATTGAATTTTTTTTTTTTTTTTTTTTTTATTAAATTTACCTGTTACAATCTTAACTTAACGTTAAATAAGTAACTATATTATAAAGCTTATCACATAACACAGAACATATCTTATTACGTGATACAAACGAGTGTGAAGCTGTTAGCCCACTGGCTAAAGCTTCCATAAAAAAGTTTATCGCCTACAAGACTAGGTCTTGCGGTTTATTACGCTTAAGGCGTCTAATGTCTAATCGTGTGTCGAGAAGTTTCACTGCTTCTACGTTGACATGATGGGAAAGCCGTTTCTCGTGCTGCTTAGCGCACTCCTTGATTACATCGTTAACGAACATGATCTGAAGATCGCGGTGTATATCATCGTTACGCGAAAATCGATATGCGTCGACTATCATACGCAGGATGACATTTTGTCTCGTCTGAATCTTGTCACGATTTGCAGCCTTAGCACATCCCCATAGCTGAATGCCATACATCCAAATCGGTTTTATTATTTGTTGGTACAGTAAACGCTTACACGATACGTCCAACGTAGAATTCCGACCAATAAGCCAGTACAGTTGACGCGTTCTAACCTTAATCTGTTTGATTTTGGATCGGATGTGGATTTCCCACGTAAGGCGCATTATCCAAGTGTATACCAAGGTATCGAGCTGACTCTGCTTGTGGGACAACTCGATCACCCAGATAAACCTTATGCTGCGCATCGACTTTGCGATAAGAGTAAACGACATGGACAGATTTAGCTTCATTCAGCTTGATCTTCCATGTAACTGTCCAGTTTCTAACTCGATTGAGCGCGCGTTGAAGTTTTGCTGCGGCTTCAGCTTGACTGTCGCTAACCGAAAGTATGGCGGTGTCATCAGCAAAAGTCGCAGTTGAAAAATTGAAATAAACAGGAAAATAACACGATTAATGCAAAAGGAATTCTCCCTATTACGAATATATGCGTTAAATTACAAAAACATGCTGAACGTAATGAACCAAAAGAGTTATTTAAATTACAAACTGAAATTATATCAAATAATAACGATGGTAAAATAATAATTAATCCTACAGCTATTGCCGAAATATGGTGAAATTATTGTCCGAATCTATACTCTGATTTAGAAATAAAAGATCACGGAATTAAAGCAGATATGAAAATTAACATCAGAAGTGATATCAGCGATAAATAGATTAAAAAAGAGGAAAAGTGAAGGAGATGATGGCATATTGACAGAAGCGATTAAAGAACTTGAAGATGTCCTGTCACGACAAACACGTCTGAAACATGGACTATTAAAAAAGTTGACGAAAAGCGTAAATGCCTTCGGGATGGCAATATATCGAAAACTTCTCCGTATACCTTGAACGGCGTTCCGAACTAATAAGTACGTTATCGATGAATTAAAAGTGGATACCAGACTTTTAACGAAAATCTAGAGAAATATGATAAGATATTTGAGACATATAGCGAAAAACGTCGATTCAATGGAACGAACAATAATAGAAAGTATCGTAACCGGTAAACGTCCACAGGTTAGATGCCATACAGATCGATCAAGTAAAGGAATCAACATGGTATACTACGTCTCAGGCGTTTCAAACTACCAATAATAGATACTTATGGAGAAAAACTATAATGCAACTTGAAAAATATTACACGGTGTCACCACGTCCTTACGTATGACAATGAACAGCGATGATGATGATGATGATGATGATATATATATATATATATATATATATATATATATATAACGAAAAAGAATTAAGAATTTCTATATGATAACCTATGGTAGATATTAACGTTACTACAATCATTATTATTATATAATTTTATTCATATAACACTGTCACCTCTGTTATTCAACATATACTCGGAAGCGATTTTTAAGGAAGCAATCAATGAAAACGAGGAATTCAAATCGATTTAGAAAAGGTATCCAACATTCGGTATGCTGATAATACTGTTTTAATCTCTGACAACATCGATCGACTTTAAAGTATGTTAGACAGAGTAATAGAAGTTAGTAGCTCCCATGACCTTCAGATAAACATCGATAACACGAAATGGTTGATAGTCCACAGGAAATCAGAAGGAAGGACCTTCAATCAGAAGAAATTACTGGCAAATGGCTATCCGCTATAAATAAATTCAAGTATCTTGGCACTTGGTTCAGTGAATGTACGGATCAGTCAACTGAAATACGGAGCGAGGAAAGTTTTCCTAGATATGAAAAACATAATGACGAGGAAGCACCTTGTTCTTCAGTTGCGACTGCGCCTTGTACGTTGTTATGTCTGGTCGGTGTTGTTGTATTGCATGGAAAGCTGGGTGTTTACGCAAGCTTTTGAAAAGAAAATAGATGCACTTGAAATGCATGTGAGATATCGCACCGTGATCATGTCATAAACGCTGAAGTCCTGCGTCGAATGTCAAAGAAAACCGAACTGTTGCACACGATCCACTCTAGGAAACTCCAATACTTCGGTCACATATCCAGACCCCTGGAAAAGCCTGTTTTAAATGGTCAAACAGAAGGCAGAAGAAGACCAGAGAAATGGTATGAATGCTCAAAAGAAGAGTTACAGGAGGAGACTGCAGCATCCAAGCCAACAATAACTGAGATGATCGCCAAACTTCGAACGGAGAAGGCATAGAAGAGGAGAAGAAGAAACGTTCAAAAGTGAATTATGAACAATATATATATATATATATATATATATATATATATATATATATATATATATATATATATCGTCGTCTAGCGTACTCGTTTCCGAGTTTTGCCGTCGTATCTATTTATGTTTACGTCTATTATGCGATATTAGTCCTATTTTGTAACTTGTTACAAAGCTACACAATGAACATTTGAAAACCATTTGGGGCACGGTATTATTGTTATCCGCTGCTATCTGCTTCAATTTTCTTCTTTTAATGTATCTTCTTCCTTACATTACTTGCTGGATTACTGATACCCATTCCTTATGCCACCTTTTCTCAGCGGTCAGTAGTTGATTTAATTCCTGCCCTTTTCAAATCTTCAGAAATAACATCTTTGTAACCCCAACAAGGACGGCCTAGAGGCGCCTTTTACCATTTTTTAATACGCCGTATAAAATATTTTACGGTATCCGATCCTCGTCCATTCTAATTACGTGCCCTATTCATTTGACTCGTTTTTCAGCAATCATTTGTTCTACTGAAGCGGACGATGTTGTTTGCAGTATATATTCGTTTGAGAGACCATCCTTCCACGTAACCCTCAAAAGATTTCTCAAGTGCAGGGTTTCCAGTCGTTTTTCTTGTTTTTTCATTATTGGCCACATCTCGCTTCCGTATAGCATGATCGGAACCAACACTGCTCTGTATACTGCCATCTTTGTTGATACTGAAAGATATTTATTTTTAAATACTCTCCGCGATAATCTATTATACACCACGCTAACATTCATTAAGCGCACGGAAATTTTGTAATCGAGAGACAAATCTTTGCTGACAACACTTCTCAGGTATTTAAATGTGCTGACTGAGTGAAGATTGCAGCCATTCAGTTTGAAATCAGCACGTTCACTATTGATTTGAATTACTTCCGTTTTATTTTGATTTATTACAAGTCTAAAATCTGCATATGTCTCTGCCAAACAAAGTAACATATGTTGTAGCTCTTCCGCTTTATCACTTGCAATTACACAGTCATCGGCATATTGAAGACATCCCAGTTTGAACGATTTTACCGCACGTTTTGGCTTATGTTTTGCTAAATTATACAAACCGCCGTCGAAGCGGAACGCTATTTCCACACCCGACTCTGCAAGTTTCCGATTGAATTCGAGATGTATAGTACCCATGTAGAAGTTAAAAAATATTGGCGCGAGAACACAGCCTTGCTTTACTCCCGTGTTTATACCAAATTTCTCTGTACATCCAGATTCACATAGCACAGTTCCTGTTGTCCGCTCGTGCAATAGCTTCACCTGTAGCAGTAACATTGGTGGACAACCAGCAGCCGCTAAGCATTCTCATAAGGCTTCTCTGTTGACAGAATCAAACGCCTTTTTAACATCAATAAAGGCAAGGTATAGCTTAGCCGTCTGCTCCCTATTTTTCTCCATCAGCTGTCTAAGGGAAAAAATCATATCCGTTACACTCCGGTTTTCACGAAAACCGCATTGTTCCTCGGTAGACATGGATGCAGCAGTGCTTTTAACCTTCCTTGCAATATTTTTCCGAATATTTTACTGGCTGTGCATATTAGCGCAATACCCCGGTAGTTACTACAATCCTCTCTGTCTCGTTTATTTTTATATATTGGCACTATAGCAGCTTCCTTGAAATAATTGGGTACTGATTTCTCCTTCCACATGCTAACAAATAATGTATGCAAACAATTAACAATTTCTTCGCTCATTTTATAAATATCGGCAGGTATGCCGTCAAGGCGCGGAGCTTTGTTGTTTTTTAAGCTTCTTATCGCTGTTCGAACTTTTTCTTTCGTCGGTCGTTCATCAAAGCTTGCGTCGGTCTTCCTTTTTAATAGGTTTTACAACACATATTTATTTATTTTTGACTCGTTATTGAGCAGGTTCTTGAAATAATCTTCCCATCTAGACCTTATTTCATGTCTGTCGCGTAATAGCTTTCCTGCCTGATTTCTGATGGCAATTTTTTGTTGATACTTGGGACCGTATTTTTTATCGCGTTACAAAAGCCTCTGGAATCATTTGTATCGGCCAATTTTTGCATTTCACATGATTTACTGTTCCACCATTCGTTCTTCAATTTTCTTATATTCCTCTGAGCTTTTGCTTTAACTTCCTTGTATTCGGCCAGCTTTCTTTTGTTTGATTTGTCGGTTTGCCATTGTATAGACTTTACCTTTTTAGCATCAAGCAATTCTTTAATTTCAATAGCATGGTCGGAATATGGCTGTTTCTTATGTTTAATGCCGAGAACTTTATTACAGATATAATTTATTTTTTGTTTTAGACCATTCCAATACTCTGCTGTCGTCATATTATCTTGTTGATTAATTTCTCTTAAAGAAGCATCCATTTCGGTTTTCAAATTGTCTGTGATTGTTTTATTTTTTAAACTATCGACATTATATCTGTAGGATTGTCTCCTGCTTACGTTTCCACCCGCGCGGCGCTGTGTTTTCTCATACTGAAAACGGAAACGAGAGCGAACAAGCGCGTGATCAGTGTCACCGTCGGCACCTCTCATAACACGTGTTATTAAGCATTCGACTTTATTCCGCTGTTTTGTGATTACAAAGTCGATCATATGCGGCTTGTTCGACCGCGGATGAATCCAGGAACCTTTATGTATGTCCTTCAACTGAAAATTTGTATTGGTGACAAAGAGCCCGTTTTTGGCGCAGTCACCATTTTCGTTTATATTGCCGATACCGCGCTTACCGATTATTCCTTCCCATAAGGCTGAGTTTCGCCCAACTCTGGCGTTGAAATCGCCTAAAATAATGATATTTTCTTTTGAAGAGGCGGTATCTAATGTACCCTGGAGATCCTTTTACTTCTTCTGCACTATCTTTAACCGCACGCAAACGTGTTCTCTCTTGAAGAGTGCCATACCTAGTAGGCACGTGGGAACTCGAATCAGCCTGCGTTACCACAGGTGATCGTCCACCGCCTTGCGAGCTTGTTACGGCTCGCCCCGTGGATCCAGCAGTTATTTTCATTTGCGTTTTCATTTCGTATATGTTTCATGTGTTAATTTTAGTGGAGAGATTGTAATAGAGACAACATAGTAACGCCAAAGAGGGAACATAGGAGCTGAGCGCTTCAAACTCCTACGCTGCCTATTCAATCCAAGAAGGTGCTCCAGTGGCAAGGCAAGCCTAGACGACTGGCCGACCTGAACTGACTCGATAAATGGTAGGCTAGGCAATGTAGAGTTAGAGTAGGTAAAAGGTAAGGGGGAAGAGTGAAGGAAATAAGAAAAGGGAAAAAGGAAAGGAGGTTAAGGAAGGAGGGTTTCATTTTCTGTCAGGGTTTGTTCCCTTAGCCTTTGGGTAAAAACCCTAACCGCAAGGCAGCGGGTGCTACTGAGGAGGCAACGTTGTAAGGTTTTGATAGATAGATATATATATATATATATATATATATATATATATATATATATATATATATATATATATATATATATATAGATAGATCGAATCGACAGTGCGTAAAGCTTTATCCCACTTGTGATAGTTATAGTGCTCGGATAGTTATAGAGTACTTAAAAATAACAATAATAGAACTAAACGTCGACACAAGATAGCGTACACATCTGTGACAACAAAAAGCTTACCCACGTACTCACTAAGTCATTACTATATCAACGTCTTGTATATTTTCAATTAAACCGTAATTAAGTAATAGGATACTTCTATATTACCCATCTCTGTACCAACTCTTCTGTTAAAACCTATTTCCTAGGCAGTGTTTTAGGACCGTACCTATTGCTAATATTGTTAAATGATTTATTACCCCGTGTACCTTTTGTTCAAACGGCCACACTATTTTGCGAGTCTTACAGATCAGAAACCATACACAAATATTACAAACGCTGGAATCTACGCTTCAACATATATAACACTGAAGCTATACTATTTACCAGGATATGTCCAAAATCAGCACCTAGTGTTGTTCTTAATTGCGCATGTATTGCTCGGTCCAAAGAATTAAAATACACGGAGGTTACTTTGGACTGTCGACGAACTTTCACCAGCTACATAAATCAAGCTGTGGATAGTATATCCGGATGCTGTCTCTCATATTTCATCACGGGTTTTACACCACTATAATTATGCGTACCCAATTTAGGTCCTACAAGTGGTACAAAGTCTGTGTTGCAGAATCATATTGAATGCGCATCTAGGTACGAAAAAAAAAAAACATTCAACAGATACATAGACGATTAAACCTTCGAAATATTCAGTTATTCGTTGATAAAGTTTCTGAAAATTTTAATTATAATTGTTAATTCCACGATAATAATTTAATTAACATAACAGATGACTACATATATCCGCATTGAATATAGGGGTTACAAATATCGCCGTGTTAACATCGTTTACTTTTTAATTTGTTATTGTATCCTTGTTATTTAATAATTTTATGACGCATTACTATTTAGAATTACTATTTAGTTATATCATTGGTGAAATTTTATAACTTACTTTGTTATATGGTGCACGTTGTTTATTCTGTATATAACTTAATATTTATT
The DNA here is from genome assembly GCA_032883995.1 of Coronaproctus castanopsis. Lineage (NCBI taxonomy): Eukaryota > Metazoa > Arthropoda > Insecta > Hemiptera > Monophlebidae > Coronaproctus > Coronaproctus castanopsis. The sequence continues at coordinate 245,783,169 of CM065052.1, forward strand.
TTATATAATTATGTATTAAGTTTTGTAATTTAGTTGCTTATATCTACACTAACCTTCGAATGTCATGTATCGTTTTAAATACGAAATAATAAATAGATAAATAAATTGTTGTTGTTGTTGTTGTTGTGCTAGGGTCAGTTGATTGTCAATAGATTCAGTCTAAATGCTGGTCGTCCAAGTCCCAGTAATTAAAAAAAGAAAAAAGTTTGAAACTTACTATAAATCAAAATTATTACCGTTTGTGATAAAATATTTATATATTTCGCGGCAGCGTAATTTCTAGAGTGCTGGACTGTCAACTCGACGGTAGGGGGTTCGAAACCAATACGCCAAATAGAAAGTTTTCATCATTATTTAATTCTTAATTATCAGCACTGAAAATCAATAATGAAGAAATTACTCAAGCAAACTCGGTACGTTATCTAGGCTTAATTATGGATAAGAGGCTTGCTACACGTGGCACAGACAAAAAGAACAATTTGAGAAGAAAGTGGTGTCGCGATGCTATTCCTATCACCTAATTGATTTCAGTCTCCCTTCTCCTTCCAGACGATAGCGTATGTCTTTCTCTCCTATTATTGTACCCGTTTATTCCTATTATCATTATTTCGTCCCAATCTCATTCCCATATTGTACATTCCTTCTCCCTCATCGCACTCTTGTGCCTTACCCGTTTATTCCTATTATCATTATTTCGTCCCAATCTCATTCCCATATTGTACATTCCTTCTCCCTCATCGCACTCTTGTGCCTTAATGGAGGCACTTGATTAAACCCCTCTCTTATCCGTGATCTACGCTGTTAGTAGCAAAAAAAAAAAAAAATATATAACGGAGAAAGCAGTGGCACCCCACTTCGTATAACATCGTATGCATGCGCATCGGCGTCGCATATAAATAGTGCATTGAATGCTAGCTAATTTTTTGACGGTGAACAAATTATTTCAGAGGTAATAATTGCGTATTTCGCATAACCATCTATTCGATCATTAGGCAAATAATTATTCAATTATCGTATTTTTATTTACATGTATGTATATAAATAGCTTTTAACACATAGGTAAATATACCGGTCCGTGAAATAAAATATATTTTAAATAACGTATTAATAGAAATTTATTTATATTTATCAATTTAGCATAAATTATACTGCATAGTTAGGACGGAATTTAATTCGTACGAATTGCTTCTAAAGAAATACCACACGAAGTCTCCGCGTATAATGTAGCCGTGTAAATAGGTAACCTGTCGTTTTATTTATTTATACATAACTACACACACACACACACATATATATATATATATATATATATATATATATATATATATATATAACATATATATAAAATTAAACACAATTTCTCGTGAATTTAACGAATATGACAAAATTTTGGTATCTTCCGGTAATAAGTAGCTTACATCGATATATACACACACGTAGAACTTACGAAAAATCTGTAAAAATTATTATTACGCTCCACGTATTTCGGGTTTAAATTTATAATACGGAAATCTATCCATCGAAATGATCGTGATCATAATAGTAATAACAAATCCATCATAACTGGACAACAATGGCATATGGTGAACGTACATCGGGCTCAATGAAAATTCGCCTCCGGAAAAAGTCCGACATTCGCAACCTGTTTGCAAATACAGAACGCCATAAAAAGAAACGACATAATCGCACAGATCACGTCAATTCCGATCTAAAGGCTGATCCACATTGCCGTACGATAATTAACGAACGAATTTGAAGAAAGAACGAATTATCGCGAATGTTCTATAAATTAAAATCGATCACAACTGATAATCTATTTCACGCAATCCGGGAAAACTCTTTTCCACGCCTCACACAAATGTCACGCAATATCGAACAGTGGCGGCCAATTAGGGACCATACGATAGATATTACTCCTCGACATCGTCTGAATTATATATATAAATATATGAATATATATATATATATATATATATATATATATATATATATATATATATATATGCGCGCGTGTAAAATATTATCTGTCTATTTCTTTAATACTAAACTAATGATACATAACACAATCAACTTCAGTATATGCATAAAAAAGTGCAGATTGAAACCCTTATTTATGACGTAATCATCAAATAACGTAATTCATTTGCATTCTGAACCAAAACTGATTATTATACCGTAACGTATAATCATATACAACACGCTATCTGGTGAAAAAGTACGCTACGTGTATTATTACCATATTTTATTTTAATATATATATATATATATATATGTGTGTATATATATATATATATATATATATATATATATATGTGTGTGTATATATATATATATATATATATATATATATATATATATATATATATATATATAAGTAATATCGTATTTTTAAAAAAAAATAATAATAAAAATAAGATTAATTAATCGATTTTTAAAGTCACATTTGTTTCACATAATGTAACAGATATATTCATTATTTTCTTCATATGCAATGCCCAGTGTAACGTACTATTATATAATCAAATTATATCTCTCAAAGTACCATTGCCAATAAATATGTCTTACTTACTTACTATTAATCGCATTCATGTATATTTAGCTATTTATAATTATATTGCATCAACTAATATTAATGTTTAACATATCCATTTTAATAATTTTATACCAATCTGGGTGAAAAATCCTGTTACCATTAAGAAAAAAAAAATCATTAATTATTTTTAATTAATTATGATAAAATTTTAATCTAAATAGCTGTTTATGCTTTAAATATATTTTTTTAAAATTTAGTTATCCTAGCTGGCAGTAGGTTTTTTAAAACATAAAAATATATACAATAATATACGATGCATGATCTCGTAATAAAATTTGTCAAAAGCTCGACTTATATTATATATGTGTAACATTGGTTATGTACTGATAACCGTTCAACCGATTATTTCGTCCGCTTATCTCTCGTATACTCGTTATCGTTTATTGTACGTAAGTTAATAATAGAGATACTCGCTGTTATATGACATATACGCGTGGTTTATTATTGTAAACAGTTAAAACGCTAAATGTTGTTGATCATCGCGTAATATTACGTATACGGATAAATGTACATCTTTTCGAGTTTTCTATAGGTATGTATTAAACTCTTTCCATTCGTTTAATGTATTAATTATAATTTTATAAAGTTTATATTAAATAAAGCTAATTTTCTATAGTTGAAACCTCGAAACATCATTTATTCAAAAATCAAACTTACAACTCGAAAAGAGCTTTTATCAGTCATCATTGATATCATGACGGATGGAAATACAACCCAGGTGTTGGAGAATGTTCGTGTCAAGATCCGATTGGAAAAGTGCATGACGAAGACATCGAAAAATATGGTAACTGTAGTACGCGCGATAAAAAAATTCGGTGATGTAAATTTTTATGTTTTTCCACATGATATGTGTCTCGATTCTATGCATACAACTCTTTTTAATCATCCCATTGTTGCAAAAACGAACAAGTCTCTGACCAAAGTCGGTCAAACTCGATGTTTTACAATTACTATGCCTCCTGAGCTAAGTAATTTATATTTTGATGATGAATTAAACCCTGTATTTAAAGACCATTATCTAGAAGAAGAAATTATACCTCAAACTTCCTTCCCTGACCCCATCACCTTGGAAAGTTTAGTCAAGATTTTCACTGAAATCAAAGAAAAATCACCTCAGGGTACTAGAGAAAAAGAAGAATCTGTTCATCATGTAAAAAAAAATTTTGTACTAGAAAATTTTAAAGGAAAAAATCAAAACGCACCGGAATGGTGGCGGAAATTTGAACAGGAATGTAAGGAAAACCAAGTCGAAAATATTAAACGAAAAATCCAAATATTAAAATTGAGTGTCGAAGATACGGCGTTAGAATGGTTTAATACCACAATATTAAAACTTTCGGATGAAGATAATTTTGAGATATGGAAACAAGAGTTTTTATCTACATTCTCAGACAAAAGTTGGCAATCTGATCGTCAAGCTTTTTCATTTAGGTATCTCGGAGGCTCTTTAATTGAGTATGCATTAAAAAAGGAACGTATGCTTCTGGAACTGCAGCCTAAAATGAATGAGGAAACAAGAATTAGTCTTATCGTTATTGGCCTACCAATACCCATTCAGGATAAAATCGAAAAGAATGAAACTAAATCTATTCAAGATCTTTTAAGCAGCATACGAGTACACGAATCTTACACCAAAAAGAAAGAGTCTCAAAGTGTAGAAAAAACTCAAAAGCAAGAACAACTAAAAACTAATGTAGGAAAAAACTATAAGCCATGTACAATTTGTGAAAAGATAGGTAAACCAGGAAGATTTCATCCAGAAGCTTTATGCAAAACAAAAAAAAGAATCGAAATAAATTTAATCAAATCAAATGAAAAAGAGACACCTACTGATTCAAAAAACGAATAAACTCACCACTAATTTTGCTAAAGATTAAAATCGACAATAAAAAAGTAATCGGAGTATATGATACAGGTGCGAATGCGACCTTAATCAGTAATAAAGTATTAAAAAATATTAAATACGAATTGTCAAGAAATAAAAAAATTTTGAGAACAATTAGTGGTGACGTTGTAACCGATAAAACCATACAAATAAACCTAACTATAGGAAGAAAAACACACAGATGCGAGGCGATAGTGGTGAATGAAAAAAATTTACAAAAAGACTTACTACTAGGACTCGACACAATAAAAAAATTTAAATTATCGCAAGATGAAAACTGTAACATTTGGCAAAAATCAAAAACCCAAATAACCCAAGTCGAGGCAAACACCACAAACCTTGATCAACCTTTTAATGAAATATCATACACAACTATTTCGGAACTCGATCATTTAAAACCAAATAATAAAGAGAAAATGATTGATTTAATAAAAAAATATGACTGTATATTCGCAAAAGATAAATTCGATGTAACATTAATAAAAAATTACGAAGCGGTGATTAAGCTTAGCGAATATAAGAACATAGCCAAAAAACCATACCGTTGTTCACCTAAAGAGAATGAAGAAATAGATTCACAAGTAAAAACCCTCTTACAAAAAGAATTAATAGAAGAATCCCAATCACCTTTCGCAGCGCCGGTTACATTAGTGTTAAAAAAAGATGAAAAAAAAAAGACAAGGCTGTGTATAGACTATAGAGAATTGAACAAATTAATTGTACCTGAAGCACAACCGTTTCCTAGAATAGAAGATATTCTAATAAAAAGCCGGAACAGTAAAATATACTCAGTAATAGATTTAAATTCCGCCTTTTGGTCAAACCCGATCCGTAGGAAAGATAGATATAAAACAGCTTTCACAACTCAGAAGGGTCACTACCAATGGGCGTGTTTGCCTTTTGGAATGAAAAATAGCCCTGCTATTTTCCAAAGAATTTTGTCAAGCATACTGCGAAAGTATAACCTGGACAGTTCCTGTATCAATTATATCGATGACATCCTTATTATCTCAGAAAACTTTGACAATCATATACAATGTTTGGAAAAATTATTTGAAGCGATAAAACAAGAAGGATTTAAAATAAAACTGGAGAAATGTAATTTTGCCACACCAAAGGTTAAATACTTAGGTCATATCATTAATAAAGGTACTGTATCGCCATTATGTGATAATCTTGAAGCAATAAAACATTTTCCCACGCCAAAATCACAAAAACACGTAAGACAATTCTTGGGGAAAATTAATTTTTATCACAAATACATTCCAGATAGTGTTACACTTTTGGAACCATTACATGCTTTACTTCGTAAACACCAAAAATTTTTATGGTCACAAGAATGCGAGTGTACATTTCAGAAAGTTAAAGATTTGTTATGCTCGGCTCCTATTTTGGCAATCTTTTCTCCGGATAAAGAAACATATTTATTTACAGATGCCTCAGGAATAGGAATAGGTGCTGTCCTGAAACAGAAGCAAGAGAATAATGAACTTCTGCCTGTAGCCTATTTCTCAAAAAAGTTGACATCAGCACAAAAAAAAAAGAAAGCTGTGTACTTAGAATGCTTAGCCATTTATGAGGCGATAAAATATTGGCATTACTGGTTGATAGATCAAAAATTTGTTGTAATCACAGATCATAAACCACTTGAGAATCTTAATATCAAGCAACGTATCGATGAGGAATTGGGTAACATAACTATGAATTTGTCACAATATAACTTTATTGTAAAATATAGTGCAGGAAAATTAAACTTAGAAGCAGACGCTTTATCCAGAAACCCAGTTATGGAAAGTTCATGTGAAATTAATAATGAAATAGAAATTGTGAATTTTATAACAGCACAAGATATTATTAAAGATCAAGAAGACAACAAAATTCAAATAAAAGATATAATCAAAAATAAAGATGAACAAAATATAATCTATAGAACCGCCGATAAAAAACAAATAATAATATCTCAAGAGTTAGGAAGGCGAATTGTGCAGGAAACTCATATTAGGTTGGGTCATATAAATACCTATAAAACATTAAGAGAAATAAAACAAAAATTTTATTTCAAAGACATGTATACATTAACAAAAAATATATGCTCAGCATGTATAATATGCAAAAAAAATAAAACAAGAATTGGGAGAAAGATAGGATTATTATCACATCTAGGTCCAGCACAGAATCCATTTGAAATCATGTCTATTGATACAATTGGAGGATTTCATGAGCAATCATCAAAACACAGATATTTGCACATATTAATCGATCATTTTTCACGTTATGTGTTCGGGTTAACATCCAAAACACAATCAGCACACGACTACATCAAACTGGTGAAGCCAGTGCTAAGTATTGGTCAGGTCAAAATCATTATGTTGGATCAATATGCGGCTCTTACATCACGAAAATTGCAAGATGTGTTAAAAGAAAATAATATTACAACTATATTTTCAGCAGTCGATTCTCCAAGTTCTAATGGATTAAATGAACGGGTAGGACAGACTCTTGTCAATAGAATACGTTGCAAATACAACGAATGCAAAGAAAAAAAAATGAATACCAATTGGACAACAATCGCTAAGCTCTGTATAGACGACTATAATAACACAATACATGACGCAACAAAATTCCGTCCAAATTATCTTCTGTTAGGAGATAGCTCATCTCCAATAACAGACCTAAATCGGCAAATAAACAATTTAGTAGAAGATAGAAAACAAGCATTCCAAAACTCTGAGTATTCTCACATGAAGAACAAGAGATATTATGATAAAAATAGAAAGGACGTCGTCTTTAATGTAGGAGATGAGGTATATGTCGAAAAAGGAAACAGACTTAACAGACAAAAATTAGACGAAATAAGAGAAGGTCCTTATATTATAAAAAATAAATATTCAAACACAATTTACGAAATCCAAACTAATAAAAGAAGAGATAAAGGGCTCTATCACATATCCAAATTATTTCCGAAAACTGAAGTTCTCCAGTTTTCGGTTTGGTAGGGAAGATGTAACATTGGTTATGTACTGATAACCGTTCAACCGATTATTTCGTCCGCTTATCTCTCGTATACTCGTTATCGTTTATTGTACGTAAGTTAATAATAGAGATACTCGCTGTTATATGACATATACGCGTGGTTTATTATTGTAAACAGTTAAAACGCTAAATGTTGTTGATCATCGCGTAATATTACGTATACGGATAAATGTACATCTTTTCGAGTTTTCTATAGGTATGTATTAAACTCTTTCCATTCGTTTAATGTATTAATTATAATTTTATAAAGTTTATATTAAATAAAGCTAATTTTCTATAGTTGAAACCTCGAAACATCATTTATTCAAAAATCAAACTTACATATGCATATATATATTATTATTATTATTATTATTATTATTATTATATCGAAACTCGTATCGGAGTTAAGTCGTCTGCATAAGGGGTATGTACAAACAATAATTAGGGAATTAATTACGAGTACCTATGTGAAAAACAATATATTTGCAACAAATGTAGACACAATACGTACTAATGCTGAAGAACACGATAAATAAACGACTCTATGTAAAATTCCTCGGAACAAGCGATTCTATTCTAAAACAACAACTAAAAAACCGATTATAGCGTAAGCTTATAATTATTAAATAGTAAGAGGAATAATCTAAAAATCGCAAACAACTTAAAAAAAAAAAACTACAGATGAAACTACATGTATTCTCACACATATTATTCATAATCCTACTTACAAATATATGCACGCAATTCCTCAACAGATTAATAAATGACAATATAGACTCTTTTACGTTTATGTGTAAACACCTTGAAATATCGATAAATTCGATTTCTCCAGCGATAATTAACGTTTTACGCGCGTACACATTATACGTACATAGGATGTGACAAAGGTTTTCTTATCGATGGAGAAAGGATTTTCAATTTAATATGTACGAATGACACAGTGTTAATAACTGCTTCAAAAGATAGTCTCTAACATCATCAATAGTTAAATTACAAATCGCGAGCACAGCACCTTTTGGACGATGAGTAAACACTTTAAAAGAAGAAGAAGATATAAAGAATTATCATTATCGAAAAAAAATTTAAGTTTGTCCAGATTCAACGAATTAGAAGTAGCGAATGATTTAAATATATTTCGCTTCTGTAAAGCGACGGATATTGGAAAAATCAAAAAGCGAATAAATTTTAGCCGTGCAACAGTCCATTGATTAACTAAAGATTTAAAGTGATCGATTTTTTTACACATGGTTGCGAATCGTCGACTATTAATAAGAATGTAGACGAGAAAATACAATCTTCCTAGTTACCGATGTTGGCGAAGGCTATTAACAATATCTTGGACAACCGGGAAAAAAATGACGAATATAGCGATGCAGTAGGCGAAAAATCTAGTCCTGATATCTATAATACGACTACGAATTTTGCGATATTTCGATCGTATTACCAGAAGAAATACACCGCATCTAAAAAAAAAAAAAAAAAAAAAAAAACTGATATGGTAAAAGATGGAGGGAAAACCAACATCGAATATTAGATGTAATGTAACCAAAAAATAATGAAGCTGAGACAGCATGTAGCAGACAGGCAATGGATAGATGTGGAGGAAAATGATTGAGATGATAAGTTTATCATGATCATATGAGGCTTAACGGCAATTCGATATATATATATATATATATATATATATATATATATATATATATATATATGCGTTCATACAAATGTGCATATGATAATTTAACATGGCTATCATCGTTTGAAACCGTAAAAGATAAATTATAAATATAAAACCAACATGTTTCGTAAATAAGAACGATACGAGCAATTGGCAATATTACAAACTAAATTTTAACATAAGAAAATTTCATTTCGTGTACGAAACATTTCTTTCATCTTTACCGGTTACCGATGCAAGTATCAAAGTAAAGCGCCGAAATTTTGATTAATTAGGAACTTTAAAAAAAAAAAATCGTGCAAACGTCAAATTAATTAATTATTTATTAATTTATTTAATTAATCATTATTACGAAAGGTCTTCCGCCGTTTTATACTGAAATAGACAACATATGGTCTCTATTAGTTACAATGGTAATAAATTAAACGAACATATCTCGAGATTTTACGTCTTATATAAATAAACAATTTTTTAAGTTGAAAATATACGATCCCTAAAGAAAGAAATTATAATTAGGATATTATTACGATTTTTATTAATTATTTAAATAGTTTGTCGATAGCATTTTATACAATTTTTCTTTTTCACTACTAAGGCCTTCCAAATTCTTATTTGTAATATATATATATATATATATATATATATATATATATATATATATATATATATATATATATATATATATATATATTAAAAACTTATTATAAACTAAACAAATAGTGTTATAAGTAGAACATATTTTTTTCTTTTTTTTTTTGCAATTTATTCGTAGCAAAAAAAGGAACGAGAGATGCAATAGCCCATCTGAAAGTAATCATTTAAATTAAGTGCTAATAGGGAACTCATTGTGTGCTTCATTGATTATGAAAAAGCATTTGATCGTGTCAATCACGAGAAATTGATGAGAATCCTAAATAAATATAATATCGATAATAAGGACCTAAAAATTATCAATAATCTGTATTGGAGTGTCAAAGCGCTAATATAAAGATCGAAACGGAGTACTCAAAGAATAAATGCGATATACAGAAAGGAGTCAGGCAAGGCTGTCCTCTCTCGCCAAGGCTGTTCAACATATATGCAGACGAAATGATTAAAGAAGCGCGAATTGGAAAAATGGGATCGAAGATCAATGGGGAACGAATAAATGAAATTAGTTACGCAGACGATAAGGTAATAATTGCTGAAACAGAAACGCAAGCGCAGGAGATTATCGACCGAATAAATAGCGCTGGCTTAAGATACGGAATGAAAATCAATGTAGGTAAAACAAAAGTGATGAAATATGACGACAAGAAAGTTATAATCAAAATTGGAACACATGAAATTGAAAATGTAAATGAATTCAGATATCTTGGCACGCTGATAAATAACGATGGTCGAGACCACAAGGAAATAAAGACACGAATTGGTATGGCGAAAAAGGCCTTCAATAACCTAAGCAAAGTTCTTGGAGAAATCGAACGATGAACCTCACCCTACGAAAGCGGATAATGAAATGTTATGTATGGTCCGTTTTGAAATATGCCTGTGAAACGTGGACTATGAGCGCGAAGTGCGAAGAGAAACTTGCTGCTTTTGACATGTGGAAAGATTACATAACCAATGTGACAGTTTTATCAAAAATAGGAGAAAAACGGAAAAACATGGTAGATGATGTTAAGAACAGAAAAAGAAAGTACATAGCAAGTAAAATCTGTGAAGGTGGAATCTTTCTGCTGGCAGTACAAGGAAAAATACAGGGAAAGCCAGCAAGAGGAAGAAAGCGGATGGAGTTGATGACGGCAAATCCACCGGATGACTCACCAAGCAGAACCCTGACGGAGATCATTAAAGACGCCAGAAATCGCAGCATATGAGAAAGGATGTATACGCAATCTCCTGCAAAGGGGAAGCGACTACGATGATGATGATTGTATGTAATTTCCGTAGACACAAATGACCTTTATAAACATATAATATGAAAACAAAAAATTACTCTACATAATTGATCTGGTCTCGCAAATATAGAACTCCCTCTATCTCTCGGTGTACAATTGTCTAAATTTTAATATTCATTTGTTCGCGATCTCAATACACCGTGACTTACATGTAAGTACTGTTCTCGAGAAAGTGAAGAAAAAAGCTGAACGCTTTTTAAAAATAAAGAAAAGCATAAAAATTCTTCGGTCATAAATTTACATCAACAATTCGTAGGATTTTCCGAGATTAGATCGTATTAAGCTAACTAATCTTTTAACTGTTTAGGGGGAAAATAAAGGCTAGAACTACTGGGAATTCCCCTTCACACGTCATCTATCATATATCAACCGCTATCTAGCTGCCAAATTCGCTAGTAAATGTGTATTACCGTGCAACACTTTGACTTTCACTTTTCCCGCTTTACGTTGTATCTCGTCGTTCATCTACTCTAGTTTTCGTTATCACTTAGCTCGGTTGCAGTATAATAATTTTTATCGTCCATCTACTAGTCTGTGTAATATACCTTTATTGTTTTATTTTGTTATTTTTTATATACCTACATATTAGTGATGGGCATAACCGACTTATGACTAACGACTAAAATCAACTTTATAAACAGAATGAAAGTAATATGAGCTAACAGTATGTATCTGCAGCTTTAACATTGTTCGACCTTTCAGTTACCCAGGAAATTTTTAAAATCTTAAATTTAGCGAAAAGTAATAGGTATATGATCCAAGCACGTCAAAACATCATCCTTCGAGCTGCCGTTGATGCTTATCGCTACTCAAGGAACGATATAGAGACCTCAACATGAAGATGATCAACGAAGTCATCATAGACTTTGCCATAGCTCATGAGAAGCGGCTACATCAACACGTCAACGTGGAGGCAATACAACTTCTCGACACTGAGCTGGACATCAGGAGGCTTAAACGCTTCAAACCACAGGATTTGGCCATGTGAAGAGTATATATATGTATATAATATATGTTTTGGACTATAGTCAATGGATTATAGTTCCACTCATGTTCTACTTGCTTGTTAAGTAACTTTTGTTAATGTTAATAATTATTTAACTTAGTGTTAAGATTGTATTACTCAACTATAAAAAATATATATATATATATGAAATATCCTAAACACAGGATTGCTTGCTAAGATTATTGTAACTAGTCTTAATACTACATCAATTTGCTTATTGTTACATTAAATTATGCCAACAAACGAAGTAGTCGTAGTGTAATTATTGCCGTAATTAAGGTTATTTATTATGTTTATATTACGATAAATAACAAAGAAGCATTTTTCGAATTTTTTATGACGTCATCAGTCGAGAAAGACGTGAGAAAAGAGTAGCAACGACGTAAAGAATTTATCGATAATCTCGGTATATTAATAAGGTTCGCCCCGGTTGAACTGCAATAAACGTGTTGACCGATAACAATAACAATAATAATCTCGTAATCAGTTGTCTTGTGCATCGCACGTAACACGTAATGTAACGACACAAATAAACAAAGCCGATAAGTAATCAAAATCACATTTATATAAAAATTAAGCCGAAAAATTATATATATATATATATATATATATATATATATATATATATATATATAAATATAAAAATAAAATGATTACTGTCAATAATCAACTTCCAAGTATTACTGACTTTAATAGATCAAAGTTTAATTTCTTTAAACGGGTCAGTAGTACGATTTTAATCGTGTATACGATAATACCGCGATTTTGTCGGAATCGATAGCAGCTCGTGGCATAAAATTTCTCATCGTCATAAAACTATTAGTTATTACGACGAAAAAACCAGTGGCATAAACGTTGCATATTAATTGCCCGGAATGAGTTGTGTATATTTGTTGACCGGTAACGAATAGAATAAATTCGATTTTTTTCCGGACACACATTATTGTGTCTATGGTATAAACAAAGAATTCAATCTCGCTGGGTTTTTTCAGCGGAGATTAATTTTGAGAAATCATTCAATTTATCCAGATTAATCCGGTAATTCGTAGATTTTTGATCGATTACTGTCGGTAATACTCGAAATTATTAATACTTTCGTTTTCAATATTTAAATTTTCTTACTAAATTTTAGCTCGAATTTTTTTAACGTTTAAAATATACTAATTTTAATTTATTCCAATTTCAAAAAAATTATTTCGATATTTAAATCTATTTACTTATTCGTAATAAGGTAATATTCGGACTACAACTAATTGAAATCGGTCGAGCATGTACTCGAAATCAATATGTCGCATTAATTTCTATCAGTTATCGTTGAATAAAAATTCGATATTGGAAAAAAAAACAAACACACATTTGATCTGTTAACAAAAATTTGAATTGAATCATTTTATATCCGAAAAAATGAGCAGTTGTTTTCTCATAAAGCCATTTTTCCTTCTTATACTGATAAAACTTTCAAAGAAAAAAAAATTGACAAAATTACATTTCTTTTTTCCGGTTGTATTAGTTATAAAATTAGCAATATTCTTTAAAAGTATAAAATTACAATAGTTTTTTTAAATAATCTATCTAATAATTTATTTAATAGGAAAATTAATGTTAGAAATATTATTTATATTACGGAACAACAAACTAATGTTTCCAATTTTTCTGACCATTTTATACGCGATGGACACTTATTGAACTTTCAAATCTTACACGTTCCTACAATCATCACGTTATTGGTTTCCCGGAAAATTCTGGAAATAATCCAGCCGTTTCCAAATCCTACAGGTGGTTAATAAACTAAACAGTATTTGTATTTTAATTTTTAAATTGTGAACCAAATATGGTACAGCGTTCTTGAATTAAGTGAACGTAACACCGGCATTACAATCGTCTGGATTGCAAGTCATCGATGAATAATAGAACACGAGATGAGGTATACACCGTGCGGTACACGGGCCTACCCAATTTTACATGTCGATAACGCTAGGAGAAGACAACGCAAAATATTATAGCCGGAAAATTCTGGACACGTGGAACCAGTCCTTCCATATTCGGCCAAGTATACTTGGAAATAGAAGGATTAAGTAATTTGGCCTGTAAAAATTGGTAAAAATACCCTTAAAGATGTCAACAGAATATATATATATATATATATATATATATATATATATATATATATATATATATATATATATATATATATTGATCACACGCTGAGTACATACTCGCACCTACTGAGTGACCAACAAATGCCAATATGTGAAGCTATGCACCACATCATATTGTTGTAATCTTCTGCCATAAATATACTCGATATCGTTGCAATCAGTTGAAAACAATTATCCCGGATGTAAATAATCTCCACATTCTCATCAACTTTACAATAAATACTAAACTCTGTAATTATCTATAATTGATAATTCGAGTAATAGCCTATATGCAGTAGCTATTCGTAAACACGAATCTAGCAAGCCGATAGGATGGACTGCCGTTACTTTCACAATTGTGTACACATTTACCGACAAATTGGATGGATAATTGAGTTGGTTATATATGTTTTTATGGTGAAAATTTCATACCTTCGGTGAGATTAGAACACACATCGTACGAGTAGAATGCTATACTCAATTTTGACGAAATCGAAATATTTCAAACTCCCGAATAAATATACAGATAATCGCTAGTGGTCCTCGAGAACAGGATATATATATATATATATATATATATATATATATATATATATATATATACACACAAAATATTACGTCCCAGTTACAAAAATACGTTCTTTTACAATACCATAATAACGTAATTCGAACTGGATCACCACGAGGGAAGTAACGGATTGTCGAAATACGAAATAAAACAACATCTGAAAACACTAATAAATTATATTAACGCGTTTATAATTATAAAAAGTAAGTGTGAATAAATTAATTTTATTTCGAGAAATATCAATTACAATAATTAACTATGGATCTTTATTTGGCGATACAAAAATGATAGCCCATAATAAACAACAATAATCATAATAAATATTATTTTTTTATTATTATTATTTTCAAATCAATTTATTTCCATATTAGTCATCATTGTAAAAACATTATACAAAATAAAATTACATTTAGTATAAATTAAAAATAAATAAGAAAATATTAATAATTAAATAATACGTAAAATAAATGCATACACAAAAATTACAAAAAAGAAAATAAATGTTTATCTACAGCTTCGTTGAAAGTAATCGTATGTAATTAAAATTGCACGTCTATAAAATTTAATCGAGTAGAAAGAAAATATTATACAAAAATAAACAATTTATACTCGCTGGAAAAATAATAATAATAATAATTGACGTTATTCATTGGAATTATCGTCAAAGTGTACTGGAGAAATTATCGTAAAATAAGATATAATTGAAATTCAAAGAAAAAATTCTCCGATAAAAATTACCCGAGTAGACTTGAACGACGTGATATCGCAGTTATGCTCACGGACAACATTAGACGTCTACAAATGCGAAAAATCTTCGAATGAACTCTAAAAGTAGCGACGTTCTCTACCTGAAATTCGCTACCAGTAGTGGGAGGTGAATTTCATTCAACATCAGTCTTTTTATATTCATTACAAAAGGCTCACTAGATAGCACCTTGTAAGGCTACTAGTTGTATGATTGTGATAAAAATAGGAATTCACGTGTACTAACGGTTTTGTACGATCATGGTGAAATTCAAATCGTCTAGCCGAGTATTTCGAAAATGTGAAAATATAGAATTTTATTTTTTTTAAGTAAAAACATCTCGTACGAATTAATAATAAAGTCCTTTTAAAGAGAATTAAAAACGGGAATTTAAACTATTCGTTTAATGTCACATACACACTCGTATAAATATATCAGTGATATATATACACAGACACATACGTACACACACACACACACACACATATATATATATATATATATATATATATATATATATATATATATATTGTACGTACTACAATTTAATATATATTATTCCGTTAAAATTAAAGTAATAAAAGCAGAGCGGACCGTTTAAAATAAGAAGACAGATGAAAGGAACATGTATGATAGGAGAAAGATTCCAATTCTCCTTAAGAAAAAAATAAAAGGTAAAAATATAAAATTAACGCTCAGTCACACACACACACAGTATCACATAACAAGACTTTTTCATCAAGACTGACTCGAGGATAAGACTATAACAAAATTTAGTCATTATAAAACTAAAAAGGTGTGGCAAAATATTTAGCCAAACTAAATAGAAAATCAACTCCATTATTCACGATATATATATATATATATATATATATATATATATATATATACATATATATATATATATATATATGTATATGCATAGTGTATTGCAACGAATTTTGAATAATCGCAGTAAAAATACTGTTGCAATATCAATCATTCCTAGAATGAAAAAAAAAAGATATCCAAGAATACACACACACATTCGGAAAGGAATTTAAACGAACAAGCTCGTTCATGGGTTAAAACGTATAATGTGTAGATTCTCATAAATATAGAAGTAGAAACTTATTCGGCGGAGCCAGACAAATTAAGCGCGCATTTTTAGACGTTTAACAGTCCATTAAATTCCACATGGCTTTATATTTTTATATATAACACGTATATATTTTTTAGTTCGATTTTGCGCCACTACAACTGAGAAACAGAATCTAAATCCTGTAGTAGATTTTGAGCGTACACAGACAATTCATGGAACTTACCGAAAACCGGTGCCATTTAATTTATTACAATTCCAGATCATCCCCTTCGTCACATGCTTTCACCGGTGTGTATGTAGAAGAAAACTATTCCCATGATGCGAATGTAAATACAAATAAAAACTGCCTAGAGATAAAAAAAAGTTGCCTTCTATTTCAAAATCCGCTATAAAGATAAAAACAAGATGTTTCGTTGACAAATAATAACAATCGGACGACGAAACATTTACCATACCGAGTGTAGTTACCACTTTAGTCGAATCTAATTAGACGATTGCACACGATATGAACAAATATTATTAAGAGAAGAAACATCTGTGTTAGTTGAATATTAATTAATTAGGGGAATATTCGCTATTTCTACGACGTTTTTAGTGTATTTACCAATCCGTCGGAATATTTTATATTTGTTCGAAATTAAATAAAATTTGCGCTAGCATACGAATCTTGAAACGAAAACTATGATTAAAATACCGTTAAGGTGCAAAACTAAGATAGTATAATGAAACTATTTATCGCAGCCCTTGGAAGGTGTCCTTATATTAAGACATTAAACTGAAGTTCGACCGGTATTCGAATACACGCGGGAAATCTAATTTCGCCGATGATGTTAGCCTTGATAGACAAAATTGCGAAAGAATACTGAGCTTAACATAGATTAGAATTATAGAAAAAATCTGCAAAAAAAAAAACCAATGACGAATATAACAAAAGACGCGACGATAACTGTAAACGGCGAAAAATCGAGCGACTATACGCGGATGTAAAAAGAAAGTATTTGGAAAGCTAATTCAGAAATAAAAAGATACGGCCTGTCGGTTTACGAAGTTGAAACACGTGGGAGTTTATTTGAAATTATCATTGCCGGTAGCCAACTATAAAAATGATCGATTTAATATAATATAATATAGTTGCTTTAAAAAGAACCGAAAAGCATGGAAGCGGGCAAAAATGGGCAGATGACAGGAAGAAAAAGCAGATTTATGAAGAAATACTGAAAGTTTATTGCTTTCACGCGGTCCGTAGATGGCCAAATTCGAAGAGAAGAATATAGTTGCACTCCGGTTCAAATTTTACAATTTCGGTAAGGGCTAGAGATCGAATTGGTTTCAGTCGCTGAAAATACAAAAATGGGATATCGAAAGACATTCAGATGAAATCACTCCGGGAAAATCGATATTGCTCCGTTTATTTAATATTATTTAATTTTTTTTTTTTTGTTTTAATCACCAATTCGCAATTCACGACGAAATTACTTTATTTATAATAATAAACCGAATTCTAAGAAAAATTCGATCGGTCCATTTTACTGTATTTTTTTTTTTTTATTGTACCGGTTAAACAACGGTGATTTAGCATAATGAGACATTAGATTGCGATACGATAGAGTAACCGGCATAGTAATTAAACAATTTCAATGGCGAGAGTAATATGCGAGGTAAATATAAGTAATGATTAAAGAACGCGCTTTTTAAAGTAATGTAGTAAAGAAAAAGATATAATCGCGCCAAATAATTCCGGTTACTAGGTGAGAGCATCTCGACACATCATTTCCTTGTCAATCTTCAAGCTGGATTGCCTGGAAGTGCTAACGGGTGCATTCTGGCAATAATGCGATTATTACTATGTACGAGTTTGTTTTAAATAAAAACTTTTAAATTCGGTTAACATAAACGTAGGCGTATTAGGTCGTTATTTCGGATATTGCGGAAATATTACGCGGAATTTACTAAAAAAAAAAAAAAATTGCGACATACGCTCGAGTCGTGGTATTAATTTTATTTTAGCCGATTATAATAGACGCGCCAGACGGAATAATTATAAAATTGAACAAAAAAATAAAATTAGTCCACACTCGCGCAACACGTTGATATCGCGTACAGTCGTAATGTAAACAAGTTTTCTCGGCATTAACGCATTCTAATTGGAAAACGCGGAAAACAAAACACTAGCGAATATAAATCGTACATGTTGCTAAATAAGCTGTTACTATCGAATCAGGCGTAATGACGCTATAAGATAAACAGGACTTTTTACGACCAAAATGTGTTTTATCCTAACAAATTTACCGAAATGTAGAGACAATAAATACTTAACTTAAATAACCGTCCGGTGTCATTTAGAACTGCGTATCGAATAATATAATTAAGCGTGAATTTTATTAATCCGAATGGAATCGTATTTATCAGCAGATATTAGGGACCCTGACCGCCTGTTTCTTATGCAGCTTCGAGAAACTCCTTACTGCCCTCTACACGCTGGACGTGCAAAATTCTGATCACGTGTTCTTCGAATACCCCTTTTTAGTAACACTAAGGCTCTGAACGATGCCTCGCGTCTAACGGTCTGCTCCGTATATCTTTAACTTTGGAATTTACATCTATTTCTGGTCACAACGATAAATTGAGTTTATAGAAATATAGTAAGTAGAGTATCACGTTGGATAGTCTGTAAAGGCATCCCTATTAATAATAAAAAATAAATAAAAAAAAATTGTTTTAGTCAATTTCTTTTATTTTCGTGCCTAATCATGTTTTGTTACCATTATTCCATTCGTTAATCACAGCTGGCATAATTGTAATCGGCTTCATCTAACTAGACAATATTTCCAAATTTAAACTTAAATATTATTTTATACTCAGGCTTCAAAAACGTAAATCTATACCATTTAGAAAAAATTCGTTATCCGAACAAAATCATACTCAAAGCAATTACATCATTTTTTTACAATATTATTAGCCGGAATCACTTCGTGGTTACTTTAACTCGTCAACATATATATATATATATATATATATATATATATATATATATATATATATATATATATATATATATATATGTATAACAAACCTTAACACTGAAGATTTGTTAAATAAACCGTAAATTTAATCATGCGTATAAATCGAAAATAAAATATCCGCGATTTTCGACCATATAAATAACTATCCACTCGTGGTTTCTTAATTTATTAATACTATTTTATTCGACGAGAATGTATTAACAGGATAATAAATAAAGGTCAATTGCACCTAACGAAATTAAAACAGGTGCTATGTTGATGCAAAACATACTAAATTTACATAACACACAAACATATATATATACGTACGAACACGAGTTTATTACGAGTATGCGCTAGAAGAATATTAATATTTGGGGGGGGGCATTGATGTGCGATTTTCCACGCTTTACTAACGTGTATAGAAGAAAAATGAAAAACAACTTTCCCAACAGATGTACTACGGCAGAGCACGTCATTTTAAAGAAGAAAACAGTCATCCGGCAAGCCAGAGCTATTTGCATAGGAAAGGGACAACGTCCCTGTTCTAGGCCAGGACGATACCTTCATCGCACGACAATAGAACCGAGAATTCTATATGAGTTATACAAGCACAGTCACGCGACACACGCATACACACATGCGCTCTCGTTACAGATTGGATCATTATACGGCAGTAACAGGTTGCACACGTACACGGCTCGATATCGTAATGATGATTATGCCGATTCGAAACTGGAGGAGAGTTTACATGATCTGCCTTATTATAAAGGTAACTTTATCTTTGGATTCTTCTCAAGAAAGCACAACAGTTATGCGCCGCCCGCCGTAGACTGATTAATAAACTATATACTAATGCTCGCACATTACCTACACATGTTTAATTTTAAGCACACTGTCAAAAAAAAAGACACATCTATATGCACACATTAACAAGTATACGTTATACATTCCTTGCTAAATATATTTTTTATTTTAGAAATATTTCGCACACACTAAACAAAATTTTATATAGAACACACACACATGCGCGCATGGTGTGGTATATATACACACACACATATATATATATATATATATATATATGATCACAGACATAATATAGTGTAATTTCACGCGTATTTCACATATTAGAAACGCACGATGACGACGCAAATTATCATGTATCAACGTCCCTTTATATATATATATATATATATATATATATATATGTATGTTGTGTACACACACGTATATATATATACACACATTAAGTAGTAGGACAAAAAGAAAAAATGAAACAATATAGTTACAAAAACATAGAAAACAGTTTTGTTGGAGCACATGTGAGTTCCTTCATATACAGCGGGGTAATTCTTTCTGATCAAGTCCACGTGCAATAATAATGCGTAAGTATACATGTGCAGCGAACGAACATATATAGAATATATATCGCATTGGCGGTGGAAGATTCTTAGCTCCTCATAAATTACTGAATACTACGGTAGACAATTATTAAATTCTAACTTATCACTTTTTAAAACATTTTTTACTCCTTAATATCATTTATCCGTCTATTTTCTTACCGAAATAAAAACCGAATTTAATGAAAATAATAAAAAAAAAAAGTATTATATATAAGCCATAAAATTTCGACTTAAATCAAAAAAAAAACTGTCAAAAATTAACGTTACATTTAAAAAAAAAAAGGAAAAAACATAAAATTTTTTCTTATTTAATTAATATATATTTTTTTTTAATGGGATACCTGTACAGCTTACTCAACGTGATTACGTACGAACTTACGTTTGAAAGCGTGGACAATTTCTGTAGAAATATCGTTTATGTCTGACTGGTGTAAATTCTCAAGATGAAATAGAGACATTACATTGTACGGAGGACCGTTACATGATCAGCGCGATAATTTAAAGTATCAAGGCGTAATGGATCAGGATTACTAATTGCATGTCCAGTATGGAGAAGGCATTTAGTAGTTTATCTCAATGAAAGGCGGTTCGGCAACAAGTAACTGCCGAGAAGTACAATTCTTTTACGCTTAATGTTTTTAAAAAGTAGAATCACGAAAATTTTGGAACAGTCCGTTGTAATTGATAGTACCGAATGAGGAGTGACTGCTCTATATTCTCCAAGTACGTTTTTTGTATGTTCCGACTGTATAAAAATTATTATATTGTCTGCAGAAAACAAGAATACCACGCCATTAGGCGACACAACTTTAGATAATGAATCTAAAATTCCATTGCGGAGAATTCAGCGCCGGTATCCGTGAGAAAGACATAAATATATCAAAGCTGAATAAATGATTAAGTTTTAACACGATGAATAAAATCAATGTATCCGACACCTATAATTTGTTATTCACAGCCTTACGCTTCGTGAGTCGGTAATAATGAGACAACTATCTAGAAGTTGCATATCAATTAAGAACGAAAAGGTTTGTGTAATCACGCTTAGCGGTAAATGCGGAACAAAGATCAGACAATTTGTAGACATTACTAATATTAAGAGAAAATTCTCTAAGATAATATTATCGAATTGGTTATTTAAAATCAAGTTCAAGAAATCTCGATCGACTCAGTTAATTCACGCGGCTAATTATGACTATTACATAATCTAGTCAATAACCCGATATAGATGAGCCGAGAAAAAGTCCAGAAAACCAGCGATTGGCTGGACAGCTCTAATCAGACGCAATAGCAGGCTGCAAGGAAGACTGGAACTAAAAGAACACAAATTGAAATTGAACGATGGACACTGGAATACAAGCTATGTCCGAACTGGCCACAAACGTGTGCAGTGGTCTCCTATGCTCGCAAAGCAGAGTTTCAAAAATGACACCCGTTCTATAACTGTCAACTAAGAGATCAGATCAGCGTATAAATAGGCAGAACTTTTAGGTGTAGTATCGAGCGAATTTGGATGCATATATTTCATTTAAGGCTAGCAGACGTAATACGTAAATTTTACAAAAAAAAAATAAATCATTTCTATTAATAAATTTTCTACACCATCAACGTATTCGCACATTCATTCCTGGAAACATATCTTGTACGGTTTCGATTGAAAGATGGACAAAAGAAATACTATGATACAACGAGATGCCGCTAAGGGATAGCATCGGTAAAAAGTTTATGGTGTTTATAATTTCAACAATTCGATTTTGATTTTAATAAATTTACATCGTTTATTTTTTTTTTATTGCTTTTAGAATTGATTTACACGAAAAGTATCTGTTCCGGAGATCGGGAGAGAAAAGTTGACTTTAATGAAATTCCAATTGAAATTTCATGATTCGAAATTTCACCGATATATTTATGTATTTTTCGCAATAGCAAACCGTACATAATATTTTTAGAAAGTGAAAATTAACGAGAACCAAAAAATTATAATAATAATAGTAATCCCAGAATAAACAACAGCCGACTATAATATCCCCCCCCCCGATGTGTATAAAGAGCAACGCATTGACCTCATCAACAACGACATTAGACTTACACTAAAGGAGTAAATATACGCATTTTAATTAGCACGGTTATCCCCGTCAAGCCCACGTGTAGGGTCGGCTCCTTTAATATTCAGTAAAGAACAACGTTTAGTTCAATAAATAAACTGGTTAAAGAGTTAGAGCAATAATTACTTTTCTTATTTCATAATTAAGGAATAATAATTACTCGCCGTTTCTTCTCGCTCCCGGCCATAATTATGCTTAAAAACACTATATAAAATGCGTACAAAAACGGCACACGTGTAACGTACAAGGACGTATAATAATAATAATAATAATAATAATAATAATAATAATAATAATTAATATCCACGATGATGATAAAGCTGATATTGATCTGACTCTTGAAAAGCTCACTGGATGTTAGAATTTTAAGTTAAAATAACCGTGTTTCTTACCATTTAATTGAATAATTATATAGATATTATTTGTATTTCGTATACATTTCATTATAACATTAGCATATATTATTTGGGCGGTTCCATCGAAATATTCAAATAGCCTGTCGAACTAATTTTATTCGCTCGGAAATATTTCGATGCCGATGACACCAGCACTCTATTCTAATTTCCTATTACAATAAACATAACCGAACGCTACAGATCTACGACTTTATCTTTTCGTAAATGTATTTATTAAATACCGGAGTAATCCTGTTCATTATATATATATATATTTTTTATTTTTTTTTGAGATAATATAACAATTCTTGAGGGGGACGGAATAACCGGTTACAACTTTATAATATGCTACCATAGAGTGTGCTTCTCGCGAATTACGATTAACCCGAAGAGAATACCATTAGGCGAGGAGTGTCTGGTACCGCCTACTCTTATACACCCAGAAATATCGAAACATTTTTAATGCAGGTAATAACAATAATAATAATAATAATGTTTAAGTAAGTCGTTGCTGTTGAATAAATAAAAAGTGGTGTGAAGAAACACGTGGGAAAAATTATAGTAATGGCTTGAGAAAGAACTCAGCAGTAACATATATATATATATATATATATATATATATATATATATATATATATATATATATATATATATATATATATATATATACACGACAGAAAACACACAAAAAATGATTACTAATGAAGAGGGAAAGCGACAATCAATTATGATAACACGTCTCGAACGAATAGCATGGCCATATTATCGACATTTTTATTCCCAGAAGATTTTTCTTGTAAAAATTGGAAACTTAACCCGCAGCGGTAATGGTCGACTTTTTCCGGGAGAAATTTTTCGCTTGTCAAAAATTTAAACAAGCCGTAGCCTCTAGGCAACTCAACTATCCATCGATCTAATTGTTCGGTCAATGAATACCAACATTCAATATGTCGTTTGTCGCTGTATCAAATTTTTAGTCGAGGATAGCTTAAACGACAACCCCGGCCAACTTTCTAGATGCTAGAACTTTATATATTATTATTATTTATTACGATAAATTACTATTATATATCGCATATTCAGCACATATTTTTTTTTATCTAAATTTTATTAATGAAGGAATGGTGGTTCTACATGCGATAATCATTGTGGTATAGGACAACAATAATTGAAAAATTTTTGACGAATAATCTTAATAATCACACTGACAAAATTCTGTCAGACACTCTAACCGATAAATAAAACATTCGAAAAATTAAATAACAATAATAGCATTTTCAAATAGATATCGCAGAAGAGACGTGCACGTACTGTCGACACAAGTTCGCCGTATCATCGATTTCCAGAGGCTAAATGTTTGAGCTGCAGCATACTGTTTACCTAGACACATTCTGTCAATGTCGTGAATATGACATTTACCAGATTGTTTAGAAAATACGGAACGATATAGCCTTTTAAATATATATATATATATATATATATATATATATATATATATATATATATATATATATATATATATATATATATATATATATAGGTATATTATATAAATATAAGTAAAATTATAACTGCAGTGGTAGAAGATATTAACAGCTTGCCCGAATACTAAAGTATTAAGAAGCAACCTAAAATTCCATTAAGTCGAGAACATACACGCCATCATCGTTTTTGGAGACTAAGACAACTTCGCTATCTATTCAGTAGATTAGATTAGAAACGGGTAAACATACCCGAGTATTTCTATCATAACCACAAAAAATATCTTTAAAAAAAATATAATAATAATAAATGAGAATACAAAAATGAAAATCAAATACACGTTTGGAAATCACGAGTTGTACAATTAGGAAGCTATTAAGTAAAAATTACGAGAAATAATAACTGGAAATTTCTGTCTGAAATTTAACTATCACCCTTAATCATTATGGAACGTCTTATTTTATGACAATCCTACGCTAAATAGAGTTAACATCACATAATATTTTCGAAATGTTAGCAATTTTTGCCCCATATACAAACTTCGGTAGACAGACTAATGACGAGTAGTTTACATATATGGAGTGGTAGCAAATTAATCACGCAAACGAAAACGCAAGTATAATATAACGCGCGCCAAAATTACTCTCTCTAGCTGGATAGTCTTTAACGCGTTTATATAAAAATATAAATGTTATTTCAAAACGATACATTTCGCGTTATACTTAAAATGACCCATTTTTAATTTTCAGGGATATTGTCAAAATTTCTGCGAAATGGCGATAAAAAAATAATACTTTTTACACCTATAGATCATTATTATTATTATTATTCGCCAGCGGATTAGTAGAGCTATACATGTCTATATATTTAACTGGGAGATTAGTAGCTATATATACACCTGTAGCCCAAAACGTTTTGATCGATCTTTTTTAAATATATACATAGGAAACAGCAGCTGCACAGGAATGTTTGGCGGGTAGGACATAAAAACTATATACACGTACATATTAGCTGTAGGTTGCGAAAAAATCGAAATTTCCAAGAAATCGAAAAGGGGTCTCTCCCCTTTTGAAATATGATTTATATATTTATATATATATATATATATATATATATATAAAAATCATCAATATATATTCGGTTTTTTGCGCTATAAATCGCTTAAGAATGGAGATATTCGACGAATTTAATTTATATATATATAATAACACGCGGGTATATAAATAACCTTTTATAGCGGCGGGCGTGTCTTAAGTTCAACAGCAACTGCAGTATGACGTCATTTCGACGAATTTGGTTTTATCCGATGCCAAATTTCTATAGCAAAAATTAATCTCAGGAAAAATATATATAAATTAACGATATTTTTGTGTTATGTAGACTTCCCACTTGCGGAGCCCATTCAAAGGGCGGGTTTACATTCCAACTAAACTGCCGCGCGGCAAGTTGTTGTACATAGGGATGGATATTAGTCGGATTTTGGCAAACCTTTTTTTGTTTTACTCCTAATCATCCCCTATACCGTATATGATGGGTAGCCCCCAGTTATTATTATTTATAAAAATAGTACTTACCCTCAATAAAATTTATAAGAATAGTTAATTATTGTTAGGCGTATTTTTTAAATTTGTTTTCAATATAGCTAGTGATGAATTCTTCGGGGATTTTTTTTTAATTCACATTTGTTATCGACATAGCTTTGAGAACAGTCACTTGAAGCTGAGTTTTTTCTGACGTTAATAATTTGTTCATTAAGGAGAATACTCTACTAACGCATTTGTTCCTAAAATATAGTCGATTAAAATATAAAAAAGTTATTCCGTTTAAGATTATTCGTGTGGAAATGTTTATTCCACCACAATGTAAAAAAAAAAAATCAAGAATGCACCGAAACTGAAATGACAGTCGCAGAAGCGCCCGAATGAAATGAAGTAAACGACAGACGAGTCGATGACGGTTCGTAGAAATGAATAATAAATAATTATCGCCGGTGCACCCGGAATAAACGATCAAAGTCGAATTAAAAAAAGTCTAGGTCGTTTATCGGAGACATCCAGACGGACAGGTACAGTCCCTTTTAAAACGGGACGAATGGTCTCACATTAGTTACGGTCCTTATTACGAAAATGAATTATTAATTTTTTTTTTAACATTATAAAGAACAGAAAGGATTAATAAATCAAAAGTTGGCCTATAAAACTCGTATTTATTATTCATTTATGATAAATACGATTATTTTTATTAATTTATTTACGAGCCAATTTTCAATAAATTAAATCGAACGAGATTAAATTAACGGAAGAAAAATTATTAACGTCTCGTAATTTTTTTATAGAAAAAAAAATAATAATAATAATATAATAGAGACGCCATTAATAAAAAAAAAATAATAATAAATTATACGTAAATTTCCTTTCGTTAATAAGCCAATCTTCCGTCATCATTATCATCGCATCGCGTTCGTAAATTCGGGTTAATTCGTTAATTATTATCGAAGACGGTTATCTTAATTTAAAGAAGAAATAATAATGATAATAATGTACATAAATAAAATTCGACCATATTTAAAAATAATCCGCAATAAAATAAAAAAAAATTCATATATATATATTAAAAAAAAAAAAAAACTAATTTCGCGATTTAAAGTTATTATTATCGAAACTGAAAGGACGAAGCCGGACCGACCACCGCATTGATAGATAAAAAGTAAATGCGACTAATTTGCCGTATTATTTAGGGATTAAAATAATAAAGTTTACTGCGAAACCGGTTTCGAAGCCGGTTAATAAGAAATGAATAAATTTTATTTAAAATATAAAACGAGCACATATCTGTCCATTCGAATCTAACAACACTACCACGTTTATATCCGACGTTTGTCTTTAATAAAAGCGGAAACCTAGAGAAAAACAGTCAAATGATGATAGCAGTTTAGTAGTAGTAGATATATGTTTTCGAAAGGCCATCGTTATTGATAACAAGTAAAGATAACGTATGAATAAAACCTGTAGATAGCGCATATATATATATATATATATATATATATATATATAAAGAAGTTGTGTGTTTGTGTTATGTATATAAACGGATTGAAAATATGGTTAACATATCAAACGATAATATAAGATAAAATCATATTCGCCAATTCCAATCACAAAAACTGCGTACTAAAAAAACACGTCCTTTAATGGTGTGTGCGTATAACAACACGAGAAAATACAATTCATCTTCTGCGAATTCAATTGTTTATTTATTATTATTATTATTATTATTATTATTACCTCAAATGAACAATTTGTAAATAATGCCTCATTAGCTGTGAATATTTGGACTAACCTGTGACGATATGAAGAGGGCAATTTTATCGTTATCATTTGGCGCTGATAGAATTGCATTGCCGTCGAAAGTTTTCAAATGAGGGGTTATCACGTCATTATACAAAAGTGAAAATAAATCTAATATTGAAAATTATAGACCTACCTATATATGTCTAAAAAATATTCGAAAAGTGTATTTTAAAATTAATGTTACATTTTTCGCAGAAAAATCTCTACTTCAGCCCAAATCGGTATGGCTTTAATAAGGGCACGATGTACGATGCACTCTTCGAACATATATCGTATACATTAGGGATAATTTGGAGCATGGACGGTCACTGTTATTACGGTGTACTTAGATTTATATAAAACCTTTGATACGGTGAATTATGAAATTTTGTTGAATTTGAAGAAGTTACACGCATGCGGTTTCAGAAGGATAATTTTAGAATGGTTTAGAACATACTTGGAGAATTTATAACCATAGTATGCGGCAAGTTAAAGTGATTACGCAAAATTGCGGTGTACCACAAAAGGCAGTTGGACCGTACCTATTTTTTGAATATATGTAAATTATCTGTATAATTTATCTCTAGAAGGTAGAATTATTAGTTACGGCGATAATACGATCTTGTCAGTTAGTTCCAGATATCCATATATTTCTTACAAAACTTAATACCAGGCTGATATTGACAAAGTGCTCCCCAATGGTGTTGCAACGTAATCGGCTAATTTTAAATGTTAACAAGACAAACAACGTCGTATAACCAAAACCGAAGCTTATTTCAAAATGTGCAAATAAAATTAAGGGATGAGTCGAAAATTATTAGGATATTTGAAACAAAATATATCTCGTAATAATGCTTAATAATAGAACAAACTCTCATTTATTATTTTAAGCGCGTAAAATAAGTAAATTATCTTTCTTACTATTTAGTTTGGTATTTCTCTAAATTTCAATTGTTGCGCACCTTTATTATTCTGATTTATTTATTTAACATTGTCTTTCGGCTATCACCACGTAATTTACATTAATTAAATATAACGCATTAAATTTGTACAAATATAAGATACGCGTACAGTTTACGTATTTATACCGTCCCGAAGAACATCCTTCAAATCTTCTTTTGGTATATCATTCAACGTTCTGCAATGACCGTATTTTTTACATTTCAATAACAGGTGATGTACAGTCACGGGTTCATCACAGAGTTCGCACTCTGCAGGTTCGTCATCTCCGAAGATATACGTATGCGTTAGCGAGCTATTATTCTGAGCCGTGCCGGTACTTTTTCATATGTGCGACTTTCTTGCGTCGTTGTCCTTAGAGGATATATGCCGCTTTTAACCGTCCTCAGTTTATTTACCGCATCGGTACTAATCCATCTTTCAATTTCCGTAGTGCATAGTCCACGGTGATCGAGCGTATCTTTTCCCGTCGCAGGTGGAGCAATCTAGTCATTTCGAAGTTGTCAGCAAGATATGCACGAATCCTCGCTGCCATAGAGCTTGTGCCTAAGAGGTGTCCATTAATGTTAGATTAGGATGATTTATGCTCGTTAGCATGGTTGTTCCATAGTTTATAGTAAGTACTTGTCTTCGGATTTGTAGAGGCGGTTCTCCTGCCTACGCTAGTATGCTGGATAAGGGACTAGTAGGATACGGCAGTATGGTGTATCGTATCAAGTTTTTGAAGTAGTGATTTCTTCGCCGCACGATAATACATCCATAGTCCAGTTTTGACCGGATAACTACGCGATAGATCATCAAAAGTGTGTTCGTGTGCGGTCTGCACTCCATTTAAAATCTTTATGTTTAAGGACTTCGCACATATCTTGTGCAGCTCCATAATATGGTCCATTCAGCGCAACCTGGAGTTAAAAATGACACCGAGAATGGTTACACGAGGCTGAAAATTTAGTACATTATCATACAATTTTTTGATGTAAATTCGGTTGCTGCCCGCTCCGACGATAGAAGTCGACGCAGTATATTTTTGAAGTAGAAAATTTGAATCCAGTTTGTTGACTCCAATTCTCCCGATTTTAAGTATGATCTGAAGCATTTATTGAGGATTTTCCGGATATATTTGTATGAGATGTATCATCCGCATATAATATGTAGGTCAGCGGTGGTGGAATGCTTGCTGTTATATCATTAATTGCTATTAGGAAGCAGTATACACTAAGGATACTCCTCCGCCAGATGCCGTTCTGCAGCTTTTCGGGATTTGATAAAAAGTTTTGTACCTAGATTGTTCTATTTGACAGGAAGTTTTTAATGAAAAATAGCATGTTTCCATTTATTCCAAAATCTCTGAATTTTTTGATTATCAGGTATGTTGTATCATAGGCCCTCTCAAGGTCGAAGAAAATGGTATATAAATACTGCTTATTACTAAATGCGTTCCGGATTTCTGATTCCAGATGTATCAGATGATCAAGTGTTGATCGGCCATTCTGAAATCTACACTGGTATAGGCTAATTATCGATTTGATTTCTAAATACGACATTAGTCTATTTGCTTATCATTTTCCTCATTAATTTACATACACGTTAAAGCTATGAGTCGATAACTGGTAGGTGTCTACGTTTGCCTGGCTTTAGTATTGGAATGCTGCTTGATGTCGACCAGACATCTGAGAAGGTTCGATCCACCCAGACTTTATTGCATATCTGTAGTAACGCATTTATTGCAGTTTGTGACACATGCTTTACAAAGATAGCCGGTATATCGTCCGGACCTGGAGATGAATTCTTTTTGAAGTTTGCAAACCTTCCTGCAGTTCCATTAAAGTAAAAGTATCACGACTCCGAACTTCCAACATCTAAATTTATATTACATCGTTCTTGTTCCATCTTGAACTCATGACACGCCGCTGGATAGTTAACATTAGATGACTTGTCCGCAAAAGTAGTAACCAGAGCATTTGAAATCTCTTCGGGAATGTTATTGTGGTGTCGCTCAATATCCGTGGAATCGAAAAGCGTGTTTTGCATCCATTTAGGACTTGTATTTTCATCCACATATATTGATCGGTGTCTGTTTTCCGGTCCGTATGAGATGTCGTGCTTGTGTACGTATTTTTCTGACGTTTTTGTAGATCATCCGTTAGTTTCGTGGTTCGGAATTTAGCGAGTGCTTTTTTCCTATTCTTTACGGCTTGCTGAACAGTAAGATTCCTTCTTTGGGTTAACTATTGCTTTCGAACTCGGAATTGCTCTTCGAGCTGCTTCCATTGTTGAAGTTGTTTAGCATCAAGTTGATATTGCCGACGCTTGCATATTTGCGCACATTTTCGTAAATAGGTTCCAATCTGTCAGTTTTAACATACATCTAGGTGCTTTTCGATCTTGGTTAATGAACTGCTCAGTGGTAATTATAGGGAAATGGTCACTAGAAAACAGATCATTGTGTACGGACCACTCTAAGAATGTAGCTAACCTAACCGAAACCAGCTAAATAGCTGAAAAGGAATCGTTAAAGGAGTTTAAACAAGAGTAACGACTCCGTTAATGTTCCACTGCAGAATTCTTATCAGCGTGATTTTGATTATTTATTCGTTTTCATCGTTCAGTTTCTTAGTAAATTTGGTTATTGTAATTTTTAACGATCTTTCATCCGTTGCTTCATAAATTACGTTTAATTGAGTACGTCGCTTACAGGCACATTTGTTAATCCTAGTTTACTGATTACTCTTTTGTTATATACCAGCGACAATAATGGAGGAAAAACCTGCAGCGGATGCGCAAATCTTGCATAGCCAATTTGGAGAACGCTGAACCGAATTCGTTCAGGTTGTGCAAGAACGAATACAAATTTGATAAAATGGGATCTAGCAACGGATAGTAGCTGTGAGTAAGTACAAACAACAGAACATCTGATGGAGTGTACAGACAAGCCGGAATTCGGTGTAGTATCGACAGCATTGTTAGCGGAATATTGGTCCAAGAAAGTTTAAAGTTTATAGGTTCAAGGCTCGGATTCGGGGAAAAAAAAAACTGTGGACATAACGAGTTCTTTGATTATAAATGTTATGTAAATGGTGTAAAATATTATTATTATTATTATTATTGGGTTACAGAATGTATTATTTTGTTTAATTTGTACATTATAGAATTTACAATACCTAAATTATATTTGATTTTATTGTTATTACTGTTATTATGATTATTGTTATTAATATTACCTCGCAGTTAGATAACGAACGTATTTTTAATTCCAAAGAAGCCATAAACAAACAAACGACCCTTTTTCTCACCCGCCATATTTTTCACTCTTATTCGCAGGGCGTATATATTACGACGATTTATAAGCCTATTTTTATCGATACTACGAGGAGCTACTATGATGGTGACGGACGTATACAATAGTCCCCGACCTTTGTACGTATTTCCCATCTGATATACATATATATATACCCATTTCACTCAAGTACTTGGCCTACTGAATTGTGATTATTCCTGCCGCTGTAGAAATGCTATTGTTTCTACCTTAGACCTTGCTTTATACGGCACTTTCTTTTTTTGTTTTTATGCATCTTTTTACTTTTTTTCACCTTCCGAACATTTCTCTTCTACTTTTCCTTATCCATAATGAAGGAATCGCATAAACGGATTTTTAATCGTTTCTCTTTCATTAAACTATTGATCCTTAATGACTATTAACAACAACAGTGATTAACAGAATTCTAGGCCACGTGTAAAATGTCTCCCGATAACGATATTTATTACTTCCGGGATACAACATCGTACTACTGTTTTTTACCACCGAACAACGTAACTAACCCATTGCGCGTTAAATAGAAATATATTTTTCGATAACGTAAATCGACGTTACTACTAAAAAAGAAATACATAAAAATTATTTTTTAGACGATATAAAAAAAATGCGATATTAAAAATACGTAGCGAAACTGTTCTAAATAAGTTGCTATAGGAGAATAACTATACACCTACCAACCTGTCCGACAAATCCACAATTTAGAAAAAAAGTACGCGTACAATGCACACCCCGTCATCGTTTTGTTAAATCGCGTATAAATTAAAATGGAAAAGAAAAAACAAAACGCACTCTATAAACTTTTTCACCCTGGTCCGTCGACAATATTCTGCTAGCGGTAAAGCTTTGTTATCCGATATTACACTAAATCTTGCCAACATTCCATCGCTTTCTGTATTTCACCGCAATCACTGATATCCATCAAGACTGAATCCGTTTCAACCGAGTTCATCTTTATTCTTGTACGATCTGAATGAATTCGACTAGGTGTCCTCCCTGTTGGTCGGACTTTATTCGCATCCGCTGCTTGCACCATCAGCACTTATACTCGGAAATTTTAATAAACTTTTCGAAAAAAAAATCCAATAAGATACAACTACTACTAAAGCACTCCGCGGTATAATCATTTATAAAATAATACATTTTAGGAGCAAAATCACTGTATAGTTCTCGTCTGATCAATAGCTAATTAAGTAATAATTATTTTAACGCAACTATAGACCGCTGAAAATCCAAAAGGCGACTACGCAAAAGGAATGATTTTTTTTACACGAGCAAACAAATTATTCAATTTATTAACGAAATTTCCAAAAATTTCTTTGACATTCCATTCGTCGCAATAATTTACCAGTTATCGAGAACTACGATATGACACATCTATAAGCACCGTAGTATTAAGCGTAAAAAATTATTTTCTTATTTCCAGTAAAGTTACTATTATTTTTTTTTTATTAATAAGTATCGATTGCAAAATGTAATCATCTTTATTTACCGGTTAACTCAAAGTATTTTTATTGCGGTTTTTTCCCCTCATCTTAGCTGTGGTTTTTTTTTTATTTTGCCATTTTTTTCCTGTATTTCTTTTTGATCGGATTTATACAAAATAATGAAAAATTTAATTTATTAATAAGTTGAAATAACTATTTGCCAAGGTTAAAACAGGATCAATAATTTTGTGAAAAGTAGCTTAATTGGTGAAATAAAGGCTTTTCCTCCTTCTTAGTAATATATTTACGGAAATGTACAAACCCACGTATACAGGTTATTTTCTAATTGGCCCCATGCAATCCGAAGTAAATTACAATCGGGTCCGTCGTCTCCTTACATATAGTATGGGGCAAATCGATATAAATACGCCGAGACATTTTTAATCTGTCGACGGCCTT
This sequence comes from Coronaproctus castanopsis, assembly GCA_032883995.1. Lineage (NCBI taxonomy): Eukaryota > Metazoa > Arthropoda > Insecta > Hemiptera > Monophlebidae > Coronaproctus > Coronaproctus castanopsis. The sequence goes on from CM065052.1 coordinate 245,817,690, forward strand.
CACTTGCCAGCTGAGTTGCAAATTGATAATGTTTTATAATATCAGTTGTTGTAAACATGTTCGTTACTGGCTAATTAGTGCGGATAGTTATTATAAAGGACGTGCAAAATACGCAATTTTTAATAATACGTTCAGCTTATCTTGTATAGTTAATACTAAATTTTTAATCTTAACGGCAAATAAAAATTCATTAATTATATAAACAAAAACGCATTTATTCCTCCTGTTATTAAATGTCGGATTTTGTAGTCGCCTTTTCTGACGACAATTTTAATAAATTACAACTGCTTCAAAATATACGTTTCGAATATAGATTTACGTTGTTATTATAATATAAAACGTTCACAACTGTACATACATACACGCTTATAATGATATAGCAAAATTGGTCCGAAGAAAGCGCAAGACGGAAGTGGGTGGAAGACGTTGGAGAAAACCTTCATCCGGAAGTGGATAGACAAAGGTTTATCGTGATATATATATATATATATATCAAACCGTTGTAACATTGGAAAAGTAAAAATCTATAAGCTGAAAAAGGCGTTCGCCAAGTATTCTGAGCCCGTGTTATTTAACATATACAGTGAATGGATACTTAGGAAAGTACTCGATAAATGGGAGAATGGTATAAAAATAGGCGGGAAAATTGTTAATAAGATGATATAACAATAATTGCCTCATCGAAACAAAAATTTGTCACCCTTTTACATAAGCTTGAAAACGTAAGTAAACAAGTTGGATTAATAATAAGCGGAGAAAAGACTAAGATAATGATTATCGACAGGAATAACTGCAGTCGGCATCACATACAAAAACCGGATACGATACGAGTGGTTGATAAATTTGTATATTTAGGATCTCTAATTACTAAACACGGTGGATCTACGGAATTAAAACCCGAATATCAACAGCTAAATTGGCGCCGGACCAATTACAAAAGATATGGAAAAGTCACGACATTTCAATGAGTATGCAAGTACGCCTAATGTATACTCTAATCTATTCCGTTTTTCTATATGCTGCGGAATGTTGAACGTTAAAAGCACCTGATATCCGGAGCACTGATGCTTTTGAGATGTTCCGCCGGCGATGAATGTTGCGAATCTCGCGGACAGAAAAACGAACCAACCTCTCCGTATTGAACAATACAGGATCAGATTTAAGCCTGCGAGATATCAGTTCATAATGAGGTATTTAAGACACGTGATAAGTCAGAACGGAATGGAAAAATTAATTCTTGAAGGGTTGGTAGAAGGTAAAAGGATGCGCGGAAGGACAGAAATCAGATATACCGATAGAATAAAACAATTAACTGCTGCCACATCGCTCCAGGAAGCTATAAGACTGGTGGAAAATAGGGACGTATGGCGGACAAGGTTGAGAATTCGTAATTTCACGATGCTCGGACCCAGCTAACAAATATGACGCGCACGCGCACACGCACACACTACACATATATATACATGCATATATACTATATATATATATATATATATATATATATATATGTGCACGTTTTTTACTGTTTTATATAGTGATGAGTCGATATTCTTACACTTCATCTAACTTTACGTTTTGGTGAAATAATAATAAAAAAAAAACAGCTCGCATTTGTTTTTGTTTATTGTAAACCAGATAATTATTTTTTCCTATATTTCTATTAATTACTACTCTAAGGCGATTGGATTTGCTAATGGGAAAAACCATTATATATATATATATATATATATATATATATATATATATATATATATATATATATATACCCAAATTATCATTATTAATATTATTATTTCTATTACGTGTTTAGTAAGTATTTTACTAATTAAACATCCACAATAATTTAAAAATAAGCAGCATGCACATATTCAATCATATTTGTAATTACCTCTTCTCCGTAATATCTATATAACATATTCCGGCTTAATATGTTCCTCTATCAATCACTCACTCACTACTCACACTAACTCTCACTTATTCTCACTCTCTCTTTTTCATTCTCTCTCTCTCTCTCACTCTCTATTTATATATATATATATATATATATATATATATATATATATATATAAAGTTTGTACACTTTGTAATAAAGAAATCGAATGACACTAAGGATCAATATTGTGACAGGAAACAGCAGCTGGTTACCAACCATTAGTAAATCTACCACAAAGCGGCTTCTATAAACCGAATTTAACAGACGTGGTAATAATTAAAAAAAAAAATCCGAGAAAGTTCTCAAAAGCGAAACGCGATACTTTTACGAGTTACATAGGAATAAGAAGAATGATGATGATGATAAAAAAAGAAAGAACGATTGAACTCTGAGCATAGAATAATAATGATAAAAGTACAAATGCGTGGTACAGTTAAAATTCTTCCCACATTTACGACGTTCTGCTGCACCTAGGTTTAACATGTATCAGGCGACAGGTACAAACACGCGTCCTCTTACTCCTTCTTACGCGTCAAAAACCTTTTCCCACAAACGACTTTTTTCTTTTCATAAAGTATAAAGAGATATCTTTTTTAAAATTATACCCGGATCGTTTTAAATAAGAAAAATGATATACACACATATTTACACACACGCACATATATATATATATATATATATATTTAACCGGGTCTCATTTTATTAAATCGATTAAATTTCGACATCTTCCTTTCTACATCTCTATCAGGAACCCCAGAGCAAAGATTATCGGGAATCGCTTCAGAAATTAATATATATATATATATATATATATGTATAGATAGATAGATAGATAGATAGATAGATAGTACACTTATATAGTTTTTTAATCACCATTATCGTATTATTCGTTGTCGAAACAGTTACTAGTGCATTGTTCGTCATTATTTAGCATACAAAACGGGCTCTCTAGCATCCAAACTACTATGCAATACAGTTACGTGCGCTTATACAGTACCGAATGCCACGCCTCGCAAGCCTAGATAGGACCTTCGACCGACGATTTCAATTTGACAGTCGAGCAAGACACGTATAATGTTAATAATATAATCTTGATAACTTTAATTACAAAAATCAATTAAAATCGTTAAAACTTTATTTTCTTGAAATTCACAAATCTTTTCGGTAACTATGCCATTATCGAGCGATATTTAAATTTAGATAAAAATAAAGATTTAAAAATAAAAACACAAAATATAAATTTAAATATAAGTTCACAAATTCTAGAATTTTTATCTAAATTTAAATATCACTCGATAATGACGTAGTTGCCGATAAGCTTTGTGAATTTCAGGAGAATAATGTGTTTTAGTGATTTTAACTGATTTTTGTAATTAAAGTAATAAAAAATCACTACATTCCACAATCTAAACTTAATATATAAACAATAAAAATATTCACGTTGAATACTAGTCCTTATTTAAAAATATATTCTACGTATTAGTTTAATACTGGAAAACAATATAAAAATGGCATCCTTTAAGACGTCCCACTTCGTATACCCAGCATAACTCGATTAGACGATGTGGATTCGTTACTGGGGATATATAGAAGTGAGAATATTTTTATTTCGAATTTGAGAATTGCTTAGAAACAGGTAGAGAAAGGTATTTATCTATACGATAAACTAAGCCCAATATAATTCGTCCGATAATCGGAAAAAAAAAACAGTTAAAATGATAACGTGAAAATTAATCAAAGAAAGCCAAAAGCTAAATAAGAATAACTCACACCCCGTGTACGCCAAAAACGGAAAGACCAATAATGACAATAACAATGTTAAACCGAATCTATTTATGTTAATTATAAATTTTTATTAAACATACATCGTCCCCGTTTTGTTCGGGTTTCGTACTGAACACTCTACTCTTGGATGTTGCACAGGCATTCGACAAAGTGTGGCATCCCGGGCTACTGTACAAGCTGAGACAAATTCTCCCTTCCGATTTATTTGCTTTACTTCAATCATACTTATCCGATAGATCATTTGTTGTTAAAATCAATGATTGTTTCTCTGAAGAGCATAAAATTCTATCGTCTGTTCCACAAGGTAGCTTAACTAGGACCGTTGTTATACACAATCTATACAGCAGACATACCAACCAGTAATCAGACTATCTTAGCATCATTTGCCGATGATATAGCTATCCTTGCGTCCAACTCAGACGTCATGTATGCAAATACAGCAGTTCAAAACCATTTAGATCGGTTAGTTCTATGGGCACAGAGCTGGCGTCTGCTATTTAACCCGAATAAGTGCAAACACGTTGTATTTACAAATAGAAAAGTCAGCTGTCCAGCACTGAAAATCAATAATGAAGAAATTACTCAAGCAAACTCGATACGTTATCTTGGCTTAATTATGGATAAGAGGCTTACATGGAAGCTACACGTGGCACAGACAAAAAGAACAATCATTACTCGTGCAAAATTGCTGTATCCATTATTAGGTCGGAAGTCAATTTTAAATTTAACGACTAAACGGATCATCTATCTTTCAATGATCGCTCCTATTTGGCGTTACGGAATAGAGCTGTATGGAAGTACCTGCAAGAGCAATCTTCGAAGAATACAACAGCAGCAATCGAAGATACTTCGTACCATCACGTCCGCTCCTGTCTACGTCTCCAATCGGACCTTACATAACGATCTTAGGATTCCTTATGTCGGTGACATACATGTACAGCAGTATAAAAAATTATTCGACAAGTTCGAGGGTAGCAGTAATCCAATCATCCGCAGAATGCACACATCGTGTCTTCCAGATAATCCGTCAAGACGTTTGAGAAGAAAGTGGTATTCCTATCACCTAATTAATTTCAGTTTCCCTTCTCCTTTCAGACGATAGCGTATGTCTTTTTCTCCTATTATTGTACCTGTTTATTCCTATTATCATTATTCTCATTCCCATATTGTACATTCCTTCTTCCTCATCGCAGTCTTGTGCCTTAATGGAGGCACTTGATTAAACCCCTCTCTTATCCGTGATCTACGTTGTTAGTAGCACTAAGTGCTGGTACGATGTTAAAAAAAAAAAAAAAAAAATCGTTTAAATTAATATAATTAAGATACCTTGTTACGTAATTAGTATGTACTATAATCACAGGTAACATTGATTATCTGCCGTATGACGGACGCAACAAATGACTATCGGTCGTCGTTAAATGTATATATATATAATGACACAAAAGAAAGAATTAAAGGATACTTACTTATCAACACATTTATAAATTTATTTAATTATACGCAAATACTTTCACAAATTTAATTACACACAAATACTTTCCGTCATTAACGTGAAATATTTTTGCATCTCAACGGACATAACTGCGAATACTTCATTACGAACACACTGAACAGAAACACATTAAAATCAACTTTGATGTCGCATAAGATAATGATAATATATATATATAATAATGATAATAGTTTATTTAAAATTTCCATCGAATTATTAAACCAAAAAAATTAGATTCGCCTTAATCAATGATAGGACAAAATTTAAATAATAACGTGAGTATGATAATATTATGAATACTACATATATTACTATAAGGTGGTTAGACATAACTTGCAACAATACGATAAAAGAAGAGGAATCAAAAATTGAAAACCAGTAGAAGACAGTAGTAATAATAATTAGAGCATTGAGGCACGAAAAGAGCTCCTAGAAGATTGCTGATTGTTTATAAACGATGATAAAACCTATAATCAACTGGGTGACCCCCTTGGAAAGGACAAACAAATTCGAGCTAATCTTCTCACTACCGAAGATTGCAAAAGAGTTTGGAAACTTTTTCAGGACCAACTAATATAAAAACTTCTATTTAACGAAACAGTTCTATCGGAAAAGTGTAAAAAAAAAATGGATCCGATATACTGCTAATACAAGAGACGCATGGTGCGATAACCGGAAATAAATCAAAAGTAAAATGAAGCTAGTAATTGTACGAGCACATGATCGATATTGTAGCGAAGTTTAAAGCCAGATTTAATAAAGTCAACGTCGCTAACTCAAGAAAATGATGTCGAAATTCTTAACATCGATTGTACAATCGGTCTATAAGCCACCTGGAATTAAATTTAAGTTTGTAGAACCACTTAATTCTCGTCATCGAATTCAGATTGTACCGGGAGATTTAAACTGCAAAAATACACCTTGGAGATATGATGACACAGACGAAGAGAATCTCTACTAAAGTGGGCGGATAATAACGGTTTGCAGTTACTGCATAGTCCAAAGTTGTCATTTAACAGTAGCAGAAGGAAAAGAAATGCACTAATCCCGACATGTTTGTGGCAGATTTCATAGCGAATCAATGTATAATAGGCAAACCGGTTAAGCGATCTAAATATCGCTGTATGTCGCGCGTGATAAAATCCGTAGTTGTAGTTGAAAAGACTACATTTAAAAGACGTCATCAAGAAAGCGAACTAGAATAGCTTTAACACAGATTTGGACAATAAGATAAGGTAGAAGCAACGCCAAAAAACTATAACGAATTTTTAAATCTAGTTAAAGCTGTATCAAGGAAATATATTCATAGACGATGTAGAACGGAGTATATCAGCGGACTATCACTGGATTCGAAAAAGCTGCTGACAACATACGAACGAGTTTCGTATACTTTCCACAGGTTGTTACTATAAGCGATATGTTAGATAAGAATTTTAGTCCGTTGATGATTTTCCCAATTGCGTAGTAGATGGTTAACAAGCTTGTTTAAAATGATATAAACTAATCTGGTGTTTTCATCTGAGTACTTCCTTCTCTTAGATCGACGTGTACGATAATTTTTTAATGTTATTATTCTGTTGATGTAAATTGGCGAAATGCTACAAGGAATACACGTGAAAAAAAAATGTTTAATATAAAACTGTTAGGACATGTAATAAGACTTAATAACTTTATTAAAAGTATAATAGAGGGTTAACATTCTTCATTATTCATGCATTCATGCATTCATGCATTCATGATTTTGTTTATATGTTTTGTAAATATATTTCTTTCTTCTTCTTCTATAATAGAGGGCAAAGGCAAAAAAAAAAAAACAAGAGGAAGACCAATGGTATACGATCCCTTGGAAGAAAAATAAATTTCAAGAACTTGGGACATTAGCTACCAACGGGACACAATATGGCTGCAACGACAAACCATTGTTTTTAGTGAATAAATAAATAAATAATTATATATATATATACACAATTCATGGATCTCACTTTTATTTTTTTTGCAGTCTTCAAACTTAAAACAGCTTTTAACAAATAAAATTTTCCAATTTGGAGTCTCAATTCCTAGAAACTGATCTTACAAACGACCACTACGTCTTTGTCACGAATGTAAAATTGCAATTAGTTCATACAAGTACAAATGAAAAACTGAACACGCGAATAAGAGATTAAATAGAAGAAAAACTGGTGTTTATATATGTGTTTATATATATATATATATATATATATATATATATATATATATATATATATATATATATGCGTGTATGTGTAAGTATTTACGTATACATACATTATGTATATTTATATGCACGTGTAAAATATTACGGAAAAGGACATCAGAAAATAGAAATAAGTTCGCAATTACGCGGGACGCAACTGTCAAGCCGGTTAAAATATGTTAGAAAAAGCGAACGATAAGCAAATTGATAAAGTCGCTACTAAATGTAAGTTTACTCCTGGGAATAATTTAGTTTTTAGTTAAGTTTAAGTAATGGAACTGTCGCAATATCCTATTCAGCAACCTCCTTCCCGTCGTATACCGCTAAAAAAAATGTGTTACCCAGCCGTCGTTAGTTAATAAGTCGGTGTACACCTGCCGCTATGTTCCCTAAAAATTTACACGTAGACTATATCACCGTAATAATTATCGATAGTTCGAAACAAAAGGCCTTGTTAGAAAATTACGAAAAACTAAATGGAAAGCGTTAATAGAATTTTACCAGCGGTAAATACCAGCTGAAACCGAAGGAATACGCAATTAACCCTTTTATCAGTCACGATGTCCATTATTTTCATTTTCCGTTTGACGTGAAATGTCTCAATCTAAATACATTGAAAATTATGTGGAATTTACTTAAGAAGCAGGATTATATATATATATAAATAAAATAAAACAGTTGCATAAAATTTATATTTTAAGACTGAAATGGTTAATAATTACGGGCACCTTTGTGTCCCAGACCTCTCGCTGTAGCTACATATCGCAAACACGTAATTTCCCTCGGGCCAACTTGAAATCGTTAGTCGCGCGAAATTAATCTGGACTTTTTTCCTTATTTCCCATTTCTTTTTGTTTTCTATGGGTTGGCAAATTCGATCCAAAATTATATTTTTAATCGCGTTTCCACTGTTACACCATCAATATTGTATATCGAATGAAATTGAAAATTGTATGTTTTTTACGTATCGAGAGAGCTGATGTAAATATCAAAATCTAATATTAAAAATATCTGAATTCTCTTCGTAAATATTTCAAAACGAAACGAGAAGTACACGCGTTCGTAAAATTCTAAAATTAATCATCTAACTAAATCCGACGCTAAATCGTTTTGATTTCCCTTTTATTATCGTAATCCTCTTCTTGATCAATTACCTCAAAAATGAATTTCGTGATGGCGAGTACGTCGATCATAATGTTCCAGACCTACTAAAATATTCACGTAACTCCCCGACGGCTGCGTATATGTAAATTTAATCTTGTCATCTTCTGGATTGAAGTCATGTGTTCACCGTCGCCTACATCCATCGATACTACATCCCATTTTCTTTAGAATAGTATGGAACTAAAATTGCGCCCGATGAGATGTTATATATGGGCAACTGTAACATATGCGGCTGAGACATGGACGCTCACGACAGCCACGTCGAAGAAAATTGAATCATTTGAAATGTGGATTTATCGACGGTTTTCGAAGATCAGCTGGACGGAGAAAGTAACTAACGCGGAGGTGCTGCGACGCTTGCGAAAACCCGAAGAACTGTTAATCATGATTAAAAAGAGGAAGATCGCATATGTTCGTCATATGATGAGGGGGGAGATAAATACGAACTAATACAGTTAATATTACAAGGAAAAATAGAAATAGTACGAAACGGCGGCAGACCCAGGATATCTTGGTTAGACAATATAAAAAGCTGGATAGGCATTAAAAATATAAGAGATTTAACCGAAGCATCACGCGACAGAAGATTATTAAGCACATTGGTCGCCAACGTTCGCTAAGCGGATAAGGCAAAACAAGAAGGAGAAGAAAGTGCCCAAAGTATTTCATTTTTTTTTTTACATAATATATAACGTCATCTAACCGAAATCAATAATCCACGCGCTAAAACCAGTTATTTATTCTGGAATACTATAAAATGATTTTGTCACGTCTAAAAAAAAAAAAAGAGTTAATAAAGCTGATCAATATGAAGAACGCGAGTGAAAGTACGGTTTACAAGCGAATCGGCCTAAGACGAAATGATGATAATAGACAAGATCTAAACATAACCAGTCAGATACTACCGAATTTGAAGGATATGAGATGAATTTAATTACCTGAATCCAGAAGGATACGAAAAATTAGCAGAAGTTGCCAGTTAGGAAAGTGGCAAAATTATGTTAAGACACGGATGTGAAACGAGGAACGCAAAGTTGAATAATCTTCCCAATCGCGACATCGAAACTTGGACGATTAAAACAAATTGATAAGATACGGATAAACTCGGAGTCGATAAAAAAAAATTACGTATACCACGGATTGCGCATGAAACAATTCGGTTTTAGACGAATTAAAAACTGAGGCAATGTTACTAATAAAAATTAATAAAAATATCAATACGATATTTTGGACACGTGAAATGAGTACTCGATATAGGAAAATATTATATACAAGGCGAAATACCTGGATATCGTCCTAGAGAAGATGCCCAATGAAACGGACAGATGAAATCCGTTGTATATTGTAATGTTTCGGGCTTGGCATATTTCTTGATAAATATATCTTTTTATATATCTCTTCTGTTAAATAAAAGGCAGCTTTCAATCGATCAATCCTGCGTTTTCTTTTTCTGATCCCCCTTGGTCGATTAACTACTCTAAATACTTGAATTTATTAACTCTTTTTACCGGACCAAAATCAGTTTTAATTTTATTTCGCGCCGCTGCTATATTAGTCAAAAATTTAGTTTTTTCAAACGAAATTTGTAGTCCAGCCTTCTCCGCTTGTTCTTTTAATAATTCGATCTTGTCGCTTTGCCACTTGCATCGATTCGGCTATAATTGCCAAATCATCCGCAAAAGCTAAACAATCTATCGGTAAGTGATTCTTCTTGTATCCTAGTCTAATTATGACATGTTCTTCATTCATCGCTTTTCTCCATTCTCCTATAATTTTTTCCCGTATTAAAAAGTAACGGTGACAGGCGGTCGCCTTGCCTAACTTTAATTTCAAAATGCCTAATTATATATTAAAAATCAGCTATATTATATTTGATCGGTTGGATGTGGGTATTACTGTTTCTCGTATTTATACGTCTCAAGAGATTTTTATGAATTTTTAGTGAAATAAATTTGATTTGAAAATACTATTATCGAATAAAAGCAAATGAAAAATCAGTTATATTCAAATAATTAACGTTATTAAAATTATGATTTAATAATTGTACTCATAACACCTCCTCTAATAATTAACTATTATCTGTGTGGGGTCAATATTAGTTTTCGATTATATCGGGAACTTTTTAAATTTTGACGAAAAAACTTACAGCAACGAAAAATACAGAAAAAAATAAAAAAAAAAAAAAAAGAAAAAAACTAAAAACATATACGACGCTACTTCACCGGAGAATATTTTAAGAAGTTATTTTTATTTCAGACGTTAACTTATTGAAGACTACATAAATAAATAACTGGGGATCCTGTGAATTATTAATACTTAATGCTGTTTGATCATGCTCTGATGACACATTAAATATGACTATCCTGTGTATTTAACCAATATTGCATATATTTATACGCGCCCCATAAAGTGTAACAAAAAACATCACGGTCACTATGACCGATTATTATCAAAGAGAAAAAAAGTAAGAATTCCAAACTACAAAGAAAGGTCAATGATCCACCAATCTCAAGTTATAAAGATATGATAACATTAGCGATGAAGTTCGCACTCGATCCATATGCTGCGCAGTTCTTTCCGTCTTTGATAATGTCTCGCCAGATTACAAACACATACATACATACATACATACATACATACATACATACACACATACATACATACATATACACACACGTGTAACCGACGCGACTAAACCGCTATCATCCGGGCTAGTTTGTAGTATAATTGACCACAACGTCGTTTGGTAATACAATAATACATCATGTACTCCAGAACATTCTTTGCTATGATTATGATTATTACTACTACGATGTATAAGTAGACAATCAGGCGTGAAAATAAACATTTTTTACACACACGTATATATATGTATGTATGTACAAAACATGTAAAAATGTGTTTTTGTGCTTCCAAATGGTCATTTTAATATGTAATATTGTATTTAAACGTGTTTATAAAATACACGCAGGAAATAATTATAATATAAATTCGTAAGTGGACCGAAAAAACGACAAGTTATTAATTCGGTACAGTTCAAATGTAATAAATTTATTTGACAAATTTTAGAAACCAGACAACCAACAAAACGTTTAAAAATATCAAACGTATGTTTTTTTTATATATTTTAATTGCTCAACGTGCCGCTTTAAGCAACCAGAGCTATCGCAGCAATGTGAAAACGGGGTAGATGTGCCTAATTAGGAGAGAAGCTTTAAGAAAACAGACGTAGTGAATGATAGTTGAGATAGAACTAGATATTATTGCGCAGGATTGAAGTGAATTTAGGTAAGGTTGTATAACGAATGCCTTAATGTAATGCATATCGTTGTGAAAAATCAAATAGAGCTCTACTAAAACTTGGGTAGAAAAACAACAAAGACCTATTTCCCTGCTCGGCATAACGCGTGCACTATTACAAAAATTATTATATAAGAACAAGCGCCAAAGTAAATACATTAAGGTTTTGAAGAAAAATTAAAAACATAGCCTGTTCTCATTGATATCTCCCTGTACGGCGAACTGGCTTACTCACTAAATTGTTGAAAGCGATAAAACACACTCTGGTTACTAAATAACATCATCAACAATCGAAAAGTAAAATGCCTTTCTAAGTTGAGAAAACAAAGTAGAAGACAAACTTTAAAAACAACGGATTATTATTGTTTAATTTATACGCCCGTTGATTTACCACAAACAAAAGCTAGAAAATCTATTTTTGCAGAATATATGGCCACGCAAACACTAGAAGCCTTCGTACGGCAAGAACTCGCAGGAATATCTGTCATCATTACGATAAACGGCGACAAGACAGTTAGATATCTGAAGAATGAAACTAAACATCACAATCGCTAAAGCACGAATAACATCCGAAATATCTTGGTATAACCGTAGATCATCAACTGAAATATCGCGAACATATTCTCAGAACACAGCGGCGAAACTAAGAACACGGAAAAATACAAAAACTTGCAGAAACAATAAATATTTACATTATGGACATCAATCACCCGGTTGGTTTACTTATTGGCTGAATATGCAGGTATCGATGAAAAAATAGATCGACATAGAACTGAACGAAATTTTTACGTATAATTTCCGGTGCATACAAATCAGTTTCGTTAGAATAGTTATGAATACAAGCAAATATTACATCGGTGAAAGTTCGAAAAAAAAATAATTGGGGCTTTTAAATGCACATTTTTTTTATAATGTGGAATGTAATTGAAAAATTAGTTAAATCACTAATATTTATTTTCTTATGGAAAACACAACGCTTTTCAGGATTTACGCCGTTATCGAGTGAACAACAAAATTTCAGATTTTTCAAATACTTATTTTCATTTTATAAAATTGTGTCGTTTAAAAAATTTTTGTGTTTTGTGTACTTTTATATTTTATATTTTACTTTTAGACATCATACATCGCAACAGTAAGTGAACGTTTAAAATTCCATCAGCGTACAACTTTCGCAGATCCAGAAAATAATATCGGAAAAAAATAAATATAAAAAAACAAAATCAGTAAACAAATATATCGATTGTAAATTTCAACAATTCAAAATAAACAGAACAGACAAGCGGAATAACATTTTATGGAATATATTTTCACCATCAAATATTTTTAAGTAATTTTTTTAATTTTTAAAATTATGATTAAAAAAAAATTTGTTCGCTTGATAATGGCGTAAATGCCGAAAAGCTTTGTGTTTTCCATAAGAAAATAAATATTAGTGATTTAACTAATTTTTCGATTGATTTTTTAAAGGCCGATAAATCAAGATCAGGAAGAGTCAGATTGACGAAAGTCTAAAGTTATTTTGCAATGTTTCTATTTTAAAGAGAAGCTGAATTATGAGAAAATAAAATTATTACTAGGAATTTAAATGAAAAACGAAGATCAAAAACGAAAGAAAATGTAATCGGATAAGGCACGTAATAAGAAATTATACTAAATAGTAAAAGAAGAATACCGAGGTAACCGACAAGTCGCGGAATCGGAAACTTGTAAAGCTCATTCTACGTAAGACACTTTTCAGAAGACAGAAGGTAATAATCATATTTGGGTGTTATATTTCCTAAGTTAAAATCCGAGAAGACGACGAAAATAAAAAAATAAAACCGGAATTCTTCCTATTGTCAGGCAATTGCTGCGCGGTTAAATATAGTCGCCGTCCACTAAAAACCATAAAGGGGTTTATCTATCAGAGCCATTCCTATATATAAATAAAATGGCGAAATGGTGCAATGTCGTCTCTGGACATAGTGCTTAAACCGGCAAGATGAGAGAAAACAAGGAAAAATATGCATAAGTAATTCCGAATAATAAACTGGACTATTGTTATCCGTTCTACCTCGAACAATTGATGACGACATTCAGTCGAGTAAATAGTCCCATTATCGAAATACTTATCGTAGATACAAGGACACTAATCACGACCTAATGTCGCATAGCAGTAGCAGGGTCATCAACTAACACATCACATACACGTGTATGTATATGTGTATATATATAAATGTATATATATAAAAATGTAAAATGTAACTATCCGTGAGAATCTACGATTGACCATGAATTTACACACACGTACATATATATTATATATATATATATACACAACTTGTTCAGCATTCGCATTTATTTATGCATTACTAAAATACGGGGTAAGCTTACTTGCGCATCTATTAAATTCATCTCCAGTCAAATGACCAGATGATATTTGCTATCTATGAAGTACAGTTACAGTTGGTAGAGCAACAGGAAACTATAGTAAATAATATAAACGCAATAAAACAACTACATCCGATAAAGTAGAATTAGCAGTATACAAAAATGCCCAGTTGCTTTTTCTTCTAGATGTTCAAATCGTGTTGCCTCAGTACAAGAAAATAGATTACGCGAACGACAATATTAGCATACAATCGAATATAATCAACACCGGGCCATGTAGATACATATTATGTATTTGTGTATATATATATATATATATATATATATATATATATATATATATATATATATATACATTTATATATATACACATTTTTATTATATATATAAATTTATATATATATAAAAATTTATATATATATACACTCGTTATGTGTATACTGAAGGTAAGTGCATTTATATAGGTATACATGTATAAATATGCAAACATATACATATATATATATATATATATATATATATATATATATATATATATATATATATATATATATATATATATGACAATAACGATGCTCTAATATCTATCCATTGCTGGATGTAAACGATCCGATATATACATATATATAAAACTGCAGATATAAAAGCGTCAAGGTAAGTTTAATGAATATCCACAATCGATATTTAAAATTGAAATGTGTAATTTAACCGATATGTACACTGTTAGGATGTAATTATGGCAGCGCTGATTTTACAGATACTAGATATTAAATGAAAAGTTCAGAAATTTAGTACTTTGGCTATATTAGAAATATGATGTCAACACAAAATACATTTGCCTTTATAATAAGTAAAATAATTTATAGAAGCTGTTGTGTTTTTTCACTGTAAAATGCACTGATCAGAGCAACGTAAACATAATTCAACCGACTCTTTTCAATTTATTATTTATAAATTACTTTTTTTTGTTTGGGAGGGGGCTTTCATACAGTTTACCCATGTCTGTATATTATGGAATGAATAAGAAAGGGCTACTTATAAATTAGGCAGAGTAAGAAGTAATGTAGGGATGTGTCAAATTAAATAATGATACCATAATCTAAAATATAGCAGTATATTGCCCCGTATATACTTCAGCATTTTGAAGAGCTAAGCGAAATGCAATATTTATAGGAAACGGAACTTTAAGGCTGTGAAGAGCTTGATAAAACGTAACACGAATATTACTATGATGGGAACACTCTAGGATAACATGGTCCGCATCGACCACTAAATGGGTATCCATGGGATGAGAGCAATTAGGAGAACTAATAAGTTTCAACTTGGTGTAACGAAGCACGACTACAGGCGAGTCTCAGTCGACAAATGGTAGTAATAAAACCCCGCAATTTGATCGTTTAACTTGAATATTGTAGAACCATGGATTAGAAGATATGTCGGGTTGAATGGATTTATAATGCTTTGCAATAAATGGATCGGACCACAGATTTTCCCAGTATTTCTTATGCGCATATTTAATGTACGCTAGGAGATCTATAGGAGTATAAAACAAAAAGTCCCTAATGTAACCGTTGAAGTGACTAAATGATCAGCTAGATTATTGCCATGGATACCGCTATGCCCGGGGGATCCAAAACAAATTTAACTCTTACACCGAAAGAGTTTTAGTAGATGGGCGATTTACAGATACATATCGGAGAGATTGAAGAATTTCTGCAGTAAAAATGGAGCATATTCTATTAAGGGTAAATTTATTCGAAATGTTGAGAGCGGGGATTACGAATGCAGCTCCGACTGAAAAAGAGCACGAGCCATCAGTGAAAATTAGAAGAGAGTTAGGATAGTTTCTACTAATCAAGGAGTAAAAATTATAATCGGCGGCTAGTGGTAGAACATTGTTCTTAAATGAGGAAAACAGTTGTATGTTGATATTAAGGCTAACGGTATTATACTCGAAAGGAATCGTATAGAAGGGAAACGTGTAGGATGGAAGAAGAATATCACTGCACCTGGAAAGATGACCAGAGGAATGACGTAATAAAAGATGTCGAAGTATAGAGAAACGACAGTTGTGAAAAATTTCTAAGTGTAGAATATACAAAGAGGGGGCGATATGAGTGAATACTTTTTGAAGAAATTTATCTGACAGAAACGTTCTTCGCAAGGATAGAGGGGGAACCTTTGCCCCCATCTCGGGAGCAGGTACAGCGGTAGTACGAAGTGCTCCTAAACATCTGCGTAAGCACTCGTTTTGAATTTTATCTAGCCTAGAAAGGCAGTGATTAGAAGCATTCCCGAAAATAAAACTGCCACAGTCGAGAATAGAACGTATGAAATTGTTATACAAAAATAGTAAAGTTAAAGAGTGTGACTCAGTGCTTTTATAAGACTTATTCTTTTAAAAGCCTTGGTATAAACTTTTTCCGTATGCAGTCTGCACGTTAACCTGTGATCAAGAATAAATCTCAAGTACTGATAATAATGAACAAAGGGTACGAGATTGTTGTTAAACATAAGTCCGTGTGAGTCGGTATTGACGGTTCTATATGAGAATATTATCGAAGCACATTTGTTGTGCGAAATAGTAAAACCTAATTTGGACAAAACTTGAACTATGGATGTAAGCGATGTATTAAGAGTTTGGATAGCATTATCTAGATTATCGTGCATGACGTAAACTATTATATCGTCTGCGAAAGACAAAATTTTCACTGTATCTGGAAGGGGTGTATTGAGAAGTTTAAATAATACTATGTTAAATAAAATAGGGATGAGAACAGACCCTTGGACCGTGCGAGTTGTTGGTTTCATATTGGAATGAAAGAAGGTAAGCTGTCTTTTGGTGAATAGGTTACACAATGCTTCTTTAAATGGGGATGGGACATTCAAGTTCGTCAGAGACTCGTGTAAGACAGGAATTGAGATGTTATCAAAGGCTTTATTTATGTCTAAAAAACAAGTTATTAAATACTTCTTGGAAATGAAAGATTTGTAGATATCACCTACTGATTGCGCCACGCAGTTTAAAGAGCTAAGATTACTACGGAAGCCGTACATTCCAGGTGGAAATAGACGACGATTTTCCAACTACCAGATTATTCTGTTTTTGAGAATGTTTTCAACAATTTTTCTTAGGCAAGAGGCCAGAGATATAGGGCGGTAAGATGAAGAATTAGGTAAAGTGTTATGATTTTTTTATGGGGATAATGATGAATTCTGACTATTCCTCGGGAAATTAAGCGGAATTTAAAAAATAGTTGAAGCAGTTTAATAATATATGTATGGCAGAAGTTGACAAATTATTTAATATTTGAAAGGTGATCCCATCAATACCAGGGAAGGATCTTTTATTACGAGATAAAGTTTGTTAGATTTCTGTTAGGGTAATGAGAAAGGAAGGAAAGTGGTTATCCGGGTGACTATTTCTACAATTTGAATTGTATGCAAGTTCTGTCATATCTGGGACGTACGATGGTGAAATGGTGTCGACAAAATTATAATAATTTTAAATATCCATTTACTTATATTACAACCACAAATAAAGTTAGCCTATCGTATATTATTATTATTATTCATCCAACATCGTGTCCGATGTGTAGTGACTATGAATTGATCAATGTTTTAAAGATTTTCCACGCATGTAGTTGCCATCCGATTATATAACAGCCTGATTATCTGTTCTAAATTCGGTTCGGCGATTTTGACAACTGCGTCTATCCACCTTGTTGCTGTTGATCGATAGAAGCAGTTGTCAACGAATTGGGAGGAAAATAGAGTACTCCTAAGGACAGCAGGTTTCCGAAAATATTATTGTATGGAGAACTAATTCAAGGTAAACGGAAACAAGCAAGGCCGCGCAGGAGACACAAAGATCAAATACTGGAATTAGTCAAGTTAATGGAATTGGACAGTAACTGGGAACAGCTGGTAGCAAATAGACTGCAGTGGAGAACAAATTGCTTCAAGAATTTCGAGGTCATAGATGAAAAGCGAAAGGAGCAGACAAAATTGAAAGTATCAAAAATATCTGTACCTTGCAGCTGTCCTATTTGTGGTCACGCATTGCACTAATCTCACACCTTCGTACCCATAATTGATTTCCTCTTCCTATCATTTTTATTCTTTGCAGACGACTTAACTCGGATACGAGTGTCGGTATTATTATTATTATTATTATTATTTTATATATATATATATATATATATATATATATATATATATATATATATATATATATATATATATATATCGACGTGTTAAAAAAATATTAGCGACCGCGTTTTACCATTGCGCGTGCGTGATGTAGTTTTTATTATTTTTGGATGAAGACCAAAATCATGAAATAAAAAAGCTCTTAATTGAGATGGTATAGCTTTGAATCGAAAACAAATCTAGTAGCCCATTTATAAAAAAAAATAAAAAAAAAAAATAAAAAAAAAATCTAGTAATCACGATTACACCCGGAAAGACAGTTTTTGAAAAATTTGTGAAGAAACGGGCAAAAAGAACTTTAACCGGAACAGATAGGCGGCTTGACAGGAAAATACCGGTTTACTAGTAGGCAGTAGCAAAGGTAAGAATTCATACTGAAAAGAAGGACTTAAAAGTTCTCGAGAAATACCAGAATCGCGTATAGAGAATACTTTTCATCAAAAGCACTCGGGTTGCAATATATACATACATATATACATACATATATATACATACATATATATACATACATATATATACATACATATATATACATACATATATATACATACATATATATACATACATATATATACATACATATATATATATATTACTGTTACAAAGAAAACTCGTAAAAACTTCATCTTTGTCGTATAATATAACGCGCGAAATAATAAGGGCACAATTTCGTGAGCACATTCATATATATATATATATATATATATATATATATATATATATATATATATATATATATATATATATATATATATATCTCTGAAAAATTATTATACTTAAACTAGAATATACTCGAATAAGGGGTATTGTATAGTAGCAAATGAGCTTTTAAGAGAAAATTTACATTTTACACCAACTACTACTATTACTGCTGGTAAAATGACTTCTCTCACCTACGAGTCGCGAGAATGTTGCCTATAATAGCGAAAGCCGTTAGATAGGTCGATGGTACATTTGCTACGACGAAACCATTAGCCAAATGAAGAAAAAAATAAAAAAGGAAAAAGAAATAATACCCCGTTGTCGCGGCTATGCACACACGACATACACGAGACACGGCCAGAATATGGGTGAAGTGCACTAGACGTTTTCCGCTTTTTAAGGCGATTCTTTTATCTCGGATGCCGAGTACAAAACTCGATAAAAGTATTCGTATTCCTTTGGATTTCTAAACTACTTTTTCTTAATAGGACGTACACCACACCCTTTTCGCTTTACATAAGCGCTGTTACATTTATATCATATTTGAGGGGCGTTGAGACTCTTCTAACAAACTCGGTCGGGAAAACTTTCCCGAGCGAGAATATTCTGCGAAAAAAATAAAAAGCTCCACTTTCAAATAAAATAGAATCGGATTAAGACATACTTTTATAAATATTTCAAAAGCACCGTATACGCGTACACACATAAAAACGCTACCGTACGAAAGAAACCGAATTTTTTTCTTTATTTTTTATATTTATTCATTTTCATATACTTAATCAGCAAAAGTATCATTCTTAATCAGAAAACAAGATTTCCAATCCTCCGAATGTTATACCTAGAATTTAGTTCTTACGAATTTATAAAACGAAATAGTGAAGGAAGGAAATGGCCAAAACGTAATGCGGAATTTCAAAGAACAAATGCGGAAAACTTTTGGTACGTTCAAAAAAACACATCCAAGCGTCATACTCTAAATAATCCAAAAATAAACGAATGTCACACGTTTCAGCTAAACAAACGGAAAATTGCAATTCGTGAGTTTTTAAGTAACAACAGCTATAATGCTCAAACAGCCAAACAGGGTTCTCTTCAGAGATTATATATATATATATATAT
This sequence comes from Coronaproctus castanopsis, assembly GCA_032883995.1. Lineage (NCBI taxonomy): Eukaryota > Metazoa > Arthropoda > Insecta > Hemiptera > Monophlebidae > Coronaproctus > Coronaproctus castanopsis. The sequence continues at coordinate 245,837,982 of CM065052.1, forward strand.
ATATATATATATATATATATATATATATATATATATGTTGTGCGACACTTTTAACTAGCTGACCTCAACTGTTTTAATAGCCTCCATTTCATCATCTTTTTACAGTCCACAATGCTGCAAAATTTTGTACCTCGTTTACTGTCTAGTCCAGATAATACGGTTTCCCCTTCCTTCCAGTCAAACTTTCAACATTTGCAATTTTCTAATCTTATTTATAAATCCTCTTGTGTAGATAACAAATCTTTCATTCGCCACAAGATAAAACCGACGGAATTTACATTATATATATAATTATATATTTATATATTTGTATATTTGTATATATATATATATATACACAAACATTTGTGTGTACCTATTATTTCTGTTATGCGAATGGCGATGTAAAAGAGGTATATATATCGGTAATGAGCAAAAAATACCAGTGATAAACGATCAATTTTTTTAAAAATATAATTATAAAATTTTGTCGGCGTAGATTTATTTGCCAATCGAACATCCATTTGATAACCGTCCACCGTTTCCGAATATAAAATCTGCTAATGGCGAATTGTATCAAATGGAGGAGCGTAAATTTAAATTTTAAAAAGAAGTAGTAATAGATACTGCGGTGTTCTTTCAAAATTGTATAAATAGGAAATACAAACGAATTAATATTACGACAAAAACGATAGACGCAATACATAGGTTTCCAGTAACGATATTGAAAATTTTGCAACAGCATAAACTGCAAACTTTAAAATTTATCATTAATAATCTATTTTCGACATATATATATATATATATATATATATATATATATATATATATATATATATATATATATATATATATTATAATCAGCGTTTCGAAATAAACAAAGTATTCTTCATTATCGTGAGTTTTAAAATATTAAAATCATATCACAGGAAAAACATGTGACGCTAATAGCTACTCTACTATTTATCCTCAGAATTAAAATAGCTACAAACATAAAAAAAAAATTAAATTAATAATTATGGTCCTCGAAAAGATAAAGGGGAAAAAAGTACTCTCACAATCAAACCGCATTCGTGAATATTAATACGTAGTAATAAAAATAATAAATCATTTATACTTCGGATGGACCGCGCATAAATATCAAAAGTAGTTTACATGTAACAACGTTAAATAAAGAACCTCCGGCGACATTTTACTTTTGAAATATATATATATATATATATATATATATATATTTAACTCCAATTTAGTTACAACGGTATCTTTGTCTCCCGACATCAGCATCAAATCTGTGCCCCGCCTGTTTAACAGTATCGTGTAACCCATGTTAGTTTTGGTTTTTCCATATGCAGTACATTTTTATCGATTTTTTTTTTACGAATAACATATACATTTCTTTTTTTCCCTGGGCCAATATAGGCCATTCGTGTTTGAGGGAGTTTTTTAATCCTTCCTTGTTTATTCCATCTAATTCAGTTACCCCGAACATTTGATTTTATTTGCACATTCTGTATGTATATACATCAACAAAGTAACACTGTCTCTATAAAAAAATTATATGGCCAATAATTGATATGTTCAAAATTTTGTTAAACATAATTATTCAGCGTTATCAAACGTGTTCTTATCGCCACACGGTTCATTAGATAGATTCTTGCGTCATTACATCTTTACGATCACTAATACATATACGTGGGGAAACAAAAAATAAATTATCTACAAGACATTGAAATAACAAATATACGTATTAATATATAAATACATATCGTTATATGTATATATTTAATGCGTATATATATATATATATATATATATATATATATATATATATATATATATATAAATATAAATAAATAGAAGTACAGAGTCAGTAAGTACGAAATTGCACAAAAAAGTGCAAATAAATAAAAAAAAATGAAAAGTTAAAGCGTAATAATAATCATGAAAATAATATGAACGGAAGAAAAAATTAAGAGGAAATTAATTAATATTTCCTCTGATAAAACGGTATTTCTGGATTCGATCAGCAACAGCTTCTTATCACACTGTACTCATCGTTGATAATAATATCATCAACTCAACAAGTGAGAGTAGTATCGGCAGTAGTAGTATAGTAATAATGAAAATTAGTGGGAATGAAGGTAACGGTACTATATTCTCGGGAGTACGCAGAGATTAAACTCCCTCTTTGCCGAAAAGAAAGATCACATCCCGTCCGTCCGATAAAAATTTAATCTAATTAAATTCGCCAAACATTTCCACCTACACGGCAAATTGAACTTGGCGTATAATAATCATTATCATCATCATAAATTGTAAACAGCGCGCATATTCTCATCAAACTTTTCATCTCGAGAAATTCAGCATGGCACTGTTTCAACAACTCCGGTCAAATTAAATCGAGTGGCGTTCATTTAAAAACTTCGCCGATCTGTTAATTCTCTAAATAATTTGAACATATATTCCCCTGAAATGTTACAAATAATTTTCCTGGATTTTTAATAATAGTAAAACTACCAACAACAACCCAAGGATGTTCGATAGGGCAATCTCTAAATTTACATATATACGCCAGCTATGAGTCATATTTTAATTAAACGGATTAACGATTAAATTTGATTATAATTCTTTTCTCGATCGATTAATACAAAAACAAAATGAAGGAAACTTAACAGTATATTAAGAAAAAATGGAATTTGAAGGTAAAATTACACAATATTACAAAATAATTAATATTTTTGCTGGCAAAATAAATATGGATCGTTTGGCACCTTGTCGCGAATCTCATTGGACTTCTCGTAGGTCGTAAATAAAAATGATCCTATAAACGATAATGCATCGTACTAATCGGTGTAAACAAATACAAATGGTATATATTACTTTTAAAAATATTCAAACAATATCAACTAATTTTTTTCCAAGTAGGTAGTTACGCGCAATATGCTCAATAGTTTGTCGGCTGAACACAATCACAGGCAGAGTCATTTTTTTTATATCCCATCTGGATAGGCTCTCGTTACAGCGTCCTTTGAAGATACAGATTCATCAATCTCCTACGCGGTAAATCGAAACCGATTATTGTAGCGTCGCTATGATCAGCTTGTTTGCAAATCTTCCACTGTTCTCGACATTTCATTATACCATCAAAATGATCTACAATAAAGTTGTCCACAGTTATGCATGCTGGTTTTCTCAACTTCAGGCGAATAGAGCTCATCATTAACTTGTGTCATTGGGAAATTCGATATTTTAACCATTCCTGTACCACGGTAGTATACGAATATTAACTGGCGACGTTGTGTTATACCAAGTACAACTAAATACCGGGAGCTGGAACATTAGCCGTTGGTTTCCCTATAATAAGTCTAAGCGTGGTGTTACCAGTTTTCGGATGTGGCAAATGTTCAAACAGATGCACCATATTCAGTTGTAAACTACACGATAGGTAGTGCAACTGCGCGTAAAACCGGTTTTAGCATTATTCTCAGTTTTTTTTACCGTTGCTGTTATGTTTTCTTCAATTGTATATCCAAGTGCACTCTTTAGTGACTCACTGCTATAACGAAAAGATTTTTTTTACTTGCCAACATGGTTGATAGGTGGAAACAATATGAGCTGTAGGCGTCAACGACGATAGTATTTACCGAGCTCATTCACGTCTTCTTCCGCTTTTGTTCTATATCATGTATATCTCTGCTCTGGATGGGCAGCGCAATGTCATCGACATAAATTAATTCATTCGCAATGGTTTGCGGAATGACGTAAATATATAAATTAAATAGATGAAGACACCTATCCCTGTTCCATCATTTACACGACGCGGTTTGCTTTCTTTATAACGCGAGCCGTGCTGTGAACGATCGATTTGATAACACTTTACGAACGTAAGTAACGTCTTGCGAGAAAATATCTGAACGAATTTTCATGTAGTAGGTCCGTGTCGCCACAAGGTATCCTATGCTAATGCAAGATCCATTACACATTAAGCTTCTTCTGGACACCATTCTCTATATACGCCGTTAAAAATCTCGTCTAAAAGCAGCTTGTTTCACAAGCGAGTATCTGTCAATAACCAGAGCTTCAAAAGCACACTTCGAATAGTTTGTAGTAGACGTTTAATAAAACTATCGTTTTGTAATTTGTTATTTTCAACGAATATTTCCCCGACTTTAATATTGCAATAACTAATCGAGAAGTTCCTCTTATCGTGATTTCGTTAGAGATTAGAAGCCATTTTTAACTTTCGATTCAAATTTTTTTACAAATTCCGGTTGTATATTATCTTCGCCAGCAGCTTTCCTCGACTTCCTGGTTTTTATTCCTTTAGTTGTGAACCGTTTTGCCACTTCGAAACGTTCTCGAGCAGATTTCTTTATGTTTGTAAAATCTTTCTCGACCCGTATACGACAAGGTTGGTAAGAACGTATGACTATACGCTTTGCGATGGATACTGGGGAAATGTTAAATTTTTATTTATTGCCGCATCTTTATTCAAAGTCTATTTTATGCTTTCCTGCTAAAGAATAGGCAAAAATTGTGCTTGCAATGTTCACTTTTAGGAATTTTATTTAGTTCTTCGATTAAACCGTTAACCGTGTTAGTATCACGTGTAGTCTTATATACAAGTAATACAATTGGGCACGTATAACATTCCAATTTCGGGATGTATAACTTCCGAAACTCGTCTGGAATGTGCGTTTTTGCCGGTACAGCTAGTATAAGTCTAAAACGTTCATAGTTCACTGACGACGATTTTAATGAGTCCGAATACGCCTCTCCGAAGTACTTGTAAAAGCCTCTCAACCAGTCAAAATTACCTCGCCTCACTCGCTTATGACAATATTGTGCTCAATTCAAAGCTAATACTTTTAATAAATTTAATACAATCGGCCGGTGTTAAGTTTGTGGAGAACCTTGTAATTGTTCTGCTAGTTGTGATTGGACAATGTTTTATTCAAGGGATTGTATCTCTTTTCAATCACGCAAAGGGAAAGGAACCGCCTTGTTGCTTACCATTTAGTCGACAAAGACCTGGCGGATGATTTTTCTTTATAATGTGTACTAGCTGTTAAAATCGTCAACTATTACTGCCGTTGCAACGACATCCTCAACTGCTACTGGACACATTAATATGTTTCATTCACGTTAATACTTATAATACTCCTATTCTAATGTACGCCGTTATTCCGTGATATTCATTACAAATTGCTTAGCTATTTCAAGGCAGGTACATTCTTGTTGTTCTTATTAGTTACTGGCCATCGCAAATTTCCTGAATTAATACGTTGTCCACGTTCTCTTCCAATGCTATTTTAACGATTACCTTAATTTTTGATACACTCATCCCCTCCGTACATATAACTGCACGTACAGTTCCTCCTTTTGATGTTATCCGTATGTTATAGTTCTGATCGGGCTTAATGAAATCAGAGTCGGAGACTTGTATAAACGTCGAAAATTGGCGTATTAAAGAAACACATTTAGGAAAATTTAAAAATAAATCTAATTTGCCTTACTTTTAAACAAATCGATTGAACGTTATACATTTAAAAAAAAAAAATACATTAAAAAATATATACTAAATAAAACAAACAAAAAAAAGATATTTTACACAATAATTAAATATAGAAGAAATATTAAATCGCCAAATAAACCCCGTATATACAAAGAAGGCAATTATGTTTTTGAGCATCCTATGTTTAGATTTACTATAGACATAAATTGAGAAGTTGCCTAGAATCGTAATTATCTACGATAGCAATTAAATGATTACTAGTCATCGCGGAACTTACACGTTAAATTTAGTATATACGCGATCCTTAATATAAGGCGCGTCTAATGTCAACGATTCTGTGTGGTGGTATCCAGGGAGACATTTAGTGTACACATCATCTGAAACACCGTTTTTGTAATAATTGTAATTCGTTAAATTTAGTATTTGTAACAAAACTCTCCACAACAGTACGTAATTACGAGGATACGTGTTTTATACGGAATTTAAACATTAAGAAATGATTTTCCGTTAATTAGCGGATATATGATAGATATGGTGCCGTTAGCATGATTGACGCGTTCGGAAACATTTAATCTACTATCCAAAATTACCCCGGGAAGTAATGAACGTGTTTTGATATCACCATCACTACGGTGGAATTAACTCTAATTTCATGCGGGACGCCTGCCGGTAAAAAATACAGTCTCACAGTTTTAATGCCATTTTTTATAATAACGCCAGATTCGATTTATTCCCGCCTCTGTAAATATGATATACATATACACAGACACACACATCTCATACACATGTACAGAAATATTTTTATAAAACAAGCATTCGTTGTATATGTGAACGAATTCGCAAATAAATAACGTCACATATCAAGAGTCAAGAGTTAGGTGATAAGTGAACATTCACGACACAATTGAACCGAAAGTACGTGCTAAAATAATCGTATCCATTTCATATAATATAATTAATCATATTATTATTATTAATGTTATTAATATTATTATAATTACTATTACTACATAATATAATTAATAATATTATTATTATTATAATTGCTATTACTACAGTCTATTATCATATTTGTTCGCAAAACAAACGCTCATTTATGGAAAAAATTATTACGAGCACTTCCTCAATGTTTCCCGTTATCTATCAATGGTAATGTTACAAAATATTAATCATACGATTTAGGACTCGTCGCAAATTATAAACTATAATTATCATAAAGTAATATACTATCTCATATGTAGGAAACATTTTCAAAGTTAGGAACTTTGTGAAACAGTTAAAATAAGTAAAAAACCAAGTTGTACGAAATGTTGCCCGAATCTTAATACAAGTATTTGTCGATTTAATAATATTATAGCAGCGCGTAATACAAATATATCAGCAATACGTTGCATTTCGGAATGCGTCATTCGTGTTCGAATATAAAATTTTATATATTACATAATTTTTTTTTAAAAAAAAATTTCGAAAAAGTTTACTAGTTAACAACGTTTTAGTAAGTGTTTTAGCCCCACCTGTATATTAAAAACTATAAATTTTAATCATAATCCAGCCTTTTATATAGAGATTCGTGTCCTAAATTTTAAAAAATTATAGCGAACCGAATTCTCTTTTAAACGTTACGTTTCTAATTTTTGCCAATCTGGTTTACTTCGTTATTTCACTTTTAAAATTCCACGATTAAAACACTAAAAGCGTTTTGAAGATAATATTTTTATTATTATTAGTATTGCATCAATCTCCATTGGTGTAACTTTATTCGGTCAATATATCTTAATAGAACTCTTCCGTGTCTTCTCAGGCCATTTTTGTATAATCATCATTTCTTAACATATGACCCACAACATATCTAACAATCGTTCGCCGAACTACAACCTTCAAACTTATCATATTCAACTCTTGTAGTATTAAGGTATATCGCATCTCTTAGCCGTCCATGATATTTCAAAATGATTTATTTTATGTTATTTTTCCGTCAGCGTCCAGTCATCGGATATAGAAATATGGACATTACTAACGTGTTAATTTTATACGAATACTTACGTCATGGCTATTCCAGATTTTATCGCTGTCATTTCAATTCCAATACGCATTTAATTTCCACCTCTGTTGGCAGATAAATATTCCGATCTACTAAATCCTCCGACATGAACTGAATATACTCTAAAGATAATAGAGAAGTTGGAAATCTAGGAAAATATTAAAACAGCGAGAAAAAAACCCTTTCAAGTAAAAAACTTCAGAGAGACTGGCTCAATATGTAAAAAGAAAAAAAAAAAGAAATAGCTGTTGAATCTTCTTAAGCTAGTTAGAAGTTGTGGCTGAACAAGAAACGTGTGAGTCGCTCTGCGAGTATAAACCGGGGTAATATGAGCAAGCAACCGCAACTGTGTATTATGAAATGAACATCACAATGAGAAAATCCTATTCTGCCGCGTCAAGCGTGTCTACTTTAACGATTCTAAGTTGCTAATACAATCCTGCGTAAACTATACACCCATAGTAGTATTAAGTGTAACCAATGCTGCATATAGCTTTCTGATGCCTTCTTCAGGTTGCATGGAGCGTGCAAACCGCTGCAACTAAGCACTTCAAAATACTTTAAAAATTAATTCACTTATTTCGTTTAATCTCCCTAAAATAATGAGTACTTTTAACTACTTTATTACTTCATCAATTTTTAAACTGTTCCGCGATGGTTGTGCAACAGTGCTACCTTTATATACGAGCCACCGCTGGTAAAAACCAGTCAAAACGTTGACTGAACCAACGGGAGGAGATCGAATTTATTTAGTAATTTTTATTTAATTTTATTTACGAAGTAAAAACGTCTAATAGTATTTAAGTATTAACACGCCGTGTATTTTCAAAAAATAAAATACAAAAAAAAAGTTAATATAGGTTGATTTTTTACTTATTTATTTAATAATCCGATAGATTAATTAATTAAATAATTAATTATTTAATATCAATAATAACGTAAACGAGACCGGAAAATAGTAGAGAACAAAAGCCAAAAGGTGAAGAACCCTAAGGTTTGATGGAGTTTAAGTTTTTCTTTTGTTAAAAAAAAATCGTATTCTAATTCTTCCTGAATTTGCGTGATAACAACGACACGAACTGAAAAATTCATATATATATATATAAATAATCGCGTGCGAGCAAGCGCCCTTTTTCAATGGAACCGTTTAACACGCAATCACGGGGAAAGGTGAAAAAATAATGTTTCGAAAGTCGTGGACACACATCGATTACCGAGCATTTATCGGTTTGTTTCATACTTCTTGTTTGCTTTTGTTTAGACTGTTACCGGGAAAAATAAACTTGAAACATAAAAATATAATTACAAAAAGATAAAATATGCGAATACACACACACACACACACACACACAACGGTTACATCAATAAGAAAAACAGAAGAGGGAGAATGATTTTAGCAATAAATTTAACAAATATTACCCTCCAAAAAAACGTCAAACTCGTGGTGACGAATTAGTAGTAGGGGACCATTCCTTCCAAACGGTAAAGCCAAAGGGACAATTTCACACTAATTGTAAACGATCGAAAAAATCTCTAAGAAACAACTATGTCCATCAGAAGTCTCATCGGTGATAAAGGAACCAGCAAGAAACCACGAAGACTGTGGAATCGTACAAATTGAGAAGCGAATCAGCTTTCAAACCAGCAGGACGAATTAAGACGGTTGCAAAGTACCAAATCCTATGGAGAAAACAATAATATTGTATAGAAGAATAACAGAAATATTCTATTGGGAAAACCTGAAATATACATAATCATCATTGCTATTAAGAAGTCTTGCTCTTGTTTTTTGGAGCTTAGCCCAACTATTCTTTTCCACGTTTGTCTATTTTAAGCTGCGTTCTTAATATCTTGATAATTCATTTGCGAGGTTTCTATCCATGTGGCTCTTCCGTTTTTCCTCTTCCCTTTTAATTTCCCTTTAATCATTGTAGTCATGAAGGTGTCGTGGAGTAGTATAAAAATCGATTTCTTCTTTGTTCTATTGTTTTTAACAGCTTCCTTTTCTTCTTCTACATTTCTAGTATTTCCACTCTTGTTTTCTTCTGTGTCTACGAGATGTGCATTAAACGGCGCCAACCCCACATTTCGAAGGCTTCCAAATGATTCTGAAGATTTTTTTGTTATCACCCATGTTTCCGAACCGTATAACAAAACGCTCCATACATGTTCATTAGTCTTTTCCTTATGGGTAATTTGATACGTTTGTCGAAAGCTTGTTTGGTCTATTCTTGATTTCATTTCTCGATATCACTTCTACCTTTATGTGTTACTGTACTTCCAAGATATTTAAAGTGTGTTACTTGTTCTAGAGTTTCGTTGTCTATTTTTATCCGTATTTTCTTTTCCCTGTTTGCAACTACTAATATTTTTATTTTTATTTTAAATTTTATTCCTTCTAAAATTTTTTCTAAAGTTGATACCGGTTGCATTCTTCGCTATTACAGCAATATCAACCGCAAATCTCAAGGGTATTTTTACTCCTTCGGTATTCTATTTCATCTTATTAATTGGCTCTTCTATTATCAAATTAAACATCACGGGCGATAATGGACAGCCCTCTTGCTCCACATTGTATTTTTACCTTTCTCTCGAATCGACAATTCTTATTTCTGCGATTCGTTCTTTACATAATTCCCATATTATTTTTCTGCCCCTATTCACGTTTCTTCTAATTTTGAGAATAGTGCTCTCCACGTTACGTTGTCAAATGCTTTCCCTATATCAATAAAAGCTATATATATAATTCTTCAGTTCAATTGTTTTTTTTTTCAATACATAATCTCCGGTATAAGCAAACTAAACTGGTCGTTATTTAATGATTCCTTTATGTCTTATCCTTTTCATTATTTATTAATTTTTTTTTTTTAATGTATATGGTATTAAGCTTATAGTTCTGTATTCTGAGCATTCTTTTGTATTAATTTTTTTCGGTTGTACTTTCTTCTGGTAATTTACCCAGCTCGTAACATCTTTTTATTATTATAACTCTTCTTGTACATAAGTCACTTCTAACAAAGCAGCTGGTACGTTATCTAAGCCTGGCGCCTTTTTATTTGCAAGTTCATTCCGGATCAAATTCTTCTTTCATTATATCGGTTCCTTCGTCATCATCATTTTCTTCTCTATATCCATTTATATTTATTATATAATTAATATAATTACTTTAGAGTATTACTGAATGTACAAATATTGAACAGATTGTAATAAAAAAAAAACCACTTAGGTGGGTTAAAAAAAAATAAATTATTAAAAAATGTATTTAATCGAGGAGCGTCTGTTTTATTCTATAATAAAAAAAAATGATCGTCAACCGATCTACATAACTCCGCTACAGCATAATTCTAGTTTTTCGATCGAATATATTATTATTATTATAAATTTATTTATTATTACTCTTAAGACGAATTGAATATTTAACTAAAGCTACAACTAAAATCCCATAATAAATAAACAAATAAATAAATAAATAAATAAATAAATAAATAAACAAACAAAAAACCAGAAAATTGTGAGATTGTAAAGTTTTTATGTAAAAAAAAAAATATATATTTTAGCTACTTTAGCGAGCGAACATAAATAAATAAAATATAAAAATACAAGCAATTTATGAAAAATATAAAAGGAAAATAATTATAAAATAATCTGACAGCGAATGCGATACAAAACACAATAAACAAATCTCAGTCTTATTTCTTCTTTTCATGTCCGATTCGTTACGTCTACCAGTGTATTCGGTCAGAATTCTAGCCTTGTCGTTTGCCTCGGTGACATCATGCATTGTACACGTCGTCGGATTCATATTACAATCCAGCATGTACGACATTGTCTGGAGTTCGCCGCACTTGACAGGCAAAGAACGTCAACAACCGGATACGGTTGGCACAGCGAACAAACCCATATCGAACGGACAGAAGCATTCGCGTAGAAAAGCAACAACGCGATCTAAACCAGTGCGAATGAAAGTTCTATAAAACAAAAGTAGTACTCGTCCATCCCACGGTGTATCACTCGGTAGATTCGTAAGTTTGAATATAATATATATATATACGTTTAATCCACGACAAATATAAAATCTATTTAAATTGATGTACAATCTAGTTGTGGAATGAAATATTCTTCTGTAAGCAGAAAAACAGTAACATTTATTCGACGATAGCGTGGAACACGAGTTGATGGAAATGGGAGAGTAATTTAAAGTTTGTACCGCATTTGTAACATTGATATAGTATAAACTGTATCAGCTCGTGTGATAAAATATATTGCGAGAAATCGATAATTCAGTTTGACCCTTTATCTATCCTCTTCTATTCCACACTTTCCTTGTATCGATCTACTTCATATTATTATCAAAATTGCTGCTAAAGAATATTGGGAACATTTAATAAAACCTATCCAACCATATATATATATCTTGGTTATATATATATATATATATATATATATATATATATATATATATATATATATATATATATAAATAAACTCGATACTTCGATTAAACGGTGGTAGCTGATATCGATCGTGCCTTTTGTTCTTACTACTACTGTCATCATCAACATGTTAGGCTTTGAACCAATTGGTTTCCTCTCGTATTTCTTTTCCCGTTAATAAATCCTAAATAATACTAGAATTCTCCTTCTTCGTATTACGTTACTGTCGATATCAATACAGCTATGTATCCTCGTCGTGTATTTTTAACTTCTCCACATATGCTTATGTGCATGTAACTTAATAATAAGAAATACAGTGCTTCTTCTTAACTTCTCCATAAAGTAAATAGCATCATAAATTAGCGTATCTAATAGTGTTCGATGGGTAAACCATCACGGAAGACCAATAAAAGTTAAGAAAAAAGAGTTAAGTATATGTTGAAAAGGGCAAGACTAAATACTGACCCTTGCGATTTCATTTATAAATATGCGCCAAATGCAAATTTTAACGAATTATATATAATATTGACCGATTTCTAAGAAACGAGAGATAAGTAAATTTTTTTTGCCGGTACACAGACTTGTACATCCGATTTCTCGAGTAAGGTAAAGAATAATATTAGCGCAAAATCCGTACATTTCAGGTGGAATTTAGCTGACGAATATTTAGCTTAGATAAACGTGTTAACCGAATCAATCCACCCACTTTCCTATAATTACTCATTCGTCTAAAATAATTCAATAAAAGCAAGGGGTATGGTATTAAAGGAGGGAAAAAACTATTTCCTAAGTAGGGAACTACTTAACGAAAACAATACGATATATTCCTCAGGTTTAGATAGACAAACAAACAGATCCTGTAGAAGAAAAAAAAGGATAACATTTAAAATATTCTTACAACCCTCGTTTTATATTTCAGTAGTAGTAACACATTTGACTTTAAATCCAAGTTTCTCTATTCCAACGATGTATGAAATAATCTCGTCATTCAGTCATTCAGAGACATGTATAGGTACGGCTACTTCGAACTACATTATATATATATATATATATATACATAATAAGACATATGAACACATGGACACGCCGAAGAAATTCCAGCTAACACTAACAGGAATAATGGACCATGGCTAACTGGATTTTTCAAGGTTACTATACTGCCATCCGAGTTAACTCTACAAGTTAAATATATTATAAGAAAGAAAAAAGATATCTTCCCGTACACGTCTGAACAACAAAACGCACTGCACCAACACACGTATATATATATATATACATACATATATAAAAATAAATAACGAGTTATGTGTATTCAATAGCTCGTTAACAGCCACTGTTCGAAGTGTGGAGATGGTCTATCCATCAATCTGAGACTACCACCCTTTTAGTAAGTACTCATCTATAATATACTACTAGCGTAAACACTGTGTGTGGATCTTTTAACTTTACCAAACTACCTCGCTCACGAGCAAGCGTTCCGAGAGTTGTTGCTGTTTTTTTGTCCTAAACGCCTTATAATCTAAAACAGGCTTCGCTATAACTCATCATTTGAAGACTGCCTGGAAAACAGCAACATAAGGTTGCACATATATATATATATACATGAGGCATGTAAATAATGTAAAAATAGAACAAAAACATATACTTCGGAAGATACAGACTCGGAATAAGAAAAGAATGAGACAAAACGTGTTGGAATGCTTCTTGTCAAAGACAAGTAGTACCTGCTAGCCATATACTATAAATTCGGGGAACTGATTCACAAGCAACGCACACACACACACAGCGAGAATCCTATAGCGGATACGTGTACATATACTACAAATGTAGCGATAAGGATTGGTTAAGTTAGTAGATGGGAATAACGATGATCAGTTGACTTAATTTCTCGTTAATCGAAGGATATTTTAAACGTGGAAATTAACAAATAACAACGCACGACTTAAGTATTGTTAAATGCAACGGTCTCGTCATCGCAATAAGTCAATGTGCATACATACATGGTTATGCATATCGATATAATTTTATATAGATATATATATAAATGCAGCACACGAGTATTTTAAATGTAAAATATTACGGCCAGATAAGTACACACGTTTTATGCGTACGTATGTAAGAGAATAGTTTTCTTTGTAGCCATCTACAGCTGGATCATTTAATTATATGTAGAACATTATTACGTTTCTAACGGCACCGAATTATAAGGGACTAACTGATATTATAGAAATGAAGACGATATATATATATATATATATATTTTTAAGCTGTGTATTAAGTATTATCGAATATTTACATTTATAACTTATTCTCTTACGAAGTGATCTGTTGACTGTTGACTCATTGGCACAACCATATGAATTAAGTAGTGAGAAAAAAGTCGTATTCAGACTGCTCAGAACTAGAACGAAATGGAAGAAAATATTAAAAAAGCTCAAGCACGTATATATACCGACGTAAAACAATAATAAAAGTTCCATCAACTCAAAAGTTGGTAGGCGACGTCGTCTGACAATCCTGGTTAAGCTGAAAATTCATAAAGAACAAGTCAAAAGACGCATCATAGGAAAGGCCGTGGCTTTCCTCGTTTCTTTTACCATCTCAAAAGAGCAGATCTTTTACCGGCCGACTGGGTAGATAGTTGACTAGAGGAAAAAGTCTCATCTCCAGCGGGATTCGAACTCAAAACGCGCGACGAGCACGATGCTCAAGCATTTCCGCTATATCGCGAGGACTGTAGAAAACGGAATAAGTTAAACATTAAAAAACATCAACGCGCATTCTTACGATAATATTTAATGGATGTTCGTATTGTCGCAAGTAACATTGAGCACACTATAATAAGTAAATGAATAAAATTTCCATTTCCGATTATCGCCATACATTAAATCGACCTGTTCTTAAATGCATGCAACATATTTTATTTACTTCTTAAAACAGCATCTACACATCCGCACAAACATACATATTCACACACACACACACACACACACACACACACAAATATATATATATATATATATATATATATATATATATATATATATATATATACATTATAACTACCGAATTTACTCAAAATGATGTTTTAATAATAATAATTAATAATAATAATAATAATATTAAAAAAAAACAATACAATGGGTTCTCTATATTTTTTCTTATTACGGTGTTAATTACCCAAACAACGATATATGCCTATATATATATATATATACGCGTGTATGTGCGGGTGGTTACGAGGATTACATTAATTAGATGGAAACATTATGGAAAAGATTCGCCCTCTTCTCAATTCGAAAATAAGCTCATTATTGAATAATAACGAGGGGTAGGAACCCGATAAAATTGCAATAAAATAATCGTATAATAATTAATAAAATAATGAATAAAAATTACAATTATAAAATTAAATTAAATCGCAATAACGACGTAACCGATATAATTTTTTTATTTTATTTTTTTCTACTTTTTATTCATTTTTTTATTTTACTCCCTCTTACTCTTTTTTGGTAAATTACTTATATATATATATATATATATACTTTTAATACAGGTGTATTCGTATACAGATAAAAAATGGAACATATTTCCGTTCCAATTTTATTACTTACAGTATTCCCTTTTTTAATTATTTTCTTTATTATTATTATTGTTTTTACTTATGTGATACACGTATGTATAACATGTACAACTGCTGGTAGGTACATTAACGATTACTGCCTCGACACAATGTATTAAGGCGATAATCTCGTGAAAGACGATCGATTTAAGTTTTTAAACAAAAAAAAAAATACAATCGATTCCAGCATCAAAATGTAACATCACACAAGCGGCCAAGTTAAAATGTTTCGCATCCTTTCTAACCAAGTGTTGGACCGATGAAGAGAACAATGATGGAAATCGCTGGCAAAAAGAGTTTAAAAAAATTTAACTCCTTACAACTTGAGGAACAAGTTTAACTCAAGAATCATCTCACAAAATTAACTATATATATATATATATATATATATATATATATATATATATATATATATATATATTGTATCTCTCATCGTTGTTCTAATCCAAGTAGACAGATGTAAATCGTTAATTAGAATTAATTCGGATCGTCGGTGGATGATTTCGATCAGATTGAAATTATTTCTAATTTCGAAACCGAATAAATCGTTCCTCGAAGTATCCGATAAAACGAATTCAATCGAAGATATTAAATATATATATATATTATTATTATTATCATCATCATCATTATCACGCGATGATGTAAATGCGGATTTCATTAAACCGAATAGGAGAAAAACATTTCAAGTTGGTGTTATCCTACTATATAATAATAAATACGCTGCTGAGGAACTAAGTTAATAAACTATTAGTACCCAAGAAAAATAAGTCAACTACTACTAGTAAAACGGCATTCATCTCCCACCTGTTCGATTGTACTTAAATCATGGGCTACACTACTTACGCCGATGAAACTTAACTCGGGTCTTCGTTATGTTACTACGCCGAAAAGGAGGTGGCGGATCCGTTACATTCCGGTTGATTATTTTTATATCGACGTATCCGGGGGGAAAATGAGCGAGAATTAATTAAATCTATAGATATGGCTTTTTAAAAAAATTTATTATATATATATATATATATACGTATAAAGAAAATAAATACAGCAGCCAGCTTATTTGAAAATCGAAGAAATCGTTACTGAAATTAAAGCGAAATATATTTATTTTCTATTTGTTTACGTAGCTTCATCGGCAAACATTATTCCGCTTCTATATCAGCAGCTAGATCGCGTCTAAATAAGATAAGATTATTCCAACTCCCGGATTTATCGATATAACTTATCTAGCAGCGTCGTTTATTAAACCGGTTAAATTCTAACAATTAAGGGGAATACTCGTTTTATTCGGAATAAGTAATAAATAAGGCAAACTACACGAATAATCGTCCCGCGTACGAAGAACTCCTCTTATACACATCAGCTTCTTATCTTATTCGCTATTAGTAGTATACTTAAAATTGAACCTAATTAAAATAAACGACGCCTAATAATCTTCGAATCGACGCTTAATTATTTTTTTTTTTTTATTACGGTCTTCCGCGAGGGTTTTTTTTACCAGTTATATAAATTAATATATTTTATTCGCGAGCGAAAATAAATAAATATTTCGAATAATTTGAAATAATTGTTCGCAACACAAAGAAATTATTAGAATCTTACCATAGAAATAGGTAACGCTGGCGGTGGACCGTTAGAACACGGATAAGGTGAGACCAGGTAACCCATATTGAACGAAGCGTGCGCTGGATGCTCCGCCTTACCTGTAAACAAATAAAAAATAACGCACAAAAATTATTATTATTATTCCGATTATACAGAATTATTGCCGCGAAGAAAAACAAAAACCCCATTATAAATTGTACAGCGTCGTTGCTGTAACTAGCCCATTATTATACTTATCTAAGCTGATACAAAATGGGTTACAAGACCTTAACTATCCGCGACACGATATTAAACCGTAATAGTTAACCGAAGTTATTACGCTTTTATATATGTTTATATATATTTTTTATAAGCTGAAATATATAATTCCAGTTTTTAAATTGTTCCGTGCCAGTTCATATATATATTGTTACCGGCGGCATTAGACGGCAAAACAGTCCGTCATTATTAGCTTAACACATCGTAGAATATAAATTTAATTCTCCGCTATATGTCCGATACACTCTATTTAAAAGTTATCCCGACATCTTTTCGATAAACAAATTTTATAGTGCAGTATGGAAGTTACCTTTTGTATTAAACTTAATCCGCTATCTCAGAGTCATTTTCATTCCGATCGAGTAAGAAAAGTGTTCTCTGTACCAGATGTCGAATATCTCACTCAAATTTTACACCCATTCCGATTACGTATATGTTATTTTTCGGTATATACCGTGTCCATATTTTTTTCACGTAACGTTTCGAAAACACAGTTTTCATTAAGTTCGATAATGAAAACCGTGTTTTCGAAGGGTTACGTGAAAAAATCATACACTTACGGAATATCAATCTTGAAAGTTTAAAAGTGCATTCCTATTTTCTTCAAGGCACGGACATTCCTCTCTGTTCTTTTTGCACACGACTGTTCATTCCTCACATTCAAACACATTATCAATAACACTTAAAATGTGAATCTCTCGGCTATATCCACGACGTTTTACATTCCTTACATACGCTGATAAATCTGAACAGTAAGCTCTTGCGTGCATATCGCTCCTTAATGTAAACTGAAGGTTCGCAGATTTGTCCATAACACGCACCAGCATTACCCAAAATATAATTGAGAACGAGAAACCTTTATTAAAAAAAAAAAATGACAAATAAAATAAATAATAAAAATAATGTACTGTCGATGATTAAATCTGACTGTAAACTAAAATCTGGCTTTCTCTCACTCTCTCTCTCTCTCTCTCTCTCTCTCTCTCTCTATATATATATATATATATATATATATATATATATATATATATATATATATATATAACTTTTGAAATGTGGTATTGGAGGATGATACAAAGAATAAGTTGGACCGAAAAAGATCCGAATGAAGAAGTTCTCCCAAGAATTAACGAAAAACGCACCTTATTACATTCGATAAAGAAAAGATTAACCTGGATGGGACATGTACTCCGACATGGTGGTCTGTTAGGCGATGTAATAGGACAGATTCCAGGAAAAAGAAATCGTGGTAGACCACGAAACACTGACAACATCGTTGCATTATGCAGGCACGGATCAATACTGGAAAATAAAAAGAGCTGCAGATAATCGGTTGGGCTGGTCTACCAAACTTATGATGATGATGATGATGTTATATATATATATTATATATACTTTATATATATATATATATGTATATATATGTATGTATATATAAATAATTAAGTTAACTGAAGGTTAGCAGATTTGTCTATAAGACACACCGGCATTGCACAAAAAATTATTGAGAACGAGAAACATTTATTGCAAAAGAATCCAAAAATAAAATAAATAATAATAATAATGTATTTTTCCTGATTAAATCTGACTGCAAACTAAAATCGGACTTTCTCTGTCTCTCCTCTCTTTAAATATATATTTTATATGTAGATATATTTATATTTATACGTATATATATGTATATATATGTATATATATATATATATATATATATATATATATATATAAATAATTAAATTAACCGAAGGTTAGCAGATTTGCCCATACACCAGCATTATTTAAAAAATAATTGATAACGAAACACTTATTGCAAACAAATTCCGAATAAAATAATATAGAGCATAATAATAATAACGTGTAATGGTATCTGAATATCGAGTAAAACTGAAAACGAGAAACTTTTGTTCCCCCACTACCGATCCGAAAAATTAAATTAACTTAATGATATTGCGAGTGTTGAATAAACTATAATGCGCACGATAAACCCAATACAGAAATTAAAACAGAAAAAAAGGATCAGGTTTTTTTAATTGCGACTGCAACGTAGCAAACTCGATAAGTAAGCGAATAAATCAAGTTCGCGAAAAGTAAACTTTTAACCAAAAAAAAATTTCGAGGTGAAATTGTTGTTATCGATGAAGATTAAAGGAGAAAAACGCCCCCTCCTCCACACACACAATCAAACACAAATACATACACACACAGAGGATAGATGCGAATCTAATTTTTAAGAAGTACCCTCTGCACTTCTTTATTATCGACTAGTATCCATCTGTATAACGAGTCTATAAATTGCGGTTCAATTTTACCCACACCCTCGAAGACCGTTACTCGCATTATTTTTCAATAAAATATACTCTTTCGAAATAAGAAATCCACAATTTCCGTCGATTGTATAACTAAATAATGACGTCACGACGTTAGTGTGAAAATGGACAGCTATGATAATAGGACTTCTGACCTAGAAGGCTAATTCGTCTAATACAAAATTTTCATCATACTTAAATAAAATAAAGAAAAAAAACTATTCTTGGAACATTCTGTGGAAATTACATGTAGAACATTTTTGTGCAAATTCCGAATAGTATGCGAAATTTTTGGATAATAAAATCATATTTTAAATAATAATAAAAAAATATATATATATATCGCATTCACCACTTTTTTGTTGATTTCAATTAATATTTGCATACACGTATTGATATTTGGAAATTTTGGAAATTCGCACATTGTAAGTTATTCCTTCTCCCCGATTTGAATAATGTGAATGTAGTGACTTCCAAAAATAAACAACAAAAAAGAAATTAAAATCACAATATTTTTTTAAGGAAAAATCACAATAATGCTTTTCGGCTGTTAGGCCATTATCAAGTCTTAGATTAAAAAATTAATAAAAAAAATAAAATAAAAAAATATTAATTTTAGATTACAATTCACAAAAATCTTCTAAATGAAAAAACAGCATTAATAAGACAATCCGACAGTAAATAAAGCAAAACATTTTAAAAAAAGAGAAAACTACTAGAAAAAATGGAATTAATAAAAGAAAGAGATAAAAATAATTTATCAAATTCGATGATATATTTTGATGAAGAATTAGTTCTAAGAAATACATTGTAAATTTCTTTTTTATACTAAATAAACCACTATTTTTTTTATTATTCTTTATTTTACTGAAAACTGTGTTTTATTTATGTATAAATTTCATACTGGATAACCGGTTTTTAATTATTTTTTATTTTATCGGCTATTGTTTAATGTCACTAAATTTTTGAAATTTCTTCAAAAATCACAGTTTTCAAGATGTCGTCGACCTATTTCCGGTATCCTCACAAAAAAAAATTGCGCAACTTTAAATTATTACCGAAATTCTCTTGCACTGTCGTGATCGATTCACGTCGAAAATAACGTAATAGGATCATATGATAACTGAAACTTGGCAAAACATAACGTGGAGCACGTGTTTTGCGTTGTAGCAGTGTTACCAACTGCGCTATTAAAAAAAAAAAACTCTATATGAACAAAAATAATGTACATTTACTACCAAAAATACGAAAATAATTATTATTATTCGTGCTCGAGCCAATTATTACTTAAACTACTTTTTAACATGTATTAAATTTTCTCGGACCCGTATTCCGCCAACTTTATAGCGTCCTCGTCCGCGTCAACGACATAGGTTCTCCACTTTTGTTGGCCTGAGACAACCCGTTATAATACGTACTGTTTCATTTGGAGCTATATCCACCTTCTTATCGTGGCTTGACCGTGCCCAAACGGGACATATTCCACACCCAAAAAACAGAGGACCAGCGCCGATGTACGTACAACTCCTGACTTTGCACCCCATGCAGTTCCAACCAGTTTCCGTATAATCCCATTCTTTGTATGAACTTTATTTTGGACTTTTTCACAGTGCGTACGATAGGTTAGGCTTCTTCCAATGAGATTCCCAGATACACTGGATTTTTCTTGTGTTGATTCCATTCCGCCGAACGTTTAATCGTCGTTTAACTTCCCTATTCCTTAAATGAAAAGCGCTTACTTGAATTTTTGAAAATATAACGAACTGTGTGCATAGTATGCGCTTAATCTATCAAGAGTAATAATACAAATATTAAACGAAAACTAAGACCCGGCGTGAGAGTTCCGAACAACTGAGCGAATTAACAACAATTAACAACGATACGCTAGAAAAACTTTCTAGAAAAAAATAATTTTAGACATCTGTCCAAAAATTTATTGAAAAATATGAACGTTTTTCGTTATTACTAATAGGGGTGGATGCGTAACCAATGGGACGTGTACTCCATACTAGTTTTTGTACTTAGCGGTTAATCATTTGAGTTAATGATGATAATTATTTAGCCAAACGGATAATATTGTATCTTAGTAATAGCCTATTTAAGGGATGTATATAAAAATAATAATAGGGGGGTAACTATATGGTCGCCGAGATTTAGGCTGAAACAGATTATTATCAAGGTCATTTGCAAACGAAATTAACCCTCAGATCCGGGTATAAATATTATTTTTTCGAACAGAAACATTACGTATTAATATAGGACCGGCGTTGGTGAACAGCAAGCGAAATATTCAGACTCAGCAGGTATAAAACTAGCGGATACGTACCGATTAATAATACCCAGTCATCGGTTAACAAATGTTGGTGGAACCTTTATCTTTGTTTTCTTCGTTACAAGTGTTACCACTAATCTTTCGTTCTCGCTATTTTTACAGGTTACGTGTCCTATTATATATATAACTATATATATATATATATATATATATATATATATATATATATATATATATATATATATATATATATATATATAACTGAAAAATTGTCTGATCTTATAAGGGTAGCAGTTACGCAAAGAAATAAGAAAACGCAGAAGAATCTCCCTGTAAGATACAGAGACAGTGACTCGGCAGGATGCCTATATAGGAATAGACGGAATTCCAGGGAGTCAACTATTAGTTTTCGGACGTAATCAACTCCCTCCTTAAATTTAGACTTCTTCATTTAAATAGACACTATACCTACAACTCGAAAATTTTATCCAATTTTCAGTCAAGGACTAAAGATACAACTGAAAACTATAAACGTCCCGAGAGATGAAGAATCGAGCGCGCTGCTACTGTAATTGCATACGAATTATTATTATTATTATTATTATTACTGTGTACATTATAATACAAAACAATACAAAGGCCTTTATTTCCATTATTTATAATACAACCATATATAATATTCTATATACCATATACTTAATACCTATATAATAATCACTATGTAATAGAGTATATTTAAAACAGTAATTTGAGCCATTCGTAGAGCATTGGCCTCCTCCAATCAAGCATCCATATATTGTTTCCATTCCAGACGATTCTGAGTATAACGATCCATTTTTTCTTTCTATAACTTTTTCCCCGCTTACTTCGGCTATTCTTAAAAATATCTATCTGGAAATGCTACATTGCTTGTTCCAATTCGATTAATCTTTCTTCTGTTTTTAATGTTTTTACATTTAATGTATCTCTGCTCAGCATCCTATTTTTATTATTTCTATCTTTTTACATTATTATATATATATATATATATATATATATATATATATATATATATATATATAAAATGTATTAATTGTAGGTTGTTTTTACATAATATTAAAAACACATTTATCATGATCTTCCTCAATTGGAATCAAACGACGAATAAATAAGGTTTTGACGATAATAGCGTGCATGTAACATGCGAAGAGGATAACATAAATAAAAAAACCATCATATGCATCTGACGAAGATGTAATCAGAGAAAAATTCAAAGGGAAGCGAAGCTGGCGTGAACAGTGGAACAAATCAAATGATAACCCAGCTGTACGCTGATGTAGGTGGCTTTGACCTACCAAGGAAGGACTGGGTGCAATTAAACCGAATACACACTGAAAATGGTTGGTGCAACGACATGCTAACGCGATGGCAGTCTAAAAATACCTTTGACTGCGGTTACCAACTCCAAACCATCGAGAACATCGTCTGTGATTTTCCAAACAGAGCTTTTACAGGAACTTTTGAAGATATCCATGAAGGATCAGCGGCAGCGCTAACGTAGATTCGAAACCTAACCTATAACGAGCTCGAATACGCATCGGCCCCATGAGAAATGAATGAATGACATAAATAAAAAATTTATAAATCGAAAAATTTTATGAAACGACTTTGTAAAGATGTTTCCTATCAGATCAATCGTAACTGCGAGTACAGCAACTAACTCGGATAATTTTTAACTACTAGTTCGTAGGTATAAAACGCCGAAATACAATAATTAATATTTTTAATTTTTTAACCACTAAACATTTATCTTGTACGTAATTAACGTTAATTCTAACAAAAAATCATCGAAACCGTCTTATACGCCGCTCTCCACTATTCGCAAACGAATAATAAAAATTATACACACAAAATTAGGCGTAGATGTATATAGAAATTTTAGAAGTTAAACAAAATTTTTCTAATATACCGCCAGAAAAAATTCGAATACACTTCATCCGATTTTAGGAGTTAAGATGGTAAAATGTTCACAAGGAACAACGTAACATGTCTCCACGATTGTTTGCATATAAATAGAATTATATATATATATATATATATATATATATATATATATATATATATACATATATAAAAGTTTTCTTCCTCAGTCATGTGTCCGTGACCCCAATCATCATAAATTAGAGAATTGGAAAACCACCTATCCGCCATTTTCCTCTATTGTTTATAGTTCTTATTAATTCTGGTAATAATTGTTTTGACAAGATCAAGGGCCGTTCTCTAGTTTTTTACCATTTACTTTCTTTGAATAAGTGTTTTCCCAAATCCGTTCTGTCTTATTACGTGACGGATGAACTTTAGGCCTTGTCGCGTTATAGTAGGTAGTAATCGTTGCCTCGATTCAATGTGTAATTGTTCTATCAGTCTTAGCATGCGTCTGTAGCAGGCCATTTCGGATGGTTTAATTTTTCTGCGCGACGCTGCTGTTATGATCCAAAACTCCGGACTCTATCGAAATATTGAATTTATTAATGTTTTACAACAATCCATTTTTTAGTCGGCACCGCGTTATTTGACGATACTTCCGTATGTTTGTAAGTTTGCAATAAGCATTTTTTGCCGTAACGATTCTTCGTTTAATTTCTGTTACTTGTTATATAAACACCGAGAAGATATATAGTTCCAGGTTACTGGTTAATATCAGTTATTTAGTTAAATCTTTTGGACTGTACTCCTTGCTGTATCAACGGTCATTATTGTGCATTTTGATCGGTTTCGTGAAAGGTTAACTTTTCGGCTGAAATATTCTATTGGATCTAGTAGTTCTTTTTCACTGGTAACAATTACCGTCAATACTGACACCTCTTTCGAAATTTTTTATTACCTGGCACATACTGTACATATGAATAGTATGGGGGACAGAATGCATATATATATATATATATATATATAATATATAACATTCTTAGAAATAGGCATTCATTTCATCCAGCAATAATACAGCACGTTCGTTTCACTTTTAATTTGTTAACAATTCTATATTGTCCTCTGCTCGGTGAAAATAATAGGCCCAAATTTTAGTTTACGCTTCCAGTTAATGTTCGCGTATTTCGAAAAATTTGAATAACCGAAAATAAAACTTCAAGTAATACTACCCTCTAAATATTACCCCAATAGGGTTCATTTTTATTTGCTTTTAATAACGCAAAACGAAACAATCGCTTGTTTAATATATATATATATATATATATATATATATATATATATATATATATATATATATATATATATATAAAATTAATAATAAATTGGAAGCGGATAATTTTTCTTCGAGATATAGTTAAGATTTCTTCAGTTGCAATTTCCTCTATACGGTACATAAACTTTTTTAACATGCGTATTCACAACGGATATTTGGTTGACATTAAACGTTTCTATTCTAGAAATATTTATATAACACATTACAAGTAATCGAATCACCTAAAATACAATATTATACACCAACTATATATATTTTATCCTTCCGTCGGTCATTTTCTAAAATTATTTCACAAACTAAAATGAAAATTATTTCATAAATCAAAAAGTTATAATTTTGTGTAAGAAACTGATAATGCGGACTGAAATGGTTAAACAATGAAAAAAAAAGACGATGATAAGATTATATCAAAACTCGCGTTCACGATAGAACATTAAAATATATCTAATAATAATAATAATAATAATAATAATAATAATAATAATAATAATAATAATAATAATAATAATAATTCAAATAAAATTTATTTTAATTTCAATACACTACACCGGTACATTTCAAAATAGAAGAAATATAAATTAATAAAAATTAATTACGGATCGAATACGAATAAACAAATAAAATAAAATAAAAAAACGGTTAAATAAACATTGAGAAATTAATTAAAGTACTACTACTAATAATAGTAATGGCATTACATAATTCATTTGATTGTTTATATGAAACTAAAATAAAGGGAATAACACCGCCTATACGCAACCATGCACGAGTGGCCGCTGGGGTACGGTAATTTAAAATGCTTAGTACTTATCAATTCTATCAGCAGTCTTTCAAGTCCATCATCATCACCATAATAATAATAATAATAATAATAATAATAATAATAATAATAATAATAAGAAGAAGAAGAAGAAGAAGAAGAAGAAGAAGAATGACGATTATCGGGAGTTTTAAGCTCAGAAAAACAAAAGGACAGCTCCGTATTATTTATACATATACAAACAACGTGAAGGAATTCTACTACACGAGCTAACCGGCTTAAATTTAACTTTAATTATACCGCCGATAGGTAGCCCGCATTAAATAAATAAATAAATAAGTAATTAATTAATTAATTAAGTGGAAGCGGTTAAAAAAAAAAAAAATAAAAAAAGAAGACCGCATTTCGTCCTGCTCTAATTGACCGACCTTTTTATTAAGTGTCGATTTTAACACTTTACGCTGTAACCCGGCTGACGCATATAAACGCTAATTTATATTCCAGTATCGGTTAAAGCGGAGGGTCCGTTACAAATTTAGAAGAATAACACCTGCCAATACTAACTCTTGTTATGTTCACGTATTCCACCTATGAACACTGATGTATGTGCGATGCTAGTCTATTGCAACAGAGGCGATTGACATTTCTTCAGATTTAATAATTAGTAAAAAAAATAATAATAATAATTACGTTTGTTACTGACCTCAGATCGGTTCAAATTTTATTACTGTTTAGTCACAATATATCCCCAACAGTATGATTAACCGCGGTGATACACGCTAAATAATCATGTATATATATATATATATATATATATATATATATATATATATATATCAAACAATATATTACACAAGTAATATATTATTCTCAGCCTAATCTATTACTATTTACTACTAAAGCTACTAATTATTACATTACTACCAAATAATGATACTACTAATTACTACTATCCCATGCAAACGGATAACACGTTACCAGCATTGTTAACTGCTAATAATAATCATATATATATATCCAGACTCGAGAATCTTAATGACCCTATTAAGATAGACTGCTGCTGCTGCTGTTGCTAATAACAAGTCTGCCGATAGCTCTACGCACGCGTGCTCTCTATTTCAACTATAAATTATAATTAACCGACATCAACATGTTAAGCCGTATCCATTTATTGAATATACACACGCGCGCACACACACACATATATATATATATATACATCAGCAAACTAGTTTACCTCTCTATGAGACTAATTTATAACGAATATTTTCACAAGCCATCAGCAATTAAACGAGTGCGGGATATTGAACTTTTATGGAATTGAAACACACATTAAATGAAATAAGTATATATATATATATATATAAATATATATATATATATATATATATATATATATATATAGAGAGAGAGAGAGAGAGAGAGAGAATATGCATATTATAAACTTTTAACAATTGTTTAAAAGATATATCACTATTCTATGTAACACTTCAATAGGACAAAATGAACGAGTATATAATAAATAGCAGAAGGTAAATTGTCGCAATAAGCAAAAATTTAGTAGAAAATTTTCGAAAATGTGCCTTTTTTCGGTATTTATTAATTATTTATATTTCAAAAAATTTAAAAAATCTAAAATTTTACAATCTCCTTATTCCTGTCGACATTTTTCCTTGTGAACTTACGATTACGGTTATTAATAATTTATATAATTCACGAGTGTTTACATTATTTATTATATATATATTATTTATATATATATATATATATATTATAATAATTGATTAAATATGCACGTTTTAATTGATCGATTTGTCCTATTTTATTACAATTAAATTACGTACACTCCGCTTATTATATTAAAATAATATTAGTTTTCCCAGAGATTTAACAGTAAAATAATATTTAACCCGGTTTTCACATTTTTGACATTTCAAATACAACTTTATCGATTTACCGTTTGAGATGAACGGGAAAAATAATTCAGATTAATAAACAACGGATTTTGAACAAATTTGACACTAGCCCGGACGTTTAATACGAGTTTTAAAATTGAAACCTTAATTAGAAGGCTGAAATAATTCCCATGTAAATGATTTATTTATACCTGGAAACGAACTTAATAATAGAAACTGGTAGGGATCATTTCAAAGAACTGATTTTTCAAAATTATCCAGAAAGGAAATATCAATCTGACAACACAGAATACACACCGGAGCCTGTTGGTTTCAAAACGGGCGATAGTGTACAAATGATGGTTGTGGTTGTGGTGTAGTAGTAGGAGTAGTATAGTACTAACTGGATACTATAAAAGTAAGATATCCAACAGAGACCAGACCATTTTCCAGATTTTTAGTCAGATTCCAACAGAGAGATAGCAAACTGAAGAAGAATAAAAAAGCGGACAAGAAAAAAAAAAGAAAAAAAAAGAAAAAAGTTTCTGGGTTGTCAACTTTACGTCTGCAATAGAACTGGAGATATCCCGCAGTGTCCACAGATTTCTTACATGTAAATTCTTTTCAATAACAGCAGGAACAGCAACAACAACATCAAACATATAAACGCAGGATTGTATATACGAACGGAATATGTCTCTTAAGAGTTTTAGCCTAAGTATTTAAATAATACACAATAAACCGGTATTTTTATTATTATTATTATTATTATTATTATGGTATTATTATAATATAAATAGTATTTGTTTTGTCGTCATCATTTAATAATTCTGCCTCTTTGTTCGATAATGCATTTCAGTTAATAACTGGAACACGCAACTGCATGGCCCTGTACGTATATTATAAACAAAGAGAAATTTCTTTATATTCTAGGGGCTATATTTTTATTACTATTCGAATTTCGCGAAATTAAAAACTAGACAGTACACGGTCGAGGACACTAATTCGAGAACCAGTTAATAGAGGAGTTGCTCCGTCCACGCTTGATTTATCATAGGTCGCATTATTTTGACTATATTTACACAACAACGAATGAATATTTCAGTTATACGTAAATAACCAGTTGAAACACTAAGGGCAAAATTAATGCGGCAGATATTCGTACACAGACGGCCAATTAAAAAGATTTGAATTTTCTTGAACGTGATAACCAGTCGGATAATATTAAACCGCAGACAATAAACTTAAGCGTTCATCGTCAACTATGGAGAACATTTTATGGCCTGTTAACTACGGTTTAATAAGATAGTATCTTTTCTAAGAGAAACAAAAAAATATATATCTACTCATTCACCCACACATACGCACTTTTCTCGCTCATATATATTATATTACACACAATAAGCACACACACACACACACACATATATATATAAAGTAATGTGTGATAAACGATATTTTTGATAAGTCACGTCTAAATGCGGCATTTAACTCGAGCAACAATTTGGATAAAGTTTTGTTTAAAAAATAAAAAAATAAGAAAAATGTGAATACTCGCTCAAGTATTATTTTTACGTTCAGTAAAACTAATAATAATGATTATAATAACAGGAATTCAATAATTTAATTTAATAAAACAGGACAAAATATAAAATAGGACATGTATATTAAATCATATATATATATATATATATATATATATATATATATATATATATATATATAGAGAGAGAGAGAGAGAGAGAGAGAGAGAGAGAATATATATATATATATGTATAAAATAAACCGTGAGTAGACATCATTTACCTAAATAACCATAATTATAAATCCACAAGAAAAAACGCTGACAGACATAAGAAAATTCAAAATATAAATAATTTTTAAATACTAAAAGAAAATGTGATTAAACCCTCCAAAATTGACAATTTGTTAACGAATATAACTAGCAAAAATAAAATCGAAAAAATTAATCTCTTGATATGGCTGTTCGAGATATTCAGATTTGCGAATACTTCAAAACTTTATTATATTAGATTTTATTCTCTCAAATAACAGAAATTCCGACTATATATAATATATGTGTGTGTGTGTGTGGTTTATTTTTATAACTTGAATATTATTCTTAAGCATGTGAATACTGCTGAGGATAACCATAGACGAATTTAGTACATATAATAAAAGCAAATAAAGCCAACAGGAGAAAATTAAAATATAATTAGAAAAAAAATTAAAATTAATAATTAAACAAATTAAAGTAATAAACGACTAAATCAAATTACAATAAGGAAAATAAAAAAATTGAATATTTAAAATAATAATAGATAATAACGCGAATGATAATGATGACGACGCCGCCACCGATGATAATAAAACAAGACATAATAATAATTGAAATAATAATTATAAAACAATAATAATAATGATACACATAATAAGAACGGTAATGATGATGATCGCAATAATGACTATAGTAATAATTATAAGATGGTTAATCACGTGTGATTACTCGAGGAAAAAAAGAATAGAATAAAATACACAAAGAGCTGGTTGCGGTACGTAGGTCGCAGTTCATTTGAACTGCAGCCAAGCTAGTAGAAGAACCACGTGCCAATGATACGCTCGAGTAATTGAGACGGCCAGCCAAAGCTAAGTCTAAAGACTAGGCCGCTAAATCCAGTCGCTTATTTACTAGCAACAGAGCAGATGCGCGATTTTCCATTTCGTTAATTCACCTAATTTTCCTTTCCACCGAGTCTTGGCGATTAATAAAAAAATAAATAAAAATAAAATATATCAGCCATCGATATATATATATGTATATATAATGATAATGATAATAATAATAATGATAATAATAATAATAATAATAATTTTTCCTAACAAAAATGATATTCTTTTTAGTCTGTATCGCTTATGATTCCATCTTCGAAATTAAACAATGAACTAAATTAAACGGGTCATTTTTCAGGAAATTATTATTATGATTACCTCCTTTTGGGATTAGCTCCCAAATATTTAATTCATCGAGAATCGAATCTCACAGTTATATAAATTATGCGGCGTTTAGATCGTTCAACAACAACTCGTATCTCACACGGCTACTACTGGCCGTATGCCATTTTCTTGTCCAGCTCGCGTTTTATTTATTTCACATCGTTCCCATAATAGAATGACTATTCCCCCATTATAACGATTATTATAATCGTTTAATAATTTATTTTTAACATCATCGAGTGGGGTAATGTAACGAATAATAATAAGAATAGCTATCGACTTTGTAACGATAGAAATTTTATTGATATAAATTTTAATATTTACAGCGTACGAGTGTATATAGTTCTAAAATGAAATTACGATTGGAAATTTTCCGATTCTTATTTTATTGCGTCTGCTTTAATTTACCTGAAGACCAATTTGGATTCATAAATATTTAAAAGGTTCTTTTCGCATGCTTGGCTACTATGCGTTTTAGGAACTGCAACCATGGTAGCATTCATAAAGTCTATGAGAATGTTTCCTGTTTCACATTATATTTCCTTCATAAGCCTAAAATGTCGTATTTCTTGTCCCAGATTTTGTATCAATTCTCCGGGTGGTAGTAATCGTCATTTAATCTAATTTCAAGTTTTATTATTCGAACGATTATCTATTAAATATCCTGTTTTGACGATATCAACAAGAACAGAAGAAATAACGTTATCACATCATTCGCTCACAATTGAAAAAAACAAAAATATGCGAAAACGAAATTTGCAATAATGCAACATTTATCATACCCATCTACACACAAACACACACACATATATGTATATATAAATATAACACTTAAAGTAATAACATCTATGTAACAACAGCTACGTTGTAATTAGGATTTTTATCCGATGACGAGAAAGTCATTTTCTTTCTATGCTTTTCCTTCCTGCTATGTAGCATAAACTGTGTGTAACGCTGGCTGTTAATATGGTCGTACATCGTCAAATTGTTGCACAGATTACGCATTACAATTTTGAAATATCTCCTTTTTAGTTGCGTTTATTATACAATACTATTTTTCCTCTTGTGCGATGATTCAAGTACTTTAATAAGAGATCGCGACGTCGGGAACAGATGTAGATTTACTGGAAATTCGAAGTGGTAGCTTTATATTTAGGCGACATAATCTCTCGGCGGTGAATGTCCTGGAACACAAGACAGCGGTCATTTCTTGCAGCAGTCTATGTGTCGAAGAAACCCTATTTATAGAGATCACCCCAACGACAGAAGGAATAAGTTAAAAATGACTGCTTAAATATGATCCGTCTTGAATAAACCTATCCAGAATACAGCGCATAAATTGAGAGTTAGAACAAAGCAAACAATTGTAAATCTAAACTATTAATTCTAACAGCTAAACAGAGATATATACGTCAAAAAGTTTCCCGGATTAAGTAACAATTTCATTGTTGAATCACTATTGCAGAAAGAGTGCAACGCTTACGAAATTATATACACTGATATTGAACATTCCGAGTAGAGGCATAGAGAGGAAGAACCTGCATACCACATGCAAGCTTATCATTGTTTAATGTATACCGAGACTGTTTCTTTTATTAGATTATATAGCGTCCTAGTACTCACTAACTAAATAACTGTACAGACACTACGGGAATTTACAATGAGCATAATTTTTAATACGACAATGGGCAACTTCACAAACAGCTAAAGTGAAATTTAAGGCTATGACGTCCGTGGAAATGAGCGGACCTAACACAGGCTTTTGAGAAGCGTGTAAAAGTACAATAGGAGAACAGTTAATAGCAAAGCTTAAGGTGTTTTACCGTTCTTTTCAGTCATATTTCGAATGCAAAAGTTTTGTTAGAAGATAAAACATATTCTACTATTCAAAAGGCAATTACGAAAGAGCCTTGGCTTAAATATGGGGATCAAATCCATAAAAGTGTTGCCTCTGTATTTGTCAGATTAAGAAGTATTCATAACTGTACACCTATTTGCGAAGTATGTAATATTGAAAATAAGATTATCGCACATCAGATTTAGTCCAGCGCCAAATGTAAAAATAATAGCTTTCTGTCTGTAACAAGGAATACGCTACCGATACAAGTTGAAGCTTAATGTGGTTCCTGGATGCGCGTAAATTATACAATTTCGATAAGGCAAATAATATAAATTTTAGTAATCCAAACAGCCAACTTAAGCAAAACGTGAAAACTGGGCTAAAAATGAAAAACAACCGTGTGCCTCGGAAAGCGGATAAAAAGTGAAACTTAAAAATATAATAAACACAACATGTACATTACGCACAATGAAAAGACACTTTACACAACCAAATGCTTAACTGTACCTGACGATGACTCAAATGTTCTCGTTCAGAAGTCGCATATAGTATCGAAGAGAAAATGAATTATTAAAATCAATAAAAACAGAATGATAGTATGAGAAAAAAACTGACCTTCGAACTAAACTCAACGCTGATAGAAACTAATCGTTGGTTAAATATAAAAAATTGCCAGTTTACAGGATCCTAAAACGGATGATGACCGTTACATTACGAAATGAGGTCCATACATCCAGTGTCGGATTATTATTAAAAAAAATATGTATGTACGTTATCTATATTAAATGGGTATTACGTTGCAACGTTTTAGAGTCTTTCATGCGGACCTGAGATCGCATCCATCTAGGTCCAAAATTATTTGTGATTAAAATCCTCGAAGACTCGGCTACCTTCGTGAAATAAAAATCGACTTGCTGGGCAACAAAAAAGCCGGCGAAAAATTTTTCTTCGGAAACGACGATCAATGTTCAGATCGACAGGAATTGTTTAGGCAACATTTCCGACCAACCTCTGAATTGTTGGTACTTGTACATATGTATGCTATAAACATGTACTCTGCTTTTTGCAATATTCATATATTTAAAATAAACAACAAAAAATACGTTAAAATCGCTGACAGTTTTTTCTTTATGAAAAATCACAAAGCATTTCGGCTGTGTTAGGCAATTATCGTGGGAATATTTAAAAAAATAAATATAAAATGAAAAAATATTAATTTAAGATTACACAATTTACAAAAAATAAATTAGGTCAGATTGTTTTTGTTCTTTTTGTGTAATCTTAAATTAATATTTTTTCATTTTACATTTTTATCTTAATTAATATTCACAACCGAAAAGTTTTGTGATTTTTCATAAACAAAACAATTTTTACGAAATCACTATATTCAGCATTCTTCAAATTTACATATTTATGTATGTATTCATAAATGCATATCTTATATATAGATGAAACACAACAATGAATTCTGTTTCCAATTGTCGCGATTTTCATTACAATATGATGTAAAGATGGAATATTATTTAAATAAAAACAAAACAATTCAACCTGGAAATATTGCAAATGGTATATATATATATATAAGTTCAATTCGTTTTTGTATGGACATTACAACTTCATTTTCTAAGATAATAGCAAGTTTGATAAAACGTAAATCGAAATGTCAGAACTTTCTAAATGAAATACCTCGATGAGATAAAAAAAAAAAAAAGTATTTAAACTTACATGTACACACCGAACACAACAGTAAATGCACGTTTGTCGAAGCGAAATATGGAACCGACATATTTGGTGGCGTATCCAACGAAGTAAAACGAATTCGCGTGATAGGAAATCGAGGGAGCAGACTCCCACAGTTTAGCAATTAATAACAGAAGTAAAGTAAAGTAAAGTAAAAACAAAAAAAAAGGGAAAAATTACCTGCTTCTGACAAAGCAAGAAACAGTTCGATCCTCTTTTTAAGAATAAACTCAATCACAAAGGAAACTTTACCAATATAGAGGGGAGATTCATTTTTTTTTGTGAAAGGCTAATTAACGAAAAACTACCGGAATACAGAAAATTCGAATTGTAAAAAAGAAAATAAGCTGCCGGACGTGGTTCGGAGAAGACGTAATTAAAAATGACGACCATATCCGCGTTTATTACAAGACCTACCTACATACCTCTGAATATTAGTAGAATGATATCCGCGCGGATTTACAAAAATAAATTAATTCTCATTTAATAAGAAATCTACCCCTTTTAATATTATAGATAAAAAGTGTCATTACAAAAATAACGAAATTAATAACACATTCCGACACACAGTTCTTACTAAGTATTATACTAGATTAAAAAGTACGCTCAGTTGTTCATTTAACTAAAATAAAAATACAGGAACGAAAAACAAAACCTGCATACCAATCATAAAGCTATAAATATTTTATATCTTTTTTTTATGTGTATTATACAGAAAAATAAATTTGGACAAAACACAATGCCAGATGTATCGTGTTTAGTTTTTTTTTCTGTTCGTAGCGTTTAAATTTAGTCGCAATACGTGTATAATCGTCTATATCGTTTATAAGTCTGCAAGCACAGCTTTCAAAAAAAAAAAAATTTTTTTTTGTTTAACAACATCTCGATGCTTTGTGAATGTATTCGATCTTTACGTAGACTGGAAGATTCAGAATAGACGTTGAACTTTGTTAAGTTAGAACGGCTAGTGTATAATGACCATATGGGACAAATGTAATAATTGTTCCTATTATGTAGATAATTAATTTATTTGCAGAGCTAACGTAACATCGGATATAGTTTAAAAACAGAGGCGTTTTTATTCAGCATGTTTAGTACAGGCAGTATTTCTGTCTGACTCCCTTTTCAATGTTACCTCGGATCTTAATATTTATCATTACTGGTTGATTCTTGTGAAGTTGAAAGAGTAACCGTCTATCTCTATAATCCATGCGCAAGTCTTTGAATATCTCAATAGTATATTTCAATTTACATTATTATCAAATGCCCCTTTCAAATTCTATTATATATACTGTTTTGTTTATAGTAGTAAAAATTATTGAAGACGGCCTCGAGGGTAAAAAATACAATGAAACAGTATTAATTGATATTACTAAGGCATTCGACCAAATTTGACACGATGGTTTTTTACTACACAAAATCAATTGCCTATTATACAATACTATTTACTACTTAAAAGTCATAGGCAATTTCAAGTCAAGTATGATATCGATCGGTCCGAGGTATGTCCTATTATTGCTGGTGATCCACAAGGAAGCGTTTTTGAACCTCTCCTGTATACACTATACACAGCAGATCTGTCGACAGATGATGCAGTACACATAGCAACGTTTGCAGATGGCACCTTACTGATTGCAGGACTCTAATACTGAAGTTGCTATCACCGCTCTACAAAACAACCTAGGCAGATTGTACCAGTGGACCTAAAAATTGAAACTGCATATAAATCCGGGAATACGCGTGTCATTTTCTAATAAAAAGATTAAAGAAGTATCAATAGGAAACAGCGTGATACTAAAAAAAATGAAGTTAAGTATCTAGGGATACACGTAGATAAAAAACTAAAGTATAAAAGTCATATACAGAAGAAAAGGAAAGAACTAGACCTAAAGTTAAAAAAATTATACTGGCTCATAGGGTACAATTCTGAATTAACCTTGCAAATTCGCTTACTAGTATATAAA
Organism: Coronaproctus castanopsis; assembly: GCA_032883995.1. Lineage (NCBI taxonomy): Eukaryota > Metazoa > Arthropoda > Insecta > Hemiptera > Monophlebidae > Coronaproctus > Coronaproctus castanopsis. The sequence continues at coordinate 245,874,444 of CM065052.1, forward strand.
GTTGTATTAAAACCAATCTTGAGCTATAGCGCATAAATTTGAGGATGCGCAAAGAAATCGAATAAAGTGATAATCCAGAGATTCCAGAACAAGGCGTTACGCTTGATTTATCGAATGCCTTGGTACGTGTCCAACGAGGCTATACATCAGGACTTAAAATACCGTTGAAGAAACTATTCGTAAACAAGTTCAGAAGCATTTTAGCCGACTAGGTATTCATGCAAATCAGCTAGCAGCATAACTTGCACACACACGGATGTGACAACTACGCGATTAAAAAGGGCAAAGATAAATTATTTAGTATCATAGTTTCTTAGTTTAGAAGGTTAAGCATCGCTGAATGCACCTTGCACTCGCGATTATTAGTAGATATAATTTATTAGATAGCCTCTCAACAGTTATAAATTAGTATTTAACACGAAAAACAAAAAAAAATATTTAATATTCTATGTTCTTCGCGTGTTTGTCTACTACATTTTTTTTAGGAATTACCACCGTGATATGAGAATGTTTCTTGTTTCACATTCCTTCATAAGCATAAAATATCGTATTTCTTGCTTTACTTTCTAGATTTTGTATCAATTCCCTCCCCTGGTAGTTGATCTATTCCATGTGTCTTTCTAGGTCGTAATTCTTTTAAATCGTTGTCAAATTCCTTTCTTAAAATACAAGTACGTTCAACTTCTGTTTCTAAAACCGAGTTAACATTGAATATCCTTAGTTTACGAAAACATTTTGATGAGCTCTTAATTTTCTTAAAGGATAGTACAATATACTATGATATAATCTTATTAACTGAAACATGGCTATATGATGATGAAATTACGCGTTACTGTATTCCCGGATATGTCTCAGAAGCGCAATGCCGAGAGAATGAAAGATCTGGTGGAGCTATATCCTACATAAGACGAAGTTTTCAGTATCAACGTAAACATCTGAAAGTACCGAGTGGGAATGTTGTTCACGTGCAGTTACGGTTAGGAACTAACATACACTTATCATGTACTGTAATATATCGTTTTTGTAAATCCAAGTACAAAGATTTTTTGGAAGATTTAGATGGTATACTAGATTCTAGTGATAACTTAGCAATTGTTACATGAATATCAACTTATTAAAAGAAACTAAGAGCAGTGCCTAATCTTATGTTTTCACGAGGTTTCAAAAGCCTCATGAAAGAACGTTTACAACGTATGAATTACGAATCCTGCTTAGATCGTGTGTTCATGCGTAGTGCAGACAACAGTGGTATAAATATAACTGCGCGCGGTGATACATTAGATATCAGTGATCACTGTGGTATTCTAACTACTTTGTTAGTATCCTCCAAGCAATGCCGGACATCCTGTAAGCATGAGTATTACTTCGATAAGGACATGTTTCAAAAAATAACGTCACAGCTGAATTTCACATGTTTGTATATCAGTAAAGCATCTATAGATGAAAAAATTGAATGGTTTATTCGCAAAGTGAGTGATGTGATAGATTTTTGTAAAAGGATTAAAAAGAGTAAAATAAACCGGACGCGATCGGATTGGAACACAGATGAACTTATTCAATTAACTCGTGAAAAACACGAATTGTATAAACTATTAAAATCCTCTCCAATATGCAGGGAGATAAGCCAAAGATATAAATTTGTATCAAAAAGTGTACAAAAAGCTACAAGAAAAGCGAAATACCACACTAACTTATTGAATGCCTGTGGACATAATAAAAAAAGTTACTGGGCTGTTATAAAACGTGTCAGTGGTAAGGCAAATGAAACTAATATTACGGTTAACGGTAAGATATTTAGCTACGCAGACGATACTGCATTAGTGATTACTTCTCGTTACTCGAGTATTCTTAAACAGATGGCGCAAGCTGATGTCGATGTAATTGCTAGATGGCTAAAGCGAAACCGACTAATTGTTAACGAAAAGAAAACAAAATATCTAATTTTATCAATCCCCTCATCTGTGGAATGGTATGAAACTTATGCTAAACGATAAATATGAGATAGAAAGAACGCATGAAGTTAAATATTTAGGGATTCAATTTGTAAGTTAACGTGGAATAAACATCTTCTGTACCTAGCTAAAAAACTAAGGAAATTGAATTACCTTTTCTCGTACCTAAAGCAATATTTTTCTGTTGAGCATCTTAAATGCCTATATCTCGCTTTCAGCCTGTTCTCAGTTATGGAATAATTCATTGGGGAGGGGCGGCTAAACGACGTATTAACCCAATTCAAACGCTGCAAAATAGATTGGTAAAATTTGTTTTAACCAAAAAAATTCTTCTCATGACATAATCCTAAATATTCAAGAGATATACCAATTACAGTTACTTGACTATGTCTTCAAGAATAATCCTTACAATATGTTACCCATCACGGAATACTTTGGGTGATCAAATCGAGAGGGGATGATACAAATACCGAAGTTCAATAAGTATCACTTCAGAATTCAATCTATCTATAAAGGTGCTGTAATTTATAACATGTATCTAAAAACCGACCTAAAAATTTTTAAGAAACGTCGCAAGCATTTAATGAGGTACATAAAAAATAAAAAGTAAAATAGAACTTCGTTGGTTTTTAGCGTTAGGGTTTTACTACAAATTTATGTGCATGCATATGTTGAGTACGGTGGTATGGTGTGTGTGTGTGTGTGTGTGTGTGAATGCATTTGAAAATGCCAGGGTTAACTTAATATTATACGCATGTACACTTGTATCCTAAATTACATTAGATTACACTTATGTAATATTTATAACATATTTATTATTTTTGTTTTTTATCAACAATCGCATAATTATTTTATAAGTTTGTTTAATTTATTTTCGTATTAAACACCCTATATTTAAGAAAATAATTCTATTGTTTATGCTGCTACTCGCGCGTTATCGCGTATTTGCGGCATGTTATTGTAAACTGTTATATATAAGGAAGTAAAAATAAAGCTTGATTTGATTTGATTTGAAGGATGTAGCGGTTCGTCATTGTAAAGTTTTTCAAAATATTTTTTCTACTGTATTTCCTCGGTGTTAGTTAATATTTTAGATTTTTATGATTTGGACTATTCATTAATTTTCTTAAAGACTTTTTCTATACATCCTTTTCTAAACTCTCCATCTATTCCTTTACACTCCAGTTCTATTTTCTCTTGTAATTTTCACTTCTCTATTTATTGATATTAGTCTTGTCAATTCCATTAGATTTAAAATTTCATCCCTTATTCGAAGTCTGTACGCAATTTTTTTTTTGTCTACCGATGTTTCTCCGCTAAAATGCATTTTTTCTTCGATATATTCCCATTTGTCATTAATGTTATGTTTACTTAACATCTGAGGAGTAAGTTCTTTCTTCTTGGAACATTTTCATCGTCAATTTATCATTTTTGAATTTGTTCACATTCCATCTGTGGTTCTTTTATCAATCCCCGAGGTACTACGTACTTTTGGGGATCCACAACACTAACAGTAATGGGGCGCGCGCACAGGTGGTGGATAGTGGAATGACTAATAGCCATACTGCCCGGCTACGAACAGCCTTTAATGTCTCTAGCTGACGATTTCAATAGTGACAGATCAAGGTGACAAGGAGTACCTGTACAATTCCAATAGTGACAGACCAATGTGACAAGGAGTACCTGTCTACTAAGTCTACAAAAATCTTACGACACTCACTCACTCGCTCACTCTCTCTCCTCTCTTTCTTTGCCGGGTTTAGATCCCCGTAAGAACCTTAAATCGTCACTTCCTCAGTAATATTCCGCTGCCTCGCGGTTAGAATGCTTATCCAAATGCTAAGGGAGTAAACTCTCAACATGGTATATTATATATATATATATGTGTGTGTATATGTATATATATAGAGGACATTATCATTATATGGTTGAATATCCACCCATAACCGAGATCGGTTGTACTATGAAGAAGAAGAAGAAGAATATATATATATATATATATATATATATATAAATAAAAACAACACTGGTTTTCAAAAATCCACAGATTTAATATGGACAATTAAAACGATGATTTTACTTTTTCTTCCATTTGAAAAAAAGGATCATGTACAATAAAAATCAGATATAAATGAAGCATATCCTATAAGGGAAAGCGATCACGATGACGATGATGATGATGATGATAATAAACATGTCATAATTTAACGGATTAGAATAGATGCTTTTTCATAAAGTTTCAAAATGAGAATTCATCATTGCAGTATTTTTACGTATAAAGAACGAATTTGTCCAACGTTATTCGCCACTATCATTTAAATGCGTTTTTTCTCTGTGATCGTATTAAGTAGGAATTTAAGTCCATGGTTGGAAATTCAGTATACATATATATATGGGTATATTATTTTATAAATGTTGATTCTTCACACTAACGCACGTAAATAATACAGAAAAGATGGTAATATTTAATAATCGTAACTATGTACGCAACGAGTTCAACTATATAATCGTCTCTTAAGACCTACATCGTACTCTGTAAACCACCCAGTGAGAATCTGATAATTAAAATATTTACAGAAGACACTACAAAACCAACCAAAACTCAGGCGGGACATTCCTATAATTCATAAATAAATACATAATTACACAGAACGGTAAATAAACATCCACTTTATACACGGTATAATACGATAAGAATTACTCGGTTATAAAGAGAAACTTTCCAAAAATGGAAAAAGAAAACCACGTGAAATCTAAAGAAAGAAAAATTATATTATATAAATAATTTAAAGTTTATTATTGTTATTCATACACAAAGTTCGGTACTTATAAAGAGTTAAAAAGAGCTGCCGGGAACATTGGAATAATATCATCATAGAAAAAGACCAGTCTTAGAACTGAAACGAAATATTATTATAATTATTATTATCGACTATATTATTTAGTTCCTAGTAGGTATCTAGGTTTTAAACTAATTATCGTTAATAAGCCGATTTACTTATTTTTAATTTTTCTATTTTTTTAATATAATATATATATATATATATATATATATATATATATATACACAAAAATTATATTTGCTTGGACTAGTTAACAAGATAAATAAATTCGTTTTTATTCACATAATTGTTGAGAAAGGAAAAATACCATATTTAAAGAGAATTATCGAAGATTAACTTTTAAACTGCTAAATGTAATCACTGAGATGATGTCTTGACAATTGTTACATTTTATAAATAACGATTAAAATAAATTACGACTTTTTAAAATTTTACTTGTATGCGTGTTTACAAACACGATTCAGAACGAAGTTTCTCCATTGCAGCGGTAGCGTCGAGTAGGTTATTTCAGTCGTTTTTTTTTTTTTAAATTATTATTATTATTATTATTATTATTTTCCCATTAATGTGCCATGTACTGCTACTAGGCTGGAGGCACAGATGAGAAGATCTCAGATCATATTGAAGAGACCAGTATTGTATAAGAAGCGGAGAACTTGAAGGTGTGTGTTGCCATTTGAGTTTAGCAGGCCTTTAATTGTTGTTGGTAATGTTAGTTGGGAACGTTGGGAGTTGTAAGTAGTACAATCTAACAAAAGATGTTTGATAGTGATTTTCCAGTGTCCACAGGAACATCTGGCAGGAGATTCACGCCTTAATAAATGCCTATGTGTTATTAATGTATGGCCGAATCGGAGCCGTCTCAAAGTAATTTCTTCTTTTCTGGATAAATTAGAAGGTGTTTTCCAGCGGCTTGTATCCGATTTAATATTTCTTAACTTGTTTGAGTTAGGCGTGGAAGTCCACATAGATTTCCATCTGTTCTTTAGCTTCATGGCGACGATACCGTACGCATCTTCACGAGGACTGGATAAATTTATGTAGGGGTACATAGAGGACGCTTCCTTTGCTGTTCGATCAGCTAAATCATTTCCAGGAAATTGTGAATGACCTGGTATCCAGACAAACATTGGTCGATGAGAGGGTTCCATTGATTCCAACAATTGAATAATTTCTTTAGCAATTGGATGTTGATTATTGTTCCAATATTTAGCGATTGACTTTAATTTTAAATTATTTTAGTGAAATAATAAGCAAAATTATATATTTTAAAGAAAATTTTCCGAACAAATGTTTTATATAATAATAAATAATTAGGTTACTAAGTTTATGTTATATTTAAAAAATTATTATTATTTGATTATATTGGTTGTTGTGTATATTTTGGTTCTTCGATAGGTGAGATGCCATTAAAATAAGTTTTTCTGGTGATTGTTTGCTTTTAAATTTCCATCGTTAATTTAGTTATTATTTTAGTGGTTTTATATTTTATTTATTAAGTTATTTTAAAATTTATTTATTATTCTGGTCGTTTTAAAATTTATTTAATAATTTATTTGTGTTTGAAATATGTATATCATTAATAAATCGTGTTTTTTTTTTAAACTACTTTGTGCGTGAATAAACCTGGCTTCTTTTTGATTAGGTTCGGCCATGTTAAAAACCTCATTTTGATAAATCTGCTCAATTATGATGGAACCAGTTTCGTGGAGGATTAATTCGCGTATGTTATTTTATAATTAAATAATTTGTTCAATAACTCAAAAATCACATTTTTATATTCGGAATGTTTCCACGCATATAGCATCAGTGTCGAAATTTCCGGTTCGGATATAGTTATTCAAAATTTTAATTTTCTACAAAAAAAAGTAAAAAACTCACTACTGGCCATTTCTGTCGAAATGTGATTTTTTAAAACTTTTTTTTTTTATTTTTTTTTTTATTAGAAATGGTTGGATCATCATCTGCAATTCTCCCACAACAAATAATATTAACATCGTCATTTTATATGTTCATTTTTAAAATAAAACATACTATTTAAACGTAGTACGTCAATGTACGATGAAAAATTAGAACATGTCACTTAACAGAAGTAAAATCAATAAGTACATTTATTTGGCTTCATGGCGTAGAGGTTACACCGTCGTTCTCATAAAGCTTTTAGATCTATTAATCCAGTTGGTCGACAAACTTGCTGAAAGTAAAGAAAAAAAATGACAAATCACGTCAAAAATTAGCTTCCTGGAGGAACTATCAATCTTTTGTCCAGTCCACCTTTATTTTTATCCTATATAACGATGTTTTTTCTTTCTAAAAAATATTCGATAAATTTGAACAATTTTCTGAACAAACGCCCGTTTCTGCCATCGATGGGATATTTCTGCCTCTTATTCGTAGTTTTATTCTGTCGATTCCACACGATTCACATATATATATATCCGGAGCTCTATCCCCATCGTACATCTGAACGCCTCATTATTCTAATAAGACGACGCATCGATATTATATTAGCCTCGGACGCGAAATGCTTCAATAAAGAATAACCAGAGAAGACAGACTAATCGCAGTGACTGCATTCCTCCCGATCGTAAAATGATGTAAATCGAACAATTTCGAAAGAAGAAAAACATGTCGGACGATTCAATTTTCACTTATTCGTTCGAAGACTAACAATCAAATGATAATGATAATAAATCAAAACGTTTGTAAAATATTTATTAAAACAAATTATCATCCGAGCGATAAAATCGAACGTATAGTTTCTGTATTTAAAATAATCGACGAGAATTACGTTAGAAATATTAAAATTTAACGCCGTACCATATTCTAAAAGAAAAAATCAATAAACCCGAAATAAATTGAAATAAAAATTTGAAACATCCTGATCGATCCCACTTTTCGAAATATTTCATAATTTATTCATTTTTTTTTCTTCGGACAAAATTCAAAACCAGAGGAAAACCGCGATATTCAGACGTATGAATATGGAAAATTAACATCTTACGAATTCATATTAGATGTACTGGCCGCCGAGAAAATTCGTAGATTTTAAAGCGTAATAAAGTACTGGTAAATTGGGAGTAAGCCCATTTTTTTTTTATCTAGGACCCGGATTTAATTTGTAAGCTATGGAAAGATTACATATATGTATGTGTGTGTTTATGTACATGTGAACATATATAATAGAATAATGAGGTAAGCCTTATCCAAGTGAAATAGAATTTATGGGACACAAACGTGGGGGCATAAATACATATATATATATATATATTATTCGATTTATTATCAAAAAAATTAATTCGCAAGAACCAGTGTTTTTATGTTTCACTTTTTACTTACAAGTCTTAATTCTTTGATATAATATTCTTTTACGTTTCTTTCGTTAGCTATGAAATTTCTCTTTACTTCTAAGATGGTAACGGTACCATTTATGGATATATATTTAAAAAGAAATTAATCAAAACATTAATATACTATCAACAAAAATAACAAAATTCAACGCGAGTTGTATATACAGAACCCAAATTAGAATTACGCGTGCGAATAAATAACAGGTTATCGACATAGACCAGATCTTAGCGATAATTCGAAAAATACAATAGAGCTTCTTTTATCCATCACCCATGGGACCAGGCCTGTGATGGATAACTGAATAGGCTGATTACAGAAATTTCACTACTACATATGTAGTACTATATCATATTATAAATCATATTATAATTAATTAATATATATATATATATATATCTTAACCCGAATAACATTTAGAGCGATGTATTTTTATTCAGAAACTTAGTATAACATAATGCAATATAGTACAATATTGTTTACATCTTTAAAAAATCGGTAATTTTCTTTTGTTTCTTCCCAGTTCGAGCTTTCTTTACGGTAAAGTTCTTGTATTTTTTTTTAGAAAGTAGGATCTGTATAAAAAATTAGCCTCCTCTGATGTTTCAGACCGATTGATTTCCTTTAATAACATTATTTCAGCTTCCGAATGACTGCTGAATTTGGTTGCATTCTGGTTATTCATCATTACTTTCACAATTATTGGACTGTTGAACATTAGATTATCTTCGTGGAGTAAAATTTTAAAACCTTCATCTTCTTTATCACACTCTAACCAAGCTGTTACTTGTTCAGTTGTTAACGTGTCATTGTTAACCAGACCGACAATGGGAAGTTTCATGATTTCGTCAACACTAACCGTCTACCTTGTTTCGCTAGTACGTAGTGCAGGTTCCGTCCATTTAAAAATTACGTCTTTAAATGTTGAAATTTTTCCCATCTTTAACTGTTGTTGTATCGTCAGATGACAGCAAACTTTCATTGAAACTACCGACAAGGTGCTCCTACAGTGACGGTTAAAAGGAGTTTTACTGTATCATATTTTATAACGTCGGACGATGCACCGATAGATGTACATATCCAAGAGGGTGCGCTATTGAAACGTAGAATAAAAAACGCAATGTACCACGAGTTCGGCTTTTTTTTTTTTTTTCGATGATCATATAACTACTACAGTAAGACATGCACTATGCAACTGTGAGACTCGCCAGGTTTTAAGAAGATAATAGAAAAGAATAGAGAATTATTTAAAATTTGCGCGGATAACGTGAGCAAATACACACAATTCATAAAAGAGTACAGATTGAAAATTAAATGTGTATACGGATATGATTCCGAAAATTCAGTAGCGTATAATACAGTAGTATCGACTAAGGGAGCAAGTTATATAAATAATAGTATATATATATATATAATATATCGAAGATGTTCCTACAAATAATTCATCAAAGAATTTATAAAAAATGTGATGAGGAACATTTCAATTAGGATTCAGAAATAGATACGAGACAAGAGAAGCACCGATCAATCAATAGAGGTAAGAACACGAATAGAGAAAGCAAGGAACGCTTTTCTTAATATGAAAAGTTTGATGACTCGGAAGAATTTTTACAACTACGAACACGTCGACTCCGATATGGAAATCTGGGTTCTTACACTAAACTTTGAGAAGAAAAAGGACAGGTTTCGAGATGTTACCGCAAAAAACTAAAAATATCATATCTAGATCGCGTGACCAATAGAAAAGTGTTGAATAAGACGTCAAATCAAGCTTTAGGTGATTTATACCGTCCGAACTAGAAAGTTAAAATACTACAAACACGTGCGTAGACACCTCCATCTTGTACAATATGGTGAAATGAGTGACCGAATAAAACCTGGCAGGCGAAAACTTTCCTGGGAAGCAGATATGAGAAGATGGTATTAAATATCAGCACCCCTAGCTCCAAGAGACGTCCAGAAATAAAGGCTTAGTAGCTACGATGATCGCGGACCTTCGACTGAAGATGGCGTTACAAGAATAAATATGTATATGTATATTAGCAAGATGAAGAGAACCGAACAAGAGATCGATGTCGAGCTTTTCAAACAAACAGACAAGAAAAAAATTTCGATGTAAAGGAAAAAATGTCCACCAAACGAAATTAAACACGCGGCACACGGAAGAACAATAACAGAACAAAACGAAGCAAATCGTGACTCGTTAGGAAGATGACACAACCAGAGTACCCTATACATTTTTCTACTACCAACGAGTAATCGTACCAATATCAGTGGGCCGGTCGTCTGGGCTTGCCTTGCCATTGGAACACCTACTTTGATTATAGTGGCGGCACGGAAGCATTATCTTGCGCTAGGGCTTCTGTTGTTTTTAAGCGCCGCTACACATTGAATACTCATTAAGCAAGTTCACACAGAAGAAGAAGAAGATTATATATCTATATGTACATGAGAGAGAGAATAAATATAACTTCCGTTTTGAAGTAATATTAAATCATTTTTATTTCGTAACAATTTTTTTTACATTTATCAATTCAAACTCTTAGGTGCGTTCTTTGTTTTGGACATTTCTTAAAGTTGTTACTAGAGCCCGGACTTCTCGGCATTTGCCGAATGATCTTGCTACACGATAAATCAAATCTGACGACAAACGAACACGAATTCAGACATACAGACCCTGCAAACCGAATTTTATTTTGCCGAATAATGCCGAAAATAAGCATTTTTCTAAGTTTGTAATTTTTTTAAACTTTTTTTTTTTGGAAAATAATTAAAAACTTAAAAAAAAAATATTTAAAAAAAAACGAGGAAACGATAATTTCATATTTTTTATATGTAAAATCGTCTGGCGCCATGTCTGATGCTGCGTTTTTCATGACTCGGTTATCGATGGGGACGGTGAGGGGGATTGCTGCAGTTCACTAAGTCCTGGAGACATCAGTGCATATGCCCCCATTGTGTCTGTAGATGTAGAAAGAAGTTTCTCTCAAGAATATTTTTTATCGGATAAACGGCATTCGTTCACAGAAAATAATTTGGAAAGGCGCATTATTGTATCTTATAATTCGACTTTGATAAAATAATTCCTTCTACATCTACCTATATATGAATACCTACTTAATATATTTTCTAAGCTTGTAATTTTATTGTTACATAAAGTATATTTTATTAATGTACATAGTGTTAGATAATCGCATACATTGTAATGCTGTTTTTGATTATTTAATTACTATTACGCAGTTCTAATAGATAAAAATGAGTTTTTTGATAAACGCCGAAAAATCCGGTCTCTAGTTATCCTGGTCGCATTTTAAATTTGTAATATTTAGCTTTCCTCGGATAATCGTCTTCTGCATTTCCTTCGTGAAACTTCGCATTAATTGTCTCTAGTCTTCAAAATGATGATAATTATTATTATTTATTGCGCAGTCATCTCGTCTTCCTGTTTTATCACCGATCATTTATTTGGCCCACAACCCCGATAAAGCTGTTATATAAACCGCTAATAATCTCTATTTTGCCCCTTTACGATTTAGAGATAATCGATCGCTAAGTTACGCACTGTGTATTAATAAGTCTGGTTCGACAACGATCCTAGCTAAAATATTTTTCTATAAATTACCGTTAATTCGTACGATATTTTTAGACTAAGAAGATTATTAAAAAAAAAAAAATACACGCAGTACTAGGCGCGTTTCAATTTATTACGAAGTTTTCTACAAATAATTATTAATATTTCATTTCATTTTTAATCGGTACTTTGTTACGTTTTTTCCCCGCGACTGTTCGAAGACGATTTGGTTAGTGTGTGGTCCTTCTTTCAGCGAAGATCTATAGAATTTACCGCGTCCGAGAAACGGAGCTAGACGATTTGAGGATTAGATAATAATTTTGGAGACGAAATCGCGTTGTAGATAAACAAGGATGTAGATGATGCGAATGAAACAGGCACAGATGGAAATAATACCCGGCTTTAATTAAATCGCGCAAGGCTAGCCTGTTTCTAATAATTTTCGTCCGTTTATTAATGTTCTTAACGCGAATTCCATTAATTAGCATATTAAAAACGTTTACAGACCACTCTTATCATAAATAAATGATAAACAAAAACTGTTGAGAAAAAAACTGTTATAGGTACAAATTTGCAAAGCGGCGAATCTTTGAAATTTTAATGAGCTTATATATATTAAAACGAAAGAGAAACAAAGTGTAAGTATGCTAATAGTTTTTACACGAACAATGTATCGCTCGTTCAGCGCATTAAATATGTATAGGCAATTTAATATGGCCAATGTGTAAATGTCGTACAAACGACGTACATATAAAGAAAAAAAAAAACAAGTACGTATATGACACGCGATATATATGTATATACATAAATAAAAGTAAAAAAATCCAGAAAATGAAGTTGTTATTTAAGAAATATGAACGGTTCTCTTCGTTTTGGCTGAAAACGCCGGGAAATTAAACGCCGACAACCGGAGATAATTAATTAGTCGGCTCCTAGAACAAGATTTGACCGTCGCCAACGAGTTTATTTATATAATTACGTTTTCTTGAGAGAATGAAAAAGACGAATTAGAAGCGAAACTCGTCTCAGTCGGTAAGATAAATGGCCGGTTAAAGATGTCGTAGGCTATTAAATACGCGAATGCGCAACTATAGAAATGTGTATTATTTAAGGCAATATCGATTTTACAGGTAAATGAAAAGCGACCGTATCCAATTATTCTCGTTAACTGCTGCAACATACTGCTTCTCCATGACCTTACTAGATCTTAGTTTTCATCTGGATTCCAAGCCACTCTCCTTGGAAATGACGCTACTGGTCGAGCTGCCAGGAAGACGTCCTTGCTTCTATACATTTCCGCTCGCCACCTCCGTAGCGACGTAAAAGTTTTCCCGAAATCTCTCGTAACGAAATAGTCGTGTGCTGGTCTAATCAATAAAACCATCTCCTTTCTATCAAACATAATCCACTATCTTAGTTGCCATTTCCTTTCTGAACAAGGAAGAAAAGTGTTAATGTTGTTTTTACCAGACTTCGAATATCCCACTCAAATCTTATTAATTTAAAAGCACCTTCCTCTCCGTCCCTTTTGTCAAATGTCACAACTGCTTATACCACACATACTTGCCGTGTTCTCACAACACTTAGAATCTAGCACAGCCTTCCTTACCACAACCCTTAACTAAATCTACCGGCCGTACCTATGTTTTCCTGTTCCTGGATTCCCTGAACTTTTTAAATCAGATATCTAAGACCACAGTAAGTCCGTGAGTTCATATGGTCCGTTAGTGAAGCCGGCGCCCGTACTATCAAATAATAATAATAATCAATCAATCAAGCAATACATTTCAGGAAAATAAAATTACAAAAGTAAACGTTAGATATATGATGCTCGCGAGTAGCGAGCTAAATCAGATATAAATTCAAATTAGTCATTAATCTTATAATACAAGAATAAACAAAAAAATATTTGAAACTTATACAACTTTTTCTTATTAAAACTCACATAAGAACCTAAACAACGATAACTCCATATATAAAAGTAAAAATTAATACATAAAACCAGTGTGCCAGCTTATATAATAGAAGTGTGAATGTACTGACTTTATATTAAATATGCCGTGTGAAATTAAACGCTTAAAATTAAAAAAAATAAATCATATAAAAACGTGAACAATGACAGATCTATATATAATATACACCGGTGTACAAATTAATACATAAAGCCAGTCTGTCAGCTTATAATAGAAGTGTCGGTGTACTAATTTTTATATTAAATATATCGTGTGAAATCAAAGTAATTGTAAGTTACAATGAAAATAAAATATTTCTTATTATTACAATCAGAGATAAAACAGTTGAAACTTACGTGACAATAAACATATAAGATTAGATAACTTATAATTTATGATAATAAGCGGAGTAACGAAGAAACGGATATGGAAATAAAATAAATGGGAGTATTATAAATGAGAAAAATTTTGTACGTCGATGGGACCCTCGAGTAGATATATTAATTAGACAATATGAGCCGAGTTATAATTTTGATCGGGATGAAACATCACTTATTATCCTTACGTCGGTTTTTTGTAGTTTTTTAAGTCAATCTCGATAAGGTTAGGTAATGAATTAAAGAGAACGGTTCCAGCACAAAGGGACTGATTCCTGCAACATGTTTACAGAAATTTGTAATGCGTTCTCTCTTTTCTTGCAGCCCTAGTGATACCATCGTAAACATAAATGTTGAAGGATAGTTTATTTTTATAATGCAAGAGTTCAATAGTGTATAAACAACGAAGTGGTATTTGCTTTTAGATATAGTGCCAGAATCGATACAGATATTATTTAGTACGATGTTTTGTAAGCATTAGTGGCTTGATATGAAAATTTGAAACTCCTCCCCCCAGTGCATAATTCCATAAGCTAGTACGAGTTGAGATAATGATAAAGTCTCTGAAGGTGCTTTCTGGAGAAGTACTGTCTTTAAAATAAGTAGTTCAATTTTCCCAGTTTTTTGGCTAAGTAAATGGTATGTTTGTTCCCTGTAAATGATTGCGAAGGATGCGAGATACCTTTGTAACGGGGACCATTGTGTATGGTGATTTTTATTGAGTCCCAAATATTCTGTGGCTGCAAGCTGTAAAAAGTTTTTATCATTAATCAATATCAAGCGATTTACACGTAACTAATTGATAATATGATTAAAATGTTCTTGGGCTAAGGATTGTAACCGTTGAGTAAAACGCGAGTAAAATACTAACACAGTGTCATCTGCGCATAAGTTAAAATTTTGCAATTCAGCTTAAGATTGCATCATTAATGTAAATCAAGAACAGAAGAGGGCCTAAAATGCTGCCTTGTTGGATCCCAAAGTTCTGAATGACATATTCACTTTTTATACCATTTATTTTTGTCGCATACGATCTATTTTTCAGGTAAGACTGGAACCATTTAAGGATCTAAAACCGCAGCGACTAATTTTTTCTAAAAGCATGATTTACTGTATCATAAACTTTGTGAACATCTAAATAAATTGCCAGGACAGAGCGGCCCTCTTCTAAGTTACCAATGATGTAGGAAATGTGTCGTCGTTTGTGCATTTACAATCTAAGCTAACACTATTTCTTTGACATATTTCTCAAAAAGTTTTGAAATAGTAGATAGAATACAGATGGGCGCCGATAATTTGAAACATCAGCCTTGTCTCCAGATTTATAAATGGGAGTTTTATAGTATCTAATTTTAAAGATTCAGGAAATCTACCTCGATGAAAACATTTATTAAATAGGAAGATTAATGGCTGCAAAAAAATTACATTTTCCTTTATTGAGGTTAATTGATATCCATTCGGGACGTATGATGATTTTTTAAATATATAGCACGACAACCTCGTGTGTAAAGCCAAAAAAAAAAGCAAACTAATTTGGATTCGTATAAAGTAGTGAATAGTCTAAGGTGATGTTTTCTCCATCAAAAGCACTTGCCGGGTTTCTAGTGCAATCCCTATAATAAACATTGAAGTATTAAGAATTTTCATTTCTATTCACTTGTAATCTGTTCCCATCAACTACTAACTCTGTTAATGGATTTTTCTGTTTCCCGATGACAGTATTAACAACAGCCCAATAGTTTTTGTTATTCTATTTGTACTTATCGAGTAAACGAGTATAGTAATCCTTTCTAGCTTTTCTAATCGATCTTTGGAGATGATAAGTTGGAATTTGTTTCGTAATGTAGCATTTAGTGGAAATTGCTTAGATAATCAGTGATCCACGGCGAACGTTCCCCCCCCGCATACGTTTTGGTTTATATTGTAATTTGCGTTCATTTAATATAGTAGTAAGTTGAAAGAAAAATCACTGAACTTTTTCATCAATTATAATAGCTTGCCTGAGGTCAAGATACATCGTTATTATGTAAGCGATTACGAAAAAGATTTTTTTTTTTCAAAATAGCAGTTATCAAACTTGTTTTGTAAGTGATGATTTAAAGAGAATGTAAGTACGCTGTCAATTCCTGCATGACTAGTAAAATCTAGATTGACAATATCACACGTTACATTTAGATTTAGGGTCTTATAATAATAATCAAGATATCAGAAATTAAAATCAATGATAAAAAAAAAGAGTTATCCTTAATAATGATAATAATCAAATCAAATCAAAATAAATATATTTCAGAGAATTTCCAAAATAGTGTACGAACAATTTATAATAATAATTTAAATGGAAAAAGATTAACATACGATTCGTATTCGAAAAATCCTAGTTAAGCGCACAAATGCGCTAATTACAATTTAAATCTATTTAATGATTTAATCGTTAATTACCATCTATGCTGTCAGCCACAAAAACTACATCTGCTCACTCATTCCAAACTATTTCAGACGAATTCTCTTATATCAAAAACAACTAAGTCATTACATTTTATCTAAGTATCCGTATATATATATTGACATACATAGAAAATAATCGTAATCTCTTTTATCGATCGTAAGATTAAAAATAATATACGCTCACTACTTAAATTCCTATTTAGTATTAAAATATGAAAACCGTACTAAAGTTGATTGGCTCAACTTCAGAGAATAAAATAAATTTCAATGTACAAAACTATGAAAAAATAAATACGTATTCGAATATGTTGAACATATGCTATTCGTTCAAACACCAAAATCAAAACTTACGAGAGCATCTAATCTTAGGAGTTTACGCAAAATGCCCACATTTTAAACCAAAACGGCAATTTTTCACTATTCATCGTTTTGTGTTATTTATTACAGACGTAGAGAACAAAACACATTCGTCGCCTTTTATAATTTTTAAGAGGTAATTTCACACTGTCTAGTAGAGAATTGTAAGCAACGGCTTCTGCATGCAGGCACTGCCTCGCATATGGGACTCGTTAAAACTGGGAAGACGCACTTTATCTAACCCGACACTTCTTGTAATACGATCCGAGGGTAAATATTTTTGAAAATACCGTTTAAAATCCAAAATAGCTACTTTGTCTAATTGTCACAAATATAAAAACGTATTGTTCCGGTTTTCGCAATTTGTAACAATAGCACGAATCACAGAATTTTGAAGAACTTATATATAAGCCTAAGATTATACTTTGCAGCCCCGCCCCATTCATTGATACAGAACTTTATACAAACAGGAAAGTGTTTCGGGGGTAAAATACTGTTTCAGATAATGAAAATTTCTTAATTTTGCAGTCGCAATACGTGCATACACATCTCAGACTAATTTGTAATTCAATATTAACCCTTAATACTCAATATCTCGTACACTTTAGATAATTATACGACGTAATTAATAATAATAATAATAATAATAGCAATATTAATAATTAATTTATTAAAATATATATATATATATATATATATATATATATATATATATATATATATATATATATATATACACGCAAGCATGAAGCACATACACCCACAATTAGATAATTACAGATAAAAAAAAAAAATTAGAAGCGTTTGCAACACTTTACAGCTACCTTCTAAGTACACGGTCATATTGTCGACTATAGCCGTGTAAATAGGGTTCTTCAATATTTTTGTATCTAAAGCAAATAAACATCTTTCCAGCTGCAACAAAAAGAATAAAAATGAAATTGTCTAAAAAAAAAACACTAGGATTTGACCTTGTCTCACTTCAGAAATCCTGCAACTATTGTCAAACAATGTAGTTCCATTGCGGGCTTAGATATTTAAGGCAATGCTTCGTTTAATCCTTTATTGTGGAAACTTTCGGTAATTAAAATAGTATTTAAATCGAATAAATCATCCCACCTATGTAATTCATATAATCCGATCTCCTATTGGCAATCAAATTCTTGAAAAATTCTGCTAAAAACGTTAGAAGAAAAAAAAGGGTAAATTCCTTCTCACAAATTTAGGACTCCGGCATAATAATTCAACTACACACTAATGCTACTGTGTTGTTGACAATATCTCTACGTCACTAGAACGTAAACAGTATTACTCAGCTATTTTCTTGATGCTTCATTAGGCCTTCGATCGCTTTAACCGTAAAATCATATTTCTCTGCGACAAATACGGCGACATCAGCTCGCAAATCTATAATATTCATGCAGCAGTTCCACAAGGAAGTATTTCTTCCTAGTGTAGTTATATCGGTTAATAAAAAAACGACGCAGTTCCAGCGTAGCTCAACAGCGCCCACGTTAAAATTGGCGTCGAGCTCAACTCAGCGATGAAAATTATAACTGGTACTGTAAAGTCGACCCCGGTTGCACGGCTACCAGTTCTGAGTAATATATCGCCGCCGGATATGCGAAGAAAGAAGGCTGCAGTAAAAGAATGGATGAAATATAATAACAACGAAGCCCTAGAGCGACTCAAATCAAGAAAACATAAATTCGCGGCTTAATTTCCGAAAAATTCAGCTGGTCTGATGGTAATCCAGACGAACGTTCATCAAAAACCCGAGCCTCGAACCATCGGGATTTGATCTACCGAGAAATTTTAGACTAAATCGCATTAGGACGGAACGTGGAAAAATGTTGCACACAGATGGGGGATGAAGAACGACGCAACATGCGACTGCGCAGATAAAGACCAAACAGTCGATCATATACTAATGAAATGTCAAATGCGAGCATTAAGTAACGGTTGTCGCGGAGCTATGGATCGAGAAACTAGATATTAAACTGTAGAATTAATTAAATAGTAAACGGATTTTATTTGTACCCGGAAACATACGAATAAATAAAATAAAATAAATCCCATTCCGACTAGCTTGTACCTAATAAACTTCACGACCATTTAACTATGATTGGCCGTTGGTTAACCAGATGGAAATAGCAACCAAATTACTTTTACTCTGCGTAAAGGGCTGTTAGCGATCCATCTAGATGGGACATAACACATCGCCGAAGTTGACCATTCACGAATTTCAACGAGAGTAATGTATAAAAATTAAAAATATTTGAAATATTTTGTTAAGATTAAACTTTAAAACGAAATTCGACTAAACTATCAAAGCATCGTGTAAATAGTATTAATTTTATTATTATTACTATGATTAATTTTTAAATTTGGCGTGTATTATAAAACAAGATTACGTCTTGGTTATAAAACTTAGTCGTCAATTATCGTGTTTTAAAGCCACAAACAAAATCCTTCATTGTGATTAAGAGCCCTCTAACATATGGCTCGTCGTAACACAACTGGTTTGAATACGAAATAGGAAAACACGCGATTATCGATAAGTGAAATTATGCAAATTAACGGTCCACTATTTTATTAATAACGCGTTCGTCAAATTTTTCTATCTTTTTTAAAGTCCTCTGGTATACATATATCGATAGAACATTCCCTCGTGAAGGAAGTAGAAGAGATAAACAAACCGGTTACCTCCGAAAATAACCAAAACGATCAGGATATCGTGTTTTTTTTTTTTAGTGTGCGATTATTTGATTTACACTTTCCTTTTAACCACGTATAATTAGTGTCGAAAAATATAATAACCTTAGCAAGTTAATAGAGGAATAAAATAGCTATAATAGTGGTATAGTAGCAAAAGTAGTATATCAAAGTGAGGAAAAAATATTCTTGACGCGCAGTTGAACTATTGTAGAGAAATAGCAAAAACACAAAGAACGAAACAGATTTATTTTAATAAGTAAATTTACACAACCATTATTAGGCTATCGTTTTTAACCTTATCAAATAATTAAGAAATATAAAACGCTCCATCCTAGAATTAAATAAAAAAATACAATAGATGTAATTACGTAGGAAAACCTAAAATAAAAAATTCTTATAAAAAAACCTTCACCTAAGTATACAAGGTAATACATTATAATATAATTAACTTATCACGCTTTCTAAACGTTTTGCAAAATGTTTCCAGATAATTTATAGTGCCGTGTCCATTATTGAACGTTGGCTAACAGACTAGAAAAGTTCTAAAACTGCTCCGAACAAATTTATCACTGCGGTAAATTCTACTAACCCGATAGATTCTGTAATCGGGATGTCTTATTTTTTTTTTCAGAACACACATGGAGCAGACCGTATGATGACCAAAATGCGTCAGTTTTTACGATACTCGACTTCTTTTACAACTGCTACGCATTTATGTTGTAGTACTTCCTTGTTACCTACTTTTATCCGTCTACTTTATGCGAAGTGTTCTACGTTATAACCACATTTCAAAACCATGCCCAGATTTTGCTCCACCGCTTTTTAACTAGCTTTCACAACCGTACAACAATACCGAGTATATGAAGATTTTTTCATCTGTAATTATTTCTAAGGCCACACAGAACGAAATGCATATGTCGATGTTGGTCGGATTACGGGGTAGTTGTATATAGATCCAGTTTTATACATTTAATAAGGCCGGATTTGTTATTTTAACAACGAGGTAGGTGCATATTCGAACTGGCAAATGAATCCTATTCGACGATGTAATAAAGAAGGTAATAAATAAACTTCTCGAAGAAAAATTAGGGGGAAAATTTCAGTATAAATACTGGAGTCTAGCTCATCAATAATAAGAATAATCTGCTCAGACTCTCTCCCAGCTTTGAACGCAATTCATAAAATGACAACAGACATCCTATAGCGAAAATAATTGTAGAATTCATTATTAAAAATACTGAACGATTCATTAAATTCCTCTGGATCCCAGCACATTAGCAGATGGGGAGCGAGCGTCAACTGCATTATCCGTGCCTAATTTATCAGTTCCATTAGCAGACTTGGAGAGACATACCATTATTTCAGTTACGGCAAGAAGAATGGTACTCCACAATCGAACAAACTACGATCTAAGGGAAAAAGTAACACCTCGGATGACCCACATATAACATCGGAAAGATGACGTAATCGCCAGTAGACTCATACTAAGCTAACACATTAATATTCTTAATAGATCAGAAAAGCTCCAACAGCCTGCAATGTTAATCTGCTCAACATACACGAACAGAATGTCCTCAATACAGCCTACAGAGAACACACTACAGCCTTTCATCTTACTTGCAGCTACTCCTTGATGATAACATTTGTACGCTGTCCAGACTGTTCAAGATACTGGACACTATATCGTTTAATACTTATTTACCCGCGTGCCTCTAGCCATCAGTCGCTGTATTATATATGGCGCATTAATTTAAAAAATCGATATTAATTGAAAGATTTGTACGCCCAATATTGCCGAAAACAAAAATTTTATACAAACGTAAATTATAAATACTTGTCGATAGAAAGAAAAGCTGAACGGTATAAAGAATTAGGTAAATGTTCTTAATGTATGTTTCGGAAACATATGTACGCGTATTATCCGTGCGAATATATATTCTGTTTGTGTTTGTTTGTGTGTGTGCTGGTCTGAAAATAAACATGTTTTTATTATATTATGTATAAATGTAATTATACTATATTGTATACTTTCTTAAAATATACGTTTTTTAAATAGTAATAATAATAATAATAATAATAGTGTAGTTGTAAGAAGAGTAGTAGTAGTAGTAGTAGTAATGGTAATAGTGATGATAATAATAATGATGATGATTGGTCGAACATAAATTGAAATTACTCTCACGCATGCATACACAGTAAGTATGTAATACACAAATAAACATATACACGTGCATGCATATATATAACGTACATATATTAATACACTACCAATTATGCCAGATCTTTCATTCTTATCCTATATGTTTATTTATATGTGTATATATATATATATTGTAATTTCCACATATGTTCGGATGCGTACGGCACTCTAGACACGAAGCTTTTCAGTTGAAAACGGAAACGATAGCTACTGAATCCGGAATATAAATACTCGACCGGAGGCGTAAATAAAATTAAACGTCCACACTCTCGTTTAGGTAATTCGCCAGACACATTTTACTTCAACTTTAGAAGTTGTTCATTCATTTTTCTTTTTTTTTTTATTATTAAAATATTCTGTTGTTTTTTACTCCGTTCGCCGCAGCTGTCTGTGAATTCCGGAAACAACGAAGTAAGACCAAAGAAAATCAATTCGATTTCTTTTAAAACTCCTACCCGTCATTAATTTCCATTAATTACGTCCAAGAACAATTTGTATTTGTCCGCATTTCCTTCCAAATCATCACAATACCGAACACAGCAATAATGCAGCAACGAATAACGAATGGTAATTAAAAATCCGCGAATAAGGAAAAACCTTTAAATCAAGGAAAATCTTTGAATAAAAACAAAAATTGAATAGAGAAAAATTTTTGAATAAAGAATATTTTATTGTAAAAAAAAAATCAAATAAAGAAAAATATTTAAAAAATAAAAATTTTTGAATAAAGAGAATTTTTTGAACTACAAATTTTCGGAATAATGACAATTATTTGAATAAGGAAAAATATTTAAATAAAGGAAAATATTTGAATAAACAAAAATATTTGAATAAAAAAAATTAAATAAAGAAGAATCCGCGAAAAAAAAATTAAATAGAGAAAAATCTTTGAATAAAGAATAATATTTTATTTAAAAAAAAAAAAAAAACTAATAAAGAAAAATATTCAAAAAATAAACATTTTTGAATAAAGAAAATTTTTTAAATTACAAAATTTTCGGAATAATGACAATTATTTGAATAAGGAAAAATATTTAAATAAAGAAAAATATTCGAATAAAGAAAAATATTTGAATAAAGAAAAATATTTTATTGTAAAAAAAAAATCTAATAAGAAAAATATTCAAAAAATAAAAATTTTTAAATAAAGAAAATTCTTTGAACTACAAAATTTTCGGAATAATGACAATTATTTGAATAAAGAAAAATATTCGAATAAAGAAAAAATCTTTGAATAAAGAAAAACCATATAAATAAAGAAAATGCTATAAAGAAAAATATGTAAATAAAGAAAGTCTGCGAATAAAAATAAACCTTCGAATAAGAGAAAATCTTCAATAAATGAATATCCCCCATCGGAAGTATGTTACGTGAAAAAAGGAAAATCGTCGAATGAAGAAAAATATTCGAAAAAGAAAAGTTTTTAGATTAAACAAAAATCTTTAAATAAAGAAAATTCTTCGAATAAGGAAAAATCTTGAAATAAAAATAAACCTTGGAAGAATAGAAAATATTCACTCTAAATGAAAATCGTATCAAGAAATATGTATCGGATTGAATTAAAAGTTAGAACGTACATGATGAAAAATCATCATTTACTAACGAGCCACGCTTAACGGGTGAAAAAATAAAATTATGAAAAATGATTGTTGCACCCGCGATAAAAGAACCCGTACACGTTAGAAGTAGTTACGGTTTATATAAAAAGTCAAAAAATTATAACGATAGAAAAAAATAAAACAATATATGAACGATTCGAAAAATAATGCCAATCGAGATCTTTTAAAAAAGTTTTTAAACCGTCTATAAAAGTCGTTTCATATCGAACTTCAAATAAAGCGAATCTTCCATCAAAAATAAACATTTCCAGTCTCATTCGTTTAAAGTAGTTGAACCGTTTTGACCTATTTCAATTTTTCCATAATTTTTTTTTCTCGTAAGACATTTTTTTAAACGTTATAAATATATTCATTCGCGTACACGAATTATACGATATAATTCAAAATATTCAATAATAACGATGATGACGATTTGGAAAATTAAGTTATTAGTTTCGCAGAAATAATTAAAAATACATTTTATTAAACAAAATCTTCAGAACGAAACCATTATTACATACTTTACGACTATAATTTATATTTGCGTTTTTAAAATAAAATTAACTAGGAAAAATTTTATCGCATAATAAATATAATTGATAAATACAATTTTTCGCTTCTTATTTCGTATCGTTCGTCCGTGAAGAAACGGTTATTCATTAATTTAAAAAAAATATATATATATTTTCACTCAGCATCCTGTCAAGTTTATATTTTGTTTAATATTTAACTTTTACAAGTTCGCCAGTGTTAGCACGACTGTATTGAGATATATATATTTCGCAATTTGTAACAATAGCACGAATCACAGAATTTTGAAGAACTTATATAGGCCTAAGATTATACTTTGCAGGCTCACCCCATTCATTGATACAGAACTTTATACAAACAGGAAAGATGTTTCAGAGTAAAATACTGTTTCAGATAATGAAAAAGATAATGTATTTTTCTTAATTTTGCAATCGTAACACGTGTATACGCTTCATTAAATAAAATAAAATAAAAAAATAAAAGATATATATATATATATATATATATATATCATCATCTCTCGTGACTCGCGAACGAGTATAAGGACCTATTGACTGACAATCAGTTATGTGTATGACGCACATGAAACCACAAGCCCCGTGCGATGTGTCGTTTGAAAATCACATAGTTGACATCGGATGTCATCATTGCAGATTTGTAAAGCGCGTTTCCTTTTTGTGCGAACAGTTGCTTCTACGCACTCAGTAACCAGTTTTATCCACGCTTTCCTTGTTGGTCTATTTTCGGCTTGATGCCGATCTTTTTAAGATCTGCAGCTACCACGTCCTTATATCGCAACCGTGGTCTCAGTGGCCTGCATCCATCTTCTAGAACTCCGTATATCATTCTTTTCGGTATGCGTCCCGGATTCATGCGGAATGCATGTCCCGTCCATTTCCAAAATTCTTCAAAGGAACCGTTGATGACAACGGTCTAGTCTTCTAATCTGCTTCATCATTATAGGCCATGTTTCTCCGCCGTATAAAATAACACCGTAAGAACCATTGAACTATACACCGCCAGCACCTTAGTCTGAACGGTTAGATCTCTATTTTTGAATACTCTTTTGGATAGTTTTCGATACTTTGCCTTTTTCAATCTAGATGAGATCTCATCATCAAGAGTTGCATCCTTCTTAACAACTTTGCCCTAAGTAGTTAAATGAATTTACTATCCGAATGTTATTCCCATTTAGTTTGGATATTCATTTCATCGTTGTTAAGTTACATAATTTCGGTTATATTTAAATTTATGGTAAGACCAAAATCTTTATATACGTTTTCCAGACATTTCAGAGCATCTTGCAGGTCATTTGCATTTTTATACCAACTAATAGGCAATCATCTGCATGCTGCAAGCTTGTAACCGCGAATGACAGTTTTTTTCGCTGTATATTTCGTCAGATTGTATAAGCTTCCGTCGTATCGGAACTTTATATTGTATACCAATCCATTCACGCGCGATTAAAAATGCACCATACTCATGTATTGAACAATGTAGGTGCGAGTACACATCCTTGTTTTACTCTAATGTTTATATAAATTAACTACGTCAATCCCGCGTCACATATTATAGCGCCCTTAGTTTGGTCATGCAGTTGCTTCATTAAAAACGCAGAATTTTCTGTACAGCTTTAAGGCACATTCATAAGCCTTCTCTATTAATAGAGTCGAAAGCTTTTTTACATCGACAAAAGTCAAACACAAATTAGATGACACTTCAGATACACTATTCAATAGTTGTTGATAGTATTCTGTCCATCTTGTTTTCACATCCTGCCTATTACGCAGCAATACTCCTGTCGAATCTCCAATGGATGTTTTACGTTGGTACCTCGCCCGATATAGAGCTTTTATTGAATTATAAAATCCGCGCGAATCATTTGCATCAGCCATTGATTGGATTTCCATCAACTTCCGTTTCCACCGCTCATTTTTTAGTCTTCTGGTGACTAGCTGAGCCTCCGATTTTGCTTTTTTATAAGCATCCTGTTTTAATCTATTTTGTTTTCTATCCACATGATGTACATTTGCTTCTTTTTTTTCTAATAACGGCTTCACTTTTCCTATAGTCACTAAAAAACCAGTCTTGTTGTTTGGAGCTTTTGAAACCAAAAATATTTTTATAACCGGAGGTAATTTTTGCCTTCATCGTCAGTATATATATATATAGTTGTCGCGATGGCATAGTTGCTAGAGGGGACTCAACTGTCAACTGGACGGTCGAGGTTTCAAAACGAACTCGCGACATATAAACATTTTTCATCATTACATAACTCTTAACCCCACATAACATCATATGCGCGTGCCTCTCTGTTATGTATAATTAGTGCCTTGAATGGTAGCCCATTTTGGGTGTAAAAATAAACGCACAACTGCTCTAACCAGGACGTTCGATAACGAATAATACGTAACTCCTCAATTTTGTTAAACTTTTGTAGCTAATTTGAAATATTAGAATTCTCTAGATAGCGCAATTTTTTCATTTTGATACATCACGTTGCTTCTAGACACCGTGTTGTATTTGAAATATTTTATTCTTGGTCTTCATGTTGAACTTTTCCATTCTACGGAGCCATCAATTATTTATGTTAAATGTTAATTCAGTCTGAAAACATGACCAATCTGTTTGTATCTTTCTCTTAATTTTCCTAATAAGTTTCTATTTTCACACAATCTAAATATTTCCCTGTTACGAATTTTCTCCGACGCCATTCATCCCATTTTCTTCCAGCAAAAGGTTTTGAACGTCGCCAATTGGTTTTGCATCTTTTTATCTATCGTCCAAAAAATCCTCCGTACGGATGTTTCGAACAATTTCTTCTTAATTTCTATATTCACGAGTCTTTATAATCCTTTCTAAATGCTTTTTCTTTTAAGTCCTGTATACTACTAAATGAATATGCAGATCGCATTTCTATTGATATATATATATATATACAATGAAATATGATGTACATATACATTCGACTAGAATGGTTCCCAATAACCGGAATATTAATGATATTTGACGGATTTATGTAAAGTAAATAGAGTAATCACTATTCTAGTTAACAATGGAAAGTAACAACACAGTCAACGTACTCGAGAGTAATTCACGGTAAAAAGCAAGGCCATCGCGGTATACATATACAATACAGTATGACCACTACTGCACTCCCAATACATACACTATATATATATATATATATATATATATATATATATATATATATATATATATATATGAGAGTCGTCCACAAAAAGAAAAAATAATAACGGACTCTTAGCATAGAGAAAAAAGCATCTTAAAACTCACACATACGCTAAGACACATAAGGTGAGTAGAAAAATCGCCATTACAGCTGGGAGCATAAGTTCAGAATAGGAATTAGGGAAAAAAAAATGAAGATCTATACATCGCGACCAAGTATCAGATCTATACGTTAGCATGTCAGTCTGTATACGCACTACTACCATACCTCGTTAACGAAACTCTTCAATTTACTTTTTACCCGTGTTTTCTTTTTGTATATATATGTATATTTTTTTCTTCTAATCGAGTAGATAGACATTACACACGTATACTTACATCCATACATATACACATATCTACATATATGTATACACACGCAAAAAATACAAATCAAACTGACAAATAAAAACCATATATATTATACACGCACGACTATATTATAGTCCATTGATTATTAACTAACAGATACAGGAGGAAAAAATCGGAAGCCAAAAAAAATCCAGACTCATTTATACACGAGATGTAATAAGATTTTCTACTGGTAACGAAAGAACTATTATAACAGCGATAGGTAGTTTATATCGTTTATCCGAGCGAACAATTGAAAAATAATCGCATTAGACCACGTTGCCGGGTTTATTCCGAATATAAACGTCCAGCAACGCTGTTTTTCATAATTTCCGAAGAAATGCGTACGTCGATAAATTAAAACACACGCGTCATCGAGGAACGATCATCGGAATAATAGATTTCATAGATTCAGACAGGTAAAGTTAAGTGCGCGGAACTTAATTGAAGCGCTTATACGAGAAACTCGAGTGCATTACAATAATGTGGGTCTTGGAAAACAATGCAAAAAAAACAGACTTTATTATTATTTAAAATTTATGCGTCGTGAACAACAAGGCACCCACTTATCGAAAGTTATACTAGTGAGAAAATATATTTTTTGACGTACGACCTTTTGTATATAGGATGTCGAAATAATCGTCGACGAGGATACATAGGTAAGACGCGAGATGGATTTCGAAGGCATCCGACTAATCGAATGCATGGCGTAACGGTTAAACGTGATTATCCAGTATATCGCGCATATCGAAGTCCGGCAGTATAAACTTAAAGGAACAATCAGTCCCAAGTTGAGGAACGCTGGCTCGAGAAAGGTGAAGGGCTTTTAAATTGTGAATAATTCATTGACCTCCGTCGGTGTCCGCTGTGATTCTCCCCAAAACTACGCATGCCCCATTCAGAGTGTGCTAATGATCACATTATCTCTCTAAACTATGTACGCTCCAGTCGGAGTGTAAATTAAGGTGAGTCTTCCGGTGGATGAGTATGTTGTTTAATTTTTATCGAACGGCAAACCCATCTTTGATTCCGAAGCGTAAGTGCTTCTTAGATGATGGATTAAAGTTTTTGATAAGGAGGAACCATCACAGCCTGCCCCGTCAGCCAAAATATTAACAGAGATGCCACCGTAAGCTGGAATCCGGAAGAACGTCAGGAAGCAGAAAGTAGCGAACAATTACAATTTGACGATTTCCTTGTAATTTATCATCGTCGACGACGGGGCATCGATAAAATTGTTCGTGGCGACTAGTATTAACGGAGAAAGTGACCGGTTCGTTAAATTACTAGACAAAACTCGTCTCGTCAATGTGAATTGCATTGTAATCGGAACTAATTCGCGTTAAATGCGAAACAAAAATACGTTTGATGGGAAGAGAAATTTTGGCGTTCCGGGAGCTTTTAAAAAACCATTCCAAACGGTCAGGTTCTACTACAAATTATTTTACGCTATATATTATATTCCGTTAAATATTAATTGCATATTCTTAATTATAGTGGTTAAGTAAATTCCGGCACTATGAATAAGTAACGTGAAAATAACAGTGAACGATAACTAAATTCAAAGGAACAGTAGCAGGTTCTTTTGTTTGTGTAAAGTGTAACAATTGATATTATTTATATATACATATATATAGTGCATGTGTGTTTACACATACGCGTAGTGGTAAAAACTGGTTACAATTATAAGGTCTCTTCGTCTTATAACCTGTGTGCATCATTTTGTATAAGAGTATCTGTTTGTGGGGCTATATTATTTTTTTAAAAAAAATAAAAATAAAGTATAACGGAATCCAGTTAACTAGCCAGGCACCATGGCAGCTGGATGTCCGTTGTTTTATTCACATTTTCTTTACCTTTAAAAAAAAAACAATCTACGATCTTCAAAGTACCAATCTTTGCAAGTAAACCAGTTCTATATATTTATAGCGCGCGCACACACATAATGTCGTATAGAAAAAAACGATTTAGAGCATATGTGTAAACATCATTCACTCAAAACTATTAACAAGCTCTGAAATCTTTGAACAACGCCTCCTGAACCAAATTCATTCATTCGCAAAACTGACGATGTTAATACGTACAAACATACCAGCGTATACAAAACATGTTCGTCTACATCATTCAATATTATAAAACGTCCATATACCAAATTTCTAGATCGACCATAATCATCGCAGTATATGTTCCAAAATATATATATATATATATATATATATATATATATATATATATATATTCCAGATTTTTTTTACAAATATCTCATTCCTAAAAAATATCAACATTTATAAATTGCTTTACTATTTGTTTATTTTATTTTTAATTTTATTATTCAGACTTTTTTCAATAAGTTTAACAATAAAATTATAAACGCATCAGAATTATTAAATTACTACTTAAAACAAAAGTACAAAACGAGACAAACTTGCATATTTTTAAGCGCAAAAAAGGCAGGAATCAGACCGAGAAAAGGAATTTGGATAGAGGCGCACCAAGACTATAATAAACGACAAAAAAAAAAAAAATTTCATATGTAAAAAGATCATAAAGCTTTTCGACTATTAAGTCGTTATCAGACATACATAAAAATTAGAATATCCGCGCGCTATAAAAACTGCATATTTTGTTTACCATATTCAACAGAAGATCTAGAGTCTGTCAGCGAGAAATAAAATCTTACTCTATCATAGTGTTAGCCTGCCTAGGACGCTATGTGTTTGTCCTGCATGGTGCTCTGTCAGTTTATCTCTAGTATCAACAAACTAACAGAGGCTACAAATTTAGCGCTTCGGAATTAAAATAAGCCGAATTGGGTTCGAAATTATACGCGATGAAATTGTAAGGAGGAAGTTCTTCGATTGATGTATATCGTCTAATAAACGCGGAATAAATTACATCGGTAATTTAATAACTAAAATGTATCAACGTGAATGAATTTAGAAGCTCTAGTTCTTATAAATACCTTTTAGTTTTATATGAACGAGTTGTATTTTTATGTAATTTCTATAACATTGTAAGCAAACTTACGTGTCTCTGTTGGATATATTATTTTTTTTTTATAAACTTTTCCTATTAAATGTTTATATTTTTTATAATTTATAAGTAGTGCTTACTTAAGTTCTTTAAATTAATTTTTAATATCGGTTAAGGAGTAGGTTCGAGATATGGTGTTGGAGAAGAATGTTAAGAATAAAATGAACGGAGAAAATCACAAATGAACAAGTGCTAAAAACAGCGAAAGAAAATAGAAATATTATAACAGAAATAGAATGATTGGACATCTGCTAAAACATTCAAGATGGATCACAAATATAATTAAAGGAATGTTGGAAAAAAGGATACGGATGATGTTAGAAAAGGGAGAAGATATCAAGAAATAAAGGCCGGCAACAGGATTCATTTGATGTAACTTCCGACCAACCTAAAGGGGGTTGAGGAGAAGAAGAAGAAGGAGTAGGCATTATTCTCGGAACGATTGTATCATATATTTTTTTGTTTTACTATTGTAAATCGAATAAACGTTATTATTATTATTATTATTATTATTAAAGTTATTATTATTGTTTTGGTAGTTTATTTGTGGAAGATCTTACAAATTTTTATTCGCAACGTTTAAGATTTTCGAAAAATGTGTCTACCTCGATTGCAAAAATTTAATAGCGTAGAAAAATTAACTTGTTAATATAATTTTTTTTTAAATTCCGTTTTTTTTATTTTATTTTTAATAAAACAACGCCGAATCGAAACAAAAACAAAATAAAAAGTAGTTTACCCGGTTGTAATGAAAAACGTAAAAGAAATAAAAAAAAAATAAAAAAAAAATGTTAAAACGTATTAGCGGGAGAAAAAGGAAAGCAGAAACGAAGAAATACATAAATATACCAGCGATGACGTATGACGATATAAGTTCGAACTGTATAGATTATAAAGTCGAAATATAAACATAAACGCCCTAGTACGAATTTAGAATAAGTTTTACTAGCATCCGGGAACAGAGTAAGAGAGAAACTCGCGAGATACGTTAGGGTGATCGGTAAAGGAAAGAGGCATTTCTAATTTTATAACAAACGTCGTCAAGAATGCTTGTAGAAATCCATCTGGTTGTGTATAATCATCTTTGCGGCACTAGGAGAGAATACGACAAATAAAAAATAAACCCCGCCATTTATAAAATAATAATACCGATAATAAAATTAATGGAAGCTTTAAATGTCATACCTGCAACGAGCTTAGGGAAAAATTCAATGAAAACATATCGCTATAACATCGAATGTTCACACAACGCAGATCATTTCTTAGAAAATTCGCACACCGTCATTAAAAAAAAAAAATTGAATAAAAAAAAATAGATTTATATTCGCCAGTGTTGAAGCAGTTCTCTTAAAAACTTCATTATTTTACAGCACTAACCTTATGTGTACCTACATGATATGTATATTCTATTGTTTTATGTATGGCTATACCATTTTAATAATAGATTTTTGAAATGATGATTCGTTTAATGCGATAATAATTTAATTATAAGAAAATAAACGAAGGTGTAATATTTAATTAAATGTTCAGCCTATTTTGCCGTTTTTCATTATATAATTAACGGAGATAATATATCCGTCGATGGGGTATCGTAATAACTTTTACTCAAATGTTAATCAAGTTTTCCACTTGGAACTCTTATTATAATTTTTAAAATATTTATAATATTAAGAAGAAGAACGTATATTTACTTCATTTACATACATTATATAAAACAATAAGAAAAATCTGTACCGGAAAATATATAATCTCCTTATAATCTTAATATATATGTATTTAAATATAATTTATGCAAAATAATATGCACTTACATTTTTTTTTAACAGGAAAAATTTAAAAAAAACCTGTCTCAGGTAAAAAAATTGAAGTTTTAAATAAACTTAACAGCTATATATATATATATATATAAAAAAAATTTTTGATTGTGCCAGTGCGGCGAGAAACAAAATGTTGACTATAAAGAAATTATGAAGAGATGTTTAAAGTTGTTTAATTCTTCTATGTTTGTAATTTTTATATGTGCGCTTTAAGGATTGATAATCATAGTTGCCGATATTATTTATTATACGTATGTCGGACATATTACAGCAATTAAAGAAATTGGCTGCCCGCTTTTTAACAATGTCTTTGATATATAATGAAAATGGAGGTAATCGTGCATTAATACGTGTATAACACTTAGACATAGCTAAATAACCTTAAATACATTTTGCATGACATATTTAAAGTAAAGAACTTGTTAAACGTATAGGATACATGCGTGTAAAACATAAATTATTAACGGTATTATTACAAACATATGCATCACTTTACACGGCTATATAGACTTTTTTTTTTTTTGAGTATACTATTAAAAGTTAAAAATAAAAAAATATTTATTTTATTTTTACATTTTATAGAATTGAATTCGTGTGTGAGAAATTTATTGAAACGTGGGACTTTTGCCCTTTCTGCCATCAGCTGTTCTCGTCCTACTAATCTACTGGCCCCTTAAATTAAACCACCATGTACGCTACTTAAGCAGTAAAATCGATCGTATTACAGACTTCACCGATATACATAGATATGGTATTATTTTGCCGTAACTCGCAATTGGCCGATAGAGTGAAAATATGATATAAATGATCTACTGAGAAATACCGGTTTCGATAACAAGAGGGGAAATTTAGTTTTATCTGCCACACAATACACGATCCCATGATAACTCGCTATCTAGCGTAATACCTATTACTAACTACGTTATTAAAACTGGTAAATTTTCCTTCTGAAAATATATTTTTTTCTTTGATTTACTACCAAATAATTTGTCCATAACAATCAGAAATTTCGTCAGTGTCATATATTACATGATTAAGTTTTAAAAAAAAAATTAACTAGAAAATTTAATTTCGGTAAAAGATTATTTACAGTAATCTTAATCAGATTGCTAAATTTTCATAAAATAAATTTATATATTTATTAAATAAATATACCAATCGCGAAACGAAAAAAATATACCGCATTTTAAAAAATACGAGATAATTTTTAAGGCGTTATGCAAATATTTTTAAAATTGAAACAATCAAATAAGCGTTAAACATTTCACCTTGTCATCATCAGCAAACGATGATCAGACGATAGTAAAAAATACAATAAACATTTAGCCGGTACCAATATTTAGAATTTCGAAACGATTAAATTATTACAACAATCTGTATGACTAACATAGTAAAGAATAATTTAAAAAACTAATCAGAATTGACGAATTGTAATCGACTAAAAATTAAAAAAAAAAAAAAACATTAAAATTTAAAATCACCCTATAATAAACAGGAGAATACAAGAAACGAAACTACTATTAACCGAAATTAAAGACAAAATTTGAAAAAAATATTATATTATATCGGTATTCGACGCTCTTAGTTAAATAGAAGAAACGACAATAGTAGGTTTTTCTTGTTCGGTCAATGATAGTTACTTGTCAGAGGACGATTAGATTTAGAATGAATTGTGTATTGTTGGTAATATTAATGACGGGGTGGACGAAAAATTCAACGTGCGATAGATTATCCAATTCGTGTGTGCATGTGTAGCAGCGAGATTGCAATCAGATTACGAATTCAATTGAACAGCGACGCAGCATCAACCGTCGAATATTGGAAGAGTGTACACGCAAACTGTCGGATGCCGAGAATATATTATGATCAATGATGGAAATACAGTTAAAATGTAGTCATAGCACTACCACCGATAAATGAAAGGGAACTCGCATTCCCCTATAACTTCTAAAAAGAAAAAGACCAGTTCTTGTCTAAATTAGAAAAATAGAATAGAGTTAGGTACTACTTATAGTTCAGTGGTAGTCGTAGTAGTAAAGAGGTACAAATCATCTAGATAATTATTATAACAGACAGGTGCGGTGAACCTGTTCGAAATGGAAACCAAAGCAAACACACACGCGGAGAGCTGCTGCCGCTGTTGTATCCGAGTTGAAAAATACCTTACGGGGATATATATGTAAGTATATATATATATATATATATATATATATATATATATATATATATATATATATATATATATATGTATGTATGTATGCCATGATGATACAGTACGGCACACAGGCTCCTCATGTGCACTTTAACAGTATAGTGACGAGAACATTTAAGAATAGAAGAAACGATCGGTTGGGTAAGAACAGAAATACCTTTCATATCTATATATATATATACCTTTAGTGCAAGCAGTTATCCCTTGTTATATACCAACAAAACCAACGTGGCTTGCCTTCTTCGTCATCAAATTAACAGATAGAGTAAACTCAGGAGATACAAACCAGAACCCACATCACCGATATCATTTCTCCCAATCAGTTATTGTTACCGTTGTTATATCGGCCGAAAATCCTGCCCTAAGGCGCAAACTGGACTAAGAAACCACCGAAATAATTATATATATATACACATATACATACATATATATAATATAAACTTGAATTTCTTCTCTGTTATCATTCTTTTACCACCCATCCGCATAGAATATTTTCCACGTATAACTCGCAATACAAACGCAATACGGATAATATGATCGCGTTAGTATGTTTTTTATAATCATTTCCACAATAAAAGGTACGCCTTCTCACCAAACTCGTTAGCAACTTTTGACCACCTCGTAAAAATTATTAAACACCATCTCTATATAACTCGTATGAACCGCGTACCAAAGAAACCGTGAATCATATTCTAGGAAACACACAACTTCCGAAGAATATCAACGGGAGAACCACCGCTTCAAAGGAGCGGATCAATCTAACCTACGATAGTAGTAATAATAAATAAAGGCAGGAGTAGGTTACGATTTGCGGTAAATTACTTAAGCAAACAACGCCAATTCGTATCCATAGTGGCGCACACACGATTGTTGCAGTTCATTTCAACGACCCATATCGTACGAGAGTGGTTTATATATATATAAAATATATATATGCGATTTTCCCTAAAT
This sequence comes from Coronaproctus castanopsis, assembly GCA_032883995.1. Classification (NCBI taxonomy): domain Eukaryota; kingdom Metazoa; phylum Arthropoda; class Insecta; order Hemiptera; family Monophlebidae; genus Coronaproctus; species Coronaproctus castanopsis. The sequence continues at coordinate 245,909,931 of CM065052.1, forward strand.
TGTCGGAATTAAAATGTAACCTACATTATCAAAGTTTTTTTCTTTTAGAAAAAGAATATGTTTATTTGTACATACATACATATTCAATATATCTCAAGATGGAGTCAATTAAAAATAACCAATCTAACAAAGCAAAATTCGACATACAATGCACGCATAAATATAAAAAGGAGAAAAGATGTCCCTCTTAAATCTCACAAAGTTAATTCGCTTAAGGGTTTAAGGCAAGAAAGTTTGGAAAAATTACCGCCTGGTGTTTCAATAGAACATACAAAACAGTAATTCATAATAATTCATTACTGCGCATATACCTTTAGGTTTGAAAAGCACGATTCAAAGGAAAGAAAAAATTAACAAAATATGTACCGATTCGCTATATTCCACTACATCCTGAATACTTTGAGAAAGTACTAGGACAACTTTGGTCGAAGTTAAAATTGCGGCGTAACATTCTGCATTAAAAAAACAACTGAAAATGCGAATAATACGAACACATTAAATAACACGTTTTATCGAAATAACCGTACGTTTGAGAACAAGACGTCTGTGTAAATCGTAAATCAGTATCGGGCAAGATCTTATTAAATCATATACCACGGGTAACAAAAGGAATACGTTAGGACACGTGATGTTTGAACCATCCGGATGATGTTTTTTAATTTTTTTATCGTTAACAGTTTCTACACCGATTATACGCGACGAATGAAAATATCGTACGTTACGACTAGATTTCAGTACTATTCCGCTCCGCTCTACAGTTGAAAAGAAAATAAGCAACGATAAATCTCAAAAATTGATCTAGGTGCAAAATCGAACAACATATCGACGCTACGAATTAGATTCGTTATTTATTCCGTAAGATTATTCTCTATTATACACGACTACTGCAGTGTGATTCCTTTTAGAGTAGCGCAAATAATTATGTAATTATGTAATTATGTAGTTGAAATCATATCTAACTACTACCGTCAACATCGAAGCTCTTTGAGAGAAGTTATTGATAAATTGTTGCCGCTTACACAGAATCGAGCCGACTTCAAATGAAAACGTAAACTTTCCAAGCTATAAAAGCGGCGTTCCGTAAGTAAGATATACTGGAGATGTATTTACAAGTGATGAAATTGCATAACTTTTACGAGGATGACACATTTGCCGATGGAAACGATGAGAGATTGTCAAACTGCTAACAAATAGACTCGATGACACTAGATCGAAACTGTATATTACCTCAAACTTCTGATTTATAAACAAATTAGGAAACTTATTCGAACGTACAACATATAATCGAGATATAACTCCGATCAGTATGTAGTTCGGAGAAGGTAAAATGCCACCTCACGATCAATTAATAATAACATCCACATCGGTGTGTGTCCGCACACGTTGTGGCTGTTGTGTTTACGAAATAGTAAACAGAAATTACATAATAACCGAATTACTTACCATAGACGGGGCTGAGATCATTTCTTGAATTGTGCTTGCTATTCGAATAACTTTGAGCATTTTCAGATTTGATCTAAAAGTAAGAAAAAATAATGTAATTAAAAAAAAAAAAAAAAGATTACATAAATTTATAAAAATTAAATATAAATCGTTTTTAACAAAACCAAAAACCATAATTTACATGAATAACATATCCACAGATGACATGAAGGATGTTCTCCAGGACAATGTATATACAACACGTAAACTGTACGAGTATCTTATTTGTACGAATTTAATGTTTTATATATAATTAATGTAAAAATTAAGTGTTCATAGCCGAAAGGCAATAAGTACTGCTATTAAACAAATAATAAAAAAAAACATAATTTCTCCACGCCGACAAATAATCATTACGCGAAATAACGAAGTTTGTATTAATTTTTAACAAGTAGTATAGAAATGTTCAATATAATTTACTTTTTTTTTGGCGATATATATAATCGAATTAATTTAATATTTCATTCTTATACTAAGATACTACACGCAGCAGACTATCTAAGTATAAAGTGGAAACATTTCGAAAAAAAAATAAAATAAAATCATACGTAATAATAATAATAATATATATATACGCGGTAGTACAATTCATATATATATATATATATATATATATATATATATATATATATGTAGATAGGGTAGTACAATTTCTAAGTGATTAAACATATTTGATAAAATTCCGCAACAGTTTCGAATATTATATAATAACCTATGGGTTTATACGTTCGTTAATTAACGGTCATTCAATTAACACGTGGTAAGACACAACAGAAATTAAAAAATTTTTTTTGACAATCAAAAGAAATTGCGCATACAGCAGCACGGTAATTTAGCTATACGGGCTTAGCAATGACCAAACTGAACAGAGTTCGCAAAGATACTCTTACTATAATAATAATATGCAAAGACCGGTCAATGCTTTCTTGTTGGGACATACGCATCTCCGAAACGTGCATCGTCAAAAAAACTGACGCAAAACACAAATCAAATACCTTCGAGATGGCAACATATCGAAAACATTTATGGAGGTCGACGAATCGAACTAATAAGGCCAGTATGGATGAATTAAAAGTAGACATCTGTCTTTAAATAAGAATTATTTCGGACATAGAGCGACAAGCGATACGATTAGATGATTATCGTTCACAGAGAAGATGTTGTTGTACACGGTGGACTGGTCGATATCGATGTGGAAGACATCGCCACGTAAACTTTCATAATAATACATAGCATCGGCACAGGGAAATGACAGATATATATATGTAGTGACGTAGCCAGATTTGAAGAGGGGGTTCAAACAGAACTAAATTATAACAATAAACCCGAGTTAAATTGAACTTTAAGTAAATAACCAAAACTCAAGTAGGTTAAATCTCAAAGCAGTTCAACTCACCAGAATTATTTTTATACTTATTAGACGTCGAATATGTAATTCTATTAGAAGCAATAGACGACAGTAATAGTATGTTATCGAGGACAGTGGGAGATGGTTACAAAGTACAATAAATTCAGCGAAAAAATTAACGATAAATAATGATTTTATATTTTTTGAAGGAATAATACATATTAATTAACTAATTTTAAAATTTAAAATCTATTCTTCGCGTTTTTCTACAAAATTCTTCTAGTACCTCCTATATTACAAAACTATTTATTTACTTCAAAAACAACGAAATTTTAAATAAATGAAAATAAAAAAAAAAATAGGTTTAACAAATACAAAACTGCATTTAACAACGAGTATATATTTTCTTATTATCAGATTGATTCCAAGGGGGAGGGGTCAGATCCCCAAAACCCCCCGGCTACGCCACTATATGTTTGTATATAATAGTTTAGAGGGAAATAATATGCAGTATGTACGATAATTTTTTTGTCATATACTAATAAATTAAATTAGTAAAAGTTTATTTTCAACCAGTGTCACTTATCAGGGAAGTGTATAAAAACAAAACATGCCTTAACGAAAAGTATATCTGTAGTAGTGTTTCATTGGCCATACGTATTGAACAAATACCAAACGACGGTCGATAATTCGGCTGTCGTATGAAAAATATTTTTACTTTTGTTTAGAAATTATCCACATCCATCGAGTTTGTATTCACTAAATTCTGATCGTTATGAATTACGGCTATTGTCCATAGATTCCGCTTCTGAGGAGCTGTAACGACAGTACTCAAATTGATTCCGCAAGCTATTAGTCCAGCGAGTAGGTACTATGCCCCTCTTTTACACCGGAGACTGTACCAAGCTTTAATCTTTTTTCTTTTTTAATTTTCTCCTCCTACAAATACAAAAAATTGGTGGATCCGTCTTTCACTCAATCAATATGCAATTCTATCGGTTACTTCTGTCCACATTGAGAGATTTGTTCTTCTGTCAGATAGCGGACGACATAAAGAATATCCTAGGGCGATGTAGGATAATGTGAACGTTTAGAATAGATACGGGATGTCTTTTACCAACGGGCGATTTTAAACAAAAATCAATTTCAGTATAAAAATGTCTTAGTAATAAAATTATATTTTATCCAAATTTGACAAGGAAGAAGACTATTTTTAAACGAGGGACTTTGGATTAATTATTTTCGTATTTCCGGGAAAACGAGCTTACTATTCGGGTTTATCAAGGGCAAATTAATGCATACCAACGTCTGGTTTAAATTCATTATAGTGCAATAATGCAAAAGGCGAGGAGTGAATAATTTTCTTAGACAATAAGTAGAAATAAATTAAAAAAAGAAAAAAAAGTTGAGACAAATTGGATCACGTCAAAAAATAAGCTGATATAATACCAAAAGTAACAACTCAAAAAAACATCAGAAAAAAAACTTAATACATACATACATATATAAAAACATAATTAATCCCATCTAACTGGGTAAATAATCTTTTTTTTGCTATAACATTTTTTCCTTGTTTAAACAGATAACATTTAACGTATTTATAAAAGTAAGGAAAAAACTGTCTAGAAATATTTCCCAACCAATCGTAGTCGACAATAAAGTAGAATAGTTTACTAAGAATAATAGTAAAACGTAATTCTAAGAAATAAAATTATATAAAAATCCAACGAAATAGCCGTTTCATCATAATATGAACAACGCGCAGGCCTCAAGTGAATATTCACCAACAAAGCTCTATCGTACGCAAAAATAAATTAACAAAATTTCGATTAGCTAGTCATTCCTTCAGTAGCCTTGGAAAATTTAATACGGAAGAACGGCAGGGTCAAATGACAAATTTTTATTTTCTCGTTTCATTTCAAAATCGGATATCTGGCTAAGAGAAGAACAATATTAAAATCTATATTGAGGCAAATAATACCTGACCTCGAAACTAGATTAACCCTTATACTGATAACTAGTCAATATTATTTCACTTTTTTTTTTTTGGTTTTTCAAGAACCAGCGTACTTTTCAGTATTACAAAGCGTAGCGGAAAAAATATTGAATGGAAATAAATATTGAAAAAACAAAGGTAATGAGCACGAGTAAAACGCCAGAGGAAATGAATATATCCATGAATTGAGAAAATCTGGAACACGTGTTCATTCCTTCAAATATTGAGGCTACGGAACAACGGAAAACGTATATTGTAGCAGAGATCCAGCGAATATTTGCCACGGCTGAAGAGGCGTTTAGAAAAAAAAAGCCACGTAACAAGGCAGAACAACACGCTTTCCTATAAGATTACGAAAACCTATTATTGTCAAGTCGTATGTATAGGCGGTAACAGTGTACACGACGGAGGAGACTTTAAGGGTTTACAGAAAATTGAGGCGTTCCAAACCCGGTACTTGAGACGCATGCTAAAAATTTCGCCGGTTGATGAAATTCTAAATGTGAAGACGTTATTAATCGTGTACAAGAGGGAATGTCACTCTTGAAAAACGATTAGAAAAACAAAAGTAAAATGGATAGGACACTTGTTAAGACTTGATTACGTATTAAAAGAAATTATAGAAGGAACAATACCCATGTGTAGGCCGAAAGTAAAATCGAGACACACACTGTTTCGGATGATAGGGGCTAGTCCAAGGCCTGATACACACACACACATACATATATATACATACAAAACTCTAAATTCGCTAAGAGTTATGGTTACTTAAACTCGTCATTTCGCTCATTTAAAGGGTATTAGAAATTTAACATTTTTGTTCCTCTAATAATTTACAAAATCACGCTGACTAGGACTACATATAAAAACTGACGAGGTGTACCATTCGTCTAATACACAGACATATATATATATATATATATATGTTTATTGGAGTGAATGCGTATCTGCAGAATCGTCTGATTCCATAGATACATATTCCGAAATAATTCACTCGTAAAGAATTCCAGCATCACACTCGGCGATTCGATCAATTATTTCGGCCACTATAAATTAGTTCAAATTTCAAGTTCCCGTTTGTTCAAAAGTAATTGAGATACGTAAAATAAAACGCCTATGCGCAATAATGTAATTCTTACTACTACTACTGTCGCAAATAACAAATAGTCTTCTCGTAAATTTACGAACGCTGCTCCTCTTGATACTTACGTTTGCAGTTTAAGTTTTCACACGGTTTATCACTTTTCCCACGTAACAAGCGAAAAATTTAATTTAGAACGAAATTTAATAAGCCAAAAAAAAAAGAAAATTATCCTGGAACAATTTAAAATTAATTTTTTGCAATTCAAATTAACAGAAATAATGTCAATATCTTAAAATGTCTCTGTTCGTTCACATTGTTAGAACAAATCGCTAATCTGGAAAATTTTCTTTTAACACTTTCACGCCCACGCATAGATCTGATAAAAATTTGTTGTAGTCGTAGATTATGATTAAAAGTGTGACAATTTAAATATTTTTTAAGTTTTTTTTTTTTTTTTAAATGGATTATAATTACTGTATACCCAAACGTATAGAATGGGCACGTGTGATTAGTAAATTATGAAGAAATTATTTATAAAAACAATTTTAACTGACATCAATTTGCGAGACATACATGCTAGTAGAAAATAGCGTATTAAAAAGAGACGAAGAGAAATTTTATATGGAACATTCGAGGAAATTATTCGTAAAATTAATTCCGTCAAGTTTTTATTTTTTTATAAATTCCCTTCTGAACGAAAAAACAAAAGAACAATATATATATTATGGGATCCGATTGGCATTCTGCACGCACACGACTTTATTTCGAATCCTATCAGGGACGATAATTTTTAAAAGCGAAAACACATCATCTGATCAACTCAACTCTCTATCGTCATTGAATTGATCGACATACATCGGTACTGACTGATGGACTAATTAAAAAATCCGGAGAACGTCATGGCAAACCAACTGGCATTAGTTCGTTCGCCGTGTATTCTAGCAATCTTCGTGTTAACGGGGATTGCTTAGGCGACGTTCTGCTAACAATTCTCTATTTGTTAACTCTTACTTTTTTCCAGACATATACATCGTGCGTATAAGTGAAAAAATTATGTTGCGTGGAAATTTATTAAATATAACGTAATTTGAAGTTGTATTTTTTTGTTACGTATTAACTTTTATCTGGCAGATATACGGGAAACTTTTTTTCGAAGCAATCGATTGTCGCCAATATTATTGCTAATCATTGTTACGGGGTTTTTTTAGCGATCATAGAGCAGATCACAATTAGTAACTAAAATGTTTAAAACTTTTAATACTTTCATCATTACAGAATTAAATCATCGTAGAATAAATGTGCACCTCCAGCCTAAGTATATAAAAATTAATTTTATCTTATAATATTGTAAAACAGTTTGTTCAGAATTCCATAAACTTAATTGAGCGGGTTCTGGATAATCTCTTATTTCTAGTGTAATTTCATTTACACAATATATATATACACCACGTCGTTTTTTACGAATTGAGGTCAAAAAAAACCCTAATATTATTACTTCATTGTAATTAGAGAAAAACCCGTATTAAAAAAAAAAAAAACACTGAAACGAAGGTAGATTATAAGTGTATTATGCAATTGATTAAATTAAAGATTGACTGTGATTATATATATATATATATATATATATATATATATATATATATATATATATACAGAAAGTAAAAATTAATGCTAAATATAAAAAAATATTCATGGTGATCGAATTACGTCAAATAAAAATTGACGTTGTTGAATATTATTGGACTCGTTATCCAGTTAAAGTAAGAAAGGAGTTCTATAAACACATATACATATATGTATATATAAAACCGGTTAGTCCCTAATAGATTATAACCACAATATTTATATTTTTATATTTATATATTTATATATATATATATATATATATATATATATATATATATATGTATATATATATATATATATATATATAAAATAGATAATAAAATAACATTGGACGAAAACTGGCTAAAATATTAACGACCATATATATTTCTTAATACGTAATATTAAAGAATCACTGGTGGACAGATTTCCATCATTGCAATTGACTTAGATCGAATATTTCATCTTTAAAAATCGAACGTAGTATAGATAAAAGTCGTTAAGAAGCCAAATAAGAAAAAAATCATCACCGTGCGTGTGTGTGTGCTGCGTTGTGTATATTAACGTCATTATCGTCATCATCGAACGCTAGTATAAGATGGGTCGTAATTTTACAATAATATTATATATAGACTATCTTTCTCCTACTAAGCGTTAGTTCTTAACGAGCGTGACACAACGAACTCGCAAACGCGGTGATAATGATGTGAAATAATGAACGCGCGTCGATCACGACTCAGCAGCATTATTAACGTCGTGATGATGTAGATTTGTACATGTGGACACATCCGAACAGCAGTAGAAGAAGAAGAAGATGATCAGCCAGACAACAGACCTAGAACTTAGCAAGACGCGATATAAGCTGTTATCTACTACAAGAAACGTATATTACAGGGGATAGGTTGGTTCTATCGGGCGTCATAACCAGCTTAAAGATGACCTTGAACTTGGTACGATGGCACGACTAGAAGAGGTGGCGAAAGACCATAATTAGACACTCGGAACACTACGTAACATTCGTACAACGAGTCGTTCTCACTCTCTCTTCCACTTAAGGAAGAACGAAAAAGATGGATATACGAAGAGGATAAAACATAGTATCAAATGGAGAACTATAGATGATTAAAGTTTTAAAAAAAGTAACAATCATAATAATAATAATAATAATAATGTGGTCATATAATATATATATATATAAAATTGTATAGCTGACTTAATAATAATAATAAGAGTAATAAGATTCAAGCATTCACACGGGACAAATAAAATACCGTGTAATATTGTTTCCAAAAGGATAGTAATCACCTCTAAATGCAAAACCTCTAAATATAATCTCCTGCATATTACATATATGTATACATATATATATATGTACGTGTGCAGATATTTTCAATCCTATAATGGTATCAAGCACATCATTTCTCGGTCCTTGGATTAGGATTTATGTGGGAAAAGAAATGCCGATCAAAACCTACGCATTTACATTGAACTATATTTAAGGCATTTCTTTATAATAGAAAATTTCGAGTAATTCAGAATACAGTATTTTATAGATGACTTGCCCTACATTTAATATCCTTCCATCTGAGATTAAACGGGAAAAGATTTAACTTCTCAGAACCGAACCCGATTCGTCGTTATTATTTTTTAAAATCGTACATTTTTCGAAAAATTAATAAATATTTAAGATAAAAATATGGAAAATTATATGTATTTCATTAAATGCTCGTTAATAATATTGTCGTTTCATTGATTTTTATTAAACGCGTGTCTATTGTATATAAAATGCCCTATAATAAACTTAATTTTATGGAATATGTGTACATTTTTTTTTTTTACGAAAAAAATATTTGAGTCCATTTCGCGTTAAACAATTTTCACCGTATATACAATATAATATCGACACGCGTATGTACACACATACAACACATATAAACTCGCATGAAACAAGCTGCTTCCTAGGAGATTACTAATTACGTCCTAATTAAAGAATATCTATTATACGCATAATTTATATTCACACACACACACATATACACGGTTTACGCATTTACTTAATAAAATCATATCCAACTGCAGAATCGAAAAGCCAAAAATACATATAGATCATTTAATTTTGTACGACGTTGAACGCAGATCTTATTTTAGCACGTGAAAACGCTACAACTAACCTACTGTAAAGATAGCGACATCGATTTTCATATATATATATACATGTAAACACGTGTAACTTATATTTTAGTAGCAAGTTTGCAACAACCGGGGTAGATTACACGATACACCGGTTTATAATAATCGCTAAAAGCAAACGCGTTAATTAATCGAATCGAATTAAATTAAATTGAATTGAATTGAATTGAATTAAATTAAATTAATTTAATTTAATTAATGAAACGACAGACTGTGTATATTTGCGTCGCGAAAAACGTGGTAATCGACGCTGACCAATCAGCAATGTCATTTACTACGACGCGAGTAGTTGACAACGAAAAAAATAAAAATAAATAAAATCTTCAAATTATTCTATTAATTAAGATAAAAAATATTCGGACGAATATCGGAAAACCATCTTGTGGAGCCGCTAATATAATAAATTATTATTACACCGTGTAAATAAATCAAAATGATTTATTATTTCGAACATTTAAATCGCAATTAAAACGATCCGGTTTTTTTATTCGTAGAAAATTATTCGATGGAAATATTTTTACGCGATAAACGATTAGTATGAATTAAATTAATTCTAATTGCTGAAAATAAGTTTTTTATTAAAATCGCGCAAACGTACCGAACCCCCGACCTTATATAATTAAAACTATATCACTAATAATAGTAATAATTTAAATTTATCGCGAACTTCTATATTACGAAATTTGCGTAATAAACGAAACAACGTAATAATTGCACGAACGTCGATTAAAGCAATTACGAATTTAAGTTACGAACAAGAATAAATCGCATCTCGCGTTATTATAAAAGATGGCGAATCGATTTTAAAAAACTGAAATCTTATCAAGAACAGTACCCGCGGTTCAGGCGACTGAAACCCATCGAATGAAGTAGAGTAACGAATATTATATCAAGGAATGACGACCATTGAGAAGCATTCCATTAATGTATGTGTAAATTGAATCATTAACACTGACACTTATTGTCTTCACTTGGACAGATTGTGTGCAAAATTTATTTTAAAAAAATATATATATATATATTTCAACCTCCGAAGCGTTCCAAGTTGAAATTACAGTTAACTTTTGCGTTTAATCTGTATTTAATAACAATAACCAGCAGTGAAAACATGTTATTATCAAAAATCAAAAGGAGGATAGCATCCCAATGGGTGCTCGATCCTATTTATTGATGATTACTTTTACGTTAATTTAATCTGCAATTTTTAAGAGATTATTAGGATCGATGTTGAAGCTGGAGCGGATGGAATCTGCGTATTCGATTGAATTTAATGCAGTTTGACACAACAGGTTCTTTGCTAGTATATTTAAGTGTTGATTGAATTTTTTTTTTGTATTTTGCACTTCGAGCTACGGATTTCATCTTAGCTGATGAAAACGTGTACCCCCCGTTTACTTAATGTTGGCTATAATAGACTAAATTTTCCCCGAACACTTTTTAATCGTGTTACCGCTAACAAAATTACATAATGCGTTATTTAACGGAAAATTATTTCTTAACACGTTAATAATACAATCTTTACTACATATTATAAAAAACGATTATATCGAATGATTGGTAGGCATTCTCCGATTATCAATTTACGATAAAATATTAATATAGAAATTTTGAAACCCGTCCGGATCTACGGTATACAGTTATGGGGGAGGGATGCGTTAAACAAAGCGATAGAAATATTATAAAGTTTTAAGACGTATTATGTTATACATCCATATAGGATCGGCACCTCGATGAAGTAATTAAAAATTTTGCAACAACGTTTTACCAAATAAAACTTAAAAATCGTGTAAGCGCCGAACCCTAAATACGACGGATTCGAAATGTAGGCTCGAGAGAACAAAACCGCATGAACTAATATTAGATTAATTTTAGTTTTACCGCTACGAGACCAGAGGCACGGAAGCTATATATAGTTGTTGAAACATGCCGATTTCACGTAGGAACGCTACTGTTGAAGCGGCTGCATTTGGCTGCAAAAATCGATGTAATGCTGATGGAAGACCATATCGAAATACTTTTAGCAGTTTAGCAGAAGGTGTTCTATTGTTAATTAAACAATGCTGCAGGAAGAAATCGGTTGTGATTCTCTTCAAGTGACTATGAGTATGTCCTATATACGAGACGAATGACTATTTCTTCATGTCGTGTCAACGAGATCGCCATAAATTAGTATCAGGTTCGAATGAGCGTAATTTGTTTGTAATTGATAGCCACAATATATTCCATTTCGGGCGGAGTTATTCGTTTATTATGTTGCGGATAGATCGGGAGCAGGCCGCATATAAGCCGCCTCTTTAGCTGCCGCGTTTGCTAGATCGTTCCTAGCAATACCAGCGTGACTTGGAACCCATATAAATACCAACCGTTATTTATTTAGTTAATAGGTAAAAACACCGAAATTCCATTGAGTAAATTTTTGGTATTAATATTATTTGTTAAATATTTAGCCTATATCTAGACGAGATTACGAGAAAAAATAAATAGATATATAAAAAATAATTCCGTATAAGACACTTATCGTAATCGCGTACTGTTAATAATTTCGTTTCAAATAACAATTTTAACGAATTACAAAACAGGTGTCCCCCCGGAGGTGTACTAAAAAATGTTTCTAAATATTACTATACTTAAACGCTTCTTATATTAACCCTTTCTCCGTGTCCACTATATGGCGCGTGAAATTTTAATACTAACAAAATTATATATATATTTTATTTTCGACTACGAAATAATTCTAATTATATTTATGTAAAAACATTATCATCTAGAGTTATCTAAAATGCAACCTCGTATAATAAACAGCCTATATAAAATTTATAAGTTTCCGACAAAATTTCAACTGAAAAGGTTAACGTATAAGTAATTTAGCGCGATGCTCTGGGATGACTGCTTAGTCCGCAATGATAGGCATTTAATTTCTACCATCGGTACCATTCTAGGAAACTCTTTTCGATTTATGTACGGTATGAGACTTGTAATAGACATTTTTTTTTTTCTGTAACGTTATAAAGGACTCTCGTTTTATTTTTTTCATCTCAATACTTTTTTTACTGTCATATTAATATAAGTATAATAGTGTATTCTTCCTGTTAGTTCTATCACAAGCGTTACGTAATTATTAGTTTTGTTTTATTATAATTTACACGAAATATAAACGAACATAAGAGAAATTTATAACCACTTCGTTAAAATAAATATAACCTTTAACGAAATGCGCCGTCTTATACGACCGAGAACAACATTCCAAGCGATAAACAATTATTAAATATATAAATAATAAACGTACATACCGAAATATACTATACCAGCGTAGATATAATGAACATATTAAAAATATATCTATAGATACAAGAATCAGATACCGTCGAATTGACCGCAACAAGTTACGACATGTCTAGAAGGGATGAGAAATTTTAAGATTATCTCTTGTTTTTGTAGAGTAGCTGGTTAACGGCATTTCTTAGTCCGTTGAAAAAGACATTGCATCCTTTTTTGGCTACTTTCCGAAACAGTTGAACAGTTGGTATCCTCGGAACGTATAGATTGATTTGACACCGAGGATCGTCTATAATCTGACGTTAAATTTCCGATTCTATCGACTGTAAGCGACGGAAGTTAGCTCTAGCAGTGCCATATAGTTCAGCGTCGTAAGTCTAAATCGGTTTTGTGACCGAGTTGTACAATAATATTTTGTATAGCTGTGTGACAACAGTTTACTAAAATGGCAATAGAACGGACCATTCCGCGCATTCTTGATTTTATTACTAGTGCCTTGATTCTAAAGTTTTGTATCAAGACGCAGACTAAGATAGGTTAACCCGGAGGGATGGATGTCCTCCATCTAGATGGACCGCTACCGTCAGCCATTTAAGCGGAGTAAAAGTATAATGTGGCTGCTTTTAGTTCGATTAAACTTGATTCTGCTACTTCGGTGAATCATAGTTAAATGGTTCCTATTACACACACGACGAATCGTAAAATAGTTCTCGAGTTTATAATCGGGTCATAATCGAATTTCTAGTCAATATTTCGTACGTATTCAATGAAATTTAGCAATACGTATCGAATTCTCACGTAGCACAGATATTCCGCAATCGAATTCGATGCGTCTGGTCCACGGTGCTAATTAATTCCCAATCATTGACCTATATTTTATAATTCGATATTTTTCTCTGATTGTGTAATAAAAATCGACAAATGATTAGTATGCGCAAATCTCAATCTGCCGTAATATTAGTTGGTGCTTTAAATTTGCGACAGTTACGAGACACCAATACCAATCGGGAAGTTATCATCTCTTTAATACGTCAACTTTAATTTCTGGCCATCGTCTAACGCCGTCCTAAACACTTTTTTATAGTCGGCTGTAGAAAAAATGGAATGAAACAGCGCACGCGCGAATAATTTGGATTTTTAACCTTATCGATTTTTTCCCCCCCAAAAAAAATCTATTCCTAGCCAATTGCCTTGGTATAGCAAAAGATTATGACGTGAACGGGTACATAGCGTAATGACTGGTCCCCCTATATTAATATCTTATAATAATTTACATAATTTTCGTTCCTACGACAGGTTTAATGGTTCCAGTTCTCTCGACAGACTGCAAATTTACATATGCGGCGAGTTATCCAATAAGCTAATTAGTTAGCTTGACTATGTAATCGCTCCTGTTTGATTGTCATATTTTTGATGACATCAGCTATATACTCCATGCCAAGGTCATCGTGTATAGTTTTGTTCTCTACATAGAGCACTGACGATTAACCTAAGAGTAATATATTGATATTTTTCGTATTCTCATTATATCGCTTTTTTTACTGCAGCGCCATAATTCGCATATACTGGAGCGAGTATTTGCTTGTATAATAGTAGTACGTCATTTAGGGTAAGATTAACCAATACAGCTTTTTAGTTTTGATTCTGAGTTCAGCCCTCTTTGTATCAATATGCTTTTATATTAACTTTTGATCTAAGTACAAGCCTAGGTAAAGTGTAATACACGAGAAGATCAAAAAGGTTGCACAACAGTACGCGGTCGAAAGGTACAGCACCGCACAAATAGCCTGGCTGTTGCATCGCTGGATAACTCCAACGAAGTCGGACGCCTGGAATGAGCTAACTGACCTATTATAAGGATGCATTATGTTAAATAGAACACCGGATGAAACTAATGTCGCTGAATTAGAAGGTTAACTCAACTCACACGCCAACTGATAGCCTTATGAAGCTAGTCGCACATTCGCGCAAATTAAAAAAAAAAAAATGATTATCACATTAAATATATCGGATAAAAATAAAAAATACGATATATATATAAATTCATAAACAAAAGGGCAAAATAGTTAAAATGAATTAATATAAAATACTAACGATATTTTTTTTACAAGTAATTTTTAAATAAAATCGAAAATCACGTCGAAGCCGGCGAACCGAAAAATTAAATACATATTAACTATATTATAGCGAAAATAAATAAACGACAAAAAAAAAGTTAAAATTTTAATTTATTTTTTGTCTATTTATTTTAATAAAAAAGCATTACATTCCACATTTTTCAAAATAGGAATAATAATAACCTAAAACCGAGAAAAGCAATAAATAAATAAGTGAAATATCTAGGTTGACGACGCAAAAGGAAAATGGAAATAAATTATCGAGAATTAAGTAGAAAAAGAGAAAAATAAAACCAACCGGTTGATATTCATTTACACGATACGATACCGTAATACGGAGTCAGTTAACTAATACGGGTATGCCGGAACATATCGTGTCACTGATTAACAGCCTGTATATTCATAATAATAACATTGTGCGATTGGATCAAAGATTGCGAACTTGTAAATTTTACACAAAAAAGGATGTGAGATGAGTCCCCTACTTTGTTCAACCTTTATGGTGATTATATTATTAATATTAGATGAATATTAAGCGGACGTAAGATTTCAAACTTACGTTATGCTGATGATACGAAATTCAATAAGAAAGGTTGAAACTATCAGTCGCAAATGTGGATTCGAAATTAAACAAGTCTAAAACAAAAATCACGATTATAATAACGTTCGATGATAAGATATTCGCAGGATATAACGTTGTAGATAAATTTATATACTTAGAAATAAAGAAGGTTACAGCCAGAAAATAAAGCGCCGAATTCAAATGTTTGTGCTACGATGAAATTGACTAAAATATGTAAGGATGGTTAACACACGAAAGTAAAACTTATCAGGACATTTTCGGTAGTATTATATACGTAGCTGAGTCATTAGATTTCATCATAACCAGACTCAACAGCTTTACAATGTGGTGCTGTAGGAGATTGCTCCGCATTCCGTGGACAGCAAAAAGCGAAACGAACTAACGAATCCATAGGTACTGTTCTGCAACCTTTTTGATCTGCTCGTGGATTACACTTATACGGAGGCCTGTATGTCCACGGGGCGTTTATAATTATTTTGTTTCGGCAACGTTATATTTGCGCAATATTACTGGGCTTAGCGTATTCCCACTGTTGACATCCGTAGGTTCAAATTGGTTTCAGTACTTATATAAAAAATAGTTTGTTTTCCAGAGGCACCTCCGACCCCCCCCCAAAAAAAAAAAAAAAAAACAGTAGATTTCTATATTTTAGAATTATTATTTAGTGATTTTACGATTTATTTCGTTGTATAGATTTTTCGCGTCATTTTTCCATCGGCGAATGAATATTTATTTTATAATTTAACATAATTTAGTAGCTTAAGCTTTATCGATAGTACGTTATGAATGTTATGTCAGTTTAGGTGCGAAATAATTAATAAATAAATCATTCTTATCGAAGAAGAGATTGTTAATTTAATGATTTTTAGAAATATTATATTTTCTTTTCGTTCTCGTTGTAGAAAATCGTCTCGCAATATAAAAGTCTACTTATATTTACACGCTACAATAGATTATGACGTCGTTTCTAGGTTCTAGACTATCGGAAGAAGAACCTTTTTACGTGAACTAATTATACGGCAGTACAGTGTGAGACAGATATAACTTGAAAATTCTTTCATAAAGATCTGGCGATTAATTTAATTTAATTTAATATAATTTAATAAATCGTCGAATCTATGTTATTTTTAATTACAATTTCGGGCGAATTAATTATATCTAGACGGAGAAGACCGGATCAAATATTATTTTGAACGGAAATAAATCCGTAAATATTAATTGAAATATTTCAAAAAACGAGATTTATCAATAAAATTAATAACCGGAATGGAATGCTAGGGGGCGGAATTATTCTAAAACCGACTACTAATCCTGTCCCGGAATTAGTTGGGATAATTTTTCATTTCATTAAAAGCGCGTGCCTAACCTAATCCGGAAACAAATATTAAAGAAACGATCCATTATCTAATATAAATAGTATCGACCGAATGTGAAGCGGTCGTTTTCTAAATCCGAAAGAAAGTTTACAAATAACTTCGTAATAAATTTAACCCGACCAGAATGTTGATACAGACACCAAAAATCGAGGAACCCCGCTAATCTATTTAGATTCCTTACAAATAAGAGAAAAAAAACTCCTGATACGACTAACGAGCAAATATGCAGCCGCTGTTAAGTAGAAAAAAAAAAGAAAACCTCGATTAAAAGTAGATAAATTTATGTTTAAAAAAAAATTAAAATAAAAATAAACATAGTATATATATATATGTGTGTGTGTGTTTATGTATGTATAATGTTAAATAAACGAAAAGTGGACTTTAACAGAGCCACACAAACACGCACACGAGTAAAAATATTCTTGTTACTAGCAGAGAAGGGAAATCTTATCGCGTATATCAATCTTTTCACCTTTCTGTTATAATTGGATTTTCTTGAAATTCCGAATTAAATCATCTTGCTAACCAGTAGTAAATTTATTGTGCACCATTACTGCTGCAATCACAACTATCACTATTACGAACGTTAGTATGTAGTAGGACAGCTAAATATCGTATCGTCGTAAACGAGTATTAAACTAAGTGCAAAATTACTACTAATTCTGTACCGGTTACCAATTATCAGTTTAATGTCGAAAGAGTAAATACTCACTCGTGTCACCTTATCGCACTCACGTATTTGGCGAAAGACCTTTAAATTTTATTTATTTTTTAACCATCTGCCTTTATAGAAAGTATATATAAATATTATACATATAGATATATATATAATCATGGTCAAACTTTGATTAGCTTCGATCAACGCCACAATTCGCTTGTAAACTTTCTAATTATAACAGAATAATAATAATAACAAGAAGAAATGTTTAACAAATATATCACAATGCGGGACCATCATTGACTATTTCGAATAATTGTCAGGGACATATTAATGCGTTAGATAAAAATTAATGTAACAAACTTCAAATTCCCTTTATTAAATGTGGAACAATTTTATTTACGCACACTAAACTATTTTTATTACGCACACATCGAAACTGATCAAACAACGCAACGGCAATATTCAAATGCATGGACACGTTGGATATCTATTTTTGTTCGTTACGTTTTACCAGAATAGGAAAATCGGTCGCATCGAGTGTCGTTCTTAATGATGTAGTTATTGTCGTGGTTTTCCGTGAGTTGTATACATTCACATTGTAATAAGTCACCTAAGGTACACGAATTTATCGAAAACTCGCAGATCGTCTAAACTCGATTCGACGATTGGTTTTTTCCCATCCAAGATGATTATTTTAGTTTAATTTTCCGTTTATTAAAAGTAATCAGTCGAATTTTCGACCAGGACGAATATCTCCATCGTTATGATACACACTCTAATAAACAGACGAGAAAACTATTCTAGTTAATGGGCAGAAATAGCGTGCTGTCTATGGACAACAAACGTCTTATCTATATCGCGACTCTAAGACCTATCTGAACAGGCTATGTGGAGTTGTGCAAAGCCGACGAATGTGTCAGAATTATACCGATTGTCTAAAATAAAATTCTTCGGCCGACAACAAATGCGCCTTGGTATGTAGCAAACCAGATCATTCCCCTTGATTTGAACATTCCCTATGCATACCTATGTATGTGAGGTGATTAATGCTCGCAGCCATACTGTGAGGTTGGAAAATCATCCGAATACCCTTGCATCAGGGCTGTCGGATATGTAAGATGCTTAAGACGTATAAGACCCCTCTGAGCCTAATCTAAGGTCACGGTTATCCGGTGTGTATTGTCTATATTATTCACTAAACTTCGAACTGCGTCGAATTATCGGTTTAATTATCGATACTGCTTATTTACGAATAAATTAATCCAACGTTTAATCGATTTAATCAGAAAAAACTACGCCCAACTTAAACTACACTCCCGCGCTCCAACTTGGCCGTAATATTCGTAGACGCTTAGTGTAAAATAAAATACACTCCCCAAATCACAGCATTTTAAAAGATTAATTGCGGATTGGTTTCAAATTTATTACAAATCTTTCATTAAATTAAAAAAAAGAAAATCCCGTTTTTAAGATTATTCCGCGACAATACGACAGTAGCGGTAGAGGAGGAAATTCGACTACTCGAATTACGATTTTGCAAAATAAAACCAACTTGCGATTGGTCGAAATCTATATAGTCGCACGAAGCCAGAAGGAAAACGAGTTTAAGTGTACAATCGCGAAACAATTTATAATTTTCCATTAATTAAAGAAAATCTCAAATGTCTCGTCAGGTTTCAGACCTTGAAAAATTAAATTACGAATCTATATGGGAAAAGTCAGCGCGACAAACCGAACGGCCAATAAGTATTTTAAAAATAATATTTTCAATAAATAAAAAAAGCTGAGAAATAATAATAATAAATATATATATATATATATATATATATATATATATATATATATATATATATATACAATGTACATAAATGTTTAAAACAATAATTAAGAGTTAAAAAATCGTACGAAAACCAGCCACGCACGAATATAATATAAATGTATGAAAATCAACAATAGACGTGTATTTATAGAATGCACACATTTTAAATTGTAAATGGGATGTATTGAATTCTCTTAGCTTTATATTCCTTATAGAAAAAAATTTTCAACCCTGGTAATATTTCTAAAGAAATAAATAAGTTCACGGACGAAAAATAAAATTGTTTTATTCGAATTTTCAATTTTTATTTTAACCGGGAATACACAACACACACACATATATATATATAAATATATAAAGCTGTAGAATCTGTCTGAGATTTGCGAATATTTTCATTATAATCACAGCACTGGGCTAATTTTATCACACATAAACAGAAAATCGTTTTTTTAAACATTTTTTGTGTTTTTCTGTCTATTTCGATTTAACTCGAGAACTATTAAAGCGATAATGATGAAATTTGCACAGTTTATAGCCTATATTATCGGATTCGTTCTAAGCTTTGTTTCACATTGAAATCATAAATAGGAGAGAAATTAAAATAATTTAAAGTTTTAAAAAGTAGGAGACAGCGACATCTCTGTCAAATCTTTTAAAATTTGACACGTTTACCTGTTCGAATGTACCTTCACTACCAACACCCGCAATACAGACCACGTTTTGTGCGTTAAGCGCGTGGTCAAAATAAGGGACGGATATATATGTATATATATTTTTTAATGGGGATGCCCTTACACTACTGGTTGGTAACTCGTCGACAATGTACTTGTTAGAATATAGCGTTGTGAAAATAGTGTACCAATGACAACAATGCCCTGGAATGACTAAGGACACTAATTTATGTTGTAAAGTTGGCAAATGTACATTATTAAAGGCGTTCATTATATCCAGGAAAACTGTAATAGTATATTCTTTGTTAATGAGACTATTATTTATTTATATATATATATATATATTTATATATATATATATATATATATATATATATATATATATATATATATATATATATATTACCAAATAAGTCACCCACGCAATCAAATGTGCTCGTGTTATTTCGAAGACCATACATATTAGTTGGGAGGTTTTCGTCCTACTCTAACCACCAGTTGAGACGCAAAGCTATAACGGATTCACAAGTTCTCCTAAAACAACAGACTAATGGAATTGGTCTAAATGATCCATTTTTCTTAGGTACAGGGACGATAACAAAAAGCATCCAAGAATTTGGAATCGATTTAGTTTGCCAAACTTTATTTAAAACGTTAACGAAGACAGTAAAAAAATTTTCCGCTATCTTTTTTAGTGCATCGAAAGGAACACCATCATAACCTGGCGAAAAATAATTATTACACAGTTGAAGCCACTTCTAGTGTTTATTATATATATATACATATATACATATATACATATATATATATATATATATATATATATATATATATATATATATATCATGAAGGTTTTTCATGAAGGTATTGAGACATAGAACTTGTCACGCTGTCTTACTGCGGATTGACAAGTATATATTTCAGGGGGTACTACCCCCCAGGGGGTACTACGTACCTTCTGGGATCCGGACCTCTAACCGGAACGGGGCGCGTCCACAGGTGGTGGATAGTGGAATGGCCAGTAGATATACTGGTTAGCTGCGAATAACCAATAAGCAGTCGCGAACCAAGAGCGGCTACTGGTTGAAAGTCTCAGGCAGACGATTCCAGTAGTGACAGGGCAATGAGACACGAGGATGCAGATGGGCAGCTTGAGGGACTGCCTTTCAAAAGTCTGCATAATCCTAAGACTGTCTCACCCTCAGCGAGTTTTGGTCGCTGTCAAAACCTTACCAATGCTACCTCCTTAGTAGCAAAACCAAATCCAGAAGCGTCTGTTCCCATAATGGGCGGCTCCCTGGTCAGCGTCTGATCTCCATGTTATATATATATATATATATATATATATATATATATATATATATATATATATATATATATATATATATATATATACATACAGATATATATAGATATATATAGAAAGGAAATTTAATATTTTCTATGGTAGTTACTAAGCAGAACAAGGCAAAAGAATGTAAATTTTTCGATAGGATCCAATTGTTCAACCATATTTGTATTTGCCGACGATTTATTGCTTACAATAGACTACAATACTACCGCGACTTTCGAAAGATATAGCTTTTCGCAATACGTGCAAAATTCGACAAGCCTGAATTTCATTTAACTGAATAAACGGTTTAGCGGGGATTGGTTTATGAGAATAATTGGACTGATTTAATACTGTTGCTTAGCGAGTGTTTAATAGAATAAAGGTCAGGGATTTCTTAAGTAAAATGTAAATCAAAAAGAACTACGTCCAACACCTCTGTCAAACTACTGTGTAAGAAAAATAGAAGATAAAAAACGGGTTTCTAAAAAAAAGTTGGTTTTCCAAATTTATATATCTCCAGAACGAGGGTATTTTTCGATTATTTTCCCCGCATTAAAAGCGTCACAATCTGTATTCTTGCCATAGAACCAGGTTATATATATATATATATATATATATATATATATATATATATATATATATATATATATATATATATATATATATATATATAATATATTATATATATAATATATTATATATATAATATATTATATATATAATGTATATATATATATATATAATATATATATATATATATATATATATATATATATATATATATATACACACAAAAAACTTAAAATCTGGAACTTCCGAATTATTCGGATATAACTGTAAAATACGCCGTTTATCAGAGATTAAGAATTATTCCCACAATCGCTAAAATATTAAGAGTCCTTTTCAAATCGAAACGCTTATTATTTTATAAATTTCGGATTTATTTGTAATAAAGGGAAGACAATCTTCTATAAGACACTTTTCAAACTATCGAAAACAATTTTATTATTTTTTTTTTTTAATGATAAATCGATTATGTTATATTTCATAATAATAATTAAAAAAATATATACGTTAGTCTTTAAGTGGTATAAAGAATGTTCCTTCAAAATCGATAATTGCTTAATGAAATTTTTTAGAAAGAGAAAATTAATAACCAACTCACGTGTATGGAAAGTTAATGCATAAATAAGTACACACGTGATTATCATAACGGAGTTATTACAAAAAATATATATACATATATATATAAACATTTTCTAGCTTCTTCAACCTGACGAAAAATATATATAATATACTCTTTCTCATAAGCTTCCGAAATGTAATTGACTTTTCAAGGTAATCGATTTTCGTTTACTATTTTCCCGTTTAAAAAGCTCTTCTTATAAAACCGTCTCACTTTTATCTTACGATTAACCACTTCAAGCTATCGCACTTCTTTCGTGTTTCTACATTTTTCCGGTATTTTATTTTTTATTTCAATCTATACATTCGCACATATTGTACTATTATCTGAAATTAAACAAATATATGTATGTATGTATGTATGTATGTATGTATGTATGTGTGCGGGCACATTAAAAAGTAATAATACGTGTATATAATATAGACGTACAATCAATAAATATTTGCCAAAATACTTCAATTCGAATTATCAGATTTGCGCCTAAATGAAAAAAAAACGCAGATAAATAATTTTTACCTAATCTTTGGAGTTGTTGTCGAAAAACTTCAAGTTTTAGCAATTATATCAAGTTCGTGCAAGATCGTCTATTGCAACATCGACTATAATGAAATTCCGCATTGCGTTACTTAGTCTCGGGACGCTTGGACTTTATTTTCCACGAAAACTTTCGTTTTTTTTTTTTTCATTAATTCTATTTTCCGACGATGATCGAATACACGCTATACTCTAGAGGGTCGTCAGACAACAAAGCGTCCAAATTGTCAAGTAAACAATAATAATAATAATAATAATAAATTCGTCCAAAAAGAAATATATAACAGGTTTCCTTAGTAGTTAATTTCACAGTTTATACACGCTTATTTTCCTGGACACTCTAGAGTTTACAGAAATAAGTGAAGAAAAACACCCCAGTCACGAAAATTAAGAAAGTAGCAATGGTCAAAAAATATAAAAATATAAAAATAAATAAAAAAGCTTTAAAAGCGATTTGTTTTTTATTTTTGATGACGGTAACACGATCGTCGTCTGGGCGCTATATTTTGTAATCCGCCGCCAATTTGTGCAGGCCAGATACAGGTCAACGACCAAAGAAAATGTCGAGAAAATTCGTTCTAGCTCATACATAGGACAAAAGAAGAATTTCTCATCGAAATCGGCAAAAACGATAGTCGACCGAGATAACGCTTCAACTTGCGTGAGATCTTCTCAGAGATTTTACCCCAAAAAAAGACAGCGCCACAAAACTCCTACGAAGAAACCCCTCCAAGGGTTGTTTTTCATTCGTTTAAACAAAAAGAGGTCTGCAAAGAAAAAGCACTTTGACCACAATCCAGAGATGAAATAGAAAATTGAAGAAGATCCAGAAAGGGGAAAAAAAACGACGTGTATCGCATATAAAAAGATTAATGTCACCAAGTAAAAAATACATTTTTTTTTATCTTAAAATAAACTAAAGAGACCGGTTATTTTTGGTTACACGTTATTATTATTATTTATTATTTATATATATATATATGTGTGTGCACACGCGCATAATACAAATATATTATATACGACATAACCATCTATAATGGTTAACAGGTTTTAAAAAGCCGAATAAGAAAATTGATCAAATACGATTTTGTTAGATTTTATAGAAAGTAATCATTAATCCACTCAAACACACACACAAAACCATATATAATGCACACACTAACTACATAAAATTATATGCGTATAACATATGTATATGGGACATTTTTCACGGTTAAATTTTAGATACCACTGTAGGAATGTTCTATAGTTATAGTTATTACATTACGACTTTTTGTTTTCAATTTAATGTTGATACTGACTTTATAACCTGTATCGATTATTCCGAATTAGACGGAACAAATTATTAATAACGTAGTCAACCTATTTGAAGATCGGTAAATTGGAGGATGTTATATATACACACACACACACACACACATATATATATATATATATATATATATATATATATATATATATACGGTGAGAGAGGGGGAGACAAACATAAATTATGTATAAATAACAAGCACACATACGCGCCAGGTATAATTTTAAATTTTGTTTAAAAATTTAATTTTCTTTATATTTATTTAGGGTATAATTTAATTTTTTTTTAATTAAAATTTTTTAGTGATATTTATTGGTTCCGACGCCTTAAACGCAATAAGCCTGAAGACTTATTTTCTAAATAGTATTTTTTAGTTTTTTAGCTGATCGGTTAAATTCCTAAATACGTTACTTCTTTTGTCGCCTAACAAGACAAGTTCTGTGTGTTAGACGATAAACTTATTAATATAGTTATTTATTTAACGTACGTTAAGATTATAACAATAATAAATAGTGTAAAAAAACAAAAAAAATTATTGGTTAATTTGAAATTTTATTTAAAAATTTATTTTTTTATAATTATTTAGGATATAATTTAATTTTTTTTTAACTTAAATTTTTAAGGTTATTTATAGGGTAATTAAAAATTTTATTTAAATTTTTTTTATAATTATTTAGGGTATAATTTTAAAAAGTACGTTTATGTATGTTTTCCAGCAGTTCTCGTATATCGATTCGAGAATTTAGAGATGTCAACTTTAATCGCTTTAAAATCTAGTCAAAGTTGATTTTTTAGTTTTTTAATAATTACCGTCACTTTTAAATGTTACTAAATTGGAGCCGACTTAAAAATTGCGATTAATGTAATTTATAATTATCGAATTATCTAAATAGTGTAATAAATAAAACACTAAACGATTACACGACTATTATTATTATTTAATAATAATATCGCCGTTAATTATAATAATCGTTACGGAATTCTACCGTCTCAATCTATATAATTTTCGAAGAATGTTTCAACAACCTCCTAACTATTCTAGATTACACGATAATTTTATAGTGTCATCACTAACGGGACAATAATAACGTTCATATTATAAATACATGAAACTCTAAGAGCAAAAAAAAAAAACAGAACAAATTATATACGTCTACAAAGCCAAAGAAACTTAAATACTATACCAGGGTGAAGAAAACATTATGCAAATGTACACAATGAACATTACAGAGAGATGATATGCATACATACATAGAAATTATATATATATTTATATAAAAGATTATGAATTATGTATTATATTACCATCACCCAGCAAAAGCACATCTTCAGAATAACCGATGATGCATATATAAGTATTATTTTAGACACTCAAAACATACATAGTAGAAGATATATATATATATATGGAAAGAATAAACACTAAAAAACAAACAATTTTTTTACAAGAAGATACTATTTAAGAAACATACAATGCAAACGAAACAGCATAACTTAACTCATAAAATCATGCCTGTAGTCTCCGTGCCTCACTGGAACTCTAAACGAAATTCTCCTTTATTATCATTCATATCATTATTTTTCATCTTGCATAACAATTCATACATACACGATTTTCTCCGATTTAAATATATATATATATATATATATATATATATATATATATATATATATATATATAATACACGCTAAATGTTCGTGTATAAAAATATATATATATTATTATTATTTTCTATTTCTGTTTAAATATACATATGCGTGTGTTTGTATATAGCGTATGAATTTTTTAAAATATTAAAATTAAACATTTTTTCTTTGGCCAATGTTATCATAATCTGATAGTTATCGATGAGCTAAGTCATCCCTTAATTATTGCGATCTGTATATACGTTTGTGCTTATTACGGGTTTTTGATCATTTTGTCGTTACTTTTCTAACATGGAATACTTTCGATTATTTAATAAAACGAATAATTAATACTGCGACAGACGGTTTAAATTTTTCTATAAAAGTAAGTAAATTTAATAATTTCAAGGTATCGTACAACAAATGATAGGGGTTTTTCGGAGTACAATTAGAGGAAAAATGTCACTGGCTCAAATCGAACGGAGATCGTTTTTGTTTTGGTAAGAATGCATTAAAGATTAAACGCATGAGATTATAACATCAGACGTCTTAAAGTAAAATAAAAAAATAAAAAAACATAATAACGGAATCAATTAATTTAAAAATAGGCAAATAATACAAAATACTAACTAACGGTACGTAAATGATTTATATATATGATATACACTTCAATATATTTTGTGGCATCCACGAATCTCTGCATTATAAAAAGCATCACTGTTTAACGACTTACGAAAAATGGTAAACGCAATAAATTAATTTAAAAAAAAAAATATATTACTTTAATCTAAACCTTCGACATATACTCCCCTACCCACATAAATAACAAAATAAAAACATCTACAACAAAATAGTTTTTACATTAGTAAAATATCGATATACGTTCGTCAGTTTACGCTCGTCACGAGCTACGCTCATGGTGCGGGAAAATATTCCCAGATGAGCATGTAAGCATTCGCACTATCGATAAAGTTCAAGTTTCGTTTTAGTCACGATCAGTCCAAAAGAAATTAGTTTCCGATATTTTAAACTAATAATGATACTTAATTATTAATAGAATAAATATAATATTAGTAAGTAATTTAGTTATACGTCGCCGCGTAAAAAGATTTACGTTTTAAACGCGACTAAATAAAATTACATAAAACGAATGCAAATTTAAATAAATTTTAATTCCTAACGACTAATATCTATATAATTATTATTATAATTTACGTATTTAATTTAGCCCTTTTAATTTAATTTATCCGTCGATGTACACAAAAACGTTTTAAATTGTTTCATCACCCTCGTAAAATTAACGCAACTTTTTGACACATTTTATATTTTATATACAGATAAAAATATTTTCTATTGAAAGCAGAATACGACCCCGAATTTGATTATTCCCGGTTCGAGACTGACTGACTGACTGACTGACTGAAGCCCCTTACCGTAAGTGTGAACGTCGTGTGAGCGCGATCGGTTCGAAAACCTATAGTGCGAATCGAGCTTTATTAGGCTTTTCGAGAAAACTTTCTAATCGTATGTGAACGTAGTTAATTTATTTTATTTTTTATATAATTTAACTATATAGTTTAGCAAAAATTTAATTATTTACGTTACCGGAAATGATTACTGTTACAGGCGAATATTTTATACTCGTCTATTATAAGTAAAGAACAATTTGGTTTCCGATGTGGACTGGGAACCAGAGATGCATTATTCTGCATGAATATATTAATTCAAAAGTTAAAAGAATTTCAACGACACCAATATTTATGCGTTTTATAGACTATGAAAAAGCTTTCGACAAAATACGGCATGTCGAATTAATTAATATATTACAAGAAATTGGATCGGATACTGCTGATAGATTAATAAAGAACTTATATTTGCAACAGACGGCAACGGTAATACTAAATAACGGCGAAACGACGGATAAAATCAAAATTGAGCGCGGTGTGAGACAGGACTGTATTTTGTCGCCGACATTGTTTAATGTATACGCGGATATCATATTCGGAGAAGCGTTAACAGATCTGAAAGTGTTAAAATTGGAGGTGAAATCATTAATAATATAAGGTACGCAGATGACACGGTAATATTAGCAGAAAATGCGAAAGATTTGGGGAATATTGTTGAAATTATTCGAAAGAACCTGTGATAAATACGGTATTACAATTAATACTAAGAAAACTAAAGTAACGGTGACGGTAGATCGAAGTAAACCAAAGATAATACTAAGTAATGCGGAATTAATGAACAAGTACAGTTCGGTGCATGGCTAAACAAAGCCGGGGATTCGAATGAAGAAATTAAATGCAGGATAGGACAGAGTAGCATTTATGAAAATGAAAAAAACATTAACATCGCGTGGAATATCACCTGAAGTAAGACGCGGGAGTTTTAAAATGCTACTACGTATGGTCAGTGTTGCTGTATGGCTGCGAAACATGGACGCTGAAGGCTAAAATAACCAAAACTATAGAAGCCTTCGAAATGTGGTATTACCGTCGTTATCGTGGACAGCAAAGAAGAAGAATAACGAAGTATCGGACATATTAAAAAAAGATAAAGAATTGTTAAACACGATCGAACGAAGAAACACATATTAGGAGGTCCGAAATATGCACTGCCGCAGACCATAATCATAAAAGAAGAGTAGGCAGAAGAACGATTGCTTGGCTGGATAATATCCGAAAATGGCCGTCTATGAAGGTAATTGTTTCACAGAGACCGAAAATTGTATCGAGAAATTATCGACATAGTTGCTACCAACGACTGAGAACAATTGGACAAGAAGATATTGTTATACGACGGCCGAAAGTAATTTCGAAACGTAAATGTTTACCCTATCATTTAACGAATAGTATAGAATTTTTGAGGGGTTAATGAAAAAACAAATCACACATTAATATGTCTAACGTCAAAAAACAAAGAAGGGATCATTTTTTAGATACGCCGATGATATGATAGTGCAAGAAGGAAAATTAGAGTAGAAAGCAAAGCTCGCTATTCCGTTAGATTGTAAATACGCGTGTACCCCAGTCAATATACGCGGTGTTCTTCGTTGGAGAACACGTAATTAAAACAAATACAAAATAAAAAATAAAACCCTAGGGAACACGTAGGAAACGCGGAATTATAAAATCAAAAATGAAAATTATCCGGAAATAAAAAATATATCAGCACGATTTCCTTTACGCGGCGACAGACCTGAACATTTTAAACTGAAGCTTTTACCGAAAGCTTTCTTTCTAGTATCCCATCAATTTTCTCCCTCGGATTCGAATAATTGCCTGGCGATTCTTCATTATATTTACAACTTGTTCAGTTTGTTATTTATAAGATCCCCCGAAATTTTCGCGAAAGCTTGTGTATATAGTTCTCGAAGAAAAAATCCTGTAAACGTTTTATCCTCCAGAGAAACTTCTAACGTCCAGTTCTCGTTGCCGTAGACTAAGACATATATATATATATATATATATATATATATATATATATATATATATATATATATATATATATATATATATGTATAAATAAAAATTGAGCTTAGGTATATGAATACCAAAATTACCAATTGTCAACGCTATTTTCGTATAAATATATCATACGTAAGTTCACAAAAACGATAGAAGAAAAAAATTATTTAGAGATTAATCTTAGATATATATATATATAGACACGGGTGGTGGTCCTGCGAGGATATTGTTGTTATTCAGGGCCAATAAGTAAGCAACCGGTTTAATTGTAAAATTTTATTTTCCAACTCTACCTGCGCCTATACAAATCGCAAGCAAAATTCACATAATTAGCGTCAGCTATAGTTCTCGCATACACTGGACAGTTATACACAAATGGCTAGGTAGGCAATTGCGGTTGGAACTTACTTAATTCGATCGTTCTACTCCCGATCGTATTCCTTCTTCGAGATGCAGCTATCGCATATCCGAGTATTCAACTGCTTCAACCAATTCTAGTGTTTACTTACCAAGTATATCAAATATTATATTAATAATCAAAAATTTAATTACGTATTCTTCATATCCGATTATCGTCATCATTATTATATTATATTATTATGTCCCCCCCTCGCTAAAATTCTCCGGTGAAAATCAACCCGTCTGAATTGGTCGCTGATGACGTTTCGGAGTACTTGCAAAAGCGATACCAGGAATTCTGACATGGCTATCACCGAATGAAAGTTAGTTAAATTAAAATTAAACGACTATCACTACGTTTCGAATAATAATAACGGGAAAAGTAATCGTTTTTTTAATGATAAAAAAGAACTTATTAAAAAAACACATTTTTTATTTAAATTATTATTTTTTGTTATTTAAATTATTATTTTACATATTTATTTTATTTTTTTTACGTGTAATGAAGTGCAACAAAGGCCAAAATTAAATGACTATCACTACGTGTCGAATAATAATAAAGGGAAAAGTAATCCTTTTTTTAATGATAAAAAAAGAACTTATTAAAAAAAACGTCCCATTTTTTATTTTCGTTTTTTTTTTATTTCTTTATTTTTTTTTACGTGTAATGAACTGAAGACCAGAGGCACGGAACAAAATGGAATAGGAGGTTAGCGGATATAATTTATTTATCTTTTAATTTCATTATTAGTTCTTTCAAAATAGACAGACGAAAAAAAGATCAACGTACTTAAAGGAAAATCTGTACTTTACCGACCTCTGGCGCGTTTAAAGAGTATTTTTTATTATTAATAACTACTTCATCATAGTCATTATCATCCAGAACGTGATAAATCTAATACCACCTACCGTGACGAAACTTGCATATGCGACTTCATTAGCGAAGTAAATGCAACACCTAATCTACATTATCTACTTAGGTTGGGCGCACACAGGCCAAATTACCGGGTTTTTTAATATACATATAAAAAGTAAAACACGTGTTGATATTATGCAAGTCTATATTACATATACAATAACAAAACAAAACCATTTTTTTTTGTATATGCTTGAAAATGACGTCGAAAAGCTTTGCATTAATAAAATAATTTTTATGGTGATTAACTTTGTTTTTATTTTGTTTTGTTAATTCATAAAATCGCTACTCTCCAATACATCAACATATTATATACATATATATATATATATATATATATATATATATATATAAAATCATTATTATATATGCATATATACCCAGCAACCGAGAAAATTACCTAAATAATGGTAAGAAAAATTGCCCATGAGAACAGAATTATTTGATGTCATAACATTAATAATTTAGACCTAAATAATAATCATGAAAAAAATATTATTAACAAATTTATGATAATCACGACAGCGTAAGAAGCGGTACATTATAAGTGAACTAACTATCTCATTCTTCTCCTATAATACTGAAAATTCGCAATCGTGTCACTCTTCTTCAGGATGTTGATGTCTCCATTAAGTTTGCATGGATACCCGGCCACTCTGGAATCGTAGATAATTTTTTCGCTGACTACTATGCACACTCTCTTGCACTTCAATGTTCATCGCTTATTCACCGCACATTGATCTTCTCATCATTGTTAAAACTGCCCACAAGGAATACCGGAAACCGGTCCGCAGTAACTCTTATAATGTATCACACTATAAATCGTTTCTCCAGACTGAATGGCAGTTAGCCAAATTCGTCCATTCATAATCCCCATATGCACACTACGATTCGGAAAAAATCGTATCCCTCCTTCACTATTCGAAATCAATATTACTATCTCTCGCTGATGCTCACACACCCTGCAGATACCGACCTTATTGCCGACGCGAATC
Source organism: Coronaproctus castanopsis (assembly GCA_032883995.1). NCBI lineage: Eukaryota > Metazoa > Arthropoda > Insecta > Hemiptera > Monophlebidae > Coronaproctus > Coronaproctus castanopsis. Next base: position 245,941,904 of record CM065052.1, read on the forward strand.
ACACGTTTTTATACAATCCTTATGAATTCCTTTCCTCGTAAATATGTCTTTCTTGCTTGCTACTCATAATGTGCACAGTTGCATTTGTCTACATAAGTGTTCATTCGTGAATGTAACTTGGCGATATAACTACTATATTTTTGTTGATATATCGGAGAGTGGTGATTTTATGAATTATAAACGAAACAAAATCATAACACAGTTTATTAATCATTATAAACGTTTTTTACTGTAAAGCTTTTATAGTGATTAAGTTACGATATTGTTTTGTTTATATTATATTTTCATCTAATCTTTTGTATTACGATTTGTAATGAATAAAACTTGTGAAAGTCCATAAAAAAAGAACGATTTCGGATAAAAATATTTCAGAAACAAATTAAATTAAACATTAATAAAAAGTAGTTAAAATCACTAAATTTTGTAATAACATACACACAGCTCTTTAACTGATTGATTATCAGATTTTTCAAATACTTATTTTCATTTTAATTGTAAAATTGTGTTTTTTTTTTTTTAAATTGTGTTTGTATATTTTTATATTTTATATTTTATATTTTATATTTTACTTTTGGACATCATACATCGCAACAGTAAATGAAAATTTAAAATTCCACCAGCATACAACTTTCTCAGAATTCAGAAAATAATATTGAAGAAAAAATAAATATAAAAAAAACAAAATCATTAAACAAATATATCGATGTTAAATTTCAACAATTCAAAAAATAAACAGAACAGAAGCAGAACAACATTTTATAGAATATATTTTCACAATCACCATCAAATATTTTTAAGTAATTATTTTTAATTTATACTTTTAAAATTATGATTAAAAAAAAAAAAATGTTCGCTTGATAATGGCGTAAATGCCGAAAAGCTTTATTTTTCCATAAGAAAATAAATATTAGCGATTTAACAAATTTTCAATTGATTTTTTATAAAAAATCACTACATTCCACATTATATAAAAAATTAAAATAACAAAAAAAAAATATTAAAATAAAAAATAATGCGAAATAATAGATTTGATCATAAACTATACCGATGGTGAATGTGTTAAACAATAAAATCAATCAAATCAACAATATACATAATAATCAGTACATAAACCATACACACTAATTAGCCGGAAAAATTCCAACTCTAATATAAAAAATAAAATGGACTGCGCACTAAGGAAATGGAACGAAATATGGATCAGTTCCGATATAACAAATAAGCTAAGGTCGGTAAAAAATAATATATATCCTCTAAGGACGACGACTCGAGAAAGTCGAATATATGAAAAAGTACTAGCCCGGCTCAGAATAGGACATACTCAACTTACGCATGCATATATTTTCGAACACGACGAACCTCCAGAGTGCGAACTCTGTGATGAACCTGTAACCGTACACCACCTGTTATTGAAGTGCAACAAATATGTAAATTGCAGAGCACTGAATAACATATCCACAGATGACATGAAGGATGTTCTCCAGGACAATGTATATACAACACGTAAACTGTACGAGTATCCTATTTGTACGAATTTAATGCCTTACATTTAATTAATTTAAATTAAGATGCATAATCTTATTTGTACGAATTTAATGTTTTATATATAATTAATGTAAATTATTAATGCCTTACATTTAATTAATTTAAATTAAGATGCATAATCTTATTTGTACGAATTTAATGTTTTATATATAATTAATGTAAATTAAGTGGTCATAGCCGAAAGGCAATAAGTACTGCTATTAAACAAATAAAATAAAAAATGACGTCATTTATAATGTACTTCTTATTAAAACTAATTCATCAAACTATCGTTGAATTAAATAGTTTTTATGTCTTTCTTTTATTATTCTCGCGTTTTCTAGTAGTTTTCTTGTTTTGTTTTGTTTTGTTTGTTTTTTTATATATTTTCATGTACGTAAAATTTTATAATTTCGGTTAATATTATTGATTTCGTGTTCTAATTTTTTTACAATGTTTCCCAAAATAATAATTTTTCATCATTAACCCAATGTGCACATACACGCTTGTATCAAATTAAGAAACTGGAAAACAGCAGACCAAAAACAGGGAACACCCCGAAAAAACCCTAGCTAGACTACGCACAGGACACAGGTTACTTACTTCACAATACCTACTCAACGGGGACTGCCACGAGTGCAATTCACCATTAAATATAAACCACGTACTATTAGAATGCACAAAATACAGAAGCCAACGTATAAAATATAATCTAAACTATGACACAAGCGTATACAGTAATTTATTATTTATACTATGATATAAGTTTAATTTATTATAATTTAATTTAATATTTTATAAATCACAAACTCGTTATACGCTTTCTTGGTGGAATAAGGGACTACGTATTTTTCATCACTTTTCCATCACATATTATGTTATTATAATGCGCAGGTGTTTGCATTTGTTCATGGACCTCTATATTTACATGTATATTTTTCTCTTTTTTTCAACAGAGGAAGGGAGTTTTTTAGTGGGTAAAAATCCCACACGCTGATTTCATTGAAATCCAGCAACACTTGCTGAGTGCATGTACTGCTCTCAAAAATATATATGGTACTTATGAATATATCAGTGTCTTTTGAAGATTTTCCCCATCCCGCTTTAAATAAAAAAAAAAACCACTATGATAATAAAAACAATGCTCGAAGATAACCCGAACAAAGTTAAAAATCTTTTACATATCTTACAGACACTAACTTAATAAATAATTTATAACCGACTTTAAGAGGCAAATGATCCCGGTAATCGAATCTATAAATAAAATAATTATATATATATATATATATATATATATATATTCTTTAAATCTTATTCAGAGTTGTCTGCCTGTTTCTCCGATGTATTCTTTTCCACATTGATCGCAATTTAATTTATATATTACTGATTTTTTGAGTCTCTACTCCCACTTTGTTGTTACTAATTGATTTCAATAATCCGTTATTATTCTTTATTGCTGAAATTAATGCTATACTTGTTAAATATTTTTAATACTTTATTATAGATACGACTTTCTACATTAAATAATTCTTTTTATATTTTTCTGTATTTTTATTGTTAAGACTTTTTTCACAAAATTATGAGACAAATGAAATTGCTAACTAAATAGACAATAACGAAACTTGAATAAGACGAGGTACAGTACACATCACGCATGAATGATCAATACGCGATTTATAATATTACCGTCGTATATTCAATTTATTAATTGTACCGTGATTTATTTAATAAACAAACCGACGTCCTATACGTGAATGTTATTATTTAATTTAATTAAAATACTGATTACGCCGCTGAACAAACTAAAGTCAATGAAATATTTGATTCGTGTACTACGTGCGATATATTTTCGTGACGTAGAAACGACAATTCATTAATAGCGTATTCTAAATCCGTTAGTATTTATGCAGCTCGATTTAATTATTTATTTATTTATTTATTTATTTATTTATTTATTTATTTATATATATATATATATATATATATATATATATATATATATATGCCATAAATAAAGCCAAAATAATATCATACTCAAGAAGGAAAATAAAGGATATAAAAGATACGAATATATTTATAGACAATCGAACATTGTCGCGAGTACAGGAATTTTGCTATTTAGGAAGTATAATTGCAACGCATGGCAGAAGCGAGAAAAGAATAGCGCAGAATAAAAATGCGTTTAATAAAAAGAAGACCTTACTTACTTCCAAAAATATTTCATTGCACACGAGAAAACTATTTATCAAAAGTTACGTTTGGAGTGTGGCATTGTATAAGCTTGTGGACTATCTTGAAAAAAGAGGAGTAAAAATTTAAATTATGGTACTAGAGAAAAATGCTGAAAATATATTGGACGGAGAAAATCAAAGCCGTACTTCAAAGAGTGAAAGGAAAGACGAGATTAATGTCAGTGATAAAAAATCGAAGAACTTATTCGAGACACTCTTCCTGGATAATAAACTTAACTGAAGATAAGCTAAACGAAAAACAGCCCCAAGAGCAAAATTTATGGAAAGCATATTAAAAAAAAAAAATATGCTTATAAAATTGGCCAACGACAGAAAGTTACTCATGTTTGCCCACCAACAACCTAATGGTTGAGGAGATAAAGAAGATATATACATATATAAAGATATATATATATGCGCATCTATCTGTATATAATATGTACACACATATATTCATATGCGCATGTGGGTACATACCGACAAGCACATTCCCGCATACGCTTGTAATAAAATTTTATTAACATTTTCGTTTCATTGATTTTTTTTTAATTATCGATGGATAAATCGAATTTTTTCGTAAGCTTCATATTCGTATTTATTAATGCGCGACACGAAATAACGATTCGTACCTGTTGTTAACAACAAAATTATTCTATACGAAATGAATAAAAAATCGATCATATTTTTCTTAAATTTAAACTGCGTAGAATGTAGTGATTATTAAAAAAATAAACAACAAAAAAGTGATTAAAATCACGTAATTATTCTTAGACGACAAGTTTTATTTTTCTGGCTATTTAGTGTAATTGTTTATGTATAAATTTTGTGTTTTCAATTTGTCGATTGTGACGTTAACTACAACCGCTATCAAATTATTTTATAAATTAATGGTTTTTCACTTTAATTTTTTATTGTACATCCGAAATAAGCAATTTATTTTTATTTTTCCATTTAATCTTTTTTATAAATTGTATATATAGTTTTTAATATTTAATTTTTTATATCCGCTTCGTAATGGCTGAATAGCAGAAAAACTCGAGGTCTCTATTTCTATATAAAAATTTAGCGATTTTAAACTACTTTTCTATTGTTTAGTTCGAATTTAGAAGTAATAATAAAAAATATTTCATTCCAGTAAGAAATTTTCGGTGACGAAATATATACATGTATATATAAATGTGTGTATGTATGTGCAAAAAGGAATATACGTTCGTCTAGATCATTTTATAATTTTTTTAAAAATAACTGAAAATACGATCACAATACGAATTAACTCGGTTTTAATTTTTTGAATAAATGAAAATATTTTCACAAAAAACTTAAACATGTCGTAACGTTCGGTGAATAAATTACAATTATAAAATAAACCACAAGGGTTGAATACACATATGTGTGCGTATATATATATATATATATATATATATATATATATATATATATATATATATATATATTGGCTGATACCGACACCATCTGTTTCGCTGATGACATTGTGATCATAGCACAAGCTAAAGATGAAATGGAAAATATGGCGAAAGAACTGGAGAGTGCAGTTAACAATATTGGTTTACAAATAAACCCTCATAAACCAAAATCTATGAAATTTACCAAAAATCGGGACAATGATCACACGCGCGGTGAAATACAAATACAAGTAGGAAGTATAGAAGAAACAGACCAATTTACAGATTCGGGTAAAGTTTTTACGACCGGAAAACAGGGAAACAAATTGGAAATTAAAAAAAGAACCGCAAATGGCTGGATTGCATACCATAAGATACAACGTATACTCAACACTAAAATTAGTCCAGAAAACAAAGCCAAAGTATTCAACCAATACGTGATTCCAGTACTAGGTACGCTGCAGAAACTTGGCCCTTAATGAAAGAAGTCATATTAAGAAAAACAGAAAGACGGTTGGAAGGATCTTTGCTTCGCATAAAATTACGAGACAGAATTAAATCTTCGAATATGTAGTGATAAGGATAGCACCGAACAAATGGGCCTAGGCTGGTAACGTCGGTAGGCAAGAGGATGGAAGATGGACAAATGAACTGATCCAATGGAGACCATACACTGGAAAGCGCGCACAAGGGAGACCATTTAGAATGTGGAAGGATGATATTGTGGCAGTCGGAGGGAAACAATGGCTTCGTGAAACGCGGGATTAGAGAAGATTAGGGGGGAGGCCTACATCGTATCAATGATATAACACAGGCTTTAAGATAAGATAAGATATATATATAAAATTAGTAAATTTAAATTTTTATATTATTATTACTTACTATCCTGTATTAGTGAATTTGAAAATTAAAATTATTTCGATCAAAAGATCGCCCTATGTATTTTTGGGAAAAAATTTACTTTCTATAATGTTGAACTGGAACTCTAAATTATTATTCCTTATAAAAGTTCGAAATTTGTTTTCGTTAAAAAATAATAATACTAATAATAACGCCGTAGTTATTAAAATCAGTGGAGCCAAAGTAACTAAACAACAAAACCTTGAAATAAACATAAACTAATATATTATATATATATATATACACTTTTGATCAATGATTCAAAAGTTCTCTATCGACTGACCAGTCCGAGAAAAAAATTTAAATAGAGAAAAAAAATTAAGGCCACAACACAATATACGACTCACACCGGTTCATATTTTTTTCCTTTTTATCGTTATTTCCAGCAGTTTATGGGTTTATAGGAGTAACCCTCAGAAAGCTATAAATATCTTCATCATTTCAGAGCAACTCCGAGTATCCTAACCGTTAGGTCAATAGGAAAAAAATCAAGAGGATGACGAATAAAACAGTTAAAACTAGACACACATACCATAGAGGGGCGAACTCGATCCGTTGCAGTTAAGGATAGGGTTTCGGAAACATAAAATATGTCGTTTGTTGTCGCCATCGTTATAAACCATACCAGACGATAACATAAGTCCAACATAAACAACACACAAAAACCATTCATTCATACATACATACATACAAACAACATATATATATAAAATTTACACATTCGATATATATATATATATATATATAATCAAATCTAAAACTTATAACAAGAAAATATAAATAAAAAAGAAATAGTTGGACTAATAAAACTGGCCAACTTCAGGAACGATGACTGGGTGTTCGCTTTCATAACTTTTTATACTTATATATAATATATACACACACCTACCATATATAGATATATATATCAGGGCAATACAAAATATAACAGACGAAATTTGAGTTGACGGAGCATGAAAATACCTATAGGAAAATACGTGTGTAATACATATATGGATAGATATAGGTATAATATTTTAGTTAAATCTTAATAATATTTTTAAATATGCGAATTAACTATATTTTAAACGTAATAATATGCTGGTATAAGAGCCGCGTCAAAATTTATAATTTCATACCTAGTTACAACTTCCATTTTCGAACTAGACTTCCACTTTTGAGTGTAGTTTGTTTCCAAAACGAAGGTTTGCAAAATATGTTTGAAACATCGCCAGTGGCAGATTTTTACGTGGTTTTCGACAAAAAATTAGACAAATATATGATAGGAACTGCGGAAATTTTAAAAGTCAGATTTCTAAGTAGAGAATTTAGACTAGAAAACTGAACAATGGGGAATAAGAAAGGGCAGCTAAAAACAGATGCTTTAAAAATAGCGGGAAATTTGGAGAAAATACTGTCAGGACTTATTATTTTATAAAAAAAGCAATCGGGACCTAGAACCGGAAATTCTAAGGACAGAAGTAGGCGAAGTTACAAAGCTATTGAGAAATAATAAGGCAACCGGTGTAAATTGAATTTCATCCGAGTATCTATTCAGAGAATTGGGAATTAATATTATGGTTAAAAAAAAAAACAAAACGAAAATGCCGAGACGAATGGCGTAAATCTATCTACAACCACTTTTCAAGAAAGGGAAAAAATTTCAGAGCAAAAATTGCAAAACAATTCCCCTTATTCCCCATGCGAGAAAAATAATGGATGATCAAGTTGCAATCGAACAAGCAGGCTTCTAGAAAGTACGTGGCACAAAGGATCAAATTATGAATTTAAGACTAATGGTAGAAAAAGAATCGTGAATATGAGATACCGCTTGTTCTGTACTTTGTTAACTCTATTAAAGCATTCGATAATGTTTTATAGAGCAAGCTGTGTGTGTCCTACAAACGGGGCTAGCCAAACACATTGTTAACAGGATAGGGAATATATATAAAGATTGATAACGTCGTGAAAATAGACCAAAATATATAAACGAAGGAATTTCATTCGGAGAAAAGAATTCGACAAGGGTGTATTTTATCGTCAATTTTGTTTAATTCGCACTCAGAACAGATTCTACTGCACCAGTGGATGGGACGTATGTCAATGGGCGGATACAAAATTTCTAATCCGCGGTATGCAGATAACACAAACGCTAGTCGCTGCCAATAATGAAAGCACTACTTCAGAAATTGATGACGGTTAGCGTCGCATATTAAGTCGTTCGAAAACCAAAGTAGTGGTAATAGAAGAGGAAATACAATACCGACAAAATAAAAAGACACGGTATTACGAAACAGCGGATAAATTTACATATCTGGGGTTTTCGACAGAATGGCATTACAGATGCAGAAGTAAAACGGCGGATACAAATTGCCAGAGGTGCTATTGTTCAAACAAGATTTGGAAAGACGGATCTATAACGCAGAAATGAAACTTGTTAGCACGTTAAGTGTTTTTTTCAGTTCTATTACACGCAGCAGAGACGTGGACAATGAAAAAGACAATTACGACCCTTATAGATAATTTTCAAATGTGGTATTGACGAAGGGTTATTAAAGTGTATAAAGTAACTAATGCTCTTGTAATAGGAAAAATTGATACCGACTATATTGATCAGAAATCCTCTAACCTTCAAAATTGTAGGAACAAAACAGATCCAATCCACCGGTTCAGACATGTAAATGACAATCATTTACGAATTAGCTTCAGATATAAAAATATACACACGACTGATCACCGCGTAATCGGACTTATCTATTTGCTCTTAAGGACACTCGAAACGTATTTCTCGTATACAATTTTAAAATTCTACTATATATTCCAATATGATCATAATACACCGGTCTGAATATTCGTGGTAAATACTCGTTTATATACTGATGATTAATCACGAAAAACATTTTTTACGTAATCCGTTAGACTTAACGGGTCGCGGTGTAAAGATAATTGTGCTTTTCTAATAATCTGATATATATATATATATATATATATATATATATATATATATATATATATATATGATAGCTCTTTATATTCTCTCTTATACAGTTCACTCAAAATGTCATTTGTACGCACTAATAAGCTAATAAACAAATCAGATACAACCGTAATTAAACCGATCATATACTCAACAAACAAAAAAAACCCCGATTAATCTAAAGATCATTTTAAAAGTCTTCCCAAAACTTTCTGTTTATATTCACCGTCGGCCAATCTAACGGAACAAAATATTAAACGCTGGTAGTTTTGGAAAAATAATAACCCTTGTACGAAATAACAAATAATAATCACGTATTAAGAATAATAATAATAATTAGCCAAATCGGACGAATAAAGCAAACAACCGAACATTGAAAATGGAAGAATGGATGAAACTGAATGGAAGGTAACACACGTTTAGCCAACATTCGATTATTATTCCGACATACAACGCACACACAATACGTACATAACTGCAAAATCCTCAGTTACAACGCTCCCATTTGACCAGTCTGTAATCATCCAAATCAATTTGTCAATCATTTCTTTCCCTAATCACAAACCGTAACCGGTTTGCGTACTCTTATTACTATTATTATCATTACCGATTTTATTTCGCCAAAAATACACAAATTCCTCCTGTGTTCTTGCCACGTTCTTAAACATAGTCGACTTCTTCAGTCAGGTGTAAACAATTATAGATTGGAGCCGTGAAAATATAGCTCGCGCATAAAATATAACGATAATAATAAACCGAAATACAGCGCCTAAAATAATTCTAAAGTCGGTGATACAATTTTTAATTTATTTTGCAAATTATTTCCTTCGTTTAAATTGTCACAAAGTGTAAATATCGTAAGGTTAGCCAAAAAATTATACAGCGAATTTTATTTTACCTAATGAAACCTTCTACGACATCCTAATAATTATAACGTTATAATCGAATTCTACATTGTCTCCCATACATCGTAATTATCGTATGGAAGATATGTTTATGTACCCAATTGTCTGGATTTTTTTCTCTTATTTATTACTTCAAGCTGACCAACAAAATCATTTAACAGTATTTGGGAGGAGAGTATAACAGGAGGGGTATAGTACTTACACCCTACAATCACTTCGGATTATGTCTAGGGGGGGGGGGCTTCTACGTCTTAAGCGTCTGATATCGCCGGCTGTATCCAACAGTCCTAATGCATATTTGGATGATTTTCCAGCCTCACAGCATGGCGCTCTATACATATTGCTTAATGACCTCGCACACATAAGGAATGTTCAAATCACGGTTAATGATCTGGTTTGCTACATACCAAGGCGCATTTGTTATCAGACGAATGATTTTATTCTGAGCAGTCTGTATAGTTCTTGTTTGTCGGTTTTGCGCAATCCCACAGCAGCAACCCGTATGTTCAGAAATGCCTTAAAATCGTTATAAATAAGACGTTTGTTGTCTATAGACAGCACACTGTTTCTACGCATTAACCAAAATAGTTTTTTGATACGTACATCTAGCTCTTCATTTGGATATGATTTCGATATGTTAGTCGGCTATTCGAGAGTAATCCCAGATATTTCACGCTTGCTCTGATTGGTATTTCATTGATTCTAACTGGAGGAGATTTAGCTGTTCGGTTAGTAAACTGTACATTTACCGATTTATTCTCGATTATTTTTATATTCCATCGTTAAACCAGTTTTGAGCTCTAATGAGTGCTGTTTGAATACTCGCTGTATTTAGAAAGAAGTGCCGCGTCACCGGCAAATGTGGTTACCTGTTGCAAAAACTCGAACTGGTGATTAGGTATAATATTATTCGAACTGATATATGATTGTAACCTACTCAAAATTAACTTCTTCATAAATTGGCAAAACAGAGAAATCGGGCGATACTAGGTGACAGAGTGCGGATCTTTACCTGGTTCCAGAACCATCATAATTCCGGCAAACTTCCACTGTTTCGGAAAGTCTGGATGATTTCCTTTATATTTATATAATCTCAGGACAATACATTTCTTTTCAAAACATGTATGCTCGAAATTCTGTATACCAACGTATCTAAATGAAGTCACATTTTCATACGAATTCATTTTTTATTTACAGCAATAGCTTCAATTAACGGTATAACAAAATTGAGACTGAATATAAAATCCAACATTATTTCGTCTTACACTAAGTGATCGATCACACAGGAGAGACGTTTTATCGAAGATTGTTCGAACGTAATTACACCACGCTTTAATTTTGGTATCCGGATCTGTAGATTAAAGATATTTTAACCTAACTTGTGACCCTTTCAATATTTTTCACCGTTCCTGTTATTTACTGATTACAATCCACTTTTACATTTACGTGTATTCATCTGGACAATTTCATTAAAATTTGTATCGCCGGCTTGGTACATCTCGATGATTATCCGTTATAAGAACATTATTGAATATTTTACCATTTAATTCCGTACAGTTGATCTATATTCTGATCAACAACAACGCAAAATCGTACACAATTTTGTCGTAATACAACAACCAAATAGATTATTTCAGTTTCATTTCTGATTGATAAAGTTCGATTTTTCGATAACAGTATAAATGTAAAATTTATTTATCGCATCTGTATAATGTCAGTTCTACTATAAAAAATATAAACAGAATCTAGGAGACCGATGCAGAGAGAATATGGATTACTAATAAGTAGGACCAAAACGAAAGTCGCGATATTAGATAAAAATGCTAACGGCAAACGGAAGAAAATATGCGGATTGGACGTCGCGATATCTTGGCTCAATACTGACAAATAACGGTAGCTGCTTACCGGATATCGCTATTTATGCGTGCGAAACTTGGTCCATCATTGTAGATAATAGAATAGACGAGTTCGAAAGCTGGGCCGACAGGAGGTTACTAAGATTATCCTGGATGGAACGGAAAACAAACGAATATGTCTTCCAAAAACTAAATATACATACGCGTCGTGTAGAATAAAGAATCCTGAAGTTTTTCGAACACATAGGGAGATATACGGTCTCTCTGCAGAATCTGATAATTACCGAGAAAGTATGCGGGAACAGGGAAAGAGCAAGACAGCGGATTGGGTTGTGACCAGCTAAAATCACTAACAGGATTAAGCCCACATAAAACATTGCTGGTTGCTCGAGACAGATAGCATTGGAAAATTGCATATGCAGCGGTCTCATAATATCATACTACACCCTTTCGAGGCTTCAAAGGAAGGAGATAAAATTCATTTCAGCATAAATAATTTATTATTAAAGTCGTTATTATCAATTTACACGTCTAGTAAGATTTTTCTATAAACTTAATAAAACTCCTTTTTAATGGTTACTGTAAGCGTATGAAGTTATTTTTGACCGCTGATGTTTCTTCACATAGGTAGAGTCTTCACTTACGTTCAGTTGTCGGTATATGTAGGAAATTCGGCATCGCGAATGTGACATCGTGATACGATTTAAAATGTAAAACCGACGCCCATTTTAAATTTGATAATAATTCCAACACTATTCTCCGACCGAGGTGCTCTTTTTTTGTATCTCCTAATAGCAAAAAACGCTAATTTTGCTGATAAATTCCTATCATCCGTTTCATATTTACAGTATGTATTTGTTACTTTTTCAGTTATGCCATAGGTGAATATTACGAATTAGACGCTTTATACTGGTGACTTAGGCATTACTAGTGCTGTATGGCGGAATTCAGCACATGCAAAAAGAATTGATGTAGCACTACACGAAACCGATCGTATAGTTACAGGATTCGATAAACTAGAAATATTATACGATATAGCACCAGCAAACATAAGACGGGAAGTGATGGCTGGAAAGGAAAAAACAAAACAAGAACAAGACATAAGACATCCATTGAATGCAAAAGATGCAGCAATAAGTCGACTCAAGTCAAGAAAGAGTTTTCTTAAAACAGCACACGCTCTGATACAGAAATCACTAGGATGGACTTATGGAAAGGAAGGCTGAAAGAAAACCGATTAAAATTAATAACCGAACGAACATCTACCTCCCGGTAATAAATTGCCGCGGTCAACATGGAAACTCTAAATAGAATAAGGACAGGTAGAACAGCAAAGAAGATGAAACGATGGAAAATTACAGATAATGACAGATGTGATTGAGGTATGTGATTCGCAGCACTTATTAGCTTATTGCTGCCAGTGCGATGCGGGATAGAAGATATGACAAGAATAGACGGAATCTCGGATGAGGAAGACCAGATAGTGAAATAAAAAAAAGGAATATAAATGACCGACACGATAAGCAGAAGAAGGCATTAAAACAACGTATACGATACGAATTTATATAAAAAAATTACATTTATGTAATTTAGGATTCAAAAAATAAAAGCTAGAAAACAAAACGAATTAATTACAGCGAATATAGAATATAGATAATTTTATAACGTTATATTTTTTTTTCCTGCTACGGTCTACACCTAGTCTAGGCCATCAGTAGATGTTATCAACGAAAATTCATGTTCATCACTTATAGCCCCATCTATTGATGGTGCAGCTAATTAGTGGTAACGTTATATAATTCTAACAGAAAGTCGGACACATAAACAGGCAGAGAGGCACTAACACAACACATCGTATTATATATATGTTCAGGATAAGAAAAGCAGTTTCGTCATAGTCATGTATATACACACATGTATGCGTATGTATTTTGTATTTTAGATGTTATATATATATATATATAAAGTTATCGGTACAGGAAGTCTACAAATAACGCCAAAATTTCGGACGTAAAAATAGATCAGTTCGTATTTTCGCAAGAAACGAATAACAACTTCTTGTATAAAATACGAGTTAACGAAATTAGTTCCTAAACACACATACGCATATGTAAAAATTTTCTGAAATATAACTCTATGTGTACTTAGTTAAAAAAAAGCCACTGTGGAAATTTCTAAACTCATTATCTCTGTTCGGCTGTCAATAGGTAATTTTTTTTCACCGATTATTTACGAGAAAATTTTCGACTGATATTTTAAGGGCGATCAATAAATATTCGCATACGAGGAAGCTTTTAATTATTTTTTCATTTTCCGACTGATTAATAGGAACAGCGTACGGCCAATTGAAATGTTAAATACGGAATTGTAGAAACCGAACAACAACCCGTATATTCATAATAATAATAAGTCGTACAATTGCTTCGCAGAAATGGACGTAGAGTAAAAACAAATCCATGGAAACAATTATCGTTAACCGGATTTTTACTCTGGTTGCCATAAATCATTTTTCCCGGAAATGATCCTGTAAATAATAACCGTCATACAGGCCCTGTCTTCAAACTACGCGTCGAATATCCTATAAAGGATCTCTATTTTAAAGGGGAAAAGTGTCATTTTAGCTCTGAAAACACCAAGGGGGTATAATCTAATGTAAAAATCTATAAACTGGTTATTGAAGACTTAGTAGAATAAAAACATTTTTTAATATAATTCAACACGAAACAGGAGAAATCTATCACGGCTGTCGATTTATAACCGATTTAAACATAAAATGACATTTTATAGGCGGTGATAAATTATTCGGAGAAAAAATTTTATAAGAGATTTTGAAGCTATCGAACAATTCATCGTAAAAAAAAAAAAAAACATTTAAATTCATACATATATATATATATATATATATATATAACGACGAAAAATCATTATTTCAAAAACACTGATTAAAACTACAAAAAACCGATATTAACCGAAATTATAAAATTTTACATACGGAAAAACGTTATATAAAAAAAAATACATAAAACCGCTAAAAAATATGAAAATAATAAAAGAGATAAACATTATTTATTAAATTCGATGATAAATTTTGAAGAAAAATTAGCTTCGAGAAATGTATATTGTAAATTTCGTTATTTTCATAACGGGAAATTGTTTTTATTTTACATTTTACCGACTATTGTGTTATTGTGTATAAATGTTATATCGGGCATTATTTGTTTTTTATAAAAGTTTATGTCGCTGATTTTTAATTGCGTTATTTACCACGTTCATTATCAAATTATTTCATAAATAATGTTTTTAAATTAGCCGAAAAGTTTTGTGTTCTTTCATTAAAAAAAAGTTTAATGATTCAGCTTCTTTTTGGCTGTTTATATTATAAGGGGTTTTTAGGACCTTTTTTTTTAACCTTAATTTAGAAAAGTTTAAAGCAAATAAAAAATATATAATCTTTAAACAGCGATTTTCGTAATAAATTCGGAATTTTTCATTTATAGAAAAATCTTATTTTTCACACTTACTACTCGTAACTACTAATATAAGCAAAATGTTCTCTCGAAGGTGTCACGAACACTACTAGGGTGATTGAGCTGAAATTCGTTATAAAGGCAGATCGAAATTAGCGATGACAGTTGAGCGTGAAACTTTTACATCGCTGTTTAGCGTGTGGATTTAAAATTGAAAAATTGTGGAACAACGCCAGAATTGATTCCGGAAGTCTTATGAGAAAAATTTTAGTTCGGCTGAATATTATTTTAAGTACTTCGGAAAATCTGGTTTACCAGAATTTAGTTCTTAAATTAATCAAAACCAGTTATTTTCGTTTTTAATATATTTTAAATTTTATAAAGACCAACGAAATACTTTTAGATTAATAACCGTTATTTTAAAATTAAATGCCGAAATCCATTTAAATACCGATCGACTGAAAAATTATCGTCTTCGCCAACCAGAGCTGGTAAAATCATACAACGTTGCATCAATGAAATAGTCGAATGGGCATCTGCACGTGGATTCAATTTTTCAGCAGAAAAAACAACCCGCGTTGACTTCCACCGCGACACCAAGTGTAGTCAACGACCTAAAATCTTCCTGAATAGTTTAGAATTATGTTTCCAGGATACAGTGCGCTAACTCGGAGTAACTTTTGACAGCAAACTGGTATGGAGCGCGCACATTAAAAACCTCAAGAAATCAGCTATAAAAGGTCTAAACATATTGAAGAAAATTAATAATAGACGTAACGGAGGCGATCGAAAAATGTTATTATATAAAGCATTAATTCGTTCTAGATTAGAGTACGGTTGCCTAGCATTCGCCTCTGCGGCCCAGGGGTTACTGAGGTCTATACCATTCAACATTCAGCCGTCCGAATAGCCACTGGAGCTTTTCATACTAGCCCTACAGCTAGTCTTAATAGTGAATCGGGATTACTTCCTTTATGTTACCGAAGGCAAATCCTGACAGGTAACTTCCTCACCTCCACACTTATCTCTCCAAACCTACCGTTCAATGATCTTTTGTACAATATTCCAAGCTACAATGAAATATCCACAAACATCCCTAAATATGCAATTAGCATCAAAATTAAATTCTAATCATTATTTCCTCAATTTAACAAATTCATTCTTAATCCCCCTCTTCTTCCAATATATACTGACCCACCACCCTGGCTTTTGCAACCACTCTATATAAACTTGAAACTTACCCACCTTTCCAAGCTTTTATGCCCACCCCATATACTTCAAAACTATATTGCTCTTGAAATCGCCAAATATAAGGACGCTGTGTGCTGTTTTACTGATGGCTCTAAATCGGGTAGGCTTGTGGGGGGTCTGCCTTCTCGGTACCCCCTGTTATTCATCGCTTTCGACTTCCTAAGTCCTGCTCCATTTTTTCAGCTGAATCCTTTGCTATATTCAAGTGTCTAGAGTTCCTGTCCATGACGCAGTCTTCTTCTAAATTCCTTATTCTTTCTGATTCACTCAATGTTTTAAAGTCTCTCCACAACCTATATACGGATAATGCACTTCTACAACGCATTCTGCTTGTCCATAACTTCCTTACTAGATCTCAAGTTTCCATAGTTTTCATTTGGATTCCCAGCCACATCGGTATTCCTGGAAATGAAGCTATTGACCGAGCTGCCAGAGAGTCGTCTTTGCTTCCACACATTTCCGATCGCCTCTCCCTCTATAGTGACGTTAAAGTTTTCCTGAAATCTCTCGTAACTAAATCTTGGTGTCGTGCATGGAAGTCTAATGAACAAAACCACCTCCTTTTAATCGAACCTAATCCACTATCCCAACTGCCATTTCCTTTCCAAACAAGAAAGAAAAAGGTTATCCTTACAAGACTCCGTATATCCCACTCAAACCTTACCCATTCCTATCTTCTTCATGGCACAGACCCGCCACTCTGTCCCTTTTGCCAAATGTCTGCTCATACCCACATACTAACATCCAGTCATGCTCTCACAACATTAAGAATCCAGCACAGCCTTCCTCCTTCTTTACCTCAACTTTTATCTGAATCTACTGACCATATTCATAATGTGTTCCTGTTCCTGGATTCACTGAGCCTCTTAAATCAGATCTAGGACAACAGTAAACCTGTGGGCGCATATGGCCCGTTAGTGCAGCCGGCGCCCGTATAAAAATAATAATAATAATAATGAAAAATTAAAAAACGCGAGCAACAAATTAAAAAAAAATAAATAGAAAAATTAAAATATATTAACTCGGATTTACGTCAAAATATTCGACAATTAGAAATCACGGTGGGAACAAATTATTTATTTTCAAATATCCCAAATTCGATCGATTGTCAAATTAACGATTATAAATAGAAAATAAACAAAAAATATCTAGATAAAAAAAATAAAAACATCAATAATTCATTAAATTCGATGATAAATATTGAGGAATTAGTTTTAAATAAGTATATTATAAATTTAAACGATGAAAGTTTAATCTTTCTGACTGTTTAGTGTTTTATGTATAAATTTTATATCGCGCATTTCTCGACATATTCACAATCAGATAATAATCTGTATATCTAAAAATTAAGTATTTTTACGTTTTTTTTATTCTTTTATATTTTTTATAATAAATTGCGTATATATTTTTATATTTTATTTTATTCGCCAGCTAAATAACTGCTTCAACTTTTTTTTATATAAAAGTTTAACGATTTTAAGTCTATTTTTTTTTATTTATTATAAAACATCTTAATTGCATTATTTAAACACGCACAGATAAATACTTAATAACTTATATCAGTTTCGAAATTTTACTACGGTACGTGAAATTAAATTACGTAAATATTTCATTCGAAAGTATGTCAAAAATCAAAATTTCGGATTTAATTTCCTCCGTGTAAAACATCATATATATATATATATATATATATATATATATATATATATATATATTTGTTTTAATATATATAAACAAACATTTTACATCGACAATATAGAGACATATTCAAAATCGTCATCTAATTCAAGATACTACGAAAATCGCGGATAAGCGAATTAAAATAATAGTTTCTTAGACGAATCTAGATAATCTTTAACGTATTATAAATTATTTCTAAAATTTATACTTATTACGAAAATGACAATTGTTCACCATTAAAAGTTTACACGTACCAACAACTCCTGCTGAAGGGAGTTAAATTATACATAAGTCGATCTAATAATTCATCAATTGTTTATAATTTATATCGAAGTAATTATTGTAGAAAAAGAAAATTAATTATCAAAGTCCTCTCGTACTACTTGGTCGATGAACCAATAATACTTGAAAATTCATCAACGACGTAGAATCGGGTCTCGTTCCTTAAAATAAATAACCGGATTTTCAAAATAACTTATTCGAATTTTCATTTCGAACTGATTTCGGATGCGGTATTAAAAAAAAAAAACATTATACCGTGTCGTCTGTTACATCTATTAGGGCAACTACGTAAGATATTATGCCGCGATGAAGTTGCCACAGTAGCGAACGGCGTCATTTTTATAATTTTCATCGCTCCAGTAAATCATCATCACGTCCTTTCACTGTTTCTATCAAACTGCACACAATCTTTAAACGGGAAAGCTGGTGAAACCTTATACACGGTGTTAAGATAAAATCCCCCCGATCAGTTCGTAGAATACTTGTACACTCCCGATTTTCGTTTTTTTTTTTTTTTATATAAAATATCAAAAATTACTATTTTTAACGAGTTACGAAGTTAAAAATCCGCGGAAACCATTTTTGAAAGTCTCGTTTTTTCTTTTAATTCTACTTCTAACTAGCCGAAATAAACCTGATCGATTCTAACCTAACTGAATTTAACCTAACCTGGGTATGTTTATAAACATACTTATAAGTAAAATTTAAAAAGTCGTAATTTACAATTAAAAATTTTTTCCGCGTTTTTTTTTTATTTTTTATTCCGCTTAGGGAAGCAAAACACATCAATTTATCCAAGCCCCAATCGATTCTGAGTTGTACAAGTATGCTACGAATGAGCCCCGGTGGGGTGGGCTACCTGGCATAATTAACTTTGGAAAATCATTAATGATATTCGTTATCTAGGTTAGGTAAAAGATCAGTAAAATAAAATAGAAATAAAACTAACCCGAATAAGATGCTTCTTACAGTATACAAAAAACCAATCGGTCAAACCGGTTCAACAGAATCGATTGTACAACTCTAAAACCATTCAACAACAGCCAAGACACGAAATTGTATATATTTCTTTTAAAAATAAAATATTCGTAAATTTAAAACCGCGCCAAGTATATTAAAATTAGTAATTAACGTTAATTAAATTCCGAGTTGTACGACTATACTCAGAATGAGCCAATAACATTTGATCGGTTAATACGGATCGAGCTGAATTTTCAACGTACATATTTAGATTCGAGAGAGACGATGAAAAAAAAATTGAAATTTTAGTGGAAAATAATCAGAATTCGTAATTTCCATACAGACCGTATTCGATTACTTAATAAATTACATATTTACATATAGAATTTCGTTCTTAGAGCCGTTTCTAAAGAATTGCTCGTTTAATAACATAATGCGATACAGTTTAAATTATTACAACATATATATATATATTTATTTGTTTATTTCAAATTAAGAAAAACTCACGTCCGATTCTGACAGATCTATAAGATCGCATTTATCTTCGTTTACTCGGTCGCACGTTGATCTTTTTTCATCTTCGCCGTCTTCTTCTTTGAATACTTTAATCTCGTCCGAACTACACAAATCATCACCGCCGCCACCGCTACTTCCAGCCCCGTTATCTCTATCATTGCTCACGTGAGGCATATCCACCGCGTATGGTAGACTAATATTTTTAAATACGCACCGGGAAATTATTTTATTCGCGAACGAACATAAGTATTAGACAATTTTATCTATTTATTTATATATATATATATATATACATTTATCTACGTCGATCGATAAAAAATCTATATAATATCGATAAATTTAAAAAAACGCGTTGTTTTAAAACTTTATCGAAATATTTTTAAAAATATATATAAATAACGAAAACAAATGTATAAAAAGTAGATAGACAGGAAGAAACATTCATTTACACTGCGAGCGCGGGAAAAACTAAATTAAAAAACAAAGCCGGGTAACTATATAAAGTCAAAAAAAAATAATATAACATAATTTAAAAAAAAAAAAACAACCGAAACAATTATTATTCTCGTTTTTAAAATCATTATTCGCCCGTAATTTAGAAAAGGAAAAATTTCAAATATAGTCTTTAAAATATACCGAAATAAAAAAAAAAAACAAACAAAAAATTATCCGGCGGCGCAGGTTAAAACCCGCGTTTAACGCACGCGCACTCTCGATAAAGCAACGCGCGCGCGCGCAAAACTACGTCGTTAGCGCGGGAAAGAGAAACCGAGATCAACGACAACCACAACGACGATCACCTGACCAGTCCGAGAGCCGAATGTAAGTAAAAACACCGCCGAAAACGCATATCGTCAACAGCATCCCCCGCCCAACAACCCGTTTCATATACAAAATTGAACTTACGCACACACCGACACAAGCAAAATGCCGGTACACCGTGTCGTCACGCACACAAACGTAAAACAACCAGTGTGTCCGTATGAACAATACTATTAGAAATATGCGTTTCTACCCGTGCGTTAAAACATCCGCAACGTACACACTATCGCCGGTATAGAATTTTATCTAATAGCGTGTAACGTAAAACATCTCGTATAAGCTTCTACGTAGTGGTGATATATTACACGCGATATATCTACTACATACGCGTCGATCGCGCTAAGGTGTGTACGTTCCTTAACATGTGACACAGTGGCAGTAGTTTGAGACATATATATATATATACAATAAAGAGCATGCTACAACATGTGCGAAGTGCTCTTATCACGTATGCGTGCCTTTACCAGATCTATATATATATATATATATATAAAAACGCGCACACGTTATTGCGTATAGTAGTAGTAGTTGTTGTAGTAGAGGTAATGTAATCGGGCAGGTCGTTTAATACGTCTGATCACGCAGTCTTAACGAGGATGTAAATAGACTGAGAAAGATCGTACTACCACGTCGACTAATTTCGTTATTATAGTAGTAAGATCGGTATGCAACGGCTACTAGCCGCGACGATAACGTCAGCCCGTAAGAAGTGACGTCCGAATCATTGGTACGATTTCTCGCTCGTTGAAAGATCACAGGCGGTACCACGCGTGATAATGGTGGTCCGTGTAAGTCGAAGTCGACCGACACCGATCGGAACAGTCCGATCTAGGAACAACAAGAACCGGATATAATACATATACACGTAGTAGGATGTTTTCCCGTCATTTTATAAAGCGTACTTTTGTAATTCTCGGAAAAATTTTGATTAGAATGTGGGTTTTTTTTTTTTTAGGCTTTAACCGTCCCGAAGGAATCCCATTGAAGATATTAATTCCATAAAAGGGTCGTTATTAGGGGATTATTCTCCGAAGAATTTAAATTCCCGCTATACAATCCGATCTTGTCGCTATGTAGTTTACTTCCATTTCTTAAATTCATGGTCTTCATCGTGAAAAAGAAGTAAGGTACTATTTCCGTATATCTTTTTTTAGACTTTTCAACGAACTGCATCATCGAACGCAATATTAATTTTTAGATCAACGGCCAATACTTCGGGTCCTGGAAAAGACCGATGCGTGTCGCGTGCGAGTCGTCTATCTATGGAGGAGGAAGAGGATTCGGACACATTAACAGACTCCGTAATGTCCCTTTCCAATGATGACGATGTCAAGAAGATACGGATGATAGTGAAAAATTCTAGCCGTTGATCGGTGGAAAATTTGTACCGACGCTGCAGTCCGATTTAAGTGTCTGAAAATTAATCTGGATGCTACTGATCTCTGTATAACAATACACCAGTGAAGTTTTAAACATCGTTTTATTAATAAACATATTTATCGAGAATCCAATTATTAAAAATCGATCGACGCAAATCGTGACGAAATTCAATTCATATCCATATTATTAATGAAATATCGATCGTCCACGATTGATGTGACTATATTGACCCGGTAATTGTACAATTTTTCGAGTATATAACTTCTGGCTATACATTGTAAATGTACATTTTTCGTTATTGAAATAATAGTCAGGCATTTTTAATCAAAAATTATGTTTTTCAGTTCTGAAAATAATAAAAGATTATACACATTTGGTCAAATAAACGATAATTCCAATGTATTTTAATTATCTATTACATTCCTAATCTTCATTTATTGTTGTATAACTTCCAAGAAACCATTATCAGATTCTATTCAGCATATTTCCTTCCTCCTGGCTATGTTTATCAATGTATGTATTGGTCCTCCTAACATTTATATATATATATATAAAAGTTGAAGTCGTTACCCGGATGAGGCGTTGATGTCGTGACTTCTTAACATCATTACGTCCCTCTCGACGAATAAAGGAAGGAAGTATTAAAAGCGCAGCCATACGTGTGTAAACATTTTAGTATTATATACGTTTAATGAAAAAATAAACATTATCTTGAGTTATAGTCTATTTCGATTAGGCAAAAATCTGAGATTTACTGCCAATTACGGGGGGACGATAAATAAACCATTTGGTGAAATCCCCGGAACTACAAATAAATGTAGGGTGCTTTTATATCGAATGGTATTTGTAACGGTAGTTTTTCCAGCAATGTGACTAGGATTTTTCGTCTATGCTAGTTAATAGTCAGTCGCATAATTAAACATTAGGTATAAATAAAAGAAGGTACTTGTGCCGGCGAAGTAATGTTAATGCGGCAAAGGGAAAAAGGAACCCATTTTCTTACTAGCAAATGGTTTATACCGCTATTACGCGTAAAGAAACACGGTTATTAAAATTATAAATCGGGATGCGTTATCTAATTTTTGCTATCAAAAGTATTCGAAAAATCATTGCTGCCTGAACTAACAAAACAGCTACAGGGAACGATTCCAAACTACCAGTTTGGGTTTCGTCCTGGCCATTCTACAATAGAACAAGTTCATAGAGTGCTAAAATACATCGGTAATTGTTTCGAAAAGCAACAGTATTGTTCTGCAGCCTTTCTGGATGACAGTCAGGCCTTCGATCGTGTACGGCACGAAAGGTTACTTTCAAAAATGAAACGCATTCACATCCCTTTAGCTACTGTCCTCATAACTGTCACATAAATTTTTTCAAATTAAATTCGGTAGGGTTCATTTTTAGAACCAATGCTTTTTCTCATTAAATACAAATGTGGAGATGGCGGCATTTGCCGATGATACAGCATTATTCGCGAAAGATAAGCGTCAGAAAAATTACACCGCGGTTTGAACGACTTGGACATCTGGGCACAACAATGGAGGGTTAAAATTAATTCATCCAAATCAGTACATGTTACATTTACAACTGCGCGGAACACATGCCCAACTATTGATCTTAATGGTACGATTCCACAAGGAAAATAAACCCCGATACCTAGGTATGTGGCTTGATCGCCGCTTGACCTGAAAGGAACGCATCAGGATCAAAGTTAAAGAAATAAAACTTAAACTGCAGAACATGTACTGGCTCCTAACTTTCGAATTATCGCTAAAATTGAAATTATTGCTTTACAGGGCAGTTATTAAGCCGTTATGGACATATGGCATATCACTGTGAGGGACAGCATTAATATCGAATATCAAATTGGGCAGCGATCCTAATCAAATATACTGAGGATAATAGCCGGTAATGAAACGAAAATTCGCATAAAGACCTAAAAGTACCAAATGTGCGCAAAGTAGTTCGGGATTAGATTACTTGCACAGGTTAGAGGGTCTCGCCCTAAGCAGCTGGCGGTAGATTTATTAAATCGTGTCAATCAACCTCGCACTCACACCTCTAGATCTTCCTCCCCGGTTTAAATGATGAGAGGTAGCTCGGAGTGTCATTGTCGAATGACATCTCCCATTCGGTCATAACTCACATCCCAGATACTTGTAGGCTACATTAGCCAGATTGCAATTTTTATATATATATATATATATAAAATAATAATAATTTTGTCAAGGACAAGTACTTTAATCAGGGCCCAAATTTAGATAGAATATTACGATATCATCATCGAAGCTATACGAATATAAGTTCAGGTCAGTTATTATACCGTTTAAATTTGTCCATTGCTTCTTGTTTAATAGGTTGGTGATTGATACCGCTCTCGGATTTTTACCTATCTCAAGACTTCTGATACTTTCCCGACACTTAACTTTATTCCTGTATAGTTTTAATCCGGTCCGTTCTTCTTTTTCTTCGACTTCCTTTCGATATCTCCTTGATGGATAATTTATTGATTATAAGTGAGGACATCTGAAATGGTAATGCGGGAAACAGCCATACTAGAGTACTATATGTACAGACGCGATGTACATATAGTAAACTGTATATTAGGAGCTCCTAGGGTGCTATTACGTATTGATACTTAGATACTGCAAAAGAGGGGGGGAGCCAACTCCATTAAAATTCTCTTGTATATCGCATAATGAAACGAAATATACATACGAAAAATACACAATTTGACAATTAACCGTCGGTAAATGATTAGTTTAAAAAAACAAAATCAGTAAACAAATATATTGATGGTTAATATATTCAATTTCAACAATTCAAAAAATAAACAGAACAGGCGAGCAGAATAAACATTTTTTGGAATATAGTTTCACCGTCACCATTAAATATATTTAAGTAATTATTTTTAATTTTACTTTTAAAATGTAAATGCCGAAAAGCTTTGTGTTTTTCACAAGAAAATAAATGTTAGCGATTTAACTAATTTTTCAATTGATTTTTTATATACTATGTGTAGTGTTTATATATTATGTGTATACATATATATATATATATATGTGTGTGTGTGTATATTGATAAGACTAATAATTTATTTCGATCAAATATAAACACAAGGCAATTATTGTGAAAAAATGATTTTAACGACGATTTACAAGACAAGTTTGCATCGGATATATATATATATGTGTGTGTGCGTATTCGATACAGTATATGTACACTTTTAATACATAGCATAAATGAAAAGATTGAATATCTAAAAAAAAACCAGAACCATCTGGATTGGAAACAGTTAATATTGTAGATTATGTAAATGATTGTAGTTTTTAAAAAAATGATGCTAGATTGTTTAAGATGAAATATAGACTTACTAAATTTTCCAAATTTTGATACATACTTAACGTATTCAATAGTATCAAATCATTATGAAATTAAATATTTCCAACATTGTACGTGGATGCTTTTAAAAGGAAAGGAAAGGCTAGCGTAATTATATATATATATATATATATATGTATATATGTATATATATATATATGTAGACACACCTGAAAGCTTTGTGGATATAGTATGCACGTTCTTATATTTATATATAATGTCGGGGTGGCGTAGTTGCTAGTTTGCTCGACTGTTAACTCGACGGTCGCTGGTTCGAATTCAACAAGCGACATATCAAGTTTTTCATCATTATTTAATTCTTAATTATCACGGATAAGGCAGTGGCATACCACTCCGTATAACATCATATACTGGCGCATATGCGTCGTACATAAATAGTGCCTTGAATGCTAGTTCATTTTGTACGTAAAAATAAACGTACAACGGTTAGCCAGCAACGAACAATACGACGATGATGATGATGATGATATATATATATGTGTGTATGTCTTAAGTAAATTAATTAATAAGGCGTTCCGAGAAATAACGGCGATTCAAAAGACGAACTTATTTGCGTCGGAAATTTTAAAATTGCAAATTTCGTCATGTGTCGAAAAATCGATAGAGTTCGAAAAAAAAAAAAATAAATCGGATGGGCCAGGTGATCGTGTACGCAATTTATGATTTCCGATGAGCGATCTATTAGTTGGAATTTAGTTTTGTTTGATCGTTCTACCGTATGTTCTCGAGAGTTGCTATAGTTGAAAAACCCGGTAATTAATACTAATAAATAAATAATACAATTTACACAACCAGAATGCCAGAAGCAAACACTCGCGCAATAACATAAATTACGCCTTAATAATTTTAATTTATCGATAACGCTCCCATACACAAACAATCGACCGCATTCGCGTCCTCCATAATATATATGCATATATATATATATATATATATGTGTGTATATATACGTAACATATGTTCACATAGATGCCAACGTAAAATAAGTGAAATAAGTGTAAGTACAACTGTGTTCAAGAGTTGGCCGAGTAGATAAGAATGAAAGCGGTAACATCAAAGCGCTATTTAAGCAGTAGGTTGAGTGTTGATTCATTCTTGTACTCTTATCAGCGATATATGAAATACGTACGCTAAAAACAAGAACTGATTTACAACATATATATATATATATATATATATATATATATATATATATATATATATATATATATACTTATATTTATAGTTAACAATTATACACTAAACTAACTAACCCAGTGATGAACGCAATACATACACGACAAGGCGAAAATATAAGTTAAACCTGTGGATAGGAATTTCGGAATCGCGATAGTGAATTATTTTTTAAAACCCTTTAATAAAGGATGAATAAAAAATAAAAACCGCGACACCACTTAGATTTATTAATGATGACAGATATAATTATTTAAAGTTAACTTTATAAATTTGAGTTTAATATGATAAACTTAAATTTAAATTCAATATCATAAATGTCAGTTTTGTAAATTTCAATTAAAAAGAAAGTCCGATCCATCCTTGCCGATCACCTGCTAGATGAAAGTCTGACGTAATTCAGCGGCCAAAACCACAAATACCCTCTACTGTGCGTTCATCACTATTGTTTGTAGTAGCCCATACTTCGGTCTCGACATCAAATAACCTGGATAGTTAATTTTCCTCTACGCTACACCTGCCTCGATCTGTCGGAGCTCCGATTCTGTCTTTCCATGCCTGACAGAGAAGTATACCTTTCACTTAGGTATGATTTCAGCAATTCGAAGAGTTGGCGTGGGAGGCTGTAATGCATTTTATGCAGTAATCCTTCACGTCATACTCGGTCGAATGCTTGTTTAATGTCGAGGAACACAACATCGCATATTTGCTTGATTCTTCAATTACATTGACTATGCGAGGCACTATGTCCTTTTCCAAAACCGAACTCCGGTATTCAGTTCCTGCCATCCAGAAATTGTTTTACTCTTTTTAGTAATAATTTTTTATATAATTTTGAAAGAACAGGAAGCGAAGCTGTCGGATGATACGACGAAAGTTCTTCAGCAGATTTTTGAGGTTTTTAGACCATAATAATTTGTAAAAATTTGAGCTGAATTGGAAAGTATCTTAAGCGAATTATATCGTTGAAGATATAGATGAGATTAACTCTTTTAGTATTTTTGAGGTTATTAAGTCGTATTCGGGAGTTTTATTTGTGTTCATAGTTTTAATGATTTGATTTCGCCGGGAGATATAATTTTAATACTGTTGCTACCTATTTTTACCAAAGAGAGTCGGTAGACATTCCGTACCGCGGTAAGGTTGGAATACATCACTTTAGTATACACCAAATGCTTCTGTCTTTTCTTGATCACTTC
Source organism: Coronaproctus castanopsis (assembly GCA_032883995.1). Taxonomy (NCBI): domain Eukaryota; kingdom Metazoa; phylum Arthropoda; class Insecta; order Hemiptera; family Monophlebidae; genus Coronaproctus; species Coronaproctus castanopsis. The sequence goes on from CM065052.1 coordinate 245,969,811, forward strand.
GAGCAGCCCATTTACCACGTGGTTTTCTGATCGGATGTGATCTTTCTGTTGATCCGTTTATCGCTGAACAGAAAACGGTTATTTTGTTTCAAAATTTACTAAATACTCTTCAAATGATTGATAGGTGTTTTACACGTTTTGTTCGAATATTCAGTCTGGTTTTGTGTAAGAATACTTCTTTCTTAATTTCTACACTATAGAATATAGCTGGTTGATGCATCTGTACGCATTAAGTAAAGTTATAAATCAAATAATATGAAATGTAAAGACTACGAAATTTATTTATAGTTACCTATTATGTATATATATATATATAAATTATCATCATGGTGCCAGGACGTTGGCTAATATTTTACCAATTCTTTTTCTGTCCAATACGTTTCAGAACAGTTCAACTGTAGTTTACAAGTTGTACCACCGCCTCAAATTCTGTATATACGTCCTTACTCTGTTTCTTCGTGGAAACACATTTTTTTTTTTCAATCCGTGTTTTTATTTCCTCGCTCGTAATTTTTCATTATATAAATTTCAGTGCGGACTTATTGGCGGGGATGTGTAAAAATGTTTACCATTTTTCTTTTAACGATATTTGTAATAATATCGATGCCGCTACTCCGTTTAGTAAATATAATGTCAAAGAAACTTTATTACTTTACGATAATATATAGTATTAATTTCCACACAATGCTGTAGACCATACAAGTAAATTATAACGTTTATTCTAAGAATTTTAAAATATTTACGCGGCGTAAATTTTTTTTGTTGAAAAATTTTCTTTAGTAAAAATTTCAATAATAATAATAATACCTAATTTATTTATTGATTGGAAGTCGATAACCGCTTTCATAGTGGCCAAATATGTTAAAAAAAAGTAAAAATTCCCGCCGAATTTCACGCATACATTCCACCGACCACTGAATTAGGAAATTGTGGATGATAAATAATGTTAAGTAAGTTCGTTTCAAACAATTCCCAGAATTTTCGTTTTTAATTTATCTGTATAGGAAATATTTATAGTTTCATGGTATTTAATATATATATATATATATTCGAGTGTTTGGTAATATTTAACGGATTCTATAAATATTTATTACTTACGGGGCCGATATTCAGTAATTATATAGCCGGTGGCATCGCTCGAGTGCTGGACAGTGACACTGGAGGGTTCGAAACCAACTCGAAAGGTTTTCATCATTAAGTAATTCTAATTTGCACGGAGAAGATGGTGGAACAGCCGTACATCACACATCTGATAATGCTAACCCATTTTAGGGCTAGTCACGACGTTTGTCAATGAACAATACGTCGACGACGACGAAGATGATGATATAGATAAAATCATGAAAACAATATAAAATGTATTTCGTTTTCTTTCGTTTTATCAGAGCAGTTTTTCCCGAGTATTTTAATAGAAATAAATAAATTTAACAAAATTAATTATAAATATTAAAAAAAAAAAAAAAAAAAACGATTAAAAAATGAAGTTTATTCGGTACAAATTAAAATAAGTAAATTTTCTGATTTTATATTTAGTTAAATTTAGATAACTTATATATTATATCGCGAGCGAAATTTCACGAAGAAAAAAATCTTTAACGAATAAATTAAACGAACGCCAGCCAAGATATATATCGAGTTAGAAATTAACTATATTTAAACGATTAATTAAGCTGCTCAGAAAATAACGGATGTTATAAGAAATAGAGTGTCGAAAAATAAGTATATTAACGTTAATTACGAATTTCGCTAAACTGGCGGTAGAATATAGTTTTTATTCGCGCGCGTTTATATTTTATTAATTTTTATTAATTAATTTATTTATTTTATACTGCATCTAGGCCCGGACGCACGGAAGCATAGTTAGATTAAGGGGAGAAGGTTGGATAAAGTAAAGTTATAAGTTTAGATTCAGCAGATGGTGCATACTGTAGGATTTCGGTTAGAGAGGATGCAAGCTCAACAGTAAGACGGCGAGCTGAGTACAAAGGATAGGAGAATGCGAGGAATAGTAAGGGGTATGTTACATGACGAGCATAACGGTGCACTCTAGAAAGAAATGCTCGTGTGTAAGAAGTGCGTGTGTCCACAGCGTATGCGGAACAGAGCGACTTCATATTTTCTATTGAAATGTTCCGACCAGGTTGCCGTTCTCTTCAGATGAGAATAAAACTTTATTAATGTTAATTAGGCTGTTTTTACACCGGGGTAACGTTTAGGAGATACTTGCAATCGCTAAACTTAAAATTGAAAGAAAAATTAAAAATTATTTTAATACGGATGTAAATATTAATCAAAGATTACGACCATTCGCCCAAAATGAAAAATATATATATACGAATATGAATTACAGCTGTGAAATTAATTAAAATGGTCGATCGCGTATAGTTCAGGAAAAAACAGAATTGAAGAAACGCAAATATTAAGGACAGATTATATCGAGTAAAATTAAGTCCACCAATACGACTGCGAAAACGATTAGTTTAGTTTGGCCAGGTTTGAAAATGGAGATAAAAAGGATCTCCGAAAAGCGTCACCAGTGACAAAATTCGCGCTGTCTGAATTCGATCGATGTTTTACGAATCGTTTTGTTTTTTGTCCGGGACGTTTTTTTTTATCCGTTGCAGGAAGCTGTCTCTCGAAAATTTTTTAACCCACCTTAAAATTGAATTACGAGACGGTACTGCTGAAACTCTGTTTGCACTGTCGTGATCGATTCGCGTAGAAAATAACGTTCCACGCAAATCGGGCGCCACTTCTCGTTATAAAATGTCACGATAACTGAAACTGGACAAAACGAATCTGTGTCGTATATATACTGAGCGTGGAGCACGCGGTTTTTGTAGCAGTGTCAACAACTACGCTAATCAAAAAACAAACGCGTCCGTCTTCTCTGGGTCACTCTATATGTTGCAGGAAAATCAGTATATCTCAACGATCGGATATTACGATTCCAGGCACCTACAGTTTGTGTAGACGGAGTATAAGCATAGACGCCTTAAACATTAGATACTGTAAATTAATCATATTTGTTTAAATGTAATCTTTTTTATATATGTTTGTATATATATATATATATATATATATATATACATATATATATATAATATAGGTGTGTATATGTGTATTATATTATCTATCTTTATTCTTCTTCTCCTTAATCGAATTTGACTCGCTGAGGACCACGGAAACGTACATACATAGTTTCAACTTATACACTGTTCTTGTTTTTCTTTGTTGCCGAATATTCTTTCATTCTTTTTCCGAATGTTTCTTCTTTCTTTCATCCGTCGTCCATATTTTTCCAGTCTTCTTCACTGCGTCTTCCACAAACCCTTCAAACGAATTGATCTTCCGCTGAAATTTATTACGATCGTGTATTTCTTCTTCAGAAATCTTCATGTTATCTTCTTTCACTTGTACGATCCACGAAATCCGGGTTTTAGGGTTACCATCGAAGATATCGAAAATTCTTTTCGTAAGATTATCCATTCGTTTGAGATGACCGTAGAACGTGGCTCTTCCTTTCCTCATTGTGTCGCCGATTTTTTCTATTCTTTTATATATCTGCTTATTGCTTTCGAATTTCCATTTTTCTCCATCCTTTCTAGGTATTTTCCGTTTTATTCTTCTTTCCTTTTTAACTAATTGATCCATTTCCTTTTACAATAACCCATTATGAGATACTCTGTGACCCATAGATTATGAGTTTTAATAACCGTGTTGTAATGTCGAATTTTGGCATTAATAGAGATTGATTTCTCCTGGTTAATTGAAACGCCCGTACCATTTTCTGTGATCGTTCTATGATTATTATCCGTGGCTTTAATCTGAATTAACTCTCCGAGATATTTAAATCTTTCAACTTTTTCCATTTTTTCGTTATCTACTTTTATCATGTTTGGGACATTTTTATGTCGTAAACTTCGTTTTTTTAAAAGAACTTTTTAATCCCACTTTCCTTGCTACGTCATTTAGTTTTTCTAATTGCCTTTTTGCATCATCTGTATTTTCTGTAAGCAATGCTAAATGATCCGCAAAGGCAAGACAGTCTATTTCCAGATTGTTTCTTTTCCAACGACCACTTTTTTGATTTCCTTCTGTTTCTACCGATTTTTTTTGTACGCTTAATTAATGTGATACAACGTTTTATCACTGTTTTTTTTTTTTTTTTTTATGAACTATATTCGTCAGTAAATATACTAATTTCTATTTATAAGATTACATAAAAAATTTGCAAGTCATCAGCTCGGTGAGGATATTATAATTCCGTTATAAGTTTTATTCTTTGTACTATTGTTTAATTTGTTGTAAATCGATACAAGAATTTTTTTTAATTTCCTACCTTCGCACCGTTTGGTAGGGCATAGCGCGCGACGTGAACATTTTTAAACGATTCTGACTCTCGAAATGGAAGTCGGTATATAAGATCTATCGTATAAAGTGAAAAAATCGTGAAAATAAATTTCAAACCGAACTCGAAAATTTCATTGAAAGGGCTTTTTTTTTTTTTTTTCAAACTTAACTTTTATCGCGAGAAATCGCGAAAATAGTTTTTACGAAAGTTACGCGCGAATAAAGTACGCGTGTAATGACAGTATAGTCGTATTTGTAAACCAAGTACCCATCGAGAAAATTGGGGTTAAAGGATTTAGGGATTTGGGGCCGTTTTTAAAGGTCTTATGATAAATAGGGGGGTCCGAGTTCATGTTAGACGAAAGTAGACTTCGAGATTTATGATTTATCTAATAACGTAAAGTTTACTAAAATTAACCGGTAACGACAAATCGCGACTTTAAAATTCAGTTTTGGATTTTTAAAAATTTCTATGATTTTTGATCAGCTAATTCTACAATGCTCTTAGCATGGAGATGTGATATATCTATGCATAAATATATATATATATTGAATATACAATTAGCGTTAGGTAATATATATATAATACGATGATTTAGCTTCCCCTTATATATATATATATATATATATATATATATATATATATATATATATATATATTTATATTTATTTATTTATTTATTCTGGGGCGATACGAAGTTTTTATACACGATAATTTATGTTTGACGTTAATATTTCAGTTATTAAAGTTTTAATTTTTTTGTATTACGAACCGTGTGTATTACATAAGAAATACAGGTGCACGTGTGTAAATAAATGAATGTACCAAACATCGAATGGACAGCGTGCATATCCTAAATGTGGGTGTAGTACTAGATTAAAATAGTGCTACGTAGAGTAGTGAAAAATGGCCAGAATAGAATTAAATTCAGGCGCATATAAACGACAAGTATGTAAAAAATTTATTAAATTTAGTTGGTCGTTAGGATAAACTCTGTTCTAGGGATTCGTGAAAACACAACTGGTGATGGTCGAAACCGATGAAACATTGAAAATTAATAAGTAAATTAAACTAATAAATTTATATATGAAAACAAATCAATGTTAAACAGTTTAAGACTATACTAAATATATTACAATATCAAAAAAATGCGAAACCAATATAACGGATTAGCTTACAAATATTTTCCAGATTTAAGTGTAAGACTTAAAAACAAACAGTTCACTCCTAATTACTATAATGTACAATTTATCACCGGGTATGGTGGCTTTAAAACATATTTAAAAAGATTTGGCATAACAGAAACGGAAAATTGTATTGCACGCAATTTTGCGGACACCTGTTTTCATGTATTACACGGGTGTAATGTTAATAGTGTTAGATTATAGTATGGAAGATTTAGTAGGAGGTAAATTTAACGAGTACGATAATTTAACTATAGAAGAAATAAACAACAGAAAAAAATATAATTCGTTATATTAGTAATAAGAATTTTGTTTAGAACTTTAATGAAAATATTAAATTTAAGATATAATTATGATATATTGAGAAGTAAGTTGTCAAATTTGGATTAAAATTTTCTATTACAACATATAAATTGCCAATATTATTGTATTATTGTTATCATTAATGTAAGTGGAATTTGAAGTGGCATAAGAATTGGATTGTCGCTTTAAATTCCATATTATAAAATGTAAGTTTTTAAATAAATATATTCTTTTGAAAAATAATAAGTAAATTAAAGTTATAACGGTTTTTTTTTGTGGTGGAGGGGTAAAATATTAAATATTATAATTGCGGAAAATTACCGAAGAGGTTGAAAAGACAACGCAACAAGATATTTCCGCAGGTAATAAAAATATAATTTACACAGTATGTCACATAAATAACCATCTGCTCGATCACAATTTTCACTCACATTCTCTTACTGAAATTATCATATACATATGTAAATATACAGCGGTGCGTGAATTATAAATAATATATCAATTTATTTAAATTAATCAATTTATCACGAATTATATTATTTATACAGTTCTAACGTAAATCATTTAATTCGTACGGGTTGTTTCTGAAAAAATGACGGTAGTTGTAAATCAGGAAGCCACTCTAATATATATATATATATATATATATATATATATGTGTGTGTGTGTGTGTGTGTGTATGCACACGTATATCACGCATATCATAAGCTGTATTATACATCACACATGTTACTAGCGTTGAAAGGAATTTAACAATATCGTTGATCTTCAATCAGCAGCGATCTCATCGTATTTGTAACGGCCATCACGTCATATCATTTGCACGTTTCTGCAGAAATATCCTGTTGTCAGATTTTTCTTACTATTATGTCTGTACAATATATATATATATACATGCTGCTACATGCAAGTAATTTTCACAAACTCATTTACGCTAGTTGCATACATGTAGTTTGTATTTATATCTTTTAGTAGCTAATCATCGTCATCATGTAGTTATCAATATATATATATATATATATATATATATATATATATATATATATATATATATATAAAAGAGCTTATAAATAAAATAGACTGAAATATTTAGGTCGATCTTTCAATGAAACAGAAGAACGATCTAGAAGAAGGAAAAGGTTTCTAAATATTCCATCGACCGAGCACGTCCGTTAGGAAGGTTTAAACGGAGTGATTATACCACAAATATTTACTAAAAATAAAAGGTCACCACTATCACCACCGACAATGTAATAAATGACGGTACGGTCGCACGTGTTACGTAGGACGAGGTGGCGGTGATGATGATATAGGAAAGAGTTTGAATGAATAAAAATGGTTAATTAACACGTTCCAGGTTTGTGGGTAAACGGAGTAATAAGAAAATATTTACGTAAAAGAATATTTACGCTAATGGAGAATAAATTAATTTACAATATCGTAAAGTTACGAACTAGTGGAAGCATTCGAAATCTGATAATGGAGTAGAATGGTAAGGGTGTCATGGACGGAAATGACGAGAAATGAAAAAATATTGGAAAGAGTCGATGTCAATGAAAAAAGAAGTCTAATAAGAACACTTAGAACAAGTAGATCTAAATGGATTGAAGGTATATATACGGAAACAATGAATACCTAAATAATAGAACGAACCGTGGAAGGGAAAATACCGAGAGAAAGACAGCGGTAGGATTAAATAAATACAAGGAGACGTAAAAGCAGAGAACTATAGAAGTATCCAGAAACCTTTAATCATGGTTGTCCAGCAATCTATTAATAGATTGATAGATTGATGAATTAAGAAGAATAGGGTTACGAAATATGTATATATAAGCGTGTATTTAATAATAGTAATAATAATAATAATAATAAGTAGTATAAATATTAAACTATATGAATAACCGTTTACTTTTAGGCCTATAATTTTTTTTTTTTAACTCTTAATTAGTGTACATAATTTCAGTGTAGCGATTAAAAAAATCATGATAATCGATAAACAACAAAAAGGTTGTTAAAATTGGTGAATTTTTATAAACACCACAAATCTTACTATTTTTTTTTAAAATATCATGTAAATCTCCATATGCCGTTTGTAACTACCAGAGTTATTAAATCATAAGGAGACATGTGTCTAGTTTATACGTATGCTAGGAGCCCGCTTTCTCTGATCTATATTACCGTATATCAGGTATCTACCCTAAATATATGAATTACGATATATTAAGAAATATAATGTATGTGAGGTTTTTACACTACAGAAGGAAATTAGCCAAATTAAGGTTTCTTCATGATGTATGCAACGGTAGAGTTAATGGTGAGTATTTAACATCAACCGTCTCCTACTTTGTACCAAGATAGGCGATCGAATCGTTTTTTTAGTGAGCCGCGTGCACGAACAAACCTCGGTTTAAGTTCTCCGTTGCCGTCAGCTTTCCGCTTATATAATTCTCTTTTGAACATATTTCCCTGTATGGATATATACTTTGATAACAGATATTTCTGTAATAAGTTGCTTCCCGAACATATTTTGCCATGAGAACAGTAGTTTAGCTGTTGTCTATTCCAATGGTTCTAGATTGTTATTATGTGATGTGTGTGTGTTTGGTATATGGTGTTCCTATGTAGTATATACGTTAAGGTTTATATTGTATTTATTAATTTGTTGAAGATTATTCGTCCGTTTATTTCGAGTAAGATTGTGTGAATGGGGTGTGAATGGGGTGTGAATGATGTACGTTTTAATGAGTGTGAGACTTGTGAATGCGTGTAGTTTTTCTGGTGTGTTTAATTGGTGTGAGGCTGGTGAATGTGTTCAATGTATTTTTTTTGTATCTTATTTTTTTTACTTTTAATTTTATAATTCAGAAAAAATTATTCATTGTATTATTTTATTTATAAGCATACACTATAATTGGTTGTTAGTTGTTGTGTGGCATAAATAAATAAATAAATAAATATATATATAAATATATATATATATATATATATATATATAAAATAATTAAAAAAAAAAAAACAGAACGCTACCTATTGACCGAGGGTTGTTTGAGAGGTTTTTGTGTATCGGGCCATGTATTTTATATTTTAACCTGTGTGGTGTGAGTGTTTGGCAGTTGTAGATTAAGTGTGTGTGACTGTTGATTCTGTTAAATGTCCGCATACGGGGCTAGTATACAGATAATTGTGTGATACGGCTGTATGACCTAGGGTACCGTATTATTTTCTACTTGTGCCATCTGGGGGCCACCAGGGTTCTATGTCATTTTACGCTCCTTAGGAAGGTTGTTTGTGAGGTCCGGTCGGTAGTTCATTACTGTTTATTGTTGTTAAACTACTAAGTTATTATCGAGTGGATATTAAAAAAAAAAAATTATATTAAAAAAAATATATAAAAAGAAAAAAGAGAAATAATAATAATATACTCGATTTCGATATACAATATTACAAGAAATTTCGTCGTAGAATAATTTTATGGCGAATTCGTTAAACAACATTATCGACAAAAAATCTATACGTAATTACGTTAAATAGTCAGAAGATAAAAACTTTCCGTCTGATATAAAAATTTATAATATACTTCTTGAAACTAATTCCTCGTCAAAATTTGTCATCGAATTTAATAAATTATTTTTATATCTTTCTTTTATTAATTCCATTTTTTCTCGTAGTTTTCTTTGTTTCATTTTTATTATGTTAAAATTTTTTATAATTTTTGGTTAATATTATTTATAATTCTTTACAATGTTTTCCAAATAACGATGATTTTTTCATTATTGTTCATATACGAATTTCTTCTTTAAATCTATTTTTTTCTTCTTCTTTTTTTTTGTAATATTGCATAAATTAAGTATTTTTTTACATTTTTTTTTTCGTTTTTCTCCCCTTTTATTTATTTTTTTTATAAATCGTATATTTTTTTACTTAATTTTTTTATGCCCGCGTAATAATGGTTTAATAGACGAAAAGTTTTGTAGTCTCTTCTTGTGTATAAAAATTTCGCAATTTTAAATATTTTTTGTTTATTTTTTTTTTTTAATAATTTACACGCGTTATTAGAGATAATTATTATACGATAACAAATTTAAAAAAAAATTATAAGCGCGTAAATTAAATATGATTAATTATTTTTTAAAGGTACAATTTGTTAATCTTTTTTTTTATACAGCTCCTGAAAAGGATAGCCGCTTTATTTCTGCAATGTTAGATCTAAACTAAATAAGCGGTACTCATAAATTGAGTTTAATTACTTACAATTGTTTTTAATACTTCCGCGATTTCGTTGGAGCCCAGAGTATCGCGTGTGCGATTACGACAAGTGGCAAATCAATATTTTAATCTTACAAAAAAAAGCTCTACACTCTTTTTACCGACAGTTTAATAGTAGTACAAGGAAATTGTGACCAGGTGCGTTATTTCGTTGTAATCTTTAACGGCAGACTTACATTACAAATAACATTACACACTCGAAACAAATAAAGCATTTTTTAAAAATTGTTTTAGGCTTCCACAGCGGTTTATCTATTATACTTTATAAGATAGTTTTAACAAAATAAAATTATCTTAATTTTAACTATATGAGTGTATGTTACAATTAACAATAAACCTATATAAACAGATGTATATGTGCATGTTACATGTATATAGTAAGAAACGAATATTGACAGGAACATCTAGAGATATGAGGTGATTATATCACAAGAGGAGCGGCAGCATTGCAGGAAAATGTGATTCGCGTCTGCGACACAGCGAATACCTGAACAATGTGAACAGAACGGAGAAGCAACGAGATGTTAGACGAATTTTTCCAAAGCGCAGTTCACATAAAGCGACAATAAAACTGCGTTGCAAACCCACTTTGTATTTCATTATTATAGAACCAGAGTAGACAAGGAAGCTCAGAAGCAGTTTATATTGTGTAACATTATAGGGATTAATAGCTTTCCAGTATTTAATGATAAGATCAATGCAAGTTAAGTAAGCAATAAATGAACCAAGGTATGTCGCACATTTAGCATAATGATCGGCAAGTAAATTCCCTTTAATACCAGCGTGACCAGGAATCCACGCAAAAATGCAATATGGTCACGAATTTGAAGTATTATGGGACAGGAATGAGGATTATAATGTGAGAACTTTAAAGCGGAAACACGATTTTTACAGACTGAAAAAATTACGGCCTTTTGAGTTATCTGATTTAACAGGATGAAACGCAGAACTTGAAAAATAGCCACAGACTCCGCTGTAAAAATGTAAGAAACTCGCAAAAGGGTAACTTTTTAAACTATGTCGAAAGAAGAAATTATAAAAGCTGCTTGCACGCGATTCTTCGATTTAGAACCGTTTACATATATATATATATATATATATATATATATATATATATATATATATATATATATATATATATATATATATATATATATATATGTGTGTGTGTATGTATATATATATATATATATATATATATATATATATATATATATTCCGATCAGTTATCACAAATGTGGGATGTAAAGAGAGTGATTGAAGGCGGTGCAGCATGTAAAAGAATTTAAATCTATATCTAATACTAGATCATTATTGAGAAAGGGGAAGGAGAAATAACGAGAAGGTGAGGAAGGAAGTATTAAATCACTGTACGTGGAAAGGTGATGTGCGGAAAGACATAGGATTGGATGACGATGAAGAGAAAATCTCCAGTTCCGAAAAATTTCAAGGAATGAGAAAAATAACGAGTATGAAGTAACTGTGACGGAGTTAATCAAAAATTTATCAGCCAAATAATACCGGCGCATAGATAAAGGAGCAACTTTTCCACTTCTAAACTGGATATGGAAGTAGAGACAAAAGCTCCAAGGCCAAACGTAGACATGTATTTCCAAGAAAATACTCATTTACCACCGACCAATTCTTCGATGGATTAATTCAGTCGGCTAAACAACTTTTTACAATGAACAATTTTCACCCCCCCAGAGGGCATTCCAATTTAGGCTGTGCGAATAAAGACAATGAAAACAGAAGTGGCAAGAAGAATATCACTATCGTGGGTTGTGCTTGGAAAATTACGCATCCGCAATAAACAAATACCGAATTATATAACACGTAAATTATATAACAAATGTGTACTCCCGATTCTTGTATATGGTTCGGAAACATGGCCGTATACAAAAACAAATTTAAAAATGATAAGAAAAGCTCAAACAGCACATGAGAGAATGATGCTGGATATAAGATTATCGGGTCGTAAAAAGAATACGTGGATACGGGAACAAACACGGTTCGATGATGCAGTGGAGCGAATGACTATAACAAAATGGAAATGGGCTGGCCACATTGCTCGAAGAGAAGATAATAGATGGTCAAAGCGGATTTTACAGTGGTGGCCGATGGACAGAAAAAGAAAACAAGGAACGCCGATGACGCGGTGGCACAATAATATAGCAAAGGTAGCAGGAAAAATTGGTTTAGGAAAGCACAGGACAGAAGTGGTTGGAAGACGTCGAGGAAAGCTTTCATCCAAGAATGGATAGATAAAGACTTATCGTGATATATATATATATATAACATATATGTATATATATATATAACATATATATATATATATATATATATATATATATATATATATATATATATATATATATATATATATATATATATGAGCTGCTGTGGTGACTGTTATTGTTACGGTACCAAATTGACTTCGCAAGCCGTTTGTCCGGCACGTAGGCACTCTGCTTCTTCATCTTGCACCACGAGGTGCTTTACCGAGAAGTGATATATTTCTAGACTGTATAATACGTCCAAAATCCATTTTTCGCACAATTAGTGTGTAAATTAGTTGCATCAGAAAAAGTCGAACCCCACCCCAATTATTAGAATTCACTTAATCTAACGGCTATATCAAATATCGATACAGTATGCGATCGTATTACGTGGTATAGATTAAAATCTATCACCGATTATCGTTTAAATTTTTTCAAACAACGCTGGAATAAGTCTATTACATCGAAAACAGACTGTAATAATTTAAGACGAATTGCTCGACTGTTACTATTATTATATTAGAACGCGCAAAATCGTACCGCTTCAAATTACTTTACAAAAGACTATTATAAAACGTTCGAGGAATATTATCGATAAACGACGTGTAATTGTAAATCGAATATTTTAACATATTACTGATAACCTTGCATCGTACACTCGGTTTATAATAAATCTTATCAGATATCGCCCAACGCCCTGTGTATAGAACACGTGTGTACGCTAATCTAGATTTGAGAGGTTTTTTTTTGATATATACGTATTAATTTCTTTCGTAAAAAGACTCTGCGAGAAATACGGTAAACAGCGTTTTCGTGTCGTTTTACGAACTTTGATTACTACGAATTTTCGTATATAATTCGTACATATCGAAATTATTTTATCCGCAAATTTCTCTTATTATTGAGGGCAATTTTATCGAAAACGGTGTAAGACGACTCCATATCTATCCGTGCGGCAATGAAATTCTGCAAACAAACCGTGCGAGATATTTCGGAACGCATATTGACCGACGGCTAACATGGCGGTTTTATGCGGCTCAAATAAGGAAAACTATGACTTCGCAACCAGACCTACGAAAGAAATCTGATTTAAACTTATAAAAATAAAAATGTATCTAACTACCAGAGCTTCAATCCGGAAATATGGAATCGAATTATATGGAATTGCAAAGGCGATTGAGAATACAGCTACAACAATCGAAAATACTTCGTATCATCACATTTGCATCGAAATATGTATCTCTAACTTAACCATATTGACCTAAATATATGACAATGAAGTATATATAAACTGATATACTTTTTTCAAAAAAATAAATTGCAATGTAATATTAACCCGGATGTCCGCAGAATGCATTTATCTACTCTCCCCGACAATGCTCTAAGACGATTAAAAAAGGGGAGATGGTGCAGAGATGCTGTGTTCCATTTTGAAATAGTTCAAATCGCAATAGTAAACGATTTTAACAATTCGGAATATCGATTTAATAAACTTATTATTGACTATAGTGATCAAATAAGTCGATAATTCAGAGCTGAAACTTAAACGATACTGTCATTGAGAATCCGATTGTTTCATTGAAGATTCACGTTTTTTTATTACTTTTTTCATTTTTGGCGCCGATACAAAAAAAAAATCCTATTACTTAAAAATAGTAATCTTTCCGCGAAAATCTATAAATAGTATCCGGCCTGTAATAAAATAGGCGTTTAAGATGCGTATTAAGTGCCGCCAAGATACTCCAGAATTAACCCTTTATTCGATATTCCTACCTATATTCGTAGTTCCGTAATAATGTCACCTGAAAATGAGTACATCTTTATGATTCTAGGCAACTAGAGTTTATTCCTGGACAAATTGTTACTCATTGAGCTTAATCTTCCAATCGTTCGTCCATTTTCTTATATGGTCCGGTACATGTTCAAGGTTCAGTTTGTGTAAGTCATATCGCTGCGTCATTAGCAAACGTCGCAGTTACGATTTTCGATGTAGTTGGTGTATCTATTCGTATATATAGGAGATATAAGATGGATCCTAAGACACACTTCTCAGCGGTAGCCGCTTGAATTGGATAAAATGAGGATTTTCCATCTTCGTAAGATTGTCGGGGTTTCTATCGAATAATAAGTTGATTTTTCTATTCTTCTTGTGATAAAAATCGCTTCATCGAGCGGAGTTTTAACATTTTTTCCCGCTAATTATATCCGCCGGGTTAAGAAATATTACACGAGAAGAATTTAGCTCGTCAGCGAAAGGAATATATTAATTGCGGCAGAAGTAATTTTTAATTTTTTTTGTCCTGACAGTCGTTCAATTCGTGTAAATCGATAAATATTTTCTTCTCCTTATATATAGTCTGTCTAAGGAAAGAAGTCCGAAACTCATCGAGGCAGTTAACGACACGAAACCGAAGTGTATTCAGTTTGTCGTATACATATTTTTAGGAATTATCATTTTCGCTTCATAATGTTTCTCCTAGCGCGCTCTTTCGGCAATTTATGTAAACTGTGCAGTTCTCGATGATGATTATTAGCGAATGCACATTTTAGCTTAATTAAACGCTGAGAATATCGAAATTTGTAATAATAAATTTTAAAATACGACAATTTTCTATGCACGTAAAATGGTTATTTAGTTCGCGTTTGACTCATCTGGTTACGTACAACGATGCTTAATTTTTATAAAACATTATCTACTTTTTATTTATTGTTTAATTTTTAAAAATTTAATGTCTTTAAATTTATATATATATATATATATATATATATATATATATATATATATATATATATATATGTCGTCGGGATAACCTAGTGACTAGAGTGCGGACTTCTATTAGGAACTTACCGAGTTCGAATACGATCGACGACGCAAAAATTATCATCAGAAGGTAAAAATATACATAATTCTAAATATTATCCGTGGAAGGCGATGGCAAACCCCATATGCGCGTTAGTAACAATGTAGACCTTACAAAAATACGCGAAGCTTCATTGTGTCGTGACGACAAAGCGATTACAATCAGTTCTCCCGGGTGTGTGTGTGTGTGCCTATCTACGTTAACGTCACCTTATTAGCCTTGTGTGCTACTTACACTGTACAACAAAATATGGTATAGGTAAGTAGTCGCCTACCTCCGATACAGAGACGCCACTTAATGAAATAATTATATATATATATATATATGTATATGTGTGTGAGTACGAATGTGAAACATGCGCGATCAGTAATGTATGAGAAATATCACTAGAAGCATTCGAAATGTGGTGTTACAGATGAATGCTGAAAATACGGTGGACAGATAAATTAACGAAAAAGTCCGAAATTGGAAAAAACAGGAGAAAAACAATAATAAAACGAAGGATCAATATGATTATCTTAAGGCACGATAGTCTACAAAAGATAATTATAGAAGCAATAATGGACGGAAAACGAAGAAAGGGAAGGCCTATACGAAACAGCTAATAGAAGTAACGGATATGCGGATATGAAGAGGAAAACAGCAAATCGTCAATTGTGGAAAAAATTATACCAAGACAGTCTACATGATGACTACATCATGATGATGATTATATTATATACATATCTTCTTCTTGAGCCGTCTTCATTATCGAAGGTTGGTGTCCTCCACATCTTTCACTGATTCTAACCGTACCTGTCGGTCCCTTGCTAAATGGAAAAGATTTCCGATTCCGGCAACCGCCATCCATTCTTGAATATTTCAAACCCATGGCATTCTTCTATAACCGACACCACGAACACCTCCTACCGCTTGCATCAGCATTATTTGTAGTAGTTCGTATTTTGGTCCTCGCATCGAATTACCAAGATAATTTTGACTAATCCGATTAATTCGCGGTCTTTTTTCGTACGTTTCATAACTTCTTTATTTGTTATTTTTGCGTGGTATCGTTAGCGATCGTGTGTAAAGCCCAAGTCTCAAACGATTATAATCGTCGTATTTGTTCAGCTTGTAATGTCGAAGTTTCTGTTGCGTACAATAGCGTGGATACAGCGCTTAACTATTCTCCACCGTAAATGCGGGTTAATACAAATCTTCGAATAAAATATTTAGTGTTTTTTTTTCAAACGGTGTAGTCTTTCTTAAATCTGCCACTGTTGGTAATAAATTTAAATATTTTACGTCGAAAGTAATCCTACGAATACACACGCGTAAATGCCATCATTAGTCGTTTATCGCAACTAATAATCGTCATTCTACGAAACTATCTACCTAAAATACCGAAAGAGCGCGCTCCGGAAAAGAAGGTACGAAATAAAAATACGCGTAAATATTGGATAACGAGTTTTTCCTTAAATTTAGATCGTACTTCAAAATTAAATACACTGTAATAATAAAATTCATCGAAATTTGTAAGCTACAAAAATGACGAACCAATTAAAATCGTCGCGTATGTGAATGACGTCGTATTAGATCGGACTTAAAAAAAAAACCTTTTTATTTATTTATTTGATTTATTTTGGGCTTCAAAAATTTCGTATAATTACGAGGGGTGCTGTAATATCGATGTGTAAAATGTACAGAATAAATAAGGAAACGGCCCATATAACAAAAATAACACCTTTTTAGACTATTAACAAGAACCTAAGAATAATAGAGAAGAATAGCTTCGACGTGGAAAGTTTTAAACCGATTAAATAGAGGCGTTTATTTCGCACACTATTTACTTAAAGAAATCTTACACGTCACAGAACGGAAGGAAAACGACGGAGTAGAAGTTTTAAAATAATTCTATTTAAAAAAAATTAAGAACGGTTTAAAAAAAAGTATCGCATAAGTGTGGCCTGTCTTTTAGATCATCCAGATTAGTTTTATTCTAAAAAACATTAATACGATACTAAAAATTGTTTCTTAATTTTTAGCGTTTTAAATAAACTTATTTTAAAAAATTGCGCGCAAAACAAAAAAAGAAATTTTTAAAAACAGACGAGTTTCGAAAAAAAAAAATACGACAAAAGTAGCCATCCGAGTTTTAAAGTTTTTACGTAGAAAACGTTTTATTAAATTTAGTCGTTTGCTCTAGCTACGAGGAGGATGATGATGATAATGGGATTATTAAAATATTCGAATTTTATTTTTATAATTTTTCTAACAAAGTCTGTAGTATTTTTCGATTAAATGGTTTCGTGTAAAAAAAAATTAAACCTAAAAACGAGCAACAGTTACGAAACAATACCCAACCAGTTATTTATAGATTGGAAAATACCGAAGCCAGAACTCGGATTTTAAAAATAATCGCTATTCGTATTTGTCAATTTTTTTTTTTAATGTTTGAAAAGAACTCGGATTTTAAAAATAATCGCTATTCATATTTGTCAATTTTTTTTTGGTTAATATTGAAAGATTATATACGTCAGTCAAATCGTCTTTTAATTCTATATTCTTAAAGCTCACACCCAATGATAGTCGTTTATAGTTTGCAAACAATACACTTCTACGATATTCATACTTCAATGACTTATGTTTAGAAAAAATGAAGCGAAAAGTTGTTAACGTCAGAATACTTCAACGTTCATAATCGAAATTCTAATTTTGTTTTTGACTATCGAATGAACAAAATTCACAATTATCCGATAATGATAATCGAATAATTCCCTTCTTGTCAGTCGTAATGAACTTTTTTCAACATCTGTACTATCGAACGGTTCCTTAGGCGATTATATCTACTACTTTTATTAAGAAATTACAACTGAAGAATGTAATTTAACGTACAAGTATAATTTTAGATTCGAGCATTATCCGAAGAGTTGGAAGGTATATAAATAAACAACAAAAAAGAAGTTAAAATCACTGAATATATAAAAAATCACAAAGCTTTCCGACTGTTGTCGGCCATTATAAAGTGAATATTTAAACAGATAAAAAATATAAAATTAAAAAATATTAATACAATTTACAAAAACCCAGCAAAATGAATAGTATTAATAAAATTAATAAAATTAAAAAAAGATTAAGATTACAACTCACAAAAATCAGCAAAATGAAAAACAGTAGTAATAAAACTAACAGAAGATGTCAGTTATTAATACTGTTTTTCATTTCGCCGATTTTTTCTATTGTAATCTTGATATCACTCGATAATGGCCTAACGGACGAAATGTGATTTTTTATAAAGAAAAAATTTTTAGCGATTTTAACTTATCTTAAAAATTTTTAGCGATTTTAACTTATCTTTTTCGATTATTTTAATAAAAAATCACCACATCCGCATTCTTAAAATTAAGAAAAAAAAAATGTAAGTATCCGAAACTATTGCTCTTTCCGAATCAGGGATGTTTCGCAAAGCAATTGTATTCGTTTATCGAGCAATCTCAGTAAAATAGCGGGAAAAATTATACTATCGATATAGATAGGCAAAAAAAAAAATTATTGTCTAACACCCAGTTCGGTTTTCGTATATTGCGCTATTGAACAAGTAGCAAAAATTACGAAATTTATTACGCGATTAATCGCAATAAACGTACTGCTACGATTCGGATGTAGAGCTTTCGCCGCGCAACTCGACATAAAAGTATCGATTTCAGTTCAGTCGTTATGTAGTTAATATTATCGAATAGATTATTTTAAGATACCATCGATGAGTCTGCCCCACGTCCACTACGAAGACGTTCCTGAAGGTGGTATTTTGCGTCCCTTTTTGTTTACTTTGTTATTATCTGATTTTCCAAAAATTACTCGGATTACTCTTTGCGCTGACGACACATAAGCACTTATTATTGCTTTTTAATCGTATATATATATATTTAATTTTATGAACTTTATTAATATGTAATATATATAAATAGCTGAGCAGTCATATTATTTTGTTTATATTTATTATTACTGCCTTAAAATTCTTCATAGAGTTGTCCTGAAATTGTATACAGGTTTTGGTGGTGGTTTTCCTGTAATCTAGTTCCGCGCTATTATTACTGTATTTATTATTTCTTTTTGTTCTCATTTTGTATACGTAGTAAGAATTTGTTCGGTATACGTAATAATATTGTTTTAGACATTGATTTTTGTAATTTATATTGTGTGCTAAATACACTTTTTATTTATTTATTTATTTATTTTTATTATATATTTAATGCAATTACTAATAAATTACAGAGAGAAATAAATTGCGTATGAATTTTTAACAAATCGGCTATATAGGCATTATTTAAAACAGAAAATCATTTCTCAATCTTAATAAGAAAATAATTTATCTCTTAATTACAGTTTGAAGTTTTGTTTCGAATAGAAATTTTAACTAATTATCATAAAACAGGTGTCTCAGATGTTTATACTAAATGTTACCGAAATATTATAGAATCTTCGATATGTATACCGCCCTAAACGCGCTTTATATTAAGGATCATATACTAAATTTAACGTACGTCCCCCCCGCGAGACCTGAACTAAAAACTCGGGTTTTTGAAGAAATTAAAAAAAATTTAGCGACTTTGCTCAAGTCTGCGAGAATTTTGTAAAGACTGAATGAATATATTCTTGCAAATATCGGCCATCTACAAACGATTGTATAAGCTAATCTCTCTCGTTATATTAAAAAAAAAAAAATATTTTGATCCAGTTTTCGAGTTATTCGAAAAACAATAAAAACCGTCGATTTGGTACGTTGTTACTTCTGCGCTATATAGGAGAATGAAAATAACGTGTAAGCCTTTTTATTGCGCTTTCGCTATAATAAGACTAAGAGATTAAAGCCAATTATTAGGAATTAATTTTTACACAAGTCAAGTATCGACGGGAGATAGTTTTCGGTACGTGCTCGGAACGATTTTGTATTTTGTAGCATGTGTGAATTCTGTTCATTCGATGTTTCCGACACAGTTTGTCATTTTCCATTTGAATGCTAGATTGAAATATAAGTCAGATATCGATAACGCAATTATAACGAGGTAAATGGTTTAAACGCGTCGAACTGTGCAGCCTTTTTTGTAAATTATTTACGAAGAAACGCTTTTACAAATTAACGCAACGAAACTTTCAGCAAATTGTACGAATGAGCCAATATCGCGAGTCGTAATTAAATAATTATCCGTTAATAAATTCTTCACCTCGCTGAAAGTTGTCTTTTTGTATAGATACATATTTTTTTTTATTTTTGAGCCGAGTTGATTGTTAGATATCTCCGAAGGTTATTTCTCGACTGCCCGACCGAATTATGTCGTTATCAATCATCTTTCCCGCTTATTATCATATACACCGATTTCTGTACACTTATATTGAGGGCCCATATGTTTTTACAGTCGAATTAACATTTTAAAATAAGGTTTCTAAATCCGAGCATGACTGTGCTAAGCCGATATGATCAATTGTAACGTAAGCCTTCGGCCGAAGATTTATAATCAGAACATAAATTAAATAACACGGGTGATGGCGCTTCTTTCGTACATTATTTTGGATTAGAATTTTTATTTGACCGTCCGCTGTTTATAGTAATTACTGCACTTTGATTGCAAGAATTATTTTGCACTATAAATCGAACGAATTTAAGACTTAAGAATTTCAGTAAGTTCGTTAGGCCTTACTGTATTAAAGTATTTTTCGTAATCGCTGAAAAAGATAAATACGTCTTTTACAGAAATTTTGAAATAACATATTAATTTTCGTCAACGCCTACACACACACACACACACACTTATATATATATATATACACATAGTGTATAATTACGAAAAAAAAATTATTTCACAAAAAAAAAATTGTCCTCAAATCATCGAAGTACAAAAATAGAATTCGTATACAATGAACTTTATTATTAAATGAACAAAGTGGGAGCAAATAAGCAGTTACGATTTGTATTCTTTTGAGATGAATAAAAATATATCGCTTCGTAATTTATTAGAGATAATTCGATATTAAGACCGGAAAAACCTGAACTCACAGATCGATCGTGCTCTCGTAAATTTAAATTATAATACGTAATTGAACGCGCACGCATAGATAGTTAAAATACGAATGAAGTAGGTTATAGAGCAGCATAAACAGTATATACGTTACTAGTACCACATATAGGATATCCAGTTGAGTTTGTAAAAAGTTGATAGATATCGTTATAACACGCCCATTAAAAGATTTTTAACCTTTTTTAAATGAGAAGAAAAATAATTTTAAATCAACGACTAAAAGCGAGAAAGAGAGAGAGATGACTAACACGAGAAGGAAAAACGACGTAAGTCGTTGCCACCGAGATATAAGTACGCCTACTTTAATTACAGACTCGGACTCTACTACATGTAATGTTAAAATTTATGTTAATGGAATTATAAAGATGCGATCCACTCCGATTGACTTTATACTATATTATATATATATATATATATTATATCGGACAGTAATAAGACCGAAGCAATGTAGGTTACGAAGAAAAAAATGATCTAATAATGGCGATAATAATAATAATAACGTATAAATAATTCGTAATTTATCATTATCATCGTTTTGAAAAATATTTCCATTAATAAAAAATATAGTGTAATCAGATTTCGACCATGATTAAAATATTATTAATATCTATTAAACACGTTCCTGTTAAAGTAAAATAAATTAAATATTTGTATCGACAAAAATACACATAAATAATTATTTTATTTTTTCGGGTTTTGTAATATTTAAGAATTGTTACTTTTTATTTATTTCTTTTAGAACATTTCCCGTTAGAATAAATGATATCTTTTCCCAGTAACATAAGGTGTTATAGTTTCGGTGTTATAAGGCAGTTTAATATTATATAACATCTATACTCCGGATATGAACCAGATTAAAAAACGGAAACTATGTTGGATGCGGCATTACGACATGGAGGATTGCTGCGAGATGCAATTGAAGGATATATATACCAACTGCGATTAAGCTGGATAGACAATCTGAAGAGGGATTCCAGATTCTCCAGTTACTCGGAAATGAAAAGAATGGCCAATAACCGATACGAGTGGAAAAATACCAGCACAGGGGCGAACCAGTCCGCGGACTGTTGCACCAGATGATGATGATGATATATATATATCTCGAATCGAACAATATTTTACATTAAAAATATGCTTTAGAACCAAGTAAAAAGCTATACCGTGCGCAAGATCATTACGTTTTCATCTTCTTAAGTCATTTTACACACCGTAATACGGAAGAAGATCCCTCCTTATGTTAAATATAATTAACCGCGTTTACTCTTAGTAGGAGTCTTTAATGTGGTGTTTTTTTGTTTGTTTGTTTCGAGTCTGCAAAGTAGCGACTACAACACACTAACGAGTGATTTAATTTTATACGTCGGTATGGTTAGTAAAAAGGAAAACTCGAATGTCATCTGAGTAAATCGATGAAGTAACGGAAAAATTCCTCGATATTCGTATCGAGGAATTTAGGAGAGAGATGTGTTCGCGTTGGATATAAGCGGCAGTTAAAGAAAATGTGATTTTCTTCGGAGATAATACGCCTATAGGAGTGATAATTACAAATGACAATCTTGAACAAATGTGAAGTCGATTATGTCCGGAACGTAAACCGGTGATATATTAACAATAAATTCGTGGTAGTTGATACGCGTATTAGTTCGAAATACCGAGGGATAGAAGTAGCGAGATAATAATGCGAGGTGGAAGAACTGGCTAACCATGAAGACTAACCGTAGACTACCGAGATGATAGTTACTAGATCTGAAGAAGTAAGTGCTGGAACAACGGCTTCTCTGACGAGAGCATTGACAATTACCATGATTTCCAGAATGTCCGGTATGAGGTAACTATATTACGGCAGTATAAAAAGTCAGTTATCGCATCGTTAGGTCTATGTATGAAGAATTATATTTGAAGACGGGACGTTTTAACGATACGAGGAAGATCGAGGAATCCGATAAAATTAAATACTCGTAATTAAGTCGGGATCGAAACTGAGTAAAAATTGATATGATGAGGGGAGTATGAACGATTTGGAAATATTGTCACGAGTTATGAAGAATGCTCCCTTAACGGAAACTAATATCGGAACATGATTAACGAAGTCAAGATAGATCTATCAATTGTGATATTCAGAAGGAGTAAAACGAACCAAGGGGTGAAAGTAAGATAGGTTTAAACTTAGTAACCCGGAGTGTATAATTTTTGTTGTGTAAAAATGATGACGTTAATGAATTAGCAACAATAAATTATATTGTTACGACACGAGCTAGTTAATGACTAATTTATTCGTAGTTTTTTATTTTATACGAACTATTAAATAAAAACGATAAAAGAAAATTAATTTAACGCCGCAAATATAAAAATAATAAAGTGACCGAAACGATTATATATAATTAAAAAAGTTGCTTACAAGAAATACTGGCGCATATTAAATAAGAACCATATATATATATATATATATATATATATATATATATATATATATATATATATATATATATATATATATATATATACCAATTATAGTGTCGACTTTCTTTTTGTGCTTTACATTTAAATTCGATATATAATGCGAGATAAATCGTAATTGTACTTCTAAGGTTTCGTCTTCATTTATACACGTAGCTTTCGGTTCCTCCTCTTCCAAATCCTAAAATTATTACAACGTACACAGTTAGTATGTATTCTTCGTAATTATGGCTTCCTGCGTTGTAAACATAACTTCGAAACATATAAGTGACGACGTATATTACATAAAATAGGTGAATTATTTCCGATAAATAACACCTTAGTAACAGCGTTATTAATTCGTTTTTTTACACACACACACACACACATACACACATATATCTTCTATAATATAAAAATGAATCGCTAAATGTGTTGGTAAGCGCATAACTCAACAACGCCTGAACCAATTTGGCCAATTCTTTTTTTGAAATGTTCGTTGAAGTTCAAGGATGGTTTTGACGGCGAGAAAAATTCGAATAGTTGCCGGAAAAGCCCTAAAAACAGCCCATAGGGGTGACTCATTAAAATTTCGATTGAATCGATACGGATATGATAGATATTAAAATGACGAATTCAAAACAGAAAACCGTTTTTCGTTACGATTGATAGGTCTTGAGCTACGAATTTTCGAAAATCGATGACCTGCCACCTTTGGCAAGGCATAGCGAGCGATGTAAATATTTTTAAACGATTCCGTTTCTCGAAATAGTCGTTACTATATAAAATCTATAGGATGAAGCGAAAAAAAATTTCAAGCCGAACCCAAAAATTTCAAAAGGGGACACACACCTTTCGATTTTTTCGCAATAATTCGCGAACGATTCGAAATTTAAAAAAATTGTTTACACGAAAGTTATTTGTCATTAAAATACGCGTCTAACGATGGTATTGCAGTATTTTTATATCGAATACTCGCCGAGAAAATTGCGCTTGAAGGGTTTTCGGGGTTTAGACCCTTTTTGAGGCCCCTATGATAGATCGGGGGTTCGGGTTGGGCTTAAAAGAAAGTAAACGTCGAGATCTATAATTTATGTTATGAGGTAAATGTTTTAAAAATTAACCGGTAACGAGAAATAGCGAGTTGAAAATTTCATTTTCGATTTTTAAAAATTCTGCCGGCGATTTTTGGTCGGCCGATTCTACAATGCATTTAAGTTCAATAAATCTACAAAGATTAAAAAGTATCGACATATCATTTAAATTTCGTTATAAATTTGTTTTTTAATTTTTTGTATAATTCCTAATTCTTCATCGGTATTTGTGCTTTATTTAATTCAGCTAATAAATTAATACATTTATTGATTGTGGGGCGATACGAAGTTAACCGGGTCAGCTATCCCCCCTGGAGGTACTTTGTACCTTCAGGGGACCGAAGCTCTAACCGGTACGGGGCGCGTCCACAGGTGGCGGATGGTGGAGTGGCCTACAGATATGTAGGTTAGCTGCGAATAAGACGTTAGCCAAATAAGCAGTCGCGGACCAAGAGCGGCTACTGGTGGAAAGCCTCATGTAGGTGATTCCAGTAGTGACAGGGTAGAGACACGAGGATGCAGATGGGCAGCTTGAGGACCTGCCCACTAAAAGTCTGCAAAAATCCTATGACTGTCTCTCCCTCGGCGGGTTAAGGTCGCCGTAAAAACCTTAAATAAATGTTACTCCTCAGTAACAAACCGTTGCCTTGCGGTTTTAGGATTTTCATCCAAAGGCTTGGTACAGGGAAGCAGCTGTTACCAATACCTTCTTGGAGCGGACGACAAATGATGTCGGTAAGGTTCAAGTTAGGACAATCGTACGGCGAAAATCACATATTGATTTAATCGACTACGGTACTGCGATGAGGAAAGCAACGGAAAACTACCTCATTAATTATTTCCAAGAAAACCATTATGTTCACGAATTACTCAGAATCAGATTTGTTACGTGATCCGACTGACAATCGGCGTCTAGGTTACAACGGGACCTTGGATGTGAAATATGCGACCGTGTCATGCGACCCGAGTGACGATCGGCGCTGCAAGGTCATGGCTCAGACTTGCAGTGTAAAATATGTGACTGAACCTAAAAGAATCAAGAAGGATAAAAAGATTTTAAACATTGCAACGTGGAATATAAGAGGGTTAAACCGGGTAGGGAAACTAGCTATAGTAGAAAGAGAATCTGAAAGACTAGGAATCAGCATAACTGGTTTAAGCGAAACTAATTGGCAAGGAGACGGCCACTTTCTAACATCGTCAGGTAATAAAGTTTATTATGCAGGCGAACAGAACACAAAAAGGGTGTGGCTTTCTTAATTAATAGAAAACTGAGTAATTATGTAGTGGCATTTGAAGCAATAAATGATAGAATGATTTATTTAAAACTGTTGACTAAACCGATGCCTTTATACCTACTACAAATATATGTACCGACTGCATCAGCTCATGACGATGAAATTGATTTGTTTTATGAAAATCTACAAAATATTATAAATAGAATCAGTAAAAGAGAACCTATGTTAATTTTAGGTGATTTTAACGCCAAATCGGTGACACTGCGAAAGAGAACAGTTTGCGTAACGTAATAGGTAAATTTGGATTAGGAAAAAGAAATGAAAGGGGTAACCGATTTCTGTATTACAAATAGCCTATATATAACAAATACTGGCTTTAAAAAACATCCACGTCGATTATATACATGGAAGAAATCGCCATCTGGAAATTCGAGGAACTAGATAGATTACATACTGGTGAGATCAAGATGGAAATCATCATTATTGGATGCTACAACATATCCTAGTGCTGAATGTGGAACTGACCACAACTTACTAGGAGGGAAATTTATAATGCGATTGAAAAGAATTATATGCACATCTCATAAAGATAGGACGATAATAAATAAGCCGGATACTTTCTGTTCCGTAGTAAATAACAATATCGAACAAGATAATCGAAATTGTGAATCGCCTAATGATATTTGGCTGAAACTGACCTCAGCGATTGAACGGACAAAAAAAGATGGAAAAGGAAAACCTGGATAACTAATGACACAATAAAATTAATTGAAAGACGTAGGAACACAAAAATCCATGGTAATGATGTGGAGTATAGGCAATTATGCAGAGATATCCAACGTGCATGCAGAAAGGATAAGAATAGATACTATGGAGATCTATGTAAACAAATACAAGCTCACACGGAAACGAATGAAACTAAAGATATGTTTAAAAAAATACGCATAGTTACTAGAGAATTTAAAGCTAAACCATAGGGTATTGTAAACAACACCGGGTCGTTAATAACCGACATACGTGAAATAACGGAATTTTCGCGTGATTACTGTCAAAAATTGTATACAGATATAAATAGAAATACAAATAGAAATTCAACGCAAATAAAAGACAATAAATTTGAACAAGAACCTATGCCTTTACGCGATGAAGTAAAACAAGCAATTAAAGTCTTATCTTAATTGGCAAATTCCTGAAGAACAAGCCGGTTTTGTCGCAGGAAAAAGCACGCGGAATCAGATTTTGAAAATGAAACAAATTATAGAAAAAGCCAGAGAATACTACGTGCCTGTATATATAGCATTTATAGACTATAAAAAGGTTTTTGACAGCGTGATATGGGACAAGCTATGGATAATTTTGTCCGAAATGGGTGTTCCTAATCATCTTATAATGCTAGTGAAATCACTTTACGAAAACAATTATAATACAGTACGAGCAGATAATTATTTCTCTAAACCTTTCAAAATATCAAAAGGTGTTAGACAAGGATGTATCCTATCGCCACTTTTATATAACATATACTCTGAATATATAATGCGACGTACTCTTGCCGCAGAGGAAGGAGGTATTTCAATTGGTGGAGCAAAAATTAATAATTTGAGATATGTCGATGACACGGCAATTTTTGCATCATCTATGGAAGAATTAAGTACAACTTTAAATAAACTGACGGCAGTAAGCCATGAATTCGGAATGCGAATAAACAAAAATAAAACAAAAATTATGATAGTGGATCATAATAATGAAAACATATCTAATACTTCACAACAATTACACGGATATGAAGTCGTCAACGAATTTGAATATCTAGGTATCCGGATCAATAATAAAGGAGGCTCAAGCAAAGAAATAAGGAGACGATCTGCGATGAGTCTAAATGCTATGAATAAGTTGCACGTATCTGGCGGGATGGAAATATCAATTATCCGACAAAAATACAACTTGTTCGTTCCCTGGTGTTCTCCATCTTTACCTATGGTTCCGAAACATGGGTAATAAACTCCACGGATCAGCAATATATTGATGCATTTGAAATGAAATGCTGGCGCATAATGCTGGGTATAAAATGGCACGATAAACAAACGAACGTCTCGATCATTAAGCGTCTTAATATAGATAAACGATTGTCACAAGACATACGTGATAAAATGCACAAATTTTTCGGTCATATAATGCGTGCACGAGACTTAGACAGGACAGTCACACTAGGAAGAATGAACGGACATAGAAGAAAAGGTCGGCCAATGACCCGATGGACGAAACAAATACGCCGACGTGTTAAACTGTCAATACCAGATTTGGTACACTCGGCAGATGATCGACAACTGTGGAGGAATTTGATTGCTACATAATGGCCACGACGGTCAATTATGATCAATATACGACTGTGGATATATATATATATATATATATATATATATATATATGTTTATACAAACTTATATAATAATATATGCGTATGTGCGATTGTATACATCTATTCCTAAAACCGAAACAAACGATCGTTTGGCGACATTTTAAAAGTAGGTGCCAAAGCTTATATAAGGGCAATTTATTCGACCGTAACACTAATATTTTGGGGGGCTTAATTTGTTTTCCAATTATCTGAAAAAATTAAAATTAGTGGAATATCTCCATTTTCAATTCGAAAAGAAAGCATAAATTTAAACACCAATAATTCGATTATATAGACGCCACTTATCGGATTAATATTTCGGGAGAAGTAATTACACGCAGACGTAGTTTTGCAATCGGAGAGAGAATGCTGGATGAGATAGGAGCGTCGAAAAATTTATTAAAAATACACGCATACATATTTTTATTATTTATTTATTTTTTTTTGTTTAAAAAAAAAAAGTTTAAAAATAATTTTCCAGCTACGGAAATGCACCAAAGCATCGTACAAACGAATAATTCAAGTATCTGGAAAGACAATCAATGGTTTTTATAAAACGAAGGGGGATCAATTTAAAGATTAGATTTTTTTTTTTTAATAAAGATACGATCTTAACTCATTGAAGTTAAATAAGTATCAAATTTAGTAAAGTGTAGCTACTAACAAGATCATCCTGTTAGCCAGCTTATGGGTTGAAGTCAGTAGTCCATTGACCATGACTACGAAAATTAGTTTATATTAATCTATTTATGTAATAGAATTTAATGACTTCATAATAAGTCTGACGGGTGGCGCATTTTAAGACGCCTGATGTCTTGACTAGTATCTAATAAATTGGTAGCTTCCACATTGACATGTTGGTGTAGCCTCTGCTTGTGTGCTGTAGCGAATTTTCTAATCTCTTCGTTTACAAGCAAGATGTGCAAGTCTCGATGAATATCATTATTTCTCGAATAACGGCATGCATTGACAATTGCTCTTAGTATTATGCTTTGTCTAGCTTGGATCTTTGCTCTAGAAGACTTGCTGGTACAGCCCCATAACTGCAGACCATAAGTCCATATTGGCTTTATGATCTGCCGATACAGTAGGCATTTGTACCTTACATCTAGAGTTGATTTGCGTCCAATAAGCCAATATAACTGTTGAGTTTTTTTCTTTATTTGTTTACATTTCATTCTGGCATGTATTTCCCAGGTCAGCCGCCTATCCAGGTGCATACCAAGGTACTTGACTGAGTCAACCTGTGGAACAGGTTTACCTCTTAAGTATACTTGGTGATGTACTGCTAACGGCTAATATAGCTGTATCGTCGGCGAACGTAGCTGTCGTCGTTTGCGCATCCGTTGGTAAATCTTCTGTGTATAGAAGATACAAGATGGGACCGAGAACGCTTCCCTGCGGAACTCCAGCTTCTATGTTGTAGGATGCGGAAGTAGCATTTTCTTGCTGTACTTTAAATTGTCTTTCTGATAAATAAGACATGAGCAAACGGCAGATGTTACCTGGCAGAATTCGACTTAATTTATAGATCAGCCCTCGTGCCATACCTTATCGAAAGCTTGCGCTACGTCTAAGAAGACGGCCGGGCAATATTTTTTTTTCTCAAATGCTCTATTGATTACCGTTGTGATCCTGTGCACTTGATCAATTGTGGAGTGTTTCCGTCGAAACACAAACTGATGTACTGGTATATACTCAACAGTCGTTTGAGTAATAATTTCTCGAATAACTTTGATATTGTTGGCAATAATGAAATTGGTGTGTATGACCCTACATCAGCGTCTGGTTTGTTATGTTTTTTTACCATAATGATTTGCGCTATTTTGAAACAGCGTGGCATGTATTCTAAACGTAGACAAGCATTAAACAAATATGTCAACATAATTATACCTTTTTTTGTTAGTTCTTTTAGCACTCTCGGGGATATGCCTATACCTGGAGCTTTCCGAGGGTTCATATTATTATCTATTTCAGTCGCTACCTCATATGGTGTAAATATTATCACTTTTTCGTACGTTTTATAATTAATGCTGATATTAATAGTTGAAGGCATATTATGCGGTTTGAATACCCGAGATAAATGGCGAGCAAAGCATTCGGCTTTATCGGCATCTGACCTTCCCCACTTTCCACTCTCATCTTTAACGGATGGAGCACGTGTAATTGTATACTTTTTTGGGTAGCTTTCCAAAGAGAATACTCTTTATCCTCGATGATATATGCGGTGAATGTTTCTTTGCGAATCTTTTTTATTAACGCGTTAAGTTGGCGACTGGTTCGATTAAATAGATTTTTATCAGGTGCACTCCGTGTATTTTGCCATATGCGTCGGGCTCGTCTTCGTTCAGCGATCTTAAGTCGTACTTGTAATTGGTACGTGATTTCTTTTGATTTATATCTTTCTGGTTCAAGTGTAGCTGTGTTGGCTGCTTCAATAATTGTTTCAATAAAACTTTTCGAGTGTTCGTCCAAATCTTGTTTCGTTTTTAATCGTATTCTAAGGTTTATTTTCTGATCTAGTTCTTCCCGAAATTTATCACAATTTGTTAGATTATTAGTGAGGTGTCGTTTCTTATTTTTTCGTATGACTGTTGCACTCTGCGTCAAGAGAACGGGGGTATGATCTGATGAAAGATCAATTACACCCTCGACGTCTATGTAATTACTTGCAACTCCTTTTATAATGAAGAAATCTACGAGATCAGGTTTTTTCCGCCTGTCGGAAGGCCAGTATGTTGGTTTTCCTGAACTTGCAAAGGTGCACTAAGTGTTTGTAAGGCTTTCAACAGTTCCTTTCCTTTTATATGGGCAGGACTTTGATTATGTATTGTAACACGCCGTGATCCCCATGCTTCATTTTTAGCATTGATGTCTCCACCGATAATAAAGCGGTTACCGTCATGTTTTAAAAACCGTACATAATGATCGTATTTAATATTATGTTTTGGTAGGAAGTAACTGCGTTGCCCATCGTTATTGCCACCGATACAGCCTGAGCATATTCTTCATAGAAATTTGGCTGCTGATAATGCCTAATACTTCGTCTTATAATGACGGCTGCACCGCCATGCGCTCCACCATCAGGATGCGGTGTGTGATAAGTTGCAAATCCTGAAATTTTTGGGTAATTTCTGTCCGTAAAATGGGTCTCAGAGATTAATGCTATATCAATCTTGTTAATGTTGAAAAATATCTCTAGCTCTCTTAATCTTTCAAGATTAAGCCCATTTGCGTTCCATGTAATAATACGAAGAGAAGAGTCAGCCATTATTTTTATTGTGCCTCTTTCGGCGTTGTTTTGTAATGGATGATTGTTCCCCAGATTTCATGATACGTTCATCTTCTAATTTGCCTAATCTAGTAGCTAGATTGCGTTATAAGGTTTTCTAATGCCTTTGTAATATTATTGAATGCATCAGCAGAAGGTTCTATCTGTGCCTGTTGGCTAATTATTGAACGTTTATCCGAAGGTTGTATAATTATTTGTTTTTCATTTGACATTACCACTTTTGCATAAGTAGAGCCACTTTCAACTTGCTTGGCTGTCACTGATGTTTTCTGTAAGCGCTGAACTGCTGTTAACTTCGGAGATCTGAATTTCTTTTCTATCTCGCGATATACTTCACAGCCCTTATAATTAGCTGTGTGATCTTTTTTGCAGTTCACACATTTAAACTTTCTAGGGTCCTTTTAGATGAGTTCATAAAGTCATCAGGGACTTGGCTCACCGACAAAGCAAAAAACTAGAACATCAGAATCCAGAATTATCGGTACTCATATTTATCGATCACTACATATATATATATATATATATATATATATACATATATGAGATTGTTATATTAACACAGCGTTCTATATAGAGACCCATTTTTTTTAAACAAAAACTTGTCACTACATAGAAAGTGCCGGTGAAAGTATAATTAAAGATTACGTTCGGTTTAACAACAAACTATTTCGAAAATAAGAAAAAAGAAAAATAACAATTGCAGATTCAAAATTAAAACTTACAACAAAAACTTGGAAAAACATAAATTTATCGAACGGTTTTCTTACATTTTATTTTTTTTCCTTTACATTTTTTTTATAAATTGTGTATACTTTTATATTTTATTTGTTTATGTCCATTCGATAATGGCTTAATAGCCGAAAAGCTTTATGAGCCTTTTATATATAAAAATTTAGCGATTTTAGTTGTTTATTTAATATCGATCTAGTTACGTAAATAATATTTATATATAAATATAATATAAACTAGTAAATGAACTAATATTCTAAATATTTGTTTAAAATAAATCGATTATTTGAACAGTAACTATATATATATATATATATATATATATATATATATATATATACATACATAATTGTTTTAAAATTTATATGTAAAAATAAAAAAATAAAAAAATAAAACGTGTTATAGAAAAAAAATAAAGAAATTTTTCCTATTAGACAATATAGCAAAAATTGCCAGCCAAACTAGAAGACGACATTTTTTTTTCTTAAATATAAGTAAATTTTTGTCATAAGACGTAAGTAAAGGGGTTTTATTTCAGTTATTTTTCTTCAATATGTATCACCTAGGAAGAAATATATCAAATTATTATAATTATTATTAATAATTTTGAACTTAAAATTGCACGACCTCCAGGTCCGTATAAAGCGTTATAGCACGGATGATAACAAAACGGTTTGCCATCGTGTTCAGCGTGATTACCGGGAGTTAAAGTTTTATTGCATTTTTCACATCGCAAACAAAACGAATGCCAATCTTTACCAAGTGACGTTTTTCTTTCGGCTACAATCAACCGTGAAAATATTTATGAAATATAAGAACAAATTACAAAAAAACAAAACACGATTAATTATAAAGATAAATCATCATTAAGTGCCGTCTCCATATCGGAGGTAGGCGACTACTTAATATAGATATTTTGTTGTACAAAGTAGCGTACAAGGCAATTATAATATAGCGCTGGCGTAGACACATACACACACACACACACTCGGGAGAACTGACTGTAATCGCTTTGTTGTCACGTCACAATACAGCCTCGCCTGTTTTTATACTATATGCGTGATGGTTTGCCATTGCCTTCCACGCGATAATATTCGGATTATTTATATTAAAAGAAAAAAAAGTATACATAGAGTTATAGTTTTTAAAAATAAGTACTTAAATCCGTTTCCGGTTAAAGTTATTAAACGAATACATTTTTGTACGTAAAAAACCGTAAAACTCTTTCGTCATTATCACGTGAACGTAAAAATAAAATATAAGTATAAAAGGAAAAAACTATAAACAAAAATATTCGATGTAGGTGTACAATATTACAAAAAATAGCACATTGAAAAAACCGAGATTTGATTATAAAATAATCTGACAGTGAATGTGGTAAACAATACAATAAACGGAGATAACAATATATATCCGCTGTTGGGGCGTCAGTCAACCGCATTTATCTCACAATGATTGCGCCGATTTGGCGTCATGGTATTGAATTATATGGATCAATTAGCGCAAGTAATTTGAACAGAGTGTAGCAACAGCAATCGAAGATACTTCGTGTAATCACGTCCGAGCCATTCTACGTTTCTAATCTAACCCTGCATAATGATCTGAATATTTCATTTGTCCAGGATGTTTACATTAGCCGGTACGAGAAATTATTTAACAAACTCAGACATAGCAGTAATCCAAATATTTTCAGAATGCACTCGTTAGAACTTCCAGGCAATCCAGCTGAGAGAGTGAGAAAGAAGTGTCAAGTATTTAACCTCAGTTGCAGTTTGTACGCAGTATTTGAGTTGAATTGATTGTTCAAAACTATCCTTTCTTTTTATGATACATTCTAAATTTCCACTTGGCACTATTTCATATGCTTATTATCTCACTACCATCAAATATTTTTATGGTTATTCCACTTTGGAATATAAGTGGAAGAACACCCATGCCGACCAAGTTAGACCTATATATTATACGCTGAAAGCTTTCTGCAATTACAACTTTAATCCCCAACAATAAAGTACCTTTTGCTGCCCAATCCCTACCGCCGGGATGTCCTCCCGATTACCTAGTAACCGGAATTATCTCGAGCGTTACATTTTTTTACTATATTACTTACATTAAGTTAATACTTTTTAAAGGGGTTCTTTAATCAATATTTATCTCACATGTTATAATATCTTAACTATTATCCATACTTATTTATTCTTTTATTGTATCGCAATCTAATGTCTCATTGGAGACGTTAGATTAATACGCCTAATTTATCATGATCACCGTTGTTTATAGTTCTTGTTACCGGTGCAATGTATAAAAAACAACAACAAAACTATTTATACATAAACAATTACACTAAATAGCCAGAAAAATAACAACTAAAGATTGATTAAATTTATAATATATTTCTTAAAACTAATTTATCAGCAAAATTTGGTCATTGAATGTAATAAATTATTTTTATTTATTTCTTTTATTATTTTCAATTTTTTCTTACATTTTTCTTATATATATATATATATATATATATATATATATATATATATATATATATATATATATAAATGTTTTTATTTGTGTAAAATTTTATAATTTTGGTTAATATTATTTATTTTGTTTTAATTTTTTTCCAAATAAAATTTTTTCATAATTATAGGAATTTAAATGTTTTTTAAATCGTATTGCGAATTGTTTACAATTTAATTTATATACTGCTGATATTTGGCCTATCTTTTATTTTTTTGTTTCTAATTTATTTGAATAATGTGTTATTACTTCTTATTGCTAAATCTATGTTATATTTGTTAAATATTTTTATTATTTTATAGGTACGACTTCCTACATAATATAATAATTTTTATCTTTCACTATATTATTATTTTAAGATTTTTTTTTTTACATATTTCGTCAACTATTATAATAGCTATAAACTAAACAAAATATAACACCAATAATCACTAAAAGTTTTTTATTGGGAAAGCTTTTCGACAATTACGCCATTTTCAAGCACGCACAAATAAAACGGTAATATTTATTTGTGCGTGCTTGAAAATGACATAATTGTCGAAAAGCTTCGCAATAAAAAACTTTTAGTGATTATTGGTGTTATATTTTGTTTAGTTTATAATTAATAAAATCACAACTCTCCAATATATTCAACATTTATTATAATAGCGTTATATTTATTATTTATCGCTAGTTGCTTTATTGAATGTCGCGGTAGCGTAGTTACTAGAACTCGATGGTTCGGGGGTTTCGAAACTAACATGCGGCACAGAAAGTTTTTCATCATTATTAATTCTTAATTATCGCGTAAAAGGCAGTGGCACCCCACTCGGTATAACATCATATGAGCGCCCATCTGCGTCGCATATTACTGCCTTGAATGCTAGTAGCCCATTTTGTACGTAAAAATAAACGTACAGTCACGACGTTAAAACACGATTTGTTTTTTCTTTATCACTATCTGTAAAAAATTATATTAGGAACTTTAATACCTAAAAATTTATTCTACCAAAAAACGCATAAATTAACCAGTTTTGGGAGTCTTATCAATAGAGCGAAATCGAGATTCTTAAACATTAATATCTAAAAAATTATTCCACCAAAAAAAAAAAACATAAATTAACCAGTTTTAGGAGTCTTATCAATACAGAAAAATTGAAATTCTTTGCTAAATGATGAATATTTATGCGCTTATTCGATTAATTTAAATAAAGGAGACAAACTGATAATTAATATACGTAATAGTAGAATTATAAGCGTTAATCGGATGTATGATTACTATACTACTGCTACTGCTCGACTTAGAACAACTCATCTGGCGGATTCAGGTTTGAATGATTTTCAAAACCAGATTTTTCAACACGAAGTCAGATGTTATTGCGTAATCTAGAGCAGGATCGTATTTAAATTTACTATCCGGCGTTTTAAACTTGTCCAACCGAAATAACGACCCGGTGTTATAGAGAACACCAGAATATATTACTTAAGAAATATATGCGGCACGTACGATGAATTATCAGTCGAACTTAATTATTCGACTGGATGAAATAAGGGAAACGCTGAGTTTACGTTTCAACAAGTAAAGGGTATATTAAGGAAATAGCGGCCGTAATTAATGAAAAAAACAGAAAAACAAGTTTGAGCATTTTACGAAAGGATCAAAACACATTATCTTCTACAAACAATGATGACCGCAGGTGTTACACAATAGTAGTAGAATTATTTCAGGTAGCCGGCAATCGAGACTCATTTCGTCATACATTAAGTTATACTTGAATTGTCTTGCACGAAGAAGAATATACCTGAATCAGTTTGCACGGAAAAGCATATATATATATATATCCTATATAAATTAATTTATTTAAAAAAATACATATATCAATTAAAAATTGTTATGTGATAATCATTAAAGCTTTAATTTGGTTATAAAACGTTGGAACACACACACACACACACACATATATATATAACACAATATAATATTCAGATTAATATCTGATACACCTCAAGCCTAACCTAATATCGCTCCTTCTCAATATGGGACACAACTTGCAATGCAGGGTGTGTGTTAAACTAATTTTTGTTAAAGTATGAACCTTCTAGCCACAGGTATTTAGCCATTCTTCGTTTTTTCTTTTAATTCTAATTCTAACTAGCTAAAACAAACTTAAACGAATGTAACCTAATCTAACTTAACGAGGTTTATTAAAGCAAAAAAATTTACATTCCGCAAAGAAATGTTTCATTCGAAGTCAAAATTATAAAAATATGTTTTTTTTTTTTAATAGGACGAATTATATAATATAGAATAACTTACAACTTTAGACCGCCGTTATAAAATTACATTCCCTTAACTAATTTAATAAGTTTTCTTTATTACAAATAAAGTACGAAAATAACAAATATTAACCATACACATATTTAAATGTAACTAAAATAATTAATAATTTTAAAGAAATATAATAAATAAATAAAAGAAAAAACACATAAAAACGGGGAAAACAAATAATTTATAAACAAATAAAACAAAGACAACAGAAAATAGAAACAAAACGCGTGAAACATAATTTTAAACAACCATCCATGGAGGAACCATTTACGAATAATTTTAAAACTAAAATAATAAAATTTAAATGTTTATTAAAGTAGCATGTCCCATTTGGAAAAACGATGATCGAAACGGTTAACCGAATAACTCTTGAAATTAATAAGTTTGTTTTTATTTTTAAAATAATTTTAAATAATTTTTCAACGTTGTTTAAAGTAAAATAACTATTCGAAGTAATAAATTAATCGATACTATCGATATAATAACTTTAAAGTCAGAAAAGTTGACCGTCACATTACGACTACAATGCCGAAATTGGTTATTACTGTAAAATTTTAGTAAATTTAACTTCCGCACTTACGTACCTGCTACATCGATACGATATGTAAAAGAAAATTACTTTGTTAAACGCGCAAATCGAAATTTAAATTTCAAGCGAAATACGAGGTAAAACGCTATTTAAATAGGATTAAAATCCTTTAACTTTATTAGTACACTCAAGATTATACGCGTTTAAAAATAAGTTGTATATAAAGGTCCATGTTTTTTTTTCATTATTTTTGATAAACAGACTTTTGTAACCTAAATAGATGTATAAATATGATTAATCCACTTATTACACTGTCATAGCAGTAGTAAGATAAACTACGAATCATTATTATTGATTGATTGATTGATTGATAAAAAGTGTATTTACAAAAAATAAATATATGTTACAAAAAAAAAAAAACAAATAAATAATATAACGCATACACAGTTCTTACTATACGTATACTAGTTTATGCCCAGTTGCTCATTTAACTAAAGTAAAAATACAGGAACTAACTAAACCCGCATACTGATCATAAAGCTACGGTAAGTTCAATGCCAATGTGTTCAATCTTTACATAGACTGGAAGATTTAGAATTATTCTGCAGCACATATAAGTTTTAAAAAAATACATAGAAACTGTATTTAATATTAACTTCATTACAGGCCTTCTCGTTGATACACGCTATCTACAATTTTATTTGTAACAATTTACTTTACTACTGATCTATCTATATCTATATCTATATCTATATCTATATATATATAGATATATATATAAAAATGTACATATTAATACGAAACTGAATGTTTATAGAGCAGTGGTATTATCAACTTTGTTGTATGGTTGTGAGACATGGTCAATAAGAAGCAATCAAATTTAAAAACTTGAAATTTGTCACATATGATTCTTTAAGAATAAAATGGAAAGATAACATCTCAAATCAAAAAATTTTGAAAATGACAAATTGTAATAAAATACTACAACATTCAACCAAAGCTCGGCTAAGATGGGTTGGCCATGTTATCAGAATGGATAAACAATCGCATACCGAAGCGATTATAATATGGTATATTACACACTGGTGAACGATATTGTGTTAGGCTAAAATTAAGATTTAAAGATGCGCTATCAAATTCCATAAAAAAAACCTGGTATTAATCCAAAGAAAAATAAGATTTACGAAGAAGGGGCATCGAATAGAACCGAATGGAGAAAATTCATCGATGACACAGCAAGATTAGCAGGTGTTTACACCGCCAAAAATCGCTCAAAAGTAGTTAGAAGGAATATAAATGCGCACACTGCAGTTATAAATCTAATTATAAAATTGGATTAATATCACAGATAAGATTCAGACATTGAATTATTTAACAGAAACAGATAAGGCACTCATACTCGGCAACGAGTGAGTTACAATAATATAAATATATATATAACAGATTGTATGTCTTTGTTAGCAGTTCTTCTTTTTATTTATTTAATGTACTTTAATTAATTCTTAACTTTTATGTTTTGTTAATAATCTTATTATATACAATTCTGTTATGAGAAGTAACCTTACTCGGTACGAATACATAATATTTCAATCTTGAACATATGTATACGTATTTAATTTGTTGATTTATATATATATATATATATATATATATATATATATATACAGAAATGTATTCGTTCTTATATTATTGTAATAGAATTTTTATTATCCGGGCTAAAACGACAAATTAATCTTTGAACGATGATAAAATAACATATTTATTATAGGTAAAATATTACCGCGCTTAAA
The DNA here is from genome assembly GCA_032883995.1 of Coronaproctus castanopsis. Classification (NCBI taxonomy): domain Eukaryota; kingdom Metazoa; phylum Arthropoda; class Insecta; order Hemiptera; family Monophlebidae; genus Coronaproctus; species Coronaproctus castanopsis. Next base: position 246,009,436 of record CM065052.1, read on the forward strand.
AATCGACATATTTCCTTCGCCATGAAATATGTATAAACATTTCGTCGACTACGACGTAGTGTAGTAATAATAATATTTATATAAAATAGGTAAAATTAATATTTTTTTATTATTATTATTATCATATTACTAACCGAAATAAACGGGTTTCGCACACTTCGGACAGTTCGGCATCCTGGCTGTTGTGTAATTCGGAATCTGCTTGATCGACACCGACGCTCTCTATAGTTTAACAAATGGAAATATTTATACACGCCTTAAGAAAAAGATTTACACTAATATAGTATAATGTATTATAATGAAATTACCGAAGCTGCGAATTTTTTTCTTTTAATTTTAGAAATTCGCGAATATATTATCGAACAAACGGGATCCTGTATCCGTGTCACCGATATAATTTAAAAAAAAATAAAAATAAAAAATAATTACAAGCAGAATAAAGTAGGCGTTTAACTAACAAGACAAGCGTTCAAAACCGGCCAATATTATAAACTATGAAGTGTATAAATGATATATAAAAATGGTTTTGGGCGCTAGTATCTCGTTGACACGTTAGCAATAGTAGTAGTGGTATTAATAGTAGCAGAAGTAGCGTATTAATAGAGTTACAGTTGTAATAGTAGTGGTCATTGACGAAGCCTGCACAGGCAACATAGCGTTACGTCATAAGACACACATGGCATGTGGTTCAGACGACTAACTGGATATTCCCGCCATCGTTAGCATAGCCTAATACACTATTACGTTCTATATGTATGTACATACATACACACATTATATATATATATATATCTCACCACACATTTACAACAGTAGACTATTATTATTATCGCTATTATTACTGTTTCGTATATTTGACGCCTAATTCCTGGTTTCGTCATATTTCGATATTTCATTATGTAAACACAATTAATAAACTAGCTGTTTGGACAAAAAAATAAAAATAAAAAATGGCGGATATATAAACAATAGACGGGAAACTATAAAACATACTTTATCTTTTGTTATTATACAAATTCTCCTTAGAAAGAATAGTTGTTATGGTGTATAAAATCTAATAAAGTGTCCTTATTATTCTGTTTTTTTTTATTTTTATTATTATATAGCTATTATATTTATTCCTATTATATTATTATTATTATTATTATTATTATTATTATTATTATTATTATTATTATTATTATGCAGTATTTGTCTATTTTATTAGCTGTACTGGAACATTATTAAATAAATTTGATTTGATTATTATTATTATATCCTTACTGTCGTTCTTAATTTTATTTGTTATCCAAACGAATAATAATATTTTTTTTCTTTTTTTTATTTGTTTAATAGCAGTACTTATTGCCTTTCGGCTATGACCACTTAATTTACATTAATTATATATAAAACATTAAATTCGTACAAATAAGATTACGCATCTTAATTTAAATTAATTGTAAGGCATTAAGTTCGTACAAATAAGATACTCGTATAGTTTACGTGTTGTATATACATTGTCCTGGAGAACATCCTTCGTGTCATCTGTGGATATGTTATTCAGTGCTCTGCAATTTACATATTTGTTGCACTTCAATAACCGGGTGGTGTACGGTTACAGGTTCATCACAGAGTTCGCACTCTGGAGGTTCGTCGTGTTCGAAAATATATGCATGCGTAAGTTGAGTATGTCCTATTCTGAGCCGGCCTAGTATTTTTTCGTATATGCGACTTTCTTGAGTCGTCGTCCTTAGAGGATATATATTATTTTTAACCGACCTCAGCTTATTTGTTATATCGGAACTGATCCATATTTCGTTCCATTTCCTTAGTACGCAGTCCATGGTGATCGAACCGATCTTTGCCCGGGGCAGATGGAGCAATCTGGTCATTTCAAGGTTCAGATCAGCGAGATCTGCTCGGACCCTCTCTGTCATAGAACTCGTGCCGGAAAGGTCCATTAATGCTAAATTAGGATGATTTATCTTCGTCAGCTTGCTCCGTAGTTAACGGTAAGTACTTGTCTTCGGATTTGTAGAGGTGGTTCTCCTGCCAACGCTAGTATGCTGGATGAAGGACTAGTAGGATACGCACCTAACGTTTTTTGTACTGTGGTATGGTGTATTGTATCAAGTTTTTGAATAATAATATTTGATTATCGACTTTTTCATAAAGTTTATATATAGAAATTATTTTTGATATACAACAAATTAGCAATAAAAATGTGACAAAAAATCTGCCACCTAAAGCAATAGTCGCCCTGGAAATTCGATTTAATTCGTGTATACTGTGCTATTATCCTGTGTCGTGGTATCAGTCTAGCAAAACCTTGAAAGGCTCCTTCGTTCAAAATATATTAGCCCATAGTGTTTATTCAGTAATATAAGTAAGATTTTGGAAAAAAAATACTCCTAGTCAGACTAAGGGCTTATAAATCATAATTCGCAATTTCGTTTTCGACCAAAACTAAGTACAACGATATAGCCGGCTAAACTGTGTGTGACAAAATTACTGATAACTTTAATCAGAATAAACATTCTGGACTAGTCTCAACGGACATAGAAAAAGCGTTTTGACATAGCGCGATGGAATTATATATAAGTTAATCATAATTTCACTTCTAATCTTGTATTGGCTACTACATCTTAATGAATAGAAAATTCTATGTAAAACTGAAAAACTACGATATACATTAATACCGGGGTATCTCGAGGGAGTATTTCAGTTGATTGAGACTATAACGAGAGTAGATGTAAATCTGTATGCCGATGATACCTTTTTAATAGTATCACCTTATAGCATAGACAAGCAACAGATTATCAAAAGCGATAGATAAAATATCCACATTTTCTATGCCGGTTAAAATAAAGCTAACACGTCCTTAGCGAGCAACTACATTGTTCCTTTTTTTTTGCGACGACTCAGAAATGTCCGCATATTTGATATTGATTTTATACGAAGATAATCCTAGGTTACTTATATTGTGAATTGTCACCTACGTTGTTTAAAATTTGTATTTGAACAGGAACGCATAATTGTATACATAAATCAAATAATTAAATATATATATATATAATTGAAGATTATGCATTTCTATCGAATAGCGTTACCTCTTACATCAGTACTGTAATATACATAATAAGATTATTAACGAAAAGTAAAAGTTGAGAATTAAATAAAGTACATTAAATTGCAGTAAAAATAAAATAAAAAATAACACCGTCTAACAAAGAGATATGGTCCTTTGTATATATATATATATATATATATATATATATATATATATATATATATATATATACATGAGTGGTCGAAAATTAAATTGTTACAAATAAAATTGTAGATATCATATATGAAGGAGAAAGCCTTTAATTAAGTCAACGTAAAGTATGGTAAATACGTTAACAGTCGGGATGTCCATTATATAGTACATGAAATTTTAATGCTAAAAATAATTTTTATTTTCTGGTTGATGGAAATGTCTCAATTTTAAAAATATTGTTATAAATGCATCGAAAATTATCTACAGTTCGCCTAAGAAGCACTATTGTATAATAAACACCTGTATAATTTTCCGTCAAAATTTTATAACGTATGACAAAGTTTTTTTTTTATTACGCGCTTATTTGGAGATATCCTGCATTATAAATTTGCGTTTGACAGCCAGTCTTCTGCGCCTTCTTCTAGTGAATGTAGTCCAATCAGTCCTTTATTAAAGCTATTTACTTTACTGAAAGGGTTAATAAAGCGGATTAAGCTTCAGTCTCCTATGTTTGTATTTATGATTCGTAGTTCATTATTGCTCCGACAGTGATAAGTGGATTACTGTTACATCCACTGTAGAAATTTTTAGAGCACTTGTATGCGCGGTGTCTTGTATACGGAATAAATCTAGTATATCTTCTAGCATTTCTTTTAAATTTGCTATATCTAGGTGCGTTTAAAGTAATTCGGGAACAGTTATTTCGGATTACTCGAAGTTTTTTGTACGAAGTTTTACATATATGATTCGGAACAGGACATGTATATATATATATATATATATATATATATATATATATATATATATATATATATATATATGTATTAGATTAATAAAGGATTTATATAAGATTAGTTTATTATTACCGTTTAGATTTATAGGGAAGATATTTTTATTCTTGCTTTATAATTATGGTTTATTATTAACTTTCGAAATTCATTCTGTCGTCTAAGATAACGCCTAAATATTTAACTTAATTTTTCTCTAATTTATAATTGAATTATTCGACATAATTCCACGAGTTAATATAGATACAATCTTTTCTTCTAACGTGTTATTTTCAACTCGTCATTTTTACCAATTGGTTGTAGTTCATCGATACGTAGAAACCACTTCACGCGCATTTCATTTCGTTAATTATAATATTCTTATTACTAATAATTTTAACTTCTTTATTAATGATAACTCTTTAAAAAATCGCGTATTTACAATAATAACAATAGCTTCATAACGGCTAAGATATGCCCGGATTATATTGAAATCATAGTGTACAGAAACGATTAATTATTATCGGAATTATCTATCGGGCCTGGCTCTAATTACGGGTAAAGGACGAGTTTTAAAATTAGTTATCCGTTCGTCTAAATAATATTCAGAGATCGATCTACATGCTGACCAACATACAACGTTTATAAAGTAGCTCCGTTTACTATGTCTTTTTAAAACGTTTAAAATAATTATCTCTGTTTTCGGATCAATGGATCTGTTTTATCCACGAATATACCTAATAAACAGACTAATCGGGATGGATTCGTAATTCTCTCGTGAGATTTTATTTACAGTCACGATGTCTACTATATACATGGTATGTGAAATTGTAACGCAAACGTAATTTTTTAAACGTGTATAAAATTCATAATTTAGCATCAACATTTGTATAAAGATGTAAAGGGTTAATTTCGTTAAAAACAAAACAGTATTAATTTATTCACTACTGAACTAGTTAAAGCAGTTTCCAACGAGTACGATGCTTGAAGAAACGTTGCGTATAAAATTAGAGAGACATCCGATAGAACGATCTACAAACCGGAAAAATTAAGTTGCAGCCAAAAAAATATATAAGCACGAATTAATCCGCTTTGGCTCTAGTTTTCTCAGCAGCATTGTACGCAGCACAAAATTGACGTAAAATTGAATTTCGGAAACCGTAACAGGCGCATTGAAATACACACCAGTGTAGCATGGCTTCCAGTGTTAAGCAATATTATGATACCGACGGAAAGAAGCAACGATTAGAGAATGGGAGAAATATAAACAAAATGCAGAATTAGCGATGCATCACGATACAGACGGAACTAATCGTTTAAAGTCGAGAAAACCAGCGTATTATAACAAAACTAACGAAATACAATGGAATTAAAGAATGCAGAAAGAAATGGTGTCGGGACGATCCGAACAAGAGGGGATTCATTCGCAACCAGGATGGCTTGCATTCGACCTACCGAGAAATATGTGGACAAAATTGAATCGCTTCCGAATAGAAGATGCGGGAAAAAGATGAAGACGTACGGACATTCAGCTTGTAACTGTGGGGAAACAGAGCAAACAATAGAGTACATCCTGATGGGATGAGCGAGCTCTGAAAGATGGTTGGGAAGAAATCATCAAGTTGACTGACCAAGCGGTGGATTGGCTGCAAAATCTGAACGTTAAAATATAAATATAATTAAGTATGAGTTAAAATTTAAGATACCCTAAATATATTGAATAAAAAAACGACTAACGAACTGTAAATAACGATGGAATTTCTTAAGTAATAGACCCAAAAAAAAAAAAAATATTTTCCAAAGTCGTTAAGTATAAATTAAACAGCGTTGCTTTAAAATCGCAATTCTTAATCATTTTCCAATTTAATGAACCATCGGTTACAGTTTTCTTTAGCCATCTTCGGTTCGGTATTTGTATTGTCGTTCGATAAAATGGAATAGAATTGTCGAAGCATGTGTAAATTTCGCAATATACTATGAAGGATTTGTACATTTCCTCTAAATAAAATCGGGATAAATACGTGTAAGATATGCATGTGTGTGTGCAATGTTTGTAAATTAGATAAACAAGTTACATTTTTAATGCACCCTTCGAATTTGGTTTTCGAAATTCAAAATAAGGAAACGATGTTGAAAAAAATTTAAAAACATTTTCTTATTGCGTCATTTAACAACGGCGTGTGTTATTTTATAACATCTGTTTCTACAATTGCATTTATTCTGGTCGAGTGGACATATTTTAAAAACAATATAAACGATTTACGTAACGAACACGTGATAATTGCACTATATATATATATATATATATATATATGCGTGTGCCTAAAATTATATTATTGCATCATCATCGACACGTAGCCCTTTGTTTGGCCAAGATAACATGCATGAACGTTTACACGGTCGAATATCTTAATTTATTATATTCTGTCCGAGCAGCATCACAATTGGGATTTTCAATCTTCATCTCGTGGTGGCTTCTCTTCGATCTTCCCTTGTATATCAAGGGTGATTTGTTTGCCTCAAAGATTACATAGAGCAACCATTCATACGGTAGAATATCCGAATTTATTATCTTCTGTTCCTAGCGGCATCGATTGGGTTTTTGAAGGTTTTTTGTTCTACTCCTGGTGTCATTATCTCCAATCTTCTTCTCCTCCTGGTGACTTTTCTTCGATCTTCCATTAATTCTTCCCGTCTGATCTTGAGTGCAACACTTCGCGTCTACGAGGGCCAACTTTTTCATTACGCGTTTCTTAATTTTTTTTTACCATTTCGCCCGGAAGTCCAAATTTTAAATGCGTTTAACCATTTTATACTTTCTGCGTATGTGTGTGTGGTAATTCTACAGATTTCAAACGAAGGAAGATATTGGTTAGGGAGCAAAAATATGGAAAACGAGTTTTGTTCGAGTGGTTATAGAGAAACATAAAAATTTAAACAGATAAGATGGATTTCGACAGGCTTTTGGAAGCTTGTACTAATAATTAATAGAGAACAATTAGAAGCCGAAATAATGATTACCGAAGAGGTTACAAATCAGAGTGCAAATAACGTATCTTCTGATAGAATCATCGTTCGGTGATGGAACAGCCAATCGTTACACAGTAGCAGCAATCGCAGTCTTGGAAATATAAAGTTAAGATTAAGGAATGACTACAAAAGAAACTGACACTGAAGCTGGCGGTTTAGTTCAATTTTGATGATGATGAGTGTTGCAAGGCTGCTCAAAAAGTTGTTAACTCGCAGATGTGGTTTTTATTGAAAATAAATTTTACAACTATCGCGAATGATGTATTAGACTAGTAGGCAAGATGGATCGATGGGTTTATTTAGCATAAATTATTAATTAAGGATAAATTATTAATTAAACATAAATATGACCTAAATTGGTCTTACTGGCCGTAGTAATTATATTTTTATATAACAAAAAGCTAGGATTTCTATATTTTATCACTTTCATTTTTTTTTAATTTAGTTTTAATATTTACTTCGTTTATATAATTTTGAAATTGTATTTCGTTATATTAATGAATGCAAGGGTGTCAAATGTTCTTCGATGATTCAATTTGACTATATGACTAGATAAGGAACCGTCATAAAGCGTAATATAAATACTAATAAATTACTAATGGAACTAATCAAAATGATGCATAAAAAATGTCCGACAATATACAATGTTTGATTTGATTTATTTTGTTGTATACATAGAGGAAAATAGGCGAATAGCCATGGGTTTCAGCTAAGTTTGTCGTTTTTTTTTCTCAAAGACGACCGTGTTAAATAAAAGTTGGCCGGACCTTCATCTATTGAATATTATGTCCGATTTGTCGCTTCCTGCATCTGTTACTAAACGCGCTAAGTAGGTCTAATAAGATTAACGATTAATTAAACGAAAAGATTTAAATAAATAATTCATTCGGAAAATTTAATTTAAAGGAATTTTAAATCTCTTAAATAAAAATTTAGTTAACTTATAATTTATCGGCGCGAGAATAGTAAAATACCAGACGATGGGAGACGAATTTCGCCGCCGCTGATAAAAAACCGGATGAATTATTTTAAGAAATATTCGAATTATAATCCCGGGGTTAAGTAATTCATAGTCCAAGTACCGGGTCGCAATCGACAGCATTATTACGTAGACTCCATGTGGGTATTACACAATCATCATCATCATTCGATAGCGTTCTTTTCAATTGTTATAGATTCGTACGCTTAAGAAGTTGAAAATGCCATTTACAGTTTTCTTTTATTAACGTCATAGACGAATTAATCCTTCTACTAAACGCAGTGAGAGCGAGATAGATATATAGAAACGATGTCCATGTAAAGTTGGAAGGCTATAGTGAAAGCGATTATTGCGAATATCGTATAGTGGTGGGCGCATTTAGACTGTGATCGTCGTCAATTGCAAGAATTTACAAGTAGTAAAAAACGGGTTTAATTTTATTGCACGTCATATTATACGGTTGTCGTTTAGTTTAGTAACGAGAATTTTTTTTTGTCTCCGGATAAACGCGATAAATTCTCAAATCGGTATAGATAAAAAAATTGCGTATTGGCAATTTTTCTTTTTTAACAGCGGCCTCAGACCGAGATGATCTTCAGCTCGGTAAGTACGAATTTTTTTAATTTTTTTAATATTCAATCGAGTTCCGGACTCAAATCACGGTTGAGTTGTTACTTTAAAGATACCATTTCGTGTCATCTATTGAAACGAATGTATTACAGAAGGATATACAGGGATTTATAGCGGGTGCATATTACGTACGCGTATATATTATTATTATTCACGAGTATCAGTATATACAGCTATTCTGGATGTTGCTGTTTTATGCCGCACACACGCGAGTTCAAAACATTTTGAAAATACGTTGTAAAATCGCATATGCAAATGTTGAACCGATGTTTGGACTTTCTTACATTTCGATATACGAGCCGTTGATTTTAATCGTCTGTAAACAATTTCCATCACTTCGTCTCCTTTCTCGGAGATTTACTACAGCTTTTTTAATTCCAGCGATCGCATCTTTGTATCGTAATTTCTTACGTTTACTTAACACTCCGTAAAACTTAATTCATTCTTACTAGGTGACCAATCCACCTTAATCTATATTTCGCTAAATGCGATCGAATTAGAGTTAGCCATTTTTAGCAGCTTCTCGTTGGATATCTTTCCAATTTATAAGAAGAATTTAGCTCAGTAAAAAAACTTGTAACTTTTTAAATTGTTTCGTGTTTATAAGTCAGGTTTCTCGGCCGTATAACGTTGTCGGCCATATCGTAGCTTTATTCACGTTAGTAAGTTCTTTTGTTCTTGAAAACTCCTCTTTATGCTATATGCCGTGACTGTATTTCTTATTCCGTACACGTAATCTATTTATCTAGATTACCATCGTTACCGATCAATATTTCCCGAATATTTAAAGTCTTTTACTTGATTTAATTTAATTTATTTCCATCAACGTGTAATAGTTATCATTTGTTATTGGACATAATTCCGGTCTTGCTACAGTTTATTGCGAGTCCGAAATCTTTATACGTTGCGACATTTTCTGTAGAGCTTTTATTTATGATTACGCAATATCCGCATATTGAAGGTTTTGCAAGGTGAACGTGTCTGTCCTGCTTTTAGAAATTTCGGTATACATTAAACACCTATATATATATATGACTGCTGATAAAACTATCGGATATATTCAACTGATCCGTTAAGTGCGATTCTCCATTATTTGAACCAATTCTTCCGTATGTGACAGGTGATTTTGAAGCTGTTTAGTGACTGCATTGTTATTATAATGGATTGATAGAATAGCTGCGTCATCATTATTGTTGGGGAAAAAATAGTTAATTGAGCTTACCACTGAACGAGCCTAGAGTGTGAACGATCGTGGAATTGGGAACGAAGTGAGGATGATACGCATATATATATATATATATATATATATATCGAGGAGAAAGCTTTCGATGAAGTTAATATAGAGTATAGTAAATACATTTACTTCTATGTTTTTGTATTTTTTATATCTTAATTATAATGACACATAGTTATAGTTTACTCTTGTTCTGGCAACGATAAGCTGATGCATGTAGAAATTTTTGTAATGTATACGCGTACTATCTTGTATACGGGATAAATGTATCCGGCATTTTTTTCGAACTTTAGTATATCTAGGTGCATTTAATATAATTCGCGAATAGATTATTTGAAGTTTTTTTTGTACGAAGTTTTAGATATATGGTTCCAAACAGGACACGCATATATATATATATATATATATATATATATATATATATACGTATTAGTCGTATGAAGGATTTATACAAGATCAGTTTTCGTTATTCGTGTTTAGATTTGTTATTGGCTAGACTAAATAGGGAAAACATTTTTACTCTTGTTTCGTTTATATTATGATTTATCTGGCTTTCAAAATTCATTCTTTTTTATTTACATGTTTAACTTCATTTCTCCAATTGATAATAAGGGTCTTAAGAAAATTATAGTTTTAGCTATATTCACATACACACTGTAAGTTTCCATTTGTCTAGAAAACTCTGAACTTTAGTAAAGGCCTTTCGAAGTCGATTTTCTGCCGTGAGGTATACCCGAAGAGGAGATTTATCTGCTTTATAACACGGAATTTTGCGGTGATCTAAATAGTTTAGTACTAACATAGGATTCATTTGGATCATCTCATAAATAGGACTATTGTGTCAAACGGTACCCAAAGCCTTCTCCATATACGTAAGAGACTTATTAAAATTACGAGTTACAGCATCGCGTAAGTGTACAGCTTGAGAACAGTTTATAAATGTTTTCTAAACTGACTGTCATTTATAATATCAATTAACCAAACGAAATAAAAACAATATTAATAAAATTTATTTTATTTATGCAAAGCTTTTCGAATTTAACGTCATTTTCGAGAAATACAAAAAGCGTTACAAAAAAATTAACCTTTATATTTAACGCGTTTGTATTGCTTGAAAATGTCGTTAAAGTCGAAAAGCTTTGCATAAATAAAATAAATTTTATTAATATTGTTTTCATATTGTTTTTTGTTAATTCATGAACTCTGCGATACATCAACAATATTATAATATCGTTGTCAGGCGAATTTTATTCGCGTAAACGTACTCGATTCTAATGCAAAATCTCTCATAACTAAATCCCGCAGTGGTGTGTGGAAGTTTAATCAACGAAGCCGTCAATCCTTTCTATTAAAACTTAAATCTCAGTTGTCATTTCCTTTCCGACGAAGGAAGAAAAATATGATTTTTATCAGACTTCGAATGTTCTACTCTAAATTTTACCCATTCCTATCTTCTTCGAGGTACGGATCGTCGTCGTCCTCCTCTCTATCACACAACTGCTTATTCCTCACGTACTAACATTTTGTCACGTTCTCATAAAAACTATCCTCTGTTCCTTACTTCAATTCTTATCCGAGTGCTATATATACAATATTTTCCGTTTCTAACTGAACCCTTTGAATCTGATGTAGGACCACTGTGTAAGTTCCTGCGTGAATATGGCGCCCGTACAATTAAATAATAATAATATTTCAAACGTGTATTTCCATTGTCCGTATAATTTCTGGACATTCGGCGATCAAAATTTTCATTTGTATACAATATTATATATATTAAAAAATTTGAAAAAATACATTGTTCGAATTTTTATTACACGTGTTCGACAGGTTTTCATCGTGCTGTTTGCGCTATGCGCAATTATAATCGTGGATTCCGAAATAACGACGAATTCAGCCGCGAATAAAAATCGTAAACGGCGGTCCGTAGACGAAAACGACAATCCTGAAGCGCGAACTTTGCACAAGATTAAAAAATTACGTAAGAGGATGTTGTTACTGTGTTCTTTGGGACTCGGTAGAAATAGTCGAATTTCCGACGAAGAGCGAAATTTAGAGCAGGCTCGATTTTTCTTTCCGAGTATTCAACAAATCGCGAATTTACAAGTGACAACCGGCGGTGGACAGATAACCGATGAAGGAGGTGACGATGCTGATTACGGCGATGAATCGGACGGTCAGGCGAACGGTGGATGGAATAATTGCGACTATTTAATGCAAGGAGCCGGATTACTAACACCGTTTCCGGCACACGTTTTCTTGAACGGATTAACGTTAGCCAGAGGTCGGCCGAATAATATTCGTATTCAGGAAAAACGATTGAAACGTAAGCTGGATCGACAGCTGATGAAGCCCGTACGAAAAACGGTCAACTCTGTGAATTATTGGTTGCGCGACTGGGTTAGATGAATTTTAAATCTAACCGAAGATTCGATCGTATTGAAATTTAATTTTGACGCCGCGGGAATTATTTTATTTATTATTTTGACGATTTAATAGTATTTTGTTGTATGCTCTTATTATAAGTTCAATAATGGTACCTTGGTCTTCTAGTTTTATATATATATATATTCAATAATTTTTTTTTTTTTAATAATACGATTCTTACATAAATTAGGGTAGATTTTTCTCCGTGAAGGTATTTCACAGGTTCAACTAATGAAGTAAATGACAAATTAATAATAATAATAATTATCATCTGTGAAATAATTAGCGAATTAAAATCAACAGCATTTTTTTTACCACAAATTTGGTTACAGACAACGAGGTTAATTATTCGAACGAACGGGATATATATTTATTGCTTTCATTAATTGGAGGGTGTTTTTAAGTTCCTCTAGATTGTTGGAAAGTGGTATGTAATACATGACCGTGAACAGGAATGACGCCAAGACCCACCATAAAGGCTGCCTCGTAAATGTCATCAGTTGTCTTGTAACTGTCCCCTTAAGTGTTAACTGTGTAATAAATAAAATCACCCTCGATATTAGACCTTTTAACTAATCTCTTCATACTTCTGGGAAAGAACACGGTTAGGAGTTTAATGTGTCAGAAAAGGAAAAGAAATAATTCGTTTCCCTGTGTTACATATGCTCCTAATTACTTCAAAAATACTTAGTATTACATCAACACACACACACACTACCACATCTCTACATAAAATATGCTTAAGCCAGAGTTCAATTCTATAAAAAAAGGGGAAGATAGTAGTTTCGTGTATTTCTGCATTCCTTACGGTTTTATTCGTTTCCTTCATTGCTTCCCAAAATAGCGGTATCTAATATGTATATATCTTATTATTGTGTATTTGATATAGTGTGAAATCGCGCATTACAAGCGCACACATACATAATTGGATTCGAAAATATCGTAATGATAATGAAAATATTCAAGTTCATTCATAGGAGTTTCAATGTAATATAGGGATAATCACACAAATAGTAACATGCAGTGTATATACAGTTTACGTTAAATTAGTGATCTAAATATTCCGATGAATGTACTGAAACATCACAAATCCGATTATTCAAATAATTTTCGAATTCTTGTATGAATACGGACAAATACAACTGCGTTAAAATCAGTTTTCATAAATGCACCATACACACGCACACAACACACACACACATATATATACACATACTTATATAATTTCACATATATGTGATGAACGCGTGCATGTTTTTAGAAATAAAAACTACTCCTTTATTTTTACCCTATTCAGATTTTTTTCTTATTAGTAAACAAAAATTACGTATTGTGATTTTGTGCCATGGTTTCTTTATTGCGTAACATTTATTTTATTGTCTACAATTTTTATTAGAAAAATTAAAATTTCTGAAAATATAATTTTAATAAAACTAATACTACGTCCATAATGTTCCAGTTATTTTTGCGGACTTTCCTATCATATAACAAATGTGTTTTGTATTCTGTTAATTATAAACAGAATGGGAAATATTTTCTTAAAATTACAACTATTAGACGTGCGTACAATTTAATATAATTAATTGTTTATAAAAATTTCAAACATTTCAATTTTGTGTTGAAAAAACTCTATTTTATACGTGTTATAATGAAAATTTTCCATTTTATTAAGATGTTAAAAATTAGTTTTTGGTAACTGACTATAAAGTTATAATTTAAAGCATTAAGTATGTGTATATAAATATATAAGTATCTCGCGGTACATGTTTATATGTATATGTATATATATGTGTGTGTGTGTATTTAGCACGATGCAATTTAATACATATGTATAAATTTCACTAATTTAATTATATTTTATATTAATGTAAATAATGAATAATTAAATTAATTTTGTTCACATGTTTTTTTGCAAATCTCATAATACATTTTTGATAATTTTTGTACTTTACAAACAGATATCTTTGACATCATTATTAAATTATCATTAATTGTCCATTATGATTTTTAATCAATTAGTTTTCAAGGAGCATTATTTCGCATGATTCTGATTTGTTCATATTTTTAGAATGTTGTAATGGAAAATTTATTTCATTATGTAAAAAGGAACATAATAAACTTTGATCGTTTTGAATGTTATCGGTAAAAGGTTTTCGTTTCGCGTTAAATTAAATCTCTCACCGTCTATAAAACGAACCGGTTTACGTAAGGTAATTCATTTTAATCTAACTCTCTTATCAGCGTTATGTTCGTCTGTCAATTTCTGACTTCCTTTGCGGTAGCGCTTGATAAGTCGGATCTGCATGCATTTCTTGAAAGTCTCTTATCTTTATCTCTGATTCGGATTGAATCTCTCTTAATACTTGCAACACTAATGTAATAGAAGGAGAAGCATGATATAACTGTCGGTTGTAATCCGAGTGAAAGGATTCCGGACCGTTGGTTGTTCTTGGGCTCATCGAAGGCGTAGAAGCCCATATTTGAGGAGGAAAAGGTGCCGTATGGGAAACATAATTGTCAAATACATAGTCAACAAATGCCGAGGCTGAAGAATTAGGCGGTTGCCTAGCAATCTGCCAAAAATTGTGGTATACTTGATTTGGTGGAAGAAATGCTAGGCCAAAAAACCGTTTCAACCATCGTCCCACATCTGAATTCGTCATATAGTCATTTCTTAAATTTCTTATTTCAATTATTTTTCTATACCACGATTGTCCTAAATGAAATCGACAACCGAGTACTTCGCATTCTAGGAAAACTGCGGTAACAGCATTTTGTGCTGCCCTTTCGAAGTCTAACCTAATTTTTCTGACATTCAGATTTATGTTCATCGTCAATGCAATTTGACAAAGGAACGTCCACATTGCAGTGTACATACCTTGTCCTTTCCCTGGTAAAAAGCAATACACCAATGGAATATATAAATAATTTTTATGTCCGTGAATTGTGTACAACTGATGGAAAAATTTCGGTCGATATTTAAATGTCCCGTCTGCAAAAATGTCTACCGTTGAATCTGATAGGATTTTGATATTTTTATAACACGTTATCACGGCGATTTTGTCAATATCGTCAACATATAGGAACGGTTCATTTTTGTACGTTTTAAAGGTTTCTTGCATACAATAAACATTTACGACATAGTAATAATAAATTGTGATTTATTTTATAAATGCTCGAATCTTTACGAACTAGTATTTACTCATACTTATATTTTGTTTACTGACTATAATAAATTTGTAATCGCATATATAGACGTGTATTAATTGGCAATACACGTCACACATACATAGATTTTATTTTATTGCTGTACTAATGTAAATATTAATGAATTAATTTACTTTGTTTTCATGTTTTCACGAGTTCCATAAAATATTTTTTATATATTTACAAGAAATTGTATTTAACATGATTATTCCTCGATTATCCATTATAATTTTTAAGCTATTTATTTTTAACGATAATTATTTTGTATCATTCTGATTTGTTAATATTTTTAGTGTTCCGGGTAAATTATTTCATTATGTTAAAATCAATATGAATAAACTTTTAATTAGTAGTGAAATGATTTGTATTCTATTAATGTATTTATTAATAAGCACATTTTGATTTATATTTATTTATAGTGCGAATCGTTTCAGGAATGTCGACATTTTTCGTATTCATGAGTGGTTAGAATTAATAGATTCCATCACCTATGTTTATATTATTGTTGTGTAATTCATTCAGCGGCTATTGTATTTTATCTATCCACAAAATAAAATTTTATTTTACAAGCAATAGTTAAATTATACGTGTGTTAGTTAACTGTTTTTTTTTTAAATTTTTTATAAATGTTTAAAAAGTTACTATATATATAAACTGAAAATTTATATTATTATGCCATTAATGTGTTTCTACATTATTAATAAATACAAAATAAAAAACTCTCTTCGGAAAACACATTGGTAAAAATATAATCAAAGCTAATAATTTTTATAAAGAGAGAACTTATATGTAAAATTGCAGGAAAAATGTAAAATACAAAAAAAAACTACATTTAAAAATGATAGAGTTTATACACACTTTTCTTATCATAATGAACTTACAAGTAGCTTAATTTTTTTGTTAACATTAGAACTAGGGTTTATATTACAGCTGGCTTACTGGAAAAGGACATATTTTATACCTGTGTCGTGGAGATTGCTAATTGTAGTCACCTATCGAATTTACTATTGGAATATACGAAAATGATTTAATGAAAGCTTACGCCTAGTAAAAATGATTGACTCAATTTTTCTCATTTTAAGTTTTACAGAAAAATTGGATATGTTTATTCGTTTTATAAATGTAAATCGTATTCAAAATTTTAATTTATTCTTTATATCAGGCAAATTATTAAGTTTTAATAACGAGTTCAAGATATTATGAATCTTGTATTATATAATAAAAAGTGTTGAATATATTTAAATATTTCTCATATTAATCTATTTTATATGTACATGAGGATCAGTGCCGTATTAAATAATTGAAGACCCATGAGTACAAACAACGTAAGGGACAAGGAAAAAAATTATGAATTTGAAAATTATTGCATCGACAAAAATATACATATAAAAAACTTTTTAAAAACTTATTATTTAAACGAATCTTGAAAAATAAGTACTTTATTTTCATTTATTTTGATAAAATTAAAATATATCGAATAGGTAATACATGTATAGCAACAAATACTTATATAGAATACTTATTCAAAAACTTATAAAACAAAATATTTTCCTACTTTTTTTTCTGCGAAATTTTTTATAATCTTATTAATTCCTATTTCTCGTAATATAATTGTCAATTAATTTAAACGATATTGAGCAATTGATGTTTATAATCCATTTTTTACAATAAATAATTTGGAGAATGATCTTTCAGCCGGTTAAGTTGCTACTCATTAACGTTAAATATACCCGTATGACTATTTCAATATTCGGAAAAAATTCCTTTATCTAGAATTAAGGAATATGCATTGTTTGTTCTTTATATTAAAATTTTTTTTCAATAGTTTTATTATTTTCGTGGGGGCCCTGGGCCAGTGTCCGAAGTGCCTTTATGTAAATCCCTCCCTGATGAGGATACCTATACATTATCTTTCACATTGTGCAGTATTTTGAATAAGTTGTATGGGTATAAAAATAATATTAATTAAACTACAATAGAAGTGCCGCAAATAATAAACACGTCCCTTCATTAAAAAATCATCTTACAATATAACAACAAATAATAAATAAATGACATATGACGGTAGTGATGAAACAAATATTGAATAAAGAAACATGTAAAGAGAGTGGGAATTTTAGAATTATTTGATTGTAGTTAGTAATATTTGACCTTAGAGCGAATGAAAAAGAAGGACAAGGTTGAACAAATTGTTTCGCTTTTACAAATTTCGGTTACATGAATTACAATTAAATTTTTGTAGATAGTGTATATATGTATTTGTTTTTATACAAAAACTTGCAAAGCATTAAGTTATATCGGAACAATCTGAAATAGTATGTACATTGAATAATATTAAGATAAAAATGATTAAAGTATTTTTAACTATATCGGAAAACGTAAAGGTCGTGATTAATTTTCCAGCAATTACAAAGAATACAAAAATGAAGACATGAGAGCTAAATTATTAATTACAAAAAAAGGCTTGCAATATCATTAACTTATATATGAAAAATGAAGATATAACAAAAGTATACTTTTTCAAACTGGAAACTTACCAAATATACTCTTCTTACATATTCGGTTTTTTCAGGAATTTAAGCGGAACGTTCGCAATATCCAAAAATAAATTGATCGTAATTATATAAATCGGCGGAATAAACGAAGTTACTAAATCACAAAGTAATAGTCTGTTAAATCAAATACATACGAAACTGAAAATAAATTAGTTGATTCGTTCTCTACATAAGTTATAGTAGTAATAACAAAATTTCTAATGCCAGGTATGAACTTATGAAACTCTGGTTAGAACGCATCAATACGTAGAATTAAACTGAAAGATATTTAGATGTTTTAGAATATGTTACTGCCTTATATGACTATCAATAGTGATGATAGAATTCAGAACGAAGTTAAAAACAAGTTTTAACCCTTTTTTCGATATATAGGAAAATCTATTATGGATGATGAACATCCCAAAATAAAAAAAATCGAATGTGAATGATATTTTTTATACTACAGAAAGGACCACTATTGTGATGAACAAAGAGAATGAAACTGTGAGTTGAGATTCTACACATATACTTGCGACATGCACACTATGTATAAAATTAATATCCGTTTTTTTTGTTGTTTTTTTTAAGTGAAGATATAGCCAACCTATTTTCAAAAACACAAGGACGAGTTTGTCAATATTTTCCAAGATTTTTTATAAAAATCCGTCTGAAAGGAATCATTCTTTTTTATATCTGTATCAAGTTAATTATAAATATCAATAATATATATATATATATATATATATATATATATATATATATATATATATATATCCCTTATATTACAAATAAGTTAGCTTGCCTCTCAATAGATTTTTTTAGTTGTCAGAGTGTTTGACTAAAGAACATTAATGTCGAGTCCTTGAAAATAGCGACTTATAACATTTTCAATATGTGACGCATAACGAGATAAGAATTTTATAATTTTATTATATATGTCTCAGAAAGATCGCTCGATACAAGCACCATATTAGTTAATTAGCAATACATAATGTTGATATAATAGCAAACAAAAGGATTTTTATTTAGAGAGACGTTCATCTAAATAGAGCTTAGGTTTAAGTCGACGCACACTTATCATGATAGTTGCAAATGTGCGTACCTATAGCCACAGTTTTAATTATAATTATTACTGTATCGTTAAAATCTGGTTTGAGATGTGTAAACTTTTATCATATAGCAATGATAATAATTTAAATTAAAACGCCCTTATAATTTCAAAGAGAGTTGAAATTAAAAATTGCACATGCACAAAACCAACCTGTAAGTTTGCGTTCGGTTCAGTGAACGGAAAAACGCAAAAAATAGCCAATAAGGGAATATCTGCCGTGCAAACTTCGTCACACAATTGAAAAAAATGAACGGTGCGCTATACAATGATAAGAAAAAAAGCAGAACCCGATGGGGTTAAATAAGGATAATTATATATATATATATAAAAAATATGGGGTTCTAACAGTAAGAGAAAATAACGAAACTCGGACGCGGGGTCTATGCTGAAGTATCCACAAGGAAAACGTAAGAACAAAAATGTTCATTAAGAAAGGAGAATTCGGTTCGATTTTGTGAGATCAACATAAAGAATGTAGGTTGGCCAGCGTGTAAAAAAGTGACATTAAATATTCCGATCACCTATTGAAGCACAAGTTTGTGAAGTAGAATACCGGAGGATAAATTAAAGCAGAATAAAAACCAGATTAGTTTTCTCTTTGCGTTGTAATTCAGTTAACGTAAAAGAACAAGTTTTTCATTAGCGAAAGCGTAAAATTATATCGTTTAAATTATTTAAAGAAAAATTAACTTAGTGTAATTAGAAATAACTCGCGTGTAATTATATTATCGATATTGCTATTCGATATTAAAATATTTTTTTAGCGTGTTATCGTTAAAATTAGATTGATTTCATTGCGTATATTTCACGTTAAATAAGTGTGTTAAATAATTCATTTAGACTTCACCTATTTAAAAGTGCATTTGTTTACACAATGTATTGTATATAGTCGCTCCAAATAAAAAAAAAAGACTGTTCGGTATAAACATCGCGTTAATAAATAACTTTCGAAATCGTTATGTCTGCTCGTACGCTAGTTTGGGTAACACTGATTTTTCGTCATTCTCATTTTTCCGATACATATTCACATATGTGTAAAATGGTTTCTATACCCTACAAGTATTTCTTTTTCGCTCTCACGTATAGGTAAAGACCAGATGGTCGCTGTACCAGTTCGTCCTTTTTCGTATGCGTATTTGTTTTTCACTCCCACACATATGTGAAGACCGTAACTGGTTTAACAGCAAAAGGCGACTTAATAGGGGTGATCAGACACGCGACGAAAGTAAGACTCATAAAACTAATCGCTAGTCGTAAATTCTGTCCCTTTGAAAATTCCAATGGCGTCATTCGTGACAACAGTGTAATACATCGACTGAAACTGAATTTTTTAAGCGGTATGCACGATAATGTGTTCGACTGTTGTCCTCGTTCACAGAGTGACAGTACATATATTGGCTGCGTTTCCTTCGCTAATAAACATTTTATGTGTTAGTGCGGTATGACCAATTCTAAGTCAACAACCTTATAGTTTAAATCCCGTGCATCGTTAAAACTGTTTTTAATGTCGTGGATTTCATCTCGTACTTCGGAATTTCGGCCCTGTCGGTTCCAAACGAGCTGTGTGACATTTTTTAAAATTAAATTTCTTCAGGCATGATTGTTTTAATTCGTTTACGCGATGCTTGCCGGAGAGCGTATCATCGAATGTTAAACCGAGGTATCTGACGGATTTGAGGAATTAGTTATCGAGTGCAAGCTTTATGTTCCATA
The DNA here is from genome assembly GCA_032883995.1 of Coronaproctus castanopsis. NCBI lineage: Eukaryota > Metazoa > Arthropoda > Insecta > Hemiptera > Monophlebidae > Coronaproctus > Coronaproctus castanopsis. The sequence goes on from CM065052.1 coordinate 246,030,306, forward strand.
ACTCTTTAATTTGCAGAAATGAATGCATTTTATTGCGGATACAGAGAATTCTAATCTATTAAATCCATTCACGAGACTTGTCGATTACATTTTGTAATTTGCAAATTGTAAAGTCGTCTGCGAACAGTGCGGAACGTATGAATTTATGTTATTAGGTCATTTATTGAACAATATTTCGGGACATTGTGCAACTCCATTTTGCAATTATTTCGTTGCGGATACCGATATTTTTTAGTGTTGTTAGTAAAAAAATATTTTTTGTTTTCCATTCGATCGTCGGAATTATTCTATGTATAAAATTTTCTGAAATCGGTTAAAAAGTATTTGTTTAATTTGTATAATAAAAAAAAAAAAAAAAGGTAAAATTAAAACAATTTAATAAGAGACAAAAATTACTTACGTGTTTTATTCGTCCTCTTTGTGACAGAGTTTTTTTTTCGAATTATACATAATTCCTACTTTTTCTTATAATATAGAGAAGTTTATTATATTCTTTTCAATTATTTAAGGAAGTTCTTTCAGTATAACCGTAATTTTATGATGCGCCATATATTTTTTTTTAATATAAGATTTTTGTTAAAAGTTATTTTTTTTTAATTTCTGGGAATACGTCACAAAGATACAAAATAATGATCTTTAAGTATGTGTATTAAAGTAGGTTTTTTGCGCTATAAATCGCTTACGATTAGACATACGAAAAAAATCGTTAACTAACTAACTAATTAGATGGTCATAGGAAAACCTATTAAATAAATACATATATTTCGCCAGCGGATTAGTAGCTAGACATGTCTGTATACATATATAACTGGGAGATTAGTAGCTATATTTTGATCGATCTTTTTTTAATATATACATATACCTGTAGCCGAAAACGTTTGATCGATCTTTTTTTAATATATACATAGGAAACAGCAGCTGCAGAGGAATGTTTGGCGGGTAGGACATATAAACTATATACACGTACATATTGACTGTAGGTATCGCACGTACATATATAACTTTTTATTAGGCACAGCGAGCGAGCTAAAAATTTTTAAACGATTCCGACTTCGGAAATAGTCATTACTGTATAAGATCTACGGTAAAAAGCGAAAACCCCGTGAAAAAAAATTTCAAACTGAACCCGAAAATTTCAAAAGGGGGGTCGTCCGTCCCCTTTCGATTTCTTGGAAATTTCGATTTTTTCGTAATAATTCACGAGCTATTAGCAATTTGAGAAAATCATTCCAACGAAAGTTACGGGCGATTAAAATACGCGTTTAACGACGGTAGTCGCGTATTTTTATAGCGAATACTCGTCGAGCAAATTGAGGTTAAAGGGTTTCGGGGTTTCGCCCTTTTTACGGCCCCTATGATAGATAGGGGGTTCGGATTGGACTTAAAGGAAAGTAGACGTCGAGATCTATAATTTATGTCATAACGTAAATGTTTTAAAAATTAACCGGTAACGAGAAATCGCGAGTTTAAAATTTGATTTTCGATTTTTAAAAAATTGTTCAGGCATAATTGGTCAGCGGGTTAGTAGCTATATATGTATATATATATATTAATCATCAATATATATTAGGTTTTTTGCGCGATAAATCGCTTAAGAATGGTGATATTCGACGAATTTAATTTATATATATAACACGTGCGTATATAAATAACCTTTTATAGCGGCGGGCGTGTCTTAAGTTCAACAGCAACTGCAGTATGACGTAATTTCGACGAATTTGGTTTTATCCGATGGCAAATTTCTATAGCAAAAATTAATCTCAGGAAAGCGGGCGTGTCTTAAGTTCGATAGCAACTGCAGTATGACGTCATTTCGACGAATTTGGTTTTATCCGATGGCAAATTTCAGGAAAAATATATATAAATTAGCGATATTTTTGTTTTATGTAGACTTCCCACTTGCGGAGCCCATTCAAAGGGCGGGTTTGGCGAATTTTAGTCGGATTTGGATGAAACTTTTTTTGTTTTACTCGTCAGAGCCCCTGCACTATTTGAACGGTATTTAATCACAATTAAACCCCAACAGCTTCAGGCACTACCTCCGTTGGGTAGCAACCCCCTTGGGTAGCAGAAGCGGATAGAACCCCTAGTTATAATATAGAAGTTTATTATATTCTTTTCGATTATTTAAGGAAGTTCTTTCAGTATAACCGTAATTTTATGATGCGCCATATATATTTTTTTTAATATAAGATTTTTGTTAAAAGTTATTTTTTTTTAATTTCTGGGAATACGTCACAAAGATACAAAATAATGATCTTTAAGTATGTTTATTAAAAAAGCTTACGTACTAACGAATTCGTGAAAATATGTATATTTAAATAATCATATTTACAATTTATTTTAATTATTCGCAAATTCGTGTAAATAAATTTGTTATAATGTTTCTGTTTTTATTATGCGTTAGAAAAAAAAACAAACAAAAGTTTAATAAAACGTTCGAAACGATTTCAAAATGATACGCAATATAACAAATGTTGAACGACGTACGAACAATATTCGAAAATTACGGATGCAACTCTATTTTTTAAAAATTGTTTTTAAAAATGAGTATCCGATATATTTTCTGATTCGCGAATCGAAGAAATTTGAATAATGAAAAGTCGAAACACGACATCATATTGAACTGTTACGATGTTACGTAAATGAGGAACTTGAAGTTGCACTAGATTAGGTTTGTATATTCATAGATATAAGCAGTATATAGCAAAACAAGCTTAATGAAATTTTGACAAAGAAAATTATAAATCTTATATAGCTAGTTTATTATATAGCGCTACTTTTTCGATAACGCTTGAGATGATTTTCTTCATTTAAATTAGAATTGAAACATTTTACGGTTAACCGGAAGATATATAATTTTGTTTCGTATTAAAATTTTACGTACCATATAGTGGACGTGCTGACTGAAAGGGTTAAATAACGTATTCGAAATTTCCGGTTTTTGAAAAAAGAAATAAATAAATAAACATACACTATATAATAAATCAATTGAAAATTAGTTAAATCGCTAATATTTATTTCCTTATAGAAAACACAAAGCTTTTCGGCATTTAATCAAGCGAAACATAAAATTATGATTTTTTAAAAATGTTTCACTTGATAATGGCGTAAATGACGAAATGTGTTTTCTATAAGAAAATAAATATTAGTGATTTAACTAATTTTCAATTGATTTTTTTGTGAAAAATCACTACATTCCACGTTATATAAAAAAAAAGTACTATATAATCTTCGATGAATGTTTCTAAACCGGGTTTTTTATGATTATTATTAATTATTTGCATCGCTATCCCTATTTCGATCTTTTACAATTTCCGACGTACGTTTCTTTATTGACAGTTCTATTCGTAAAACAATTTACTAGACTCGCTTTAAAATTATCTATTTGAAGTTCTGTTGCGATGTAATTATTTCTATATAGCGAATCCTTGCTCGCGTCTATCTCGAATGTAAGAATAAAGCCTCTCTTCCAACGGGGGTAACCAGCGTAGAGGCCGCGTAATAAGTCTGTTCGATGCGCGCTGTAAGTTTACAGTTGTTCGGCTATCACCCGTGTTGAAAGCATAGCTGTATTGGTCAAATGATAGGTCCAATAGGAAGATTATTAAAAACATAAAAACAAAATGTGGTTTTAATAATTAAATTAAAAATAGAATTAGCGAACATGGAGTATACGGAACATCCGAGAATGAACCGGAATAACTTCTATAGGTGTGGGTTAGTTCATGTTGTTTGGAACACTTAAACATGACCTTATGCGATCGTTACGATGACCGGCTCTACACGAATATACGATGTAGGCTTGCCGTTCAGTTATAAATAATTCTCACGATTTACTGTATATGTATATTACTGTAAGCATAATCAATTGTGTAGCGCTTGAAATCACACGTGGTTTTTGTTTTCGTTGCTTATTCATTCGGGTTCGTTATTCGTATAATAACTGAATTTCAGTAGTTCGTTTATCTTATCTCGTGGCACGATCATTAACCGTTATCGCGCTACGACATAAAGCTCGTTCCATATTTATATTTATGAATACGTATCGTTCCATTCCCTATTATCTTGTAACGAATAAGAAACTAAACGATAAAATTACCACCAGTAGCAGTGTCTATTAATAGTAATAATGTTAACGATTCGCGTTAGCGCTGATAAAAATAAGAATAATATTAGTAGTAGTAGTAAGCTGACTGATCAAGCAGCTGCAAAAGCTTGATGTTATAATATAAGAATAAATATAAATAAAATGTAACAACATACGTATGGCCAGTAGCCTTGTATGGGTCAGAAACTTGGACTTTGTCTGTAAAAGATAGGAAAAAATTAGAAGCATTTGAAACGCGGTGTTGGCGTCGCTTGCTAAAACTATCATGGACCGACAAAGTATGAAAAGTATTTTTGATCGAGTACAAGAAAGACGTTCTATCCTAAGAGGCATAAGAAAAAGGAGGTTCGAATGGATCGGACATATATTGAGACATGGCGGAATGCTAAATGAAGCAGTGCAAAATAGCTGGGAAAAGACCGAAAGGTAGACCTAACGCTAATGGACTCCACAAAACAGGAGGCAGGAGTATAGTCGTGTGTACAACTTAAGAGAAGAGTGGAAGATCGTATACTGTGGAAGAAAGACATAGCGATGACGTAATAGTCCTAGGACTGAAAAAAAAAAAACCCGAAAGAATAAGATAGATAAGTAATAAAAATTTAAAATGTAGATACCCTAGATATACGATGAAATAAGATAAACCTTTAAAACGCTCTTTAATTGAATTTTTTCACTTTTATATCAAATATTATTATTTATTAATATTTTTGCAAAATATGTTTTAAACGCAAAACTATAAAAATCTTAGCAAAACAAAATAAAATCGAAGTTAATCACTAAAAAATTTTTTATTACACAAACACGAACGAAGCTTTTCGACTATTAAGTCATCATCAAGCTATTGTTAAAAATGTTCATAACAATAGCTTGATAATGACTTAATAGTCGAAAAGCTTCGTTCGTGTTTGTGTAATAAAAAATTTTTTAGTGATTAACTTCGATTTTATTTTGTTTTTGCTAAATTCATAAAATCACTACTCTCCGATACATCAACATTATAAAAATCTTAGTCGAAATATTTTTTTAAGCGATTTATTCTTCTGTGAAATAATAAAACCGGAGTCGTTGTGGTCGTCGTCGTCGGAAACTCTTTCGATTTTCTATTTTGCAGATGAAACATCCTAGTACGTGGACGGAATTCGACCGATCCGTAATCGTCAGAATTCCGCAATGTCAGATTTGTCCAGCTTCTTATTTCGGCGGTGTTTAAGTCAGACTGAGACCCGGTAATAGGAATATTTACAGTCGGTATTTTTTCGACGAAAACCGGTTTTCCCAAACGTGCCGGTTGTACGGAATAACTGTGTAACGGTGTAGGCCAGTTGTTGACATCGTTCGGTATAAAATTTTCCAGAACTACACGAGTTTGACGTATAGGAAAGTAGAAGAAACTTAACGGTTCGTTATAATAAGTCGTCATCATTAAGGGTGGTAACACTGAACGATCATCGAAATAATCATAATAATAATCATAATAATAATTAGAAGACGATGTAGGATTGGTCATTGGAAATTTGTTACGTCCTATTCCTTCGGACGATAATTTACTACTACTACTACTACTAATTTGGTCGGCGATGGCCGTTCTTAAAACGTAATAGGGCTTATTTTTCCAAGAATAAGATTTGTCGGAGTAAATGTAGGCAGCATTCGGATCGTCTATTTGTAAAACTAAAGAATCCGGATCTAAATTCGGATACGATTGATCGCCTATCATTTCCCAATACGACGATGACGGTACTACCGGTTGAGCTAATTCGCTAATATAACGATCGATCGTAGTAGTAGGATACTGAACGGATAATTGGCAGCAGCGGTACGCGAAAATAACCATCAGTATATACTGTAAGAAAGTTAAAAAGTATCGGATCGATTATTTTACAAGTAAAAACTATGCCATATTAAAGGCTCGTAATATTGTCAATATGCAGAAAATCGTAGTTCTCTAACAAGTAAAAACTATGTCATATTAAAGGCGCATAATGTTGCCATTATGCAGCAAATCGCATTGCACGTTATATACGCTTAGTATATGCTTTCAGTGTTTTTTATGAAATTACCTGCAGGTTTAAATGCAATCCTGTGTTTTTAACTATGCGTTCAAATGGAATCCTGTGTTTTCAATTATAGGTTTTTTTATAATTTTGTGCATAGAATATATCTATCTACATGGATATATATATATATATATATATATATATATATATATATATATATATATATATATATGTATGATGGCGAGTTTAGAATACGTTAGGAAATAAATATAATAATTAAAATATAAAATTTTAAATAAATATTCGTAATAGTACATATATATATTTTTTATATAGCGCTTAAGTAGGCTATTATTAAGATACAGTCTTAGCCGTATGGCTAAATAATTATCATCTTTAAAAAACTTAACCGCTAAGTGCAAAAACGATTGTAGAGTTCGTATTCCATTGGTTAAGCATCCATTATATATAAATTTACACATTTACAAAGGCAAAATCTACGGCCTGGCGAAGAACGAGTCGTCAAAATGCATGTTTAGCATCGAGCAGTTATCTTACTTCCACATTGACACGTGCAATTTAGTGAATTGCTTGACGACATCATTAATGAACATCGTATTGAGATCAGAATGATAAGCATCAACTATCGCGCGTAAGATGACGTTTTGACGGTGTTGCACGATATTCCGATTCGATTTGGCTGTAGAGCCTCACAGAGAAAGACCATAAGTCCAAATAGGTTTAACATAGCAGAAGTTTGCAGGAAAATCTCGTGGACTTGTTTCATAAACCTGGCTCTTAAGATAAAAAAAAACATCTGGAGCTATCAAATCTAAGCGAAATCCGTATGACGCGTCTTTCAATACTGCGATCGTTTCTGACGAACAGTGACACGTCCCACACCATCTTGTTGAAACCATATATGGCCATACGACGTCGAAGTGATTATAAAAATAAAACACCACTATTCCCCACTTAGCACTCCAGCATAGATGGTTACTCGCTCGGTGTGTGACGGATTGAATTCGGATTAGATTCGGACTAGTAGCGGCAGTTCTGTTTACGAATCCTGATGACTGAAAACGAGCTTCATCGCTCATCGAAAACGTTTCAGCAAAAAATTTTCATTATGCATGGTCGGTACTTTTTAATTCCTGAATTATTACAAGTTAATAAGGATAACATTTCAAGTCTTCCAGCAATATACGACGAACAGATTCTCTTACAGGTTTAAAGAAGCATCATGACGACGAGCAGACGTCCGGGATGTTGAATGATCGCTGTCCAAACTCGATCGATGTTTGTAGGGGTATGAACGTTTGCGAGATGGTACTAAGCGTAACTTTGAATGCTTTTCGAAACTCTCTTTGCACCATTGAATTGCACGCAAAACCGCCGCGCTCATTTTCGTTATAAGATTCCGTAATAATTGAAACTAGATAAAAACGAGTCTTTCTGCACTAAACGTGGAGTAGGCGGTTTGCGTTATAGCAGTGTTACCAACTGCGCTATTCAAAACACAAAACCGTCTTCTCTGGGTTAGCCTATATATAGTTTTCTTCAGCAAAACGAGTATCCCTAAAATTACCCGACTTTCGAAATAAGTATTATATTAATGATAATCGCGAAACATATATTATATAAATTCCGGCTAAAATTATTTTAAAATTATTGAAATTAAAAAAAAAAATAATATTGAAAAATCTAGTCGGAAGTTTTTTCCTTTAAAATTTTAATCTAGTCTATCGAATGACCGAACATTAAATTAAATAAATAATCTTCGATAAAATTGAATTTATTTATATTTATAAAATAAAAAAAAAAGTATAATAATAATTTTTAACAAAATAAGACGATCGAAATAATAATAATAATAAACTAAAGAACAGTCTTATGTCGGTACACGACCTCGCGTGATATTAAATACGAAATTCGGTACGGAATAGATCGAGGAGCAGTTCTTTAGATATATTACCACACGGACATCCGTCCACCGACACAACAGTTCCTCCTGCGGTATAGCGTCATTTATATATTCTATATTTTAATATACGTATATTTCGTTATTTCCGCGTATTTATGTCGAATAAAGAGCAGTCAATGAGTGTTTAAGAATTTAAATTTTATATAAAAAGATGATATAGGTTGGCTACTATGCCGTTTAGTTTTGGATATTAGATGACACTCGTTAGTTAGGCGGAAGGTGTAACCGGTTAAAAGATTATTCCTGGCAAAGTGGCGAGCAAATACAAATACTTTGAAAAAAGGCAATCGCAACCGAAACTAAAATTAATAAATCAAATTAACAGTTTCGATCTTGTAATATAATATTAGCTCCACGCGACAGGAAGCCGAATAAGAAAGGCTAAATACAAATCTTATATAATTTAATACTAGCCTATCTACTTATAAATGTGAACCTGGACAGGAAACAAAGTCAGAGGGAAGCAAAACGAGTGTTGGAATGGTGGCCGCTTCATAAGAGAAGAAACATTGGCAGATAGCCGACTCGTTGGTACGACGATATGATTTAGGCGGCGGAGGAAGAACTGGATTCAGAAAACTCAGAACTCGAACGAATGGAATAGGGAGAACTTACGTCCGTCATATCTATAAGCAAAAGTTCTTTAGAAGCAACTCGGCTACTGCAGCAGAATGTAAATATGATTGAAAATGGACTAAGAAATGGCAGATAATGAAACAAAATCACATTATATACTGTTTACAAAATGCAAACATAATGCAGAAAACCTGCAAGCTACCGATTGTATAAAATACCTATGAATGTATCTAGATAAAGGGCTAATTTGGCAAAGGCATATTAATATAAAGCGAAAGCAACTGGACATTCAATTTTGTAAATACCACTGACTTATTGGAAGAAAATCATCATCATTATCCATACGAAATAAATTACCATTGTACAAAACAGCCTGTAAGCCAGTATGGTCGTATGGTGTTCAATTATAGGGTACGGCATACGATTCAAATATTTATAAAATTGAAAAGTTCCAATTAAAATCTATACATATCGTGATAAATCAGAAATGATCACATATATAGAGACATAAAAATAGAAATTGTGGAAGATGTAATCAGAATATTAAGCGTCTAAGATCGAAACCGAATTCGATAGCAAAAAGAAAAAACAGTAGATCGATATAAATATTAAAAAAAAAATCAAAATTAAGTATAAAATACGAATAAAAATAAATAGATCGTATGTAAATTTAATTATCGTCAATTTAATTACGTGTAAAACTAGGGGCTACCCATGAAGGGGTATTAATGGGGCGGCTCAATAAGAGTAAAACAAAAAAAAGGTTTGTCAAAATCCGACTAAAAATCGCCGAGTTATCCACGAATATATCCATCCCTATATGCAACAAATTGCGATCATTATTTAGGAAATTTGTCCGGGGAGAAAGCATAACTAAAACTTTGCAGGCGCGCGGCAGTTTAGTTGGAATGTAAACCCGCCCTTTGAATAGCCTCCGCAAGTGGGAAGTCTACATAAAACAAAAAGAGATATATATATATATATATATATATATATATTATATATAATATATATATATATATAAAATTAATATTTGCCTGTGAAAAGAATAATTTTTGTTATAGATTTTTTCACGATATAAAACGCAATTCGTTGAAATGACGTCATATCACCTAATAAATAAAATGTACGCTGAGTAACGATTCAACACAGCGTACTACCCTTACAGTTGCTGCGTCGCTAATGTATATATATATATATATATATATATATATATATATATATATATATATATATATATATATACGTATAAAATGAATCGAATTTACTGATAGGATTTTATTTCACAATTTGTAGAGATAGGCAATATTTAATTTTTTCACCAGAAATAAATTTCGTAAGAATTATTAACGAGATTGGGTTGTAAAAAATTTCCATTTTCAAATATAGCCAGGAGAAAATAAATATATTAGCAGTTTCATTTTTCGAAATACGATATTATAACACGATTTTGAGAAAATTAAATTCTATACACACACACACACACGTATACTTTATAAAACACATTATTTGAAAATATCGTGTATGTACAGGTACCAAAAAAATAAAAAAATAAAAAACCCAAGTGGATTGAGGAGACTACGAATATTATTTATAAACAAGAATATTTTGGAAAAATTACGCTAAATACACGCGATGATGATGATGATAATAAAATTAAATAAAAACCGGATGAAATTTCGAAATGAAATAATTACATGCGGGTTTTCTATTTTCGATTGTTCTTCAAAGTATTCGATAATCAAATAATACAGTTTTAATTTTTTATAATGTGGAATTGGACATCATACATCGCAACGGTAAATGAAAAATTTAAAATTCCACCAGTATACAACTTCTACAGAATCCGGAAAATAGTATTGAAGAAAAAATTAATATAAAAAAACAAAATTAATAAACAAATGTATCGATATTAAATTTCAACAAATCAAAAAATAGACAGAACAGAAGCAGAACAGCATTTTTGGAGTATATTTTCACAATCATCATCACATATTTTTAAGTAATTATATTTAATTTATATTTTTAAAATTATGATGTTTTAAAATGTTTCACTTGATAATGGCGTAAATGCCGAAAAGCTTTGTGTTTTCTTTAAGAAAATAAATATTAGTGATTTAACTAATTTTCAATTGATTTTTTAAATAATACAGTTGCTTTTTAAATAAATAAAATATATATATATATAAATAAATAAATATATAAATATATATATATATATATATATATATATATATATATATATATATATATATATATATATATATATATCTATGTGTATATATATAAAGATTTTTATGAGATAATAGTGTCGAAGAATTCAATTTTTTTTTAAATGTTAGGATCATTCTAAAAGAAGAAATACATATTAAGTCTATACAAATATGCAATAATGAATCTTACCTCCTTCATTTTATTTATGGCCTGTATTTTAAATTATTACTAGTAAAAACGACTTCAATCGAATCGAAAAATAATAAACGCGTACCCTTGTATAATTGTGTGAACGAACATAAACTTCTAGGAACATATTAAAAAAAAATTATATCGTTCAATTGGAATAAAGAAAGAACTAACATTAAATGAAAAAAAAAGGAAAGTGGGATGAGTGGGTGGGGTAGTGGTTAAGAAAAACAATAGAACAAAAGTGATCCGGAGAACAAAAGGAAATTTCGTGAAAGATAACGTCAGCGATTGGTTAATTTTGTCCGGTAAGCATTTTTTGTGTTGAGTCTTATTTGGTATAAATAACCATTTCAGTATCAATGGTTGTATATATATATATATATAAACACCAAACAAAATATAACACCAATTACATATATATTTAACTTATATCGGTTCACTGCTGGACGTATGTTCTCCACAATCTAGTTTTATATATATATATATATATATATATATATATATATATATATATATATATATATATATATATATATATATATATATAGGTTTTACGTTTCATCCAAAATTTTCAACACTTAAATTACCAAAAAATTACACTATATTCGACAACTCTTCCACTATCGGTTTTCGTTGTTTTTTTTTCTTACAGAGTAGAACTCCGAATCTTACTTCCAGGGACGGATTAAAGGTTCACGAGGCCCGGGGCTAATATGCAAATGTGAGGCCCCCCCACCTTAGCAATAAAAATGTAATGTAAAAAGTTGCTTATATGAAAAATGAGGATAAGATTAAAATATCAACATTACTTTTATTAAATAGGTATAATATTATTACATTGATGTACAGACATATTCCAATTAAATTATACTTACAAAAATAATATATTTAATTAAACATTTTTTTCCTTGCTTTTTTTTTGGCGAAGTCATTAATTATGTCGGTAAAATCTAAAGATCTCAGTAAGTCTTTTTCAATGCACATGATCGTCAAAGCCGAAAGTCGATCTTCTAACATTAACGATCTGTACATGTTTTTTATTCTTTTTAATACAGAAAAAGATCGCTCGGACTCAGTATTGGCTATCGGAATAGTTACAAATAATCTGTAAGCAATAAAAATATTTGGAAAAATATCGGTAATTTTAGATTCCATCATCCAATTCATTACATTTAATGAATATAAAGTGTTATCATTGTGCTCGTAATTTGAAAAAAAGCCCATTTGTTGATTTTTTAATAACGGTATAAATTGCTCAAGCTCATTTAATAAATTTATTTCTGAATCTTTGGAATAGACGTCGACTAAATTTTTTGCTTTGAGACGAATTTCATTTTCATCCATAAATAGTAATTTTGTTAAAAAACCAAAAATATTTATTACATACTTATAGGCTTCATGCCTTTTTTCAAGTTCGGCAGATAATTTATCTATGATGACATAAAAAGTATGTACTCGAAATGCATCAGAACTACTTTGATTGACAACATGCTTTTCACCACTAGATAATTTTTTAGTTATTATTCTTTTTTTTGCCTGAGTGTAGTTTTGATTAATCAAGCAACTTAATTGCTTAGCTTCTATTTCTATTTCGCAAAATTTTTCTCGCAAGTTTTTAATATAATCTATTAAAGAAGTGAACATATTACACGCTATATCTAAATCTAAATCTACTTTTTGAAAATATTTGTTAACAATATTAAATTTGTTAAGGATTCGATTCCACAGTATCGCCATAAATGCATTTTCATATTTAACTATATTTTTTAATAAAGATTCTGCTTCATTTCGCGTGTCTAATTTTTGTTCCGTATCTTCCAGCAAAATGGTTAGTGCCTTATGAATACCATCAAAATTTTTTACATAGTCTCTTGAAGCATCTCCTCTAGCAGACCATCTTGTTGTTGATAAGCTTGAAAGTTTAGATTGCTCCATTGACAAAATATTCCATCGATGTGTTGATGCAGTAAAAAATGAATAAAGCCGCTGAAGAAGACCAAAAAAATTGATAGAATGTAGGCATTCATTTACACTGTTCTCACCTACCAAGTTGAGAGAATGTCCAACACAAGGAACATAAAAAGCTAAATTATTTTTTTCTTTTAACCAAGCTTGTAGGCCTGAATATTTGCCAGACATGTTTGCTGCGTTATCATATGTTTGTGCACGACAATCAGCAATATTTATGTTATTATTTTTTAATAATTCAAAAATTTCGCAACTCAGTGATTTTCCGGTGTGGCTTTTAATCGGCAAAAAACAAAAAAATCGTTCATAGATACTTCCATCCAAATAATAGCGGAAAATCACAGACAATTGATCTACGTGAGTAATGTCAGGCGTAGAATCAAGTACGAGACCCCAATATTTCGCCGCTTTTATCTCTCCTATTATATGGTTTGATATTCCTTCACCAATCGATGTAATAAACTCTTCGTAAATAGTTTTCGATAAATAAGAGACATTTCCTTTACCTTTATTTCCGTAGGTATCGATATGGTTTTTTAAAAAAGGGTCGAATTGACTTATCAATTCCAAAATTCCTAAAAAATTACCATTGCCAGGTGACCCTATTTTTTCATCAGTTCCACGTAATGCAAGACCTCTTTCAGCTAAATATATAATCACCGCAATCACTCTTTTCAAAACCTCGGTCCAATAATTAATTTCATTTCGCATTACACTTATCATCGCATTATCCACATGCGAATCTCTTTGTAAAAAATTAACCCAATCAATCATGCTTTTATTGTGTTCTCTACTGTTTTCGTGACTGCAAATAAATTCTTCTCCTTTTTTCCAATTTGAAAAACCTTTAACGAAAACGTTATCACAAACCACAGAGAACATTTTACAAGCGAAGCAATATATATTTCCTGTTGACTCGGAAAATATCAACCATTTTCTTTCGCATTTTTCTCCATTATTCAAGTTTCGCCAGTAATATTTTGAACTAAAATATCTATTCTGATTAGTATATTCACGCTTCGAAGATTCAAAAGAGGCATCTTTATTTTGAAAAAAAGAATAGTCTTTCATTGTATATTTTTTTCTGTCGTCATCCTTAAATTCGATAGGCCACAGTGCCGGATCCTTTAATACAATACCTAAAAACAATTGATTTGATAATATTCGGAATAAAATTTGATAATACTTTTATTATTTTATACATAACATATTGTTTGTTTCTAATAAAAATAAATATTTTTTATTTTATGGCTTTGTATCATAACATAAATATTGCTTTTTCATATTACTGTTTTCATACATACATAAATAAAAAAACCCGAAATAATGCATAAATAAAAAAAATAAAAAAAGCGGCGTTCCGCATTCAAAGACCCAAAATATCGCTAAAACAGCATACAATGTAAACTAAGCTTTTTAATAATCAATAGGTACGTTGATCCGCACAACATATTTACCAAACAAAATTCCCAATACTAATCATAAAAATACTGGAGAGAATAGTTTTTTTTTAATAAATACCTGTAGTATCTCTTTTGTCATTCGAGCTAGATGAATCAACATTTGCATGTGTTTCAATAGTTTCGTCCGGTTGCAGATTGTTTTTATAATTATCGCTATTAATCGGAATATCACATAAAACTTCTTTATCGTCACTTGTGATCGATTGATCTTTTTCAATGTTGTCTGTATCGCGAATTTCGTTTTCAATTAATTTTTCACTATTTTTTTTAGATTCTGTTGGAAAAAAACTTGTTAATCTCGGTAATTTATTTACAAACTCTTCTCTTTCTGCTACTTTTCTTCTTTTTTGCGCTCCGCTTTCAAATTTTCGAGACATTTCAAAAATATACCACTGAATAAATATCTAAACTACACAAAAAGTTTTTAACTTGGTACAGTTCAACTGCTATGTTACGAATCGTACGGTGCACGTAAAAATATGCACGATCGTGTAAAACAATTGACGTTTGACATCGTGTTAGGTTAGGCGCATACGCGCGTTTTTAGTACGTTTCATCAACGTGAAAAAAAAACGTCGTGTTTTGAGAATATCTGCTTACCATGCAATTAGCGTGAGAAACGCACGAAAAAACGCAGCAAGCCGCACACGGACGGATTTAGTTCGTTTGCGTTCCGTTTTTAATTTCTGAGTATATTTGTGCGCATATATATCACACGTATATATCCGGTTCACACACGCTGGATGCCACTCGATAAAAGCGTATTGTACAATTTCATAACTAGTTTTTCTAATTATACAAATCATATATTTCTCATATCATTACATATAGTATACTATTTTTTGTTGAGTTATACTCAAAAATATATTCTTCACCTTATGAGGCCCCCCTTAGAAGTGAGGCCCGGGGCTATAGCCCCTTTTAGCCCCCCCTTAATCCGTCCCTGCTTACTTCTTTCATAATTTCAATAAGAAAGTAAAATTCGAAGTTGTACTCTGTAAAAAAAACGAAGATCCGTTAGTGGAGGAACCAAATCCGCAAACCGTCTCATTGCAACAAATTATTTATCTAGATAAAATTATATTCCTATATTTTCTACAGTCCAAACAATTGTTTTTTCGCGATTAATTATTTTATTAATTCTATTGATTCTTCCTAACTATTTTTCTATTGTTTACGCAAATGATTTCAATCCACGCATACGCGATCGATGATTGCAAATGATAATGCATTTCAAATTTTGTAATACAAAACTTAATCATCGCCGATGATGAATTATTGCGGCTAATTTGGCCGAAATGAAACTACTGTTAAAAAAAAGTTCGAAATAAATAAAAATAAAACAAAAATAATGAACGTAAATTTAAAAGCAATTATTTCAGTTTACATTCTGAATTCACGACGCAAGTATGCGTACAATTTTTTCTTCTTCTTATTATTACTCCCTCACTCAGAACAATTTTTATTTACTGTGTATCTTGTTTGAAACTTTGGGATGTCCTATCGGTTTCTTTGGGTACTAACTACTTGACCTGACTTCGAATTCTTCCGAAAGATAGTAGCGCCATATTTCAACCTTTCTTGAATTCTTGTCTAGCATGTTATCATATTTCATGTTTCCCTGTGCATCGGTCACTCTGCAATTATGAAGGGAATTCGCTTCTTGACTCAACTGTTTGTATCTTTTACAACTGTTTAACAATTATTAGGTCAATTCGTTATACAATTTCAGATCTATCAAGTATAGTACATTTCTATTCCTTGCTTTTATGAACTCATTCCTTATTGATATATTTTTCCTTCTTCATGCTCTTCACATTCATCCGATGGTGATTTACTCTTCTTCTTCGTTCTATGTCTGGTTTATTCCGGTCATATTTTACTGCACCATTATTCAGCCAGATTTCTGGCTTTGTCATTTGCCACGGTGATATCATGTAATGTACGCATTATCTGATTCAGTTTACATTCTAGCATGTGCAGTGTTACTTAGAGTTTCCTACAGTGACGTTTGAGGTTTTTGGTAGACTCCACTTCATCATTCCTGATGCATTTTGAGCACAGCTCACATGTATTCGGTTGATTGTTCACCAAACTGGCAATCCTTCTTTTATATCATGACACCAGTTCCTTTCAGTGGTACCAGTGGGTTGGTAAGGTTTTTTTTTTGTTTCACTAGTTTATCAACTCTTTTTTTTTTTTTGGCTTATAACTTAGTACTTTTCATAAAACTGTTCCTCAATCTATGTGTTATCTCGGTTTGACAATATGAGCTGTTTTTTCTTTGTCAGCTACTATATACAACGCCTTAAATTTAGTGATATTATTCTACTCAGAAATTAAATATCTCTTATCACCGTGTTAGGCGTATCCTGTAAATAAATAGCATGATTTTAAAGTAATATTCTCATTTTTTTAATGCGTAGATCTAATCCAAGCTGAGTACCCATCATCCGCTGCTAAGAAACATAATGCTAAAGTTTTCGTTTTAGCTAGTTTCACTTTAGATATTTTATATGTCCACTATGCTCATGTTCTATCCCTCGCCATGTGATTTTTGTATTAACGTTCTTTAAATATAATGCAGAAATCTGTGTTTTGTTTGGATTTGGTATCTATAGTGCTTGTAATATTTGTCTGTTTTAATATTGCGTTTAATTTCTCTTCTACATCATTGAGGTTACTGAGCTGCTCCAGTAGGTTCATATGTGTATAGGAAACGTTTTGTTTCACTTTTATTGGCTTATCATTTGTATAAATGTTGAACAGAACTGGTGTCATGGTGTTATCTTTTGGTAGTTTATTATTTTATGGTTTCCGTCTACATCTCTTCCTTGGAAGATTACATAGAAATGACGATCTTTCAACATGGTTTCCACAATATCCTTCATTGTTTTGTCAACTTTTATTTGACAGTATCATAAGATGTTGTTAGATCTATGAATATTGCTCTTGTTGCCTTTTTATTTTCGTACCTATTTTCTGTATGTTATGTGAGGCTTGTGAATTACATTATTTACCCTCTGTGAAAGCACTTTGTTCTGAGAGTAATTGCAGAATTATTGGTCGTTGTATTTGATTTAATAGAACGCATTCAAAAAGCTTGAGTATAGTAGAAAGATTGAGTTATTTTTTGCTTGTATGCGTTTTTTTTTTGTAATTTTGCTAATGTAATAATATGCGTTTTTTCACACAACTTTGGTAATTTATTCATATACATTATATTGCTAAACACCGTAGTTAATCACGTTAAAGCCTTTTATTCAAAATGTTTTTGATTTGTTTTCACATTATTTCATCAAGCCCTGCAGATTCTTTATTTTAATGGTTTTTAATGCTTTAAAATTTCATCTATTGTTGAAGGGGTGAGGGTAATTTATTCAAGAGTTTGGATTTCTCACCAGACGTGTTTTGAGCGTTTCCCTCTCTTCCAATTTGATTTGGGGCTGTGTTAACGCGGTTATTGTTTTATTTGCCCCGTTTAATCTTCGCAACAATCTGCATACTTTATTACTATATCGTGTCATCGAAATTTTCAATTGTTTCCAAACATTTTTTACATCCTATTTCTGGTGTCGTTTTCTCCTAGTTTTACTGTCTTCGTTAAAAAAGGCTTGTGTTTTCATATTCGTTTTAATACTCGTTATATATTACGGTTGTTTTATCTCTGGTATATATGAAGTATGACAACTTTTGGATAGGTTTTATCTGAAGATTTTTATGAACGTCCCATATTCCTTAGTTATCGGTCTGATGATCATTATTGGTTTATCCAATTACTTTGTGAAATTTGACCAGTCAGCATTTTGTAAGTTGAATTTTATTTTCATCGTTGCAGATTGCGATGACTACGGATATTATCAGTTAAATCGGGTTGCGATGAGTTTTTAAGATAGGCCGCGGAAAATTTTTATTACGCCGATTTGCTTTATCACAAAAATTAAATCGGTATTATATATTTCTTTCCATTTATCGCTGGCGAAAGAAAATGGTAGCTTTAGATAATGGATCAAAACAAGGCTACTTGCTATTGTCTACTTCTAAACTCTTTCGCCATGATCATAGGTATCACCATATACTCAATTTATGCTACGGATATTCAAATAGCCAATCACTAATTTAATATATTTATTGTTAAATTTTTTTGAAGCGTTAAGTTCAAGCATTGTATTAGGTGGTTTGTATGTGATTGTATAATTATTAATTTCCACAGTTAGGAATTCTATATTATTATTTTATATACTTTTCAAAATTTGTATGGCTTTACCAGTGGGAAAAAACTAAATTATAACAGTGAACCCGAATTAAATTGAACATTAAGTAAATAACGAAAACTCGAGTCAAGCCCTAGGCAATCCTACTCGCCGGAGTTATTTTTATACTTATTAGACGTCGAATATGCAATTCTATTAAAAGCAATAGACGGCAGAAATATTTAACGTCACTGGAACACACATTAATAGTATGTTATTGAGGACTGAGGCAGATGGTTACTCAATAAATTCCGCGAAAAAATAAACGATAAATAATGATTTTATATTTTTTAAAGGAATAATATACATGGTGTAATACTTAACTAAATTTAAAATTTAAAATCTATTCTTCGCGTTTTTCTACAAAATTCTTTTAGTACCTCCTATATTACAAAACTATTTACTTCAAAAACGACGAAATTTAAATAAAATAAATGAAAAAAAAAATAAGTTTAACAAATGCAAAACGGCATTTAACAACGAGTATATATTTTCTTATTATCAGATTGATTCCAAAGGGAGTGGGGAGGTTAGACTCCCAAAACCACCCCCTGGGCTTCACGAAAATTGCAGTGCTATGTTATTCATTGGGTCGCTTTGCTATTAATAGCATATCGTGATTTTTGTCCTGTTTAGAGTCTGCTTTTTTGAGTCTCTTGCAGACAGAATGTCACAATTATTCTTCTTGCAGAATCTGAGATCATGTTTCTTTGTTTTTACTTAAACCGTCGATATTTAGTAGTATTGTTTATGTAGTGTTTATCGACTGAACCTCTCGGTCTAGCGTATAAACATGATTATTTATATGTATATATATATATATACATATATATTCAGATGTACTCAAGAAACAACCAAAAGGCCATGGCTAAAAACCGTAGTGGCCTTATAACTGGTTTTCTATTATGTTGAGTCTTTCATCATCATTGTACACCCTAACAAATATAAATATAAAAATAAAATAAAGATAAATATATACACATATATACATATATATTATGACAATTTAATAGAATAGGGATACTAAATTAATTTTAATATAATATATACGTATAAAATATTTATGTAGAGAAATTAATAGGTTAAATAAAGATATTTTCATTGAAAGATGATTTAGATCGTCGAAATAGATGAATTAGTATCGTAAAGCTTCCCTATATTGTAACAATTAAAATAATGATAGTAATACCTACAACAATAATAATTATAATAACGTTAAAATAAGGATAACATCTTCGGCGGTAGGGGAATTTTGACGAAAAACACGTTTAGAACGAATGAAACATCATATGATTATCGATATATATATACATATATATATATATATGTTCGTATTAAGTGATAAAAGTTCTCGTCGTGATATTCGATCGATAATAATTGATACATCGTTATACCTTCGTAAGATCTGGTCGAGAAAATCGTTCCTACGTAACGTGATCGATATGTATAGACTGAATTAGCAAAGTCGCTTATTCGAATAGTTGTATCCGCGTCGATACGAAGAAATTCTATTCGTAATTAAGATTAATTTTAAAGGATTTTCGGATTACTAATGAAATAACAAACTTTAAGTACGGGAGCAGGGCGACAACTGTCATCGGATACACCTTCGTCATCCGGAAACATCATCGATGCTACCTGTGGTACCTACGTCGTACAAAGTTCTATTATTTTCATGAATTTTATATGTGTATGTATATATATATATATATTTCGTTTGAATAGTATATGTTTGTGTGTATGGAATGGAGGGAAAGGTGTATATATATATATATATATATATATATATATATATATATATATATGTAAATCAAATATTTAAGCAAGAAAGAAAAATTGGGAAAATATCGAAATGATCAGTGACCGCAAAGGACAACTTCGTAGATACCAGCAATTTAACTTTACGAAATTCATACGTCATTTAGTTATTTAGACGTTGAAAAACACACACATACATCACATCCATTCATACATATATATATGTATATGTATATATATATATATATAGATTTATATTTAGCTTGCTTCAAATTGATTTTTAGTTTGGCTCTTACCAATCTGTGATTTCTTTTTGTTATATGTCTGTACATGTGTGAAACCATTTATTAAATGTACATAATTAAAACGAAACAAAGATTTATCGAGAAATCTTAACATACACGTGATAATTTTAATTACGTCGAATTTTTAATCACGTCAAAATTTCACAATAATAATAATAATAATGATTATATACATATATATATATAAAAAACAGAGAAATAATTTAAATTATATAAATTCCACCGTAGTTAAAATCTGTACATTATCCTGCACTGGCGATCACGGTTATTTTTTGTTTAAAAATTATTCTATTAGATTTCGGTACGAGCCCCATAACCAGTTGAGTACGTAGGACGTAGGGAACGTTACGCTCTTCCCTCAGAACGTTATAATATATACACAATAATTTTCTGATAATTATTTAAAACGAAATAACATAATACCGACAATTATCTATAATTACATAAATATCATTACAACAATCCAGAAACCCAAATACTTACATAATCCATCACCTTTTGCAGTGAAATTTGGAATTGATTTTTTCTTAAATGTATCATTAACAAGTTGAACAAATCATTATTATAACCGGCTTTGAACAGCCGTTTCTGATAAACCGGAGATTATGGGGTTTACCAGATTATAACTTTTTTTTTTTTTTTTTTTTTGGGGGGGGGGGGGAGCATGTCAATGCTTTGCCACTGGAGACACGGTGGCTGATGTCGACAATAAATTCTTTTCGAATGATCATTCTCATGAAGTAACTAGTTAATCCTCTCATACATTTCTTTCCCATTAAAAATATTTTCTACTTAATTTTTATTAATAATGTTCGAATTTTATTTTATTATTTTACTCGAGATAGAAATATTTAATATGTCTTTTCATCTTTTTTTATCTTTTCAAATTAGTACTTATTATTTACATTTCAAAATTTTTTTATAATAGTAGTATAAGTTAGTGTAATTAATGTCGTCCCATAGCTTGTTCGATTTCGTTCTAAAATATTCCCACCAAAGAGCAAGCTCTGTCAGATTGAAATTTGCATGTCCAATATGTAAATACGTTGGATGTTTTAATATATATAATATATATATATATATTAAAACATTATATATATATATGTGTGTGTGTGTGTGTGCGTGTGCGCGCGTACTTAGATATGTGAACTCAAAATAAAAACAGGAAGAGACTATACAGGGTGAACTTTTAAATGGAATATGCACCACTTGTTGACTAACAATGTTAAACATGAGCATACAACAATATTTGTTTTTAAAAATGTGATTTATACACATACAAACATATATACACACATACATACGACTTTTAACATAATAGATAACAGTAAAATAGAGGTTTTGACGTTGTTTCTTAATTTTCTATAATTATGATAAATATCTAAAAATCAATGTAAAACGATGTTCTATTGCAAAACAGTTTACAATAATTTTGTGTTCGATGAACGACAAAATATAAATTCAGCGGCAAAATTGTAAATTTTATTGTACGTAATCGACAAGTAGATAAAGTAGGAATAATAGAAAACTAATTGAAAATATCCGATTAATTGACGTTATTATTTAGGGTGACCCAGAGAAGACGGACAGTTTTGTTGTTTTTTGAATAACTCAAAAACGACTCGACCGAAATTTTTGAATGAATTTTATTTAAAAATAGGAAAGCGAGAAATTAGCTTACAATCATTTGTGGAACACAATATCGTTCAGATGACCGCCATTTGCAACAATATATTCCTTCAATCTTTACTAAATTTTCGAGCATAGGTTGCTGAATTTTTGAAATTTCTTCACAAATCCGGGTTGTCAGATCTTCCAGATCTCGTGGACGTATTTCGTAAACGCGGCTTTTAAGGTATCCTCACAAAAAGAGTCGGGTAACTTTGAATGTTTTTCAAAACTGTCTTTACACTGTCGTGATCGATTAACGCCGCAAATAACGTTCCACTCAAATCGCGCGCCACTTCTCGTTATAGGATGTCATGATAACTGAAACTGACAAAAATTAATATCTCTTATGTACACTAAATGTTTCGCACACGGTTTGCGTTGTAGCTTTCTTAACAACTGCCCTATTCAAAAAACAAATCCGCCGTCTTCTCTGGATCATCCTATAGGTTAGCTACTTTAAGTAGTTATGAAAATATTAAAAACGTTTCGTAACATAATAAGATTTAACAAATAATACGATATGAATCAGTTTGAAACTGAAATAACGTCGGTACAAGAGACGGTTCGTTTTGTTTTTTTATTTTTGGCCGAGCAACCGAATGTTTTATCTATTCCACAATTTCATACAGGAATGTCCATACTTTTCTAATATACAGATATACAGAGATCATGGTTTTTGAAAATTACTTGAAGGGAAAACAAGGAACACTTCATGAAAATGCTAGCGTTCTCCGTGCCCTAACTCCACTTCACGTCTAGCACATAGGTTTATACCCGTAGACATGTACATATATACATATACATGTGTCCAGTGCGTTGTTATATATATGTGTGTGTGTGCCTAGTGCTTAGGTATTAAAAGATTGGTTCCTTTGGTCAACTTCGATTGTAGAGAATTCAACAATTTTTAGTTTAATGGTACCATTGATGCCGCTACGTTATTTTTCTAGAACATAAAATGGCTAGTGAAAAAGTACCATTAGGTAATCTACGTGGGCTAATATACTTTAAATATAACATACATTCGCATTAATTCGTTTGGATTACTGTTTTAAATGAAATGTTTTTATATATTTATTAATTTATTAAATTATTCATTCAAGATTTATTAATCCTTGTTTCAGAAATTATGTTTTAAGCTCTTTCGGGTCGTAAATAATAACATAAATTAAATGCGATTAAATTATTTAGAAGAAATTAAAATATATACATATAACATACTTTTTATTTAATTCACTAGAAACGTATACGTGTCGGCGAATAGAGTTAACATCTGTCAGAGTACGAATATTGATTTATAAAATACGATTATAATAAAAATTATTTTCGGAGAATTTTGCGAATAGAAAGTATAATAATTTATTTAGGCTATCAGCGTATAGTTATTTTAAAATTATAACGATAGAAGGAATAAGATGATAAAAATCGAAGAATAAATCGTTTACACATACTTATTCGTAAAACATCTCGCGCGGACACTAATAAATTATTTAATTCCCCCTTTTATTATATTTAAAGTAATAAAAATTAAAAACTAAATCGTCTATTTGATTAATAAACATCTACTATTAGCGTAAAAATGTTAATGATTTACGAGCGAAAAATTGGAAAGTATTATGTTATTTAGAAAAAATATTTCGATTAATACGACTAATAAAATTTAGATATTTAATTAAAACAAATAAAACGAAATAATGTCACTTTTAAGTCGTATATGTCGACGTCGAAAACCGGCGGTTTTTAACGCTTAAATCGAAAATCGATTTTATTGATTTACACGGAATGACGAAAATATCGATTTCTGTACATTCGATATATTTTATTTAACGCAACACAAAACAAACAAAAAAAAGATATTTTAATATTTGACCATTTCAAATGTTCTCTGTCGTTCGAATATATATAACATATATTTTATTTTAGAAAAATTATAACAATCGAAAAAAAAAACAACATAAAAGTAGCCCGAAATAAGCTATAAGTATTTAACTTATTTATTTATATGTTTCATTTTAAACAATTCTAAATAAATAAAGGAAATTGTTCCAATAAAATTATTCAAGTTGAAATGAATAAGTGATTTTGTATAATTGTTTCAAGCGATTATACTCGCTACAAGCTGATAGAATAGGTTGAACCAGTTCCATTAATAGCGCGATAACATCCATTCATTATTATCGATAATGAGTGATTTAGTGAGAGTATTCGCGTTGTATAAAAAAATTTAATATTTTTCTTTTTACTATGTTCCGTTACATACTGAATTTATCAATTATCAAAATATCTAGTTTTAAATTCGTTATTTTTATAATTTCTTTACTTATAGATTCTTTCTTTTATTGACAAAATATATACACGCGTGTAAAGTACGTGCGTTGGATCAACTAAGCCTACTAAGAGTTGTCTCGAAATTAGAACAAATCCTTTCGATAGATATCAACTTTAAATACTGACAAAATTGTTTTTTTTTTTTTTGTCGAAATAAAAGGATTGCATCATCTTAGAATGTTTTCCAAAAAATTTTTTTACTTTAAAAATTATACACACTCACTTAAAAAACGATATTTTATATAAAATACCAGTTTGCGTATTCACCACTCCCAATTTAGCCATCCTATTTAATATAATTTTGTGTAGAATACTTGAAATGTGCGATGGAAAAAGTTAAAAATATTTTTCTTTTATTTTGTTTATAGTATTTTCGTCATTACGCTTCGTTATTTTAAACGTTCGTCATCGTTATTATTAAAATTAAAAAAAAAAATTAATGTTGATTAAAAACGGATTAAATTTTTATTTTTTTTTTAAATTTTGAAGTTACCATCCTCGTTTATATAAAGTCCAGTAATCAAAAATCCGTTTCATCCGGTCGTCGACCTGTTAAAAAAACAGAAGAAAAATACAATTTTTAGTGATTATCAAAAAAACCCCGTTAATATCGATAATGTCGACCCCCCCATTAATATCGACAATGTCGGAAAAACCCATCAATATCCATAATGTCTAAAAACTCTCAATAATATTGAAAATAACGCCGCGGTTGGAGTAGGGGGTAAGGATGAAAACAAAGTTATAATAACTATTTTCCGGAATTATCGAAATATTTTTCACTACTTCAAAGAACAGAAGGAAGTTATTTAATTATTTTCTTCTTTTTAAAACTTCCATTTCCCATTTAAAAGAAAATATTTTTTACGAAAGTGTAACATCGATGCGAAATCGATATCGATTGTGATAATTTCAAATTTACGCGAGCGACAAATTTTAAGTTTTTATATGGAATAAAGCATGTCGCGATATTTGCAAATGAAGAGAAATTTTCGAAATTGTTTCGTATCCACCCAGATGATTTCATTCGAATTTATTAAGTTAATTTTCGTTAACTAATTTTCATATACGCTTTGAAAAGTCAATACGGAATCAGTCCGCGATTAATAAAGGTGTAATTAATAATAATTATCGGTTAGAATTACGATTTTAACATAGATGTAAGAATTTAAATAACAATACACACATATAACTTTATACTGTATTACATGGTATACTAGTAACTCATAATGCAGTATAACTGTGAATATTTTTACTTGTAACTACATATATCCTACTAATCTATATTATATATGTATATATTTAAGAATAGTAGTAGTTCCGATATTGACGATTCGTTTAAGAGGGCATTTAAAACGAAGATCAGTTGTAGTAGTAAGCGTTACATGATATATGATATTATTACTATTTAACATATCTTGTTACATAATCGCGCGATATGTCTAACTTGTGTAATGAATGCGACACGGTGAATTACCCACTAACGGACAGTACATCAAATGTAGATGCAAACAGTGTTATCATTTCGACTGTACAACAATATCGCAGCAAACGGTATAGCGCGCGATCAAAAGCAGATAAAGATGCGTGGCGATGCCAGAATTGTCGTAAAGAAAAAAACCCATACAAAAGCAGATTACGTTGTATGAAGATAAAGAAAATGAGTCGATATTAAAAGAAATATTGTCTAGGGTCGCGCAGATGCAAATGGACATAAAAAATAATTACGACGCGCTAAAAATCGAAAATGATGAATTAAAAAATAAAATAGATAAATTAATTAAGAATAACCAAAATAACCGAATTAAATATTAGAGTAAACGAGTTGGAACAGTAAAGTAGAAGATATCAAATAGAAATTAGTGGAATCGAGGAGCGTGAAAATGAAAATCTACAAAATATTATTATACAAGTATCAGAAAAAATTGGCGTAGAAGTAAAAGAAGAAGACATACAACACAGAATGGGGAAGATAAAAAAAGACGGGAAACCGAGGACAATAATAAAGAAAGAAAGTGGAAGAAATAATTAGCAAGAGGAAGCCGATTCGATCACATGAAAACAGAAACAGGATATATATATAAACGAAGCGATGTCACCATTTTATGAAGACTTATTGTGGAAGGCAAAAAATCGAGCCAGGGAAATGGGATATCGCTCGTGTGGTTTAAAAGGGGTAAACTACTTATAAGGAAAAATGAAGTAATTCGACCTATATACAATCGGAAGAAGATATTGAGAAGTATATAAGTTAACATACATAATGAATAAAACAAAAATCCTATATATTAAGATAAAATTTATACATAATACGTGTTAAATACATGTATATAAGAATACAGTATATATGTATGTGTATGTGAATGTGAGTGTAAAATGTGGAAAGAGAAAAAACATAAATAATATAACAAGTTTTTTAAATTTTAAGATAAAATTTATATATATTAATATAATTGTTAAATATTTATGTATAAGAATGCGGTGTATGTAATTGTAAAATATGAAAAGAGAATATAAAATAACCAAAAATTACTGACATGGAAACTAAACTTACTATAGTGTATGTGAATGTAAGATCATTGAGGATGAAATGGAATGAGATAATGATACAGTGTAAAATAAAATGAACAGATATACTAATAATATTAGGAGAAATTAATGTAAATAAATACGAAATGTCCTTATACAACATCGAGGGCTATGACAAATATCACAATTTAGAGGAGATAGGTACTAAACATGGGCTAGTGATCTATTAGACGAGGTGGAAATATAAAAACAAATGTGATAAATTATAACATGAGGATGGCGGAAAGTATTCTAATGAAATTAAGTGTAAACGAAGTTAAACTATATGTATGGTCTATCTATAGACAACCGACGTACGATACAAAGGAATATATAAATGAAATTGTCGGGTTAGATAAAAAATTTCTACGAAAAAAAAACTGTAGTGTATATAGGTGATATAAATATTGACACTGCCAAAAATGATTTAAGAGCATTAAATTACCAAACTACACTGGTAGGAATGGGATATGTGAGCGGAATGAAAGGATACACTAGGGAAGAATGGAAGGGCGACTGTTACACACAAACCCAGATAGACCATATTTATACTAAACAGCTAAATAAATCGATTAAAATGAAGCATAAAAATCTTAACACTAAAATAGCCGATCATAATATGATAAAATGTGAGGTGTGTATCAAGGGGTATATAAAACCAACAGATCTAACGTGTAGATACTATTACAACGAAAGACAAATTATAACTAAATTGAATGGTATAAATATTAGTAACACAGACTATCCAAATGCCTACGAAGTATACGAAGAAATAAAAACAACATTCGACAAATATACTCGGTATGTAAACATAACAGGGGAGTAAAAAAATGTAGGAAAATAACTGCTATAAAAAATTGGATAAACAAATATAATAAACCAACGTGACCGATTATACAAAAAATGTAAAAAAAAAATGAAAATAACACGTCACTATGGAAAAAGTACAAAGCGCTGAGAAATAATGTAAACAAAATGATTAAGACGAAAAAGGATGAGTTTAACAGAGAAAAATTCAGAATATCTGGAGGTGATATTAGAAAAACTTGGATAAATGTTAGGAAATGAATAGGTAAGGAAACCACTCTTGGGGTTGATGAAACAATAGAAAAATACTTCTGTAAAAAGAATGGTATACATAATGTAATAAAATTATTTTGTGAGGAATTTGAGCATAATATAGAAAGAATAGAACACAAGTGTAACATACTAAAATTAAATTCAAATGTATGTTATGCTCGTAGTAATATGTGTATTCCTAAAGCAACGGTAGAAAAAGTAGGAAACATTATTGACAAATTAGTAGCTGAAAAATCTTATGGTAACGATAATATAAGAATTAAGGATATGAAATTTGTGAAGGATAAAATATCAAAGAAAATAACAAACTTAATAAATAAAACGTTAGAAAATGGAATGATACCGCAAGGATTGAAAACATCACTAATAAGACCAATATATAAAAAAGGAAAACATAACGAAGTCACAAACTATAGACCTATTACAATAAACAATGTTACAGCAAAAATAGTGGAAAAGTATGTAGGATCATACTTAGTAAAATACTTACAGGAAAATTATGTTATTGATAGAAATCAATATGGGTTTCAGAAAAACAAATCAACATCGCAAGCACTTGGCAATTTTGCTGAAGAGATCAAATCTGGAAATGCGAAATAAAGTGATAGTGACATTCATTGACTTAACAAAGGCTTTTGACACAGTGAACCACGATAAATTGTTAATAAAATTGAATAACGTAGGTGTAACGGGTAAAGTCTGGAATTGGTTTAAAAATTATCTGAGTGATAGAAAGAGCGTAGTAAATATATCAGGAGTAAAAGGAATTGAATTTAAAATGAGAAATGGTGAGGGAGCAACTTAGCCCCGATCTTATTTAATATATATGTAAATGGTCTGCAAAAATATTTAAATTATAGTAAAATATATGCTTTTGCCGATGACATAGCGATAATATAAAAATAAAAATAGCCGTTGAAAATATGCAGAAAGATTTAATACAAATTAGCATATGGGCCCATGACAATAACCTGATAATAAATACTAGAAAAACAAAATGTATGTTCTTCAAATATATGATGGATATAGAAAGATACAAGCCTATATTACAGATGCACTCGAATGATTGTGTCCATTACATGAAACAAGAGAACAAGTGCAGTAACAAATATTGCGAACAAATAGAAATGGTACGAGAACACAGATACTTGGGTGTAATTATTGACGAAAATTTAAGATGGAATAAACACATAAGTTCTGTGGAAAAAAAATTCGAGCAACATTGCCAGCATTGTATACATTACAAAACTACGTTAGCAAAGAAACATTAAAAATAGTATATTACGCGCTGATAGATTCACGATTAAGATATGGTGTGCAGCATGGGGGTTAGCTAAGAAGTGTTATACTGTACGTATCGATCGTTTACAGAGAAAATCCTTACAGCTAATTACAAGAGATAAGTATGGTGAATTACATAAACTTTTGAAGGAGGAAAACATGCTGGATATAAAAGGATTATTCTTAATGGTTAGAATGTTGGATTATATTAGAAATCGAAAACCTGTAAAAGTTAGGGAAAGAAAAGAAATAACATATGATCCAAGGAAGATACAAAAATATCATACTCAAATACCGAAATCGAAGCATGGAAATCAGACAGATGTGTACATATTGTCGCGTATGATGAACGTGATACCAGAAGAAATATTGAACGAAAGGGTGGAGAGGAAACTAAAACGTGAATTAAAAAAATGGTTAAAATGTGGATAAAATACTATAATAATAATGAAATGACGAGGATTATGAAATACAAATATAGTATGATACAATGCGGATGCCAGGGTTCTACTACCGATTGTAAAATTAAAAATTTGGTGTAAGTGGGAGCCTATATGTGGATGATTAGAATGTTAATATATTGTTTGCAAATTGAAAGGTAATATGAATTAAAAACTCTAACAGATGTATAAATGTATTCTATGTGCGCGTGTGCGTGTGTGTGGTACTGATCAGTACTTAGGCTCACTTTGGGAGTTAAGTTAGAGTGTAAATGAGTTATAATTATATAAATAAACGGTAATTAAAGAAATCAATATAATCAAAATAAAAATTTATATTAAGCGTAAATGTATAATATTAAAACATAAGAAATGTAATTACACGTCGACAAGCGAAAGCTTGACGGGATAAGTAGTATTAAAATAATTGTATTATGTCGTATGAGTGTTGTTGTGTGTATATATGAGGCGTGATTATGAGTGTATATATCATTTTATAAAATTTATCACAAATATACGTTTTTTAATTAAAAAATTATATTAAAAGCTACCGACATGCATGCTGAAAACAAGTGTATAAACAACGTGCGTAAAATAAAGTAAACGCTTAAGCGCTAGTGCAGATAGTTAAATTTGCTAGAACTAATGTCGCGCACAAGAACATACCGATTTTGAATAATCAATAAAAGTATTTCGCAGCTCGATCCCCACACAGTCTTGTAGGCATGATTACAAATTTGTCCAATTTAATTATTTAGATATGAAAGTATTACGAGAGAAGCAAAGTAATAATTTATTAGGTACGTTTTACTGTAGTAAAGCTCTTGATATATATATACATATATACATAACCACTAATCACGTTATAATTATTCAGTAAAGCGCAAGTCGCTCATCTTGTATATATATATATATATATATATATATATATATATATATATATATATATATATATATATATATATATATATATATAAGTCCGTCAATTACAAAGTTACCTGAAAATAAGGATGCGTCGTGGAGAAGTCTATATGGAGTGTTTGCCACTGCCTTCCCGTGATACTTTCCCAACAAGCTGATATTCATTTACCGACCAAGTGAATGAATGATATCTGAATTGGCTAGAAGTCTTCTTATCATTAAAAATTCCGACAGCGGACACAATGGTCAAACACCATTCTATCGCTACGCCACAAGGCCCAACGGTCGTATTTTAGTCTGCACCGACTTTTCTTTCCCCCTTTTCTATAATAATTATATTTTTGCAATTATTATCACGTTACGCTTCGGCAACAGTTTCATTTTTTATCGGAAATTTTTTCCTAGTCATTGCGTCAGATTTGCGTTTTCATTGAATTTATTTTCAGGATTTCTCGAAGTTAGTAGAGAAATTCACAAAACATAATTGAAGACACTCCGAAAATATTTTTGCAAATTTCTTCCAGACGTCTATACTAACATTCTTATTTGTCAACAACAAAATTTTAATTATTAAATATGCGCATTTAGTTTTGCCCTACTCTTCTTTTTAAATCTGTTATGTTTGTATTATCGTCTGTTATTTATACTTAGTAGGTTGTGTTTCCCGTTAATCGATGTTGCCGATTATTTTGTATTCGTTTTATAGTTTATTATAAAGATAATATATAACAGTTCTTTTGAAACTAGAACAAGAAAATTACTGCGCTGTGGTAGCCCACGGCATACATGATTCACAAAATTCACATACTGGTAAAGGTGTATGTTAGATATAGTACACCGGGCTAAACAAATAAACGACTTTTAGTCACAGCGAGTACAGATATATCGAATGTCTTCGTTAGATGGAGTAGAGATTACGTACGCAACTTATGCTTAAAAACGTTCGCTTTTAATAACTTTATCACAGCTGACTCAGGATCGATCGGTCTAGAAAAGTGGCCTTAATATAACAAAGATAAAAGTCTGCGAGATAATGCAATCAATTCGACGGACGACGTCTATATTTGTAACGAGCACCTAAATTTACCTTATCAGAAAATTTAGAATTAATAACTAACGGTGCTCCATAACCAATGTCGGACGTGTCAATTATAAAGATATTATAGAAGGAAAATTACCCGCGTGCAGGCTGAAAGAAAGACCAAGGACACTGATGGACACAATCGAGAAAGAAGCGAACATCAAGAGCTACATTAAACTGAAATGGCTAGGAAAAAATTGGAAGGATAGTGGCAAGTCAGTCCGAGAACTGATACACCGATTGACATATATATATATATAAAATATAAAATAAAATAATTTTACCAAATCACAAGATATAATCTTTATAGTTTAATAAGAAATTAAAAACCATTTTAACAAGCAATTTTCCTAATTTACCAAGGTCGTTGCATTAATAGTTTTTTCGAACAAATTTAAACAAATTCGGCATGTTCCGTGCGTGTGTATTTTGTTAGACTAAAATGTGCGTGAAAAACATAAAAATATAGTGATCAAGAGAGAGAGCCAGCAAACTACACCTTTCTGTTGTTTGTTAAGATAGAATAATTTAATAATTAATAATATTAATGCCGCAAACAAGAACGATATCAGACGCCAACTTCTGATCTAACCGAATATCTAACAATTTTCTTCTGATTAGAAGACCATTTATTAGATTAATTTATCTCCCGTCTAACGGAGTAATTCGATTACATATAGCTAATAAACATATATACATATACATACATACATATATATATATATATTCTAAAAGGTGGAGTTTACTATATATCGTGCGTGTGTATCGTGCTCGAACGACCGCGTTTATACGGCATTCGATGTGAGTAAAATAATTCGTCACTCAAAATTATTTACTTTTTTTTTCAGTTTTTCTTTCGTAAACTTATTTATTAAAAAAAAAAAATAAATTAAACGATTAAACAAAACAGCAACAAAGACGAAAATAACTGCGGACGCTTTATTAATATTACCTCTAGGTTGCACCGATCAAAAATCCCGGGGGGGAAATATACGCAGGATGAAAATAAGGAAATATATAATAGGAATTAAAAAAAAAAAGTATATTAATAATTTAATTACTAAATGAATAGGTTTTTTTTTCGAATGTTCATAATAAGTCGAAATCGCGGAAAAAACTGTCAATTCTCGGACATCTAGGTCGACGACGATTAAATAAAGTATAATCGATTAAATTCGACCTGGATAATAAATCGTCTATCAAACGACCGCCGGAATATCGACGATTATCAAGACGACGATAATTAAAATTGTTCCTATTATCATCGTCGTTATCGATAACGTTCGAATTTTTCATCATACTTAAAGCGACGTTTTTAATACGTTCTCTAGAGTACAGATGGTATTCTTGCAACGACATCAGATCATTTACTAGCTCTTCGGCAAATTTTTCACCGGCAACTCCGATCGAAGAACTAGTCGAGGGAGAATCGATACCGGATGATGAAGATTCCATCCTGTCGATCGCTAATGGTAATGATAAAACTTTTTGCTTACGATCGATTCTGTTTTCACGACTGACACGACGAAGTTTGACAGCTGGCGATTGTTCTCGTTCGTCGACGATCGAAGATGAATCTTCGAAATCTTGTAAAAGTTTGAATAGTCTCGAATGAGTGGCCGCCCGTTCGTAACTAGAGATACTTTTATTACTAGTAGTAATATCGGTAGTATTAATAGTGTTACAGAGATCGCGATTACGATATTTTTCAGTCGGATAAGTCGATTTTTCCTCTCGACAATTGTTTAAAGAGTTTTCTTCAACGCGGTCAAATTCGTCACACTTCCTATCAGCGTTAAAATCCGCGTCCGGTTCGACGGTTGTACGTTCCGCCGATAAATTCTTATTATCGCCCGGATTAGTTTTAACCGACGCCGTACTAGCGTTACTATTATTATTATTATCGTCATAAGTCGTAGTACTATCAGTGTTATCGTCGGTATCTAAAACGTCGTTATTAGCGGTAGACTCGGTTAGACTATTTTCGTCGATCGAATTTGTCCCATCTTCGTTTATCCTACTCTCGGCCGTGTCGTCGACATCTTTATCGCCGAGACTGCGACTATCGCTTTCGGATGTTTTACTAAAATCGTCGTCGTCCGTAAGGGTTTCGTTAGAACCGGACCTACTAGAAGAACAGCAAGAATAAGAATTATTTTGATCGTCGTCTAGAGATTCACCGTTATCGGACGTTCCGAGAGAGGTAGAATCATTTTCATTATTTTCGCCATAGTCGTTATCTTTATTTTTAATAATCGTAGGTTTGTAATATAAATCTTCTTCGTCTTTACTCAGTTCGGACCAAAAGTCAATTGGCGATTCTGCCGCATCTTCATCCGGTGGCGGTGTCTTAGTTTTCGTTTTTAACGGTAACGAGACCGTTACCGATACACTATCATCATCATCATTGACAGCGTAGTAATCATCGTCACTCTCGATATTAACTTCCGTTTCATTCGTTAAACGGGAATTTACAAAGTCATTACAGTTCTTTATATCATCTGTCGACAAATGCGAATCTACTTCCTTTACGATATTATCTTCAGTTTTGCAGTTAACAGTTTTGTCGCTGCCTATTGTATTATCTATAGAATAAATTGCCGTCGCATTAAGAACATTATCTTTATTAATCGTCGTATCGATATCTGATCGATTTATTTTTACAATATCGCACGATATTGTAGGATAATTAGTATTATTACTACTACTACTACTACATCTGGTCGTATCTTCGGTCGTATCGTCACGAAGGGGAATTTTCAAATTTATAAAAGCTGTAGCTTTATTTTTAGTTTTACAATCGCCGGAATTTCGACAATCGTCTTCGATGTTCGAAGATTGTTCGTTTGGTCGCCAGTTCATATTAAAATACAACTCGTCACCTTTATAAGCGTAAAATTTTAATATATGATAATTTTCCATGACTAAAGCGTGTAGATACTTATAATGTTGCCACAGTAAGAATGTTTCATCCGGCGATCTTGGAGGATACGGCCATATATCGGTGGGAATTATCAACGAACAGGAAGGATTGATTAGGATGGGAGATGACGATGTGGAAGATGGACAAACGGGATTTGTAACGTCTTCGTTTCCGCTGTTATTATAACCGACGACAGTTTCGGCGACTGATCTAAACGCGGGTGTTTTCTCTATAATACACATAATAGTAAAAAAAAAAAAAAAAACAAGAAACAAGAACAAAATTGTACAACAATATTGCGCACGTGTTTATCTATTTCATTACTTTATATATATATATATATATATATGTATATATAAAGTTTAGATTGTGGAATGTAGTGATTTTTTATACTTGATTACAAAAAACAGTTAAAATCACTAAACTTTATTTATTAAGCAAAGCTTTTCGGCAACTACGCTATTATCAAGCTATATATAAATAAAATTAAATATATAAAAACATAAAATATTAATTTAAATCTAAGTTCACAATTTTTACATAATGAATAGACAATTCATTTGTTATGTAAAAATTGTGAACTTAGATTTAAATTAATATTTTATGTTTTTATATATTTAATTTTATTTATATATAGCTTGATAATGGCGTAGTTGCCGAAAAGCTTTGCTTAATAAATAAAATTTAGTGATTTTAACTGTTTTTTGTAATCAAATATATATATATATATTCTAGATATTGCGATAGATCAACTCAATTTCAGATAAAGAGTAGGTTATCAACTCAATTATACTAGACGATAATTTAACGCTATTTATATTAATAACTGAAATTGTTCGTACATCAAGAATAATTATGGGGAATATGTTAATTTAAAAAGATAGGCAGATTCTCGTTAATAAACGAGATCTACATATATAAGTTTTTAGGGATTAAAAAAAAAATGCAACTTATTTGTTAAATATTTCAGTACGCATTTTGATAAAGTGTTAATATGTTGATTAAAATTTCGGTAGTTGTATCGAATGTCCGGCAAAAAATACTATAAAGTAGCTATTATACGGACAAATTGCGCGATGTTGGGGTAAGTCATGTAATACAGCGCTTTCAAAATAAAAGTCTTTCCATTAAATGTATCTCCACGTTGATGTGTATCCAATTAGATTTTATTCAAATACTTTTTAGGTCTCCTATATTAGAGTGTACGTTTAAATTGAAAAATCGCATAATATTTCGGCGATAAATTTTCCGGCAAGTAAAATGAACATAGATAATAGATTAATCACAAACATTCTCGATAAATGTTACCGGGGAGTATCACTGGTTGCTGGCTTGTAAACTACCGTTTCATCCAAATTTGCTAATAATTTTATAATAATAATGAAAGACCAAAATAAATCGTTCATTCTAATGAAATTTAAAGTGTGATAGTTGAAAGATCTGTAGTAGTATGCCGAATATAAACGACTGAATAAATACGTCGAAAATTTTTATCTTATATCTAGAAAGAGAATACTAATAGAATGTTTTAATAAATATCGTATATAATTATTTTTAAAGAAAATTTGGGTACAATAATTTTAGATAATTAACAGGAATTAGTATATCGTGTTTTTTTTTTTTTTTTAATTTTTAGTTAAAGACGTAGATTCATATTATTTGAAAATGAACGAATCCATCTTATACAAATCGAAAAGAACACGCTGCTTCCTTCCTCTTCGTTATTTGGAAAATAAAAATTTAAACCTTCGAACATAAATTTAATTTTTTAAATTGTAACAATTTATTTATTTTTTTATTCTTAGTTTTTAAATTTTTTAGTGTCTCAAATTTTTTCTTTTTATTAATTTAGGTGTCACGATTACACGTGTAAGTTGTAGACATCTGTAACACATTTCACGGTTACATGCTCTTTTACTCGCTCCGGCTTTAATTTTCAAGTTTTTTTTTTTTTTGTACTATTCTTAACGAGAATTTGATGAGCGAGAAAAAGTTTACGAATTTAAATGTGTTTTCATGTATTAACGTATTTTATTTTTTAAAAATAGATTCCGATAAATTTTTTTTTTCTAATTTACTCGCCACTAACTAATTACGTACAAACGTAAAGTAATAATTAATAATAATAAATAATAGTAGATACTTTTTTCATTACTTTTATTTTAGTATAAATTTACTGTAGAGCTCAATTTGATATAAAATGTATGGACTGATTTTGACGTTCGCGAGTTGGATATTTTAAAAATTAATATTCAATAGTACCGCGAATATTATTTTCGACATATTTTACATAACGAAGGAAATGACAAAGTGTCTAATGAAAAACATTGAATGATTCCCCAAAATTTATCCCGAATTCAATTATTTAAGAGAAATACAGTATTAAAATTATAATTAAAACTAAATAAAACTATTTTTCACGAGCATGCGTATATAATACACTCTATTTGATTAATTTTTAAAAATAAATCGATCGGACGAAAATTGTTAATCGCCTAACGAAATTAACAATTCTTTAAATAAACGGGAAACCGAAATAATTTTTTTTATTTTTAAAAACTAACAAAAAACAAAACATTACAATTTACAAAATTAAATTTATGCCTACTACGATAATGTGTAATGCAATTTCAAGAAATGCAAATAAAAATTGGTTCTTTGTTAATGTTTTATTTTTTGGGTTCTGAGTTTTTGTATTTTCTAATGTCATAAAATGATTTTTATTTTTTTTTTCGGGTTCCCATTTATTTAGTACAGAAAATTGTAGCAATATTTGACCAAACAAAAGTACATGAGAGTTGAAAAAAATATACTGTCAGATTATAGCATAAGGAAAACCTTGAAATATAAAATGCCACTACTAAAAACAAAATATGGAGAACAAACCGATGGGTACATAATGACAAAACTGTTAATACCGGATGAAATATTAAATGAAAAAAGACTAGGTTGCTTAAAAAATTAAGATAAGAAGGTTGGCTACAAGACGAAAATATTTAATGAAATAGCGCATTAATACATTTAAATCAATGAAGAAAGCAAAAGAACAAAATTTAACGCGTAAAATATGAATAGAAAAACAAATGTATGAGATAGTAATTGTGAGTGTACATGCGAGTGACTGAGGAATAAAAAAGTGTGCGTGTGTAACTGAAGGAACAATATAAGATTAATTAGCTCATAAGACAAATTGTACATTACTAAAATGCGATATTATAAAATAAATAATTAGATTATAAGACAAATTGTACATTTTGCCCGGATTGAATGCGAGAGAAAGTGAAAAATACATATAAATCCGTCGACAAGCAACTGTTGATGGAATGTAATAAATTTTAACAAGTGATGTGTGTGAGAGTGCGCATGCGCTTATTTTTGTTTATTTTAGACATATACGTTTAAAAAAAAAACGAGCATATAAAAGTGAAACAATGAAATAAAATCAGTTCTGTGTGTATTTTGTAAATTTATTTAGCGCGTGTGTATACTAATTAGATGAGTAAGGATTTGTTAACTACACAACGAGTAGCCTATTGCAAATAATAGGATGATTTCATTAATAACACGTTTAATAAACTTGTTCAATTTATTAATTATCTGTTAGTCATTTATACAGTCTATACCGATTATTAACGAACTGGTGTTAGTCTCTTTTTAAGACGGCCGGCAAGCTGATAATTAGCGATGTTATAACAGTTAACTTTAATAATTTAATACTTTCAATCGGCATAGCGTATTTCTTCATTTCACACATTTATATTATCTTTGTAATAACATAAATTATAAATTTTATTAATTCAGATAAATCGTATAAAATTCAGTCATATTTAATGAACTTACCTAAAATAATGTTAAAATAACCTACACTGTAGGTTTTTTCGAATATATATATTTTTTTTTAGTTAATGGAATTCGAATTCCGAGCTTATTGCAATTTAAAACAGTTTTTAAATTCTTATATTTGATTTTAATACTCTATAATTTTTGGATTTTAGTTTACCTTGTAATTGTTAAATTAGATTAAAATTTAAAATATGTACATAGAAAAATTAATAGATATATAGAAAAATTCAATACTATTATAAGTAGAGTTGACGACTAAGAATACGATTAAAATTAAAAATAAATCAGACGATGATAAATAAACCAAAGTTTTACTGACCGGTTGTTGATGTTGGTTCTGTGGCTGTCATCGCCTGTAATATTCTGAAAGAGCGGGATGGTATAGAACTGCCTGTGTATTTTCTAATATCTTCGTCGACTTGTCTTTCGGAAGGAGGTATATAGACATTTTGCTGCCCGTTCTGGAAATCTATATTAAATAACGATTAGTATGTGATCGATAATAAAATCTATAATACGTTGGTTTATAGTTAACAAACGTTATGTCGATAATGGTTATAGGATACGTGCAATTAACGCGCGTTTATTTATAGGAATGTGACTGTAGTTGAATACGATGTAATTACTACGGATTAAAAACATATTGCGAAAGTTGTATATAATAAAATGATTCTAATACATTTCATTACTCATTTTAAGGCTTAAAAATCTGTAAATTGCGCCATCTGTCGGTTCCCAACTTTGTTTATTACTATCATATAACTTTCCTTATTAATGTAATTGAAAAGAATTTTAACTATAACATCTAAGTAACATACCGAATTCGAAAATAAACTACTACGTGAATGAATGTACTTCATGTTATTCAAAATCGCACATACGTTTAGGTACCCAATAAAACAGTAGTTTGAAATTAAGTATTATACAGGTCCGTATACTTACTACGATTTTCTGAATATGTTTGCGTTTGGTTATATACAGGACTTTCCGTATTCCTGATAGCTGAAAAGAAATACAACATTTTATATCGTAAATGAAGTTTAAAAATGCTGTTCATAAACAATATTATAAAAAATGGATTACTTACATCAAATAATTTTGAAAAATTTGTAGTTTACGCGAATGATTATAAAAATAAAATTTCTCTAAACTATATATTACATATCCACGTAGCACTTATTTTATCAAAAAATAAAACAAAGCGAAAAAACAAGCAACTTAAAAATACAGCATTATTAAAAAAAACATTGCGACACGAATAAAATTAATTTGTTGTTAGGAAATTACTTAAACTAGTCGGGATCATTCATGTATAGGATTTGTCTCTAATTGTAATTATTCTTCGGGAAAAAAAAGATAATATAATTATATGATGGCGTCCGTCCCCCATTAATCTGAAAATGTCTCGTTCATATGTATGAATTACACATAGAAATAGTATATACAATTGTTACGAAATGTTAAAATTTCAAATAGAAAACGATTTATACTTGAATAAAATACGCTAATATAAAAATTAATACAATAAATCTCAATAAGCACAAATCAAAAACAGTTTTTGAACATTATCGTTAGAAAAACCAAATTGATTTTTGTTATTAACGAATTCTCAACTCTCGGCATTATCTATAGCATCGTTGTGTATATAATTTTAGGGGCCTAATTTATGAATCAACACGTTAGACGACATGAGAAGCAAAACACGTTTAAACTGAGGAAAAAATACCTTGGCCACTATCTGTCATATTTTGAAGCATACGAAATGCTTTAGATGGTATAGACGAACCACGATATCTGGGATCGGTTTCCGTATGCAAATAATGTTCTTCGTCAACTATAAGAAACGTCTTATTAGCGTTAGATTAATTTACGGGAACGTTAACTGAATAAATTTCGCTATTTTTAACGTTACAAAACATAGCATTTTTATTATTACGGTTATTTATTATTAATTATTAACAGATAAACAAAAAACGTAAAAGACTACATATAATAATAATTTAAATGTAAAATATATTAATCAGTTTAAGAACTGATAATAAACAAAACTGTCGTGC
The DNA here is from genome assembly GCA_032883995.1 of Coronaproctus castanopsis. Classification (NCBI taxonomy): domain Eukaryota; kingdom Metazoa; phylum Arthropoda; class Insecta; order Hemiptera; family Monophlebidae; genus Coronaproctus; species Coronaproctus castanopsis. The sequence continues at coordinate 246,071,323 of CM065052.1, forward strand.
ACACATAATTATTAACATTATATCGATATCGATAACTGTATATAAAACGTACAAATTATATTCTAAATGTACTAAAACTATAGATATTTAATTTAAAACGTCAATTTATTCTTTACTTATTTATCAATTATAAACATGAACATTTATGGCATTATAATTGAAAAAATAAATAATAAATAAATTAATTTACACATATTTAATTTTTTTTTTTAATGGGCGTTAGATATAACATAAATATACATTTTATATAAGTGTATCTCAATGCTAAAGAACAAATAATTTACTGTAGAAAGTTTATGAATTTTTTTTTGGACAATTTTTGCGTGTAAAGCACCTATACCAATTTGTAAGATTGAGTTCAGTTCAGGTTCTTTTAAAATATTTTTCTCTATGTTTAAAATTTTGTTTAAATTTAGGTGTATCGTAACAAACTGATTAGTAATATACTGTATTTTTAACGGGATATGCATTATTTTCAAAAAAATTTCATATTTAATTTGTGTATACTTATCGCGTTATAATGATTTCGAACATGACAAACGCACAAAACAAATGTTAATAAAATATAGTATCGTAAATTAATTGCTTTAAATTTTCTGGTCATTTTTGAAATTTAAATAAAAATACTTTGCGAAAAACTGTTAGATCGTCTTTTTCCCGTACACGCTATAAAAATATTTAATCATGATGCGTCCTCGATTAAACGTAACATTTTATTAATTCTAGTAAATATAGAAATATTTAATAGAATATGCAATTACTGTGCTTAACATGTAGCCGTCAGAATTTCATTTCGCATGAGCAGCTACAGTTATTTTAATATTATTTTATTCGAAAAAACAAAAAAAATAATAATAATAATAAAATGTGTGCAGATGAATAGGTTTTGAAAAACATTAAGTACTTTTTATTCCGTATACACTCTTGTTTATTGTAACGACGTCATTATAAACTAAATTAATCATTTTAAAAGAATTAAATACTGTTATAGACCGAATCAGTATTGAAATTACCTTGTGTTTTGACTTTGTTCATAAATGATCGATCGTCATCCGATAAATGCATTTTACGTAATTGATTTAATGGAACACCTTCGCTATTATACACTATATCACCAATTTCATTGTAAGCCCCAGTTGAGTTATCTGTATGAAACACAGTTATGATATTAGGATATTTTTAAATATCACCGCATATAAAGACAGATATTACATAATTAATAATCGCATCGTCTAGTAAAATGATACAGGAGTAAATAAATTTCAACAATTAATTTATAATTTTTTAAAATTATATAATATACATATAATAAAGTTATAATTTTTTACGTACGATTTTCTATTATTATTAAAAACATTTTTTGTAATTTTATTTGACACACACAAACACAAATATATATTATATAACCCCACAGGGGGTACTTATGTACCTCCTGGGATTCTGAGCTCTAACCGGAACGTAGCGCGTCCATAGGTGGTGGATAGTGGAATGACCAGTAGATATACTTGTCAGCTGCGAATAACCAATAAGCAGTAGCGAACCAAGTGCGGCTACAGGCGGAAAGTCTCTGGCAGACGATTTCAGTGAGGACAGGGCAAGGAGATACGAGGATGCAGATGGACAGCTTGAGGACCTGTCTACTAAAAGTCTGCAAAAATCCTATGACTATCTCTCCTTCGGCGGATTTAGGTTGCCGTAAAAGCCTTAAAACGTTACCTCCTCAATAACAACCCGCTTCCTTGCGGTTAGGATGTTTATCCAAAGGCTAGAGTCGTCAGCAAATGGAATAATAGATATCAATATTATAGGACATCGTATTATAAAGATGAAACTAGCGGCTAAGCCTGTAAATGTGTCAATCATATTAGTATACACGCCAACTAAGTGGAGGAAGTATATGAGCATTTGGAATCATTACTGAAAAAAACGTGCGCTTATGATAATGTTATAATTATGGGCGACTGGAACGCGGTGGTAGGTGAAGGACAGTAATTTTGGATTGGGAAAAAGAAATACGCGTGGACAAAGATTGGTAGATTTTTCTAAACAAGAACTGTATATAATAACGAACACATACTTTTCAATGCCATACCGATGACGATATACATGACAAGCACCTGATGACAAGAAACGATACCAAATAGATTATATATTAGTTAAAGAACGATATAAAAATCAAGTAATAAAAAGCTGTGCGTATCTCCAGGAGCAGATGCAGACACCGACCACTCGCTTGTAAAACTAATATCGCGAAATAGATTTAAACGATGGCAGGTCAAAAAAATTTTACCAAAATGGAATATAGAAGATCTAAAAGACAGCAATACAAAAGGCAAGTTCGTAGAAATAAGTAATCAGAAGGCAAGTAATATTAGTAATAAAATGGATAAGATCGAAGAAACATGGAGCTAAAAGAAATTATGGATAAAGCTGCGAAGAAAGTTATAGGCAGGCAAAAGCGGAATAAACTGCATAAGCTCTGGATCACTAATGAAGTATCGAATATAATGGAACAGAAAAAGAACTTATACAGCAGCAATAATAATATTATAGAAGATCATGATAAAGTGTTACGTATAGAATTTGAAGCGGCACTACAATCCTTACCTAATAACAAAGCTGTTGGCATTGATAACATTCAAATAGAGATGTGGAAAACTAGTGGCCCACAAGTCAAGAAATTATTATTTAAAATGATTCGTCAAATAACGATAGAAGGAACATGGCCTAAAGAACACTGTATTTCAGTCATGGTACCGATTCTAAAGACCAAAGTGCTCAAAAATTGCGCGGATTACAGAACTATCAGCTTATTATCTCATGCGTCGAAAATTCTGCTGAAAATAATAAAGAAACGATTAGAAATTTTAATTACAAAAAATGCGGGAGAAACACAATATGGACTGCGCTAGGAGAGTGTACGATAAATCAAGGCAGGTGTCTGTATGTAGCCTTTATTGACTACGAAAAAGTTTTCGACAAAGTACAGTGGAAAGACTTATTTACACCATTACAACGAACTGGATGTTTAGAAACCTTAATAAGGATAATATATAATTTGTATAAGAAGCAAGAAGCAGTGGTTCGCTTCAATGGAATTGAACAGGAGAGAATAAATATAAGAAATGGACTAAGGGAAGGTTATTTGGTATCACTTGACTTATGCAGATATGATTCTGGAAGAAACATTTGGTGAAAATAAATATGAATTTAAATGTGGCGGGGAGAGAATTAATTCGATAAAATTTGCAAACGATCAAGTGCTACTAGCAGAAAGCCGGAAAGAATTGGCAACAACGATCAATAAATTGTACATAAATATGATGAATCATGGGATGGATATAAACGTACCCAAAACGAAAGTCATGGTCATAAGTAGTAAGCAGCAAATAAAGATTATGTCGAACGATGTAAATATAGAACAAGTATCATCTTTCAAATATTTAGGTCAAATAATAAAATATGACTTCGATTGTACACCAGAAATTCGTAAAAGAATAGCGATGAGCAAAGCAGCATTTAAAGAAAAATATTCGTTGCTAGCACAGCGCTCATCATCTCTGGAATTACGTAAAAAACTTATGAAAACATTTGTCTGGTCAATAATGCTATGGGTCAGAAACGTGGATACTCAAGAAAGTAGATTGCAGCCGGTTTGAATCATTTTAAATGTAGTGCTAGCGAAAACTGCAACGAATTAGCTGGACGGAAAAAGTTACGAATAAAAAGGTGCTAGAACGAATAGAAGAGGAACGATACTTAACAGAATACGGAAAACTCGTTTTCGTTGGTTAGGACATCCAATGCGGTCCGAACATCAATATTGCTATGTAGGGTAAAATTTTATGAAGAAGACTACGTGGCCGTCCTAAAATAACATTCATCGATACGGTGCTAAAGGAAACGGGTTTTACGAAATATGCAGATGTGAAGAAGGCAGTCAGTGACCGCATTTTATGGAGGAATATTGTGTTCAATCGGCTGTAACATCTTAATAATAATAAAATTATATATATATATGTATTTATATATTTTATTGCGTATCCGTAACGTACCTCTTATTACGCCTTCTCTCGTTAGGTAGACCCGAGTATCTATGGGGCTCCCACAAGAACGTAATAAGATCAATAATAATAAAAAAAAAACCTATATGGTCGTGGTCATCAGTGCCTTATAATGCATAGATTAAATTGCTAATGATTTATTTATTTTTTTTATTCTCACTTATATATATATATATATATATATATATATATATATATATATATATATATATATATATATATATATATATATATATCGGAATTAAAAATTTATTTAGTATTATTAGGTCCGAAGAATTTATTTCGAATATTCTAATATAAACTTGTAGCAATCCACCGATATTACTTTTTACGTTCTCGTCATGTACGAGCGGTACTAAATATCACCGACAAGCCGTTACGATGTTTCTTCCCGTAAAGTTAAAAGTAGACTAGACACGTGCCTTATCGTTAACGAATATCGATATCGATATATCTATATATACACGCATGTACAATCACGCGGTCACCAGTTGCTGGCTCTACCCGCCCTTAATCTCCGGATTTCCCTTAATAACATGGCATTATTCGTATTTAACTTAGATGTACTTATTATTATTACCCAGGTTATTACTATCATCCTGCTAGTTATTAAGGCTTTTACGATGTAACTTTATCAGTTTTGACGATCTAAATCTCTTACGATGGAAGTACCTTTACTATAAATCGATATATTATGTTACGTTAACTGTTATTGATTTTTTTAAATTTATATTTATTTTATTTAATATCTCCTTCGGTATCTCCATCGTCTGAGATCGCCATTATATATATATATATATATATATATATATATATATATATATATATATATATATATGTATGTATGTATGTATGTATGATAAAATATTTTAATGCAATCAATTAGGTTGTTATTATAAAACAAATTTTACTACTTTCTAGTTTCAGGGAAATCGAAAACTAGGTTGTAATAAAATTCGACCACGCAATCGCAGTTTATTTTTAATAAAAAAAAATATTCGACAAATGACATTTATCGTTGGTTTATTCAACATTGTGTTTACTAATTTACTTTGAAAGCGCAATATTTTTATTATAAATCCACGTTGTTTATAAACGATCTTTTGAAGGATGCGAAATGAAAATTATTTATAAATATAATTGTGAAAGTAGAACTTCGTAAATTTAAAAAATTACAATTTCATCAAAAGAAAATGTACTATAATGTGCATATTACTTCATAAATTATTCGAATTTAGATAAATTCATATGTTTTCTGAACAGCATGAATGTGCACCGTATAATGGAAATAAATTTGTAAATTATTCGTGCAACGTGTAAAGAAACAATTACGTTTATTACGTTTATCTTTTCAATCATATTCGTATAATGTATACTCAGAATTATTCGGTAAATAAGTTACATCTTTAAAGATTGTTAAAAAAAAATGCTAATAAATATATTTAAATGTATTTAAATGTATAAAGAATCGAATTTTAAAGAAAAAAAATGGAAGAATAATGAAGTAGTTTTTCTTTTTTTCCGTATAATATATTTTTCGAATCGACGTCAAAAATTAAATTATTACTAGAACGTCCTATGTATGGACATTTATTATCCGTTTGAATTAGAAATGTCGAATTATTACTTTTCACCTACCACATCGGTCAAAGTTACGCGTCAATTATCTTCTTTCGATATTGCAGATTATAGAAATAGATCTTCGTCTGAAATTTTTTTGTTGTTCAAAAGGGGGCTATCGACATCGATCGACAACAATTTTGTTTTACATTGTATTCTTTATCGTATATTTTGCCGAAGACTTTAGTATTCTAAACATTTTTTGCAGGTTCATCTTTTTCTTCTTCTTTCGAATTGGCCAACTATGGACCACGTGGTAAAATATCTTCACGATGTTTATTTCCTCCTCTTCCTTTCACTCCAGTATTTTTTAATTGTTTAACTGTGGTTTTTGTTCTTTTCATCTGTCCATTTGGCACCTGTTTTCAATTTTTCTTCAAAACTTCGGAATAGTTGCGCTTCTGAACCTACTTCTATCCATAATACGTCATCTTCCGTAACGTTAATTTTCTTAAGATCTTCCTTAACTTCTCGAAACCACGCGATTTGCGATCTAGGATTCCTATCGAAGTACTGGAAAATTCCTTTGTCAGACGATTTGTCTCCATTCTCTTCAAATGACCGTAGTAATAGCTTCATCTTCTCTTTTTCATGGCATTGATATCTTCAGTATACTCGTATATTTCTTTATTACTTCTTTTTTTCCATATCAGGTCACGGTTCCAGAATTTTGCGTACTATTTTTCTTTTCTTCATCTTTACTCACATTCATTGCTAAATCCCATTATTTATATCATTTTCTCTTCTTCTTTCGTAGATGCAGATGTCGTCGAGAACGGTATACGACTAATTTAATTTTGAATTAATCCAGTTTTTACTAGCTACATTTACGAAAAATTATATACTTTTTTCAGAGATTAGTAGGATTTTCATTTTTGTACGCGCGAAAGTTTACTCTAATCCGTTAATTTATTAAACATTCTTCGAACTTTTTTCCAGACTATCTCCACAATATCGAGACTATGTAATACATACAACATACGGTTTTCGTCTGATTTAATCTACTCGTCCGTGTTTCCGAAAAATGCTCCAGTTTGGTCAATTTAATATCTTGTATGACAACGCGTGTTTCATCTCTTTAGAAAGTTAAAACACGAGGCAACGTTTTTATATTTCACGAGTATAAATTATTTCACTTAAACGATATCTTTGCGAGTAATTTTAAGTATTCACCTTCGTCGGAACTGGTGATTCTTTGTAGTACTTTAAACGATCTCGATTGAACAGGTTGATTATTTTCAACTTCTAAATTAGACACCGCAGTCCTTTCATTATCTGATCGAATTCTGAAATTATAAATAGCATAATATTATTAATATGCATTTTCACTTCGGATCATTACTGACATTAAAATATATATATATATATACATGGTTAAACATTTTCATAAAGATACGTTTTTAGTCAAATTTCAGTTGTGAGGATATTAGGTTAAATGAAATAGTAAAAAAATATTAACCTATAAAAGTACGTATTGAAAAATAAATGAACGTAATGATAAAACTATACTTGACTATTTGTAGTACTATTCATAGTATACGTACACTTTATAGGAATTCCGAATTTAAATCGGTTCTCCTTCTACTTTTTGTCCGATACAGGCAGCATTACAATACGAAATTCGAGGAATCTAAAAGTCGAATGATGTCTCCTTTCATATTCAGGATGTTACGGAAAAAGTTACACCGAACTAGGTATATTTTTATTTAAGAATAAACTGTATTCTTCGTTACAGATGCATAATGAATTAGTTTAAATTCGTTATTTTTTCACATTATCGTTCATTATTCCAATTTTAAATTCGTATTCTTTTGCAGAACTGCAATGTAACGTGTTTAATCTTTGACACACTTTATTCGGCTTTTGCAGTGGCGGCTCGCGGTTCAAAAATTACACCCCCACCACCCCAACGTACACAAATCGCGAAGTAACATTGATAATATCAACGTTAACAAAGTGTAATATAAATACGAGAACGCGTTGAAACCGTAATCAGAAAAACTAAAAATTACGAAGATAGGTTATCAATCCCAAAATAAAAAATTATAATATTAAACCGAAATATATTAAAAATTTATTTCCGCGCGAATAAGTACAACATTTATACGATTAAAAAAAATTTATAAAAGTTTTACTAAAACGATACAAGTCGATATACTCTACGTGTAATAGTTAAGTATTGTTGTTTTGTCACAATTTACATAAAAAATAATTCTCTGAAAATGAAATAATCAATTGCCGTATAAATAGTAAAGCTTCAGTAAGGAAAAAATTCTAGGCATATTATTATCGGTCAGCAATAATAGGAACAATATAAATTGAAGGGAGACAATGAATCAATTCACACGCGGTAATGTACACGGTCAAAGAAAGAAAGACCGCTAGAAATTCGAAGAAGAAAAACTAATCTAGGAAAGAGATGAAATATAAGTCTTAGACTTATCTGTTTGTTGACCGTTAGTATGCCGCATGCAACCACACCCACGTAACACAACAAGAAAAACTTATTTTGCCGCTTCAAGTGTATATATGCTTCCAGGATTTTGCTTGTAAAAACCAGCGATTGCAACCAGAAAGCTAATACAGCCCTATATAAATTCTAGCATTAGCCGCAAAATATAACTCTGTATATGCGTTTCCAATGCCTTCTTCAGGTTGCATCGAGCGTTCAACTACCAACCGTCGTAACTAGGCATTTCAAAGCACATTTTTCGAGATTTTTTTACTTTTTGTAATATATTCTACGAAAAATATACATTAAAATTCACTTATAATTAGTACTTTGAACTGTTTTATGACATCATCGATTTTTACGCTGTTTCGAATATTCCGTTGTGCAAGCATACAACCTATATGTACGGGCGGCCACTGTGGGACCTTAGTATTTTTTTTTCGCTGTTGCATATATTCGTATGTATTGTGTTTCGAAGAATGCCAAAGTACACGAAGAGTACAAGGTTTCACACCTTACAAACTGTCGAACAGTTTCCTTATTTATTCTTGTAAATTCGCGTAGAGCTTTTTGCACTTAAGTGCCCCCCGTCTAAAGTTACATCAAAGTACTTTTAATGTTTATTAAATTCCAATTTAGTTCTCTGACAATATTTAAATGTAAAAACGCGTATATTTGGCATTATATTAAAAAAAAAGTTATAATAATATTTAATAAATGTACCGGGGAACAAATGTCCTCTCCATTTATGAAAGTAAAAATTCCAATAATATAAATTGATAAATAAATATACAAGATATAGTATTGATGGAAAAATCGGACAAAAAAACCATCACAAATTCAATAGGTGATTTAAAAGAATAATAAGTTTAATTATATAACGAATATGTAATATAATTTATAAGTAATGGAAACGAAAGCAAACAAATTATGACGTTATGAGAATAATACATTATGTTTAATGCGACGATTGGTATATCTAATACTTAGTTCCCGGGAATTGTAATTTCAGATTGTTGGATGTAAATTATTACGATGCGCGCTACAACTGAGAAATTTTTTTGGTATAGTTTAACGATATAGTCTTTTACATATGGTACCCGCAGAGCACTAGACTTGTAGATTATTAGTTTATTATTAATATTTAAGTGAGATTTAAAAATGGGGTAGATTGAACAGATTGTTCTGTTTGTCTTCAAAGATGCATGGTCAATATGCTTGGGAAAGGTTAGCCTTTTGTCGAAAATGACACCGAGATAGCGTACCTGGTCGGACTATTCTATATTAACGCCACGGACGCGAAGTCTGGTCGGTAAAAACGGTTTTCGACGAATGAAGAAAATTGCTTTCGTTTTGCAAGGATTAGGAGCAATTTGCCATTTAGAAAAATACTTAATTACACGAGCAACATCGGATTGTAAGCTATTGCTGATAGTACTTGGCCTGTAGGAACTGCAGAACAACGCTGTGTCGTCAGCGTATAAGGTAACCTTGATGTTATTTACATGCGGTAAACCGGTTTCGTGATATTGTGTACCCTTTTATCTAAACGTCAAAAATGACGTATTAATTTTAAATCCATTTAACTTTTGTAAACACATTTCAATAAACCTCTTCAACCTGTCCACCTACTCATTTCGGAATTATATATCACTTGTCATTCTTTGAATCCTCGATGCGGGCGATCAAACCCTTAAATAATTTGACAATATTTAATCTTTCCGGTGTCGAATAATGTTTTAAACGGAAATTTAGATACTTACGTTTTGTTCAGGGCACGTAATGAACTTAAGTATTAGTTCATCTAGCACTTTTGTCGATTAATCTTTACAGAGCTACGGATTGTTTTCGCGTAATTTAATAAACCGCCGATAAATTAATTACAACGTAAATTTATATATTTAGGTTGATCGTTAATTTTATTATGATATGATTTTCAATTTTAATTTTTGAAAATAAATCACGTTTCACTTCAAAAATAACGAAATAAGATCGAACTATTTAAAATAAATTTACTTTTTAAAAGTTACTTGTTTTCCAGAAAATGACCAAACTTTTATTATTAGGTATTATTATTACTTTTAATTTTCCGTTACATGGCGAGTTAAATATGTGGGCATTTATTAAGGCGTGAATCTCCTGTCAGATGTTCCGGTGGACACTGGGAAATCACTGTCAAACATCTTTTGTTAGATTGCACTACTTACAACTGTCAACGTTCCCAACTAGCACTACCAACAACAATTAAAGGCCTGCTAAACCTAAATGGCAACACCTTCAAGTTCTCCGCTTCTTGTACAATACTGGTCTCTTCAACATGATCTGAGATCTCATCTGTGCCTCCAGCCTAGTAGCAGTACATGGCACATTAATGGGAAAATAAATAAATAAATAAAGGTTAAAAAAAAACAACAGAAAACTTTAAAATACAATAATACCTGCTTTGCGGTGCGCATTGATTGCCGTTAACGTTAGACCATCTATTTTGTCGATTCTGATCGTTAGTCGTTTTCTGTTCTGCTCCTTCAATCTGGATCGGAATTACACGGGCGCCGTTTTGATCTAGATTTGTTCGATCATTTACGATGGTTGTCTAACGAATTTACACGTATCGTTGGAATGTAATTAAAGCGTAATAGTTTAATATATTATTTAATACGATATATATATATATATATATATATATATATATATATATATATATATAGTTAGCCACACACAATCAACTTGTTACAGAAAATTATGCATTTTGGTTTTACTTAAAATAATTCGAGGAGTGCGAGTAATATAATGTAATATTTCCTATGTAATATCGCTTTTTACATGATTATGTACATAATTTTTAATGTATTGTATAAATGTTTCTAGAATTAAAAAAAAATTGAACGGTTCCCCTCATTATAAAAACACATATTAAAATTTTTTTTTCTTTTTTAATGACCTAGCTGTATTATTTGACCATCGAGAGAACAAAAAATAAATCATAAATAAATATAAACGGGGATGAACTAAATTAAACTAAAGGAAGGGAAAAACTATAAAATATCAATATAACCAGATGAAAAGGTGAAAAGGAAAATTACCCCTAAAACAAAACCAACCGTTATAAATTATAGAATATCAAAAAATGTGGAACCGATATAATAACGGATTAGCTCGCAAATATTTTCCAGATTTAAGTCTAAAAAACAAACAGTTCACCCCCTAATTACTATAATGCGCAATTTATAACCGGGCATGGTAGGCTTTAAAATACATTTAAAAAGATTTGGCATAGCAGAAACAGAAAATTGGATTACACGTAATTTTGCGGACACCTGTTTTCATGTATTGCAAGGGTGTAATGTCAATGCGACAGTGTTAGATTGTAGATGGAAGATTTAGTAGGAGGTAAATTTAACGAGTTCGATAATTTAGCTATAGAAATAATATAATTTGTTATACTAGTAATAAAAATAGCATTTGTTTAGAACTTGAAAATAATATTAAATTTAAGATACAATATTATGGTATATTGGGAAGTAAGTTGTCAAATTTAGATTAAAATTTCAATATTATCGTTTTATTATTATCATTAATGTAAGCGGAGTTTGAAGACTTAATTGAATTGTCGCTTTAAATTCCATATTATAAAATGTATTTTTTTTTTTTTTAAATAAATATATTCTTATGAAAAAAAACAAACAAAAAAACTTTTAAATTATAATACGAATAATATCAATGAATTTAAACGATACTATTAAACCTCGAACATCCAAAGATAACAACGATAAGATACAGTAAGCAAAGAAAACACCAAGAAGACGGAATAACTTATCAACCAAATCCATACATCTATGTTCGAACTACCCCGCCGCTAAAAAATAAATAATTAATATTTTCTCTAAAATTAACGCTACTCCACAATGAACAGAAGGACGATTTACAAGATTTAAGTTCGAAGCTACTCTATAATAACCAGAACGTAACCTACGACGGTGACAAATTTACGGAGAGTTGCGATATAACAGAAGGAAGATGGTTTTGAACCAGTGTACATGAGGAAATTCTATAGGTTTTACCTTTGATTGAAGAATTATGTATACTTTCAACCCAGTCAGTTTCTAAAAGTCCGCCTAATAGGTCGCTGGAGGGAATAAATGGAAAACCATATCCAGAATTAATAGCGTTTTCCGCTAAAATATCAACTCCGTCGTTCGTGGAAATCTCACAATGACTGGGTATCCATAAAGACTTCATACTATACGTTAGGTAATAAAGCATTTCGCCTTAATTTCCAAAACGACGGGTGAGACTTATAATTAAAACGACCGCCTCGAATAGTGGAAATTGCACTAAGCCTATTGGAGAAAATAATGCCGATACAAAACATAAGTTTCAAAATATATTCAAATGCCTTATTAATCGCTAACAGCTACGCTGTAAATACGGAGGTCTCAGAAGGTAAATAAAATAAATTCGGAATAAAAAAAGCGGCCCTTACATTCTCATTCGATGAAAATCTGAATATATATATATATGGGATACTTTGTTTCAGTAATAAGATGGAAATGAGAGTTGACTATTTCAATTAATAAATTAGTTCTAGACAGGTGTATCAATGTTTACCGTATAGAGTATATTGCGACTGGAAGGGAACACTATTGAAAATAAAATACAAATTTTCGATGCATCGGATGCAGCTTTGTAACTTACTGTTTTAAACTTCTTAACCGACAATATCAGTAATAATTTCTGGCGTGTGTATTTTATTGCCGATTTGTAAAATCATCGAAAATTAGGTAAATTAATTAAATTTAAAAAAAAAAATAAATAAAGTCGTTCGCTCATATTGCGTTTATCTGGAGAAGTTTTCGTAGGTTTACGAGATATAACGAATTAACGACTTTACCTTGGTAACGTGCGGCGATGTTTGCGGAGTAAATTTCGAAGCAGCACCAGCCGGCGATTTCTGAACGCTGTTGTTATTAGAATTTTTGTTCGCCCATGGCGGAGTATTATCCTGGCTTTGAACCGCGGGTTTTTGTAACCAAGTCGGAGGAGGCGTTTTATTCAGTTGAGCGCCCGGTATTACGCCCGAATTTGAAATCGATTTGACGTCATTTTTATCGGAATCGACGTTGCTATTACCGTAGACCGCCGAAGACGCGACCGGATTTAAATTTTTAATCGCGACGCTTAAATCTTGAGCAGGTAAAACCGGTATCGCTAGGTGAGGAGTCATAGATGCGGCTACGGAGGCTGGTACACTGTTCGGAGAATTTAAGTTATTAGACTGCGGAGGTGGCACGTAGTCGGGAGGTGATTGAGCGTTTCGGACTATTCGTTTCTGCATTATAGGACTTTTGATTTGCGATAAATCTATACCGCCGGGCGTGTACGTAAACGGTTTTTTATCTTTCGTCATCATCGCGTTTTGAATTGTCGCGGGCGGTTCAGATCTATTTGGTATCTGAAATTATCAGAAATTTGTTGTATAATAATATAGCGACGCTCGTTATTATTACGATCTTCGAGGACGCGATTTAATTATAGATATAAGTCTAAAATAGAGACACCGTACATAAAAACCTTACCTCGGATTTAAGACGTACAGACGGTATGTTTCCACCGGCTACAGATGGCAGAGGTGGGGGTGGTGGTGGTGGTAAATGAGAGTCATTTACGCGGTCGGAAGCGTATCCGTACGTGTTATCTGCAAGTTAACGAAATACGAATAATAATAAATCATTTTTTCTAGAATTAAATTTAGGCGGGTTTTATGCGTTAAAAATATAACGACGTTTTATTAAAAATGAACACGATAAAGCTCTATAAATTAGGTCGATTATAATTAATTAGTTCAATCGATGAACAATTTATTTTTAACTAAAAAAAAAAAATAAACTACTTGGACGATTTAAAAAAAATCATTCAGACGCGAATTTCGATTACTAATTAGGACCTGAATTTTTTTTGCAAAATTTGTGACAAACAATTTTAAATTCCGAGAATGTACCGACTTTACTCTTAGAATAAATCGCGGTTAAATAAAGAAAATTTTAAAATTGTATTTAAAATAATGTAAAAAATTTGGAAATCTTAAATTCATATATATATATATATCGAAATGGTTATTTTTACTTGTAAATTTTCACATGAAATAATAAGTCTCTCCGTGACTGATTATATTTATAATTAAAAAAAAGTTGTTATAATTAAGAACTGACAAATTAACAAAAGAAGTGATCGTTATAAAAATTAAATATATAATCTTTAATTGTATATTTGATATTAGATGGTTTAAAGAAGGAAACAGGTGCACTCGGTTGAACTGTTTTTTTTTTTTTTAGGTGGTTTGTAATGTGTTTTTCAAACTCAGAATTATTGTTTGAATTTGGACAGAAGACATTAGTTAGATGTTCAGCAAACACGACTGCTTTCTCAATATTTGTTCTTGCCCAAGATGTATCTGGCTTTTCAATTGGCGGACTAGGCCGTTGTGGTTTTTTGAAAGCTTTTGCTGACTTCCATAAGGAACATTGGGTGTCTGCATACGGTGTTAACTTGGAGAGGTAGCTTTCTTCAATTTAGCGATTGCCTGTTTGATGGATTTGTAAGCCTTATGGAGTTCTCTCTTGTGGGCTGGACATTTTTTGCCACTGTTTTCTAATTTTCTTTTTATTTAATATCATTTTTTTGATAACAGATGGATAGTTATTTACATATTTAGGAGCATGTGTTGTTGAGCTTCATGTACCACGACTGTAAAATATTCCACCGCATTGTCAATTTCGTCACCGTTTTTGATGCTAATTTTTAAATTAATGTTAGCATTAATCCATCGTCTAAAGCTCTCCTGTTTTTTATAGATCTAGAGAATAGTTAAATGCTGCGTTTTTTCCACGCCGCGACAGAAACTTGTACTTTAAATGCGAAGATGAAATAAAAATATTAGAAGCGTTTGAGGTATATATAGAGGATTGCTCGCAATATCGTGGATGGCAAAAATTGCAAATAAGGATTTTATGGAATAAATGAATAAGCGCCATGAACTGATAAGGCTAATAAAATTAAATTAACTATCCGGGTCATTTGATGCGGAGACCGAAGTACGAGCTACTCCGAACAATACTGATAGGTGCACGGTAGAAGGTTTTCGCGGTGTTGGCCGCGGAAGAACGTCATGGATTTTCAAAAATGGATGGTTGTTACCGAGACTGGAAGACTTTTCCATGGGGTATACGAACGATAATCATGGATCAAAGAGCTGAAAGATGTGGACGCGTTAAATAACGAAAAAGGTTAAAGAAAAGGAAGAAGTTCGATATATCGGGATTTGGCGTGCGCATCACATGTACTAAAATATTAAAATCTGGAGCGGTAACATGAGAATAGCTATTGTATAAGTTGACTGACCGCTTAATGCCAGCATAATTATTT
This sequence comes from Coronaproctus castanopsis, assembly GCA_032883995.1. Lineage (NCBI taxonomy): Eukaryota > Metazoa > Arthropoda > Insecta > Hemiptera > Monophlebidae > Coronaproctus > Coronaproctus castanopsis. The sequence goes on from CM065052.1 coordinate 246,086,881, forward strand.
TCATCATATTTTTTTTTTATTTTTTAAATTGTCCGTTGAACAAAATGTAATTTAAATCAGCGAAAAGAAGTCGTACGATAAGTTACACACATATATATATATATATATATATATATATATATATATATATATATATATATATATATATATATATTGACTTGACAGCCTTATTAATAATTAATTATTGCTATAAATCTGCATACCAAAAAAAATATCTAGTTTAACGGTTAGCTGGAAACTTATTTAATCACCGGTTTAATGTATAAGTATTGCAATTTATGATCGAAATAACAGGTTGGGCAGACTTTGATTTATAACGTTATACAATCCATTATTTTAATAACAGCAATGCATGCGAGAATGCATTGATTTACTACGTAAAATTCTCTTTGTGTGCTTTCTCATTTTCTAAAATAATAATATCTTTCTATTATTTATATTTCACGCATATATATATATATATATATATATATATATTAAACTAAGTAAATCGATTTTCTTTTTTATATATTCTTAAAAAACATAAAAATATATAATCGTTACAGTTTGTTGCTTCATCTCTTTTTGCGCGTTTACAAAACTGTTTTTTGAAAATTTGTTAAAAATTTATTTTCTCCTAATATAATGACTTTTGTTTTAATATTTATTATAAATATTTATTCGAATGTAAGTTTCCTAAACGTTCCGTAATAATAATAATAATAAGAATCAAATCAAATATAATTGTTGCTATACATGGATTTTTTTCCTCTTCCGAAATTATGCCACTAGCTTCAGGCTAGCAATCTTTTTGAAAAGAAATTGCGATTGACTTGTGAAGTTCCTTACCCAACGGTAAGGACTTTCGCTGATTGTATTTTAGTACTTTATATTATTGACGCTTATTCAAAATAGATCTGTAGGTTTAACTCGTTTTAAACGGGCGGGTATCTGTAGAGTTGTCCAGTAAAGCAACAGCTAAATCATTCGTGTAATAAGAGAGTTTGTCGCCATATTTACGAACCATTTCTTGAATTTTATCTTTAACGGATGTAACTTCTAGGTCTGTGTGTAATGTAAGATTGCTTATTATGGTTCTCAATGCTTTATTTTGGAAACGCTGTATTATAGCTGTATTACTCTGTTTAAGCCCAAGAGTTGACGCCCAAATAGGCCTTAGAATTTGTTTATACAATAATAACTTATTCTCCAGTGTTAATTCGGATTTTCTTCCAATAAGCCAAAGCATATTCCTATACTTTATATTCAATTCATTTCGTTCGGCTGCTATGTGGTTTTTCCAGGTTAGTTTTTTATCCAAATGGATTCCCAGGTATTTTACTGAGTCTTTAGCTGGAATTTCCTGATTATTGATATAAATATTTTTGATACTGGGTATTCTCTTATCTGTAAATATTACACGAGTTGATTTTTTTTCATTGATTTTTATTCGCCACTGCCTGAACCATTTTGAAATAGTATTAACTGCTGATTGTAAGTTAACGTCTGCTATTTTCAAAAGACGATCCGGAACAAATCACAGCTGTATCGTCCGCGAAGGTAGCGATTTCTGCATTATTTGGTACAGGTATATCTGTGTATAAATTAGGTAAAGCATCGGACCCAGTATGCTACCTTGCGGAACATCGGCACTCATTGGATGAAGTTGAGATTCTTCATCTCCATATTTGACTACAAAATAACGTTCGTCAAGGTAGGATTTGAGTATTTCAAATAACTGATACGGAAGATGGCACCTAATTTTATAAAGCAATCCTTCGTGCCATACTTTATCGAACGCCTGTTTTACATCGAGAAAAACCGCGTCACATATCTTTTTAGATTCGAAAGATTCTTCAATAATACTGACTATACGGTGGACCTGCTCCATAGTCCCATGACCAGATCTAAAACCAAATTGGTGTTCCGGTATTGAAATTTTTTGTTTCCAAAAAGGGTTTCATTCTTTTTAATATTAGCTTTTCGTATACTTTAGAAAGCACCGGAAGCAGAGAGATTGGTCGGTATGATGTTAGTTCCTCTGCAGGTTTTCCTGCTTTCTTTGCTAAAATAATTTGCGAAAATTTCAACTGGATAGGAAAATGTCGTAATCGAATTATAGAATTAAATATATAAGTTAATAGGATGAAGCCTTTGCGTGGTAATTGCTTTAATACCCTGGCTGTAATTAAATCGTATCCTGGGGCTTTATTCGGATTCATAGTTTGAATTATTGTTTTAATTTCACCAGGAGATGTAAATTTAACGGTATTCTTCTGATCTACATCAGCCAGCGGTGTTGGCAGGGATCCTGTTCCAGGATTAGTCTGGAAGACATCGGCTAGATAATTTTCAAATTCTTCGGCCTTCTCTAGATCACTTCGAGCCCATTTTCCATTTAACCTTCTAATTGGATGTATCTTCTCTACCGGGTTTTTTAATCGTTTGGTTGCTTTCCAGAGTGAATAGTCGGTTTGAGGAGTGGGTGACAATTTACTTAAGTAATCACTAAATGTTTTGTTCTTATCATTTTGTAGCAGTTGCTTTACTCGCTTAGTTTAATTATTTAGTCTAGTTTTATCTATCGGATTTCTGTTATTTTGCCATAAATTCCGCAATTTCCTCTTTAAAGTCACTTCCCTGCGGATTTCTGCTGGATAATATTTAAATGACTCGTATTTCTTGTGATCTGGTGTAGCCGCCCAAGCTGATTCCTGGACAGTTTTTATGAAGTCCTCTACAGCTATTTCTACATCCTGTGGCGTTTTTAGTGGAATTTTTAAGTTAATTTTATTACTCAACGTTACTCGAAATAGATTCCAGTCAGTTTGTCTACTGCATAATTTTGGTGCACATAATTTTCGTATAAATTTATTACTTACAAACAGTACCACTGGTGTATATGATCAGATGAAATATTATTATCATGGTAAACATCAATAAAGTTTGTTGATAAACCTTTGACCACGAAGAAATCCAATAAGTGTGGAACTTACAGTGGATCTGTAGGCCAGTAAGTTGGAATTCCTGACGAGTGTACGGTACACCAGTTTTCATCAAGAGCTAGTTTTAGTTGTTTACCACGAGGTACAGTAATTTTCGATCCAAAGTATACATTTTTTGCATTGAAGTCGCCTCCAACTACATAAACATTAATGTCTTTGAATATTTGTTAAATTGGTTTTTGATAATAACGTGTCTCGGAGGACAATAGATGGCTGAAACAGCAATATTACCCTTTGGATTTCTGTTTATGAGTACAGTAGTAGCTTGTAAATAATTACATTCAAATTTTGGTATTTCATAATGCTTTATATACTTTTTAATTATAATTCCCGTGTCACCATGCGCCGTTCCATCTGGATGACTTGTGGAATAAGATACGTACCCCGTAAAGTGCACATATTTATTATTAGTTAAGTGCGTCTCTGATATTAATAATATATCGATGCTATTTTGCGTAATATACATTTCTATTTCATTAATATGGTTTAAGATTCCGTTAGCATTAACGATTTTTAAGTCTGTCATTTATTGTTAGTTAACGTTGACATTATGGTTTGGATTAGGCTATTAAATAACTGAAACTGTCGGTCCATTATGTCTTTAAGTAGGTTTTTTATTTCTACCACAAATGTTTGTAGAATATGTGAAATCTATGTGCTATTTGTATCAATATTTGGTGGGTTACTAGTGCTGTTACGTTGCTTCTGAATACGTTTGGTTTTTCCGAGCATGATTAAAATCAACCGCTTGAGTCTGCTGGCCTAATGTAGGCCAATAGTTAGGCTGTGTTTGATTGTTTATTCTAGTATTATTGTCGGATAATTTTAGCGGTGTATTATCACGCGCTTGTTGGAGTTTTTTGTATATTTCACAACTTTTATAGTTGGAAGGTGGATTTCCTTGACAATTAGCGCAAACAGGTGGGGTTTCTCACGTTTTTTACTGCATTGACTGGTATTATGATGTTCGCCACACTTGACGCATACATATGCTTTAGTACAATAATTTTTGATATGCCCATATGCCTGACATCTAAAGCACTCAGGGATTATACTCTTCTTTCGTGATACCTCCACTTTTATTTTCATTCAGAGTAGCACCTGAGTTTTATATATTTAAGCGTTATTCTCTCGCGGTTCCAAGTCCACGAAGAACAATGAAAGAGGCAATTTACTTATCCTATGTTTGACGTTTGAAATGTTCCTGACTTTATGTCCCAGTTCTTCAATAGCGGACACTGTCTATTGAATGGTGCAAGTGACGAATTACAACCCGAAAATTTCGTTCAGATTTAATTTGATACGTGTGATGTTCTATGCCTTCATCGCGAAGATATTTGACTAAGGAACGATAACTATCAGAGTCATTCGCTTTAATTTGTAATGCAGCTGTCAACGTTCCGGCTGGTGATAACAATCTAAATAATTCTACTACTAACAATCTTACTACAATCGGCGATACTACTAACAACGCATGGTGTAGTAATTCCATTACACATACACAACAAACAAATCAAAGTATAGATAACGCATTTAATCGCGTTTATGCGCCATTATTATCTCCGCCGCCTGTTGAAAATACGACGGCTAATATGAATGATACATCAAACTTTAAATTAAATAAACATCCTTGGCAGGTAGGTAAAAATAAAAGGAAAAGATCAAAACCATGTACCACGAGCAGTTCCGATTCTGCAAAACAATCAGATTAAAATTACTAATCGTTTTGCGCCTCTAGCCACTACTAATGCTAATGCAGATGAGTGTCGAGATACTGAAATGTCAAACAGTCACAATCAAATTGAACGTAAGCCGCCTGCAAGTAACGGTTTACGGGGGTTACTAATTACACCGACATGTTAAATGATATTAAAAAAAAGTGTATCTTTAAGTTCGGTTAGTTGTAAATCTTTATCTGACAACAGGGTACAAATTAAAGCGAATACATGGAATGAAACAAAATTCTTATTACTATGCACAACTTCCGCTAATGGGCATAACAGCGGTCTATATTAATCTATACATAAACGATTTTGCAACAAATTTAACCGAAAAAATTAAAATCTTCCCACTACCAATTAACCTATTCATAAATAGTTACAGACGTGAACTTATAAATAAATATACATATACACATATCAAAGCATCTGTACATTTGCCTACAGCTATATTATACTCAAACGTTTATCCACATTTACTCGCATATAAACATATGAGGATCCACTTCCACTAGCGGATGCTCGCATACAAATAATAATAATAATAGTAGTAATAGTAATAGTAATAGTAATAATAATAACGGTAATAATTATAATGATAACAAAAATTATTATTATGCGTACTCGAGAATAATCCGACATATATCACATCTTGAACAATACGTGATAAAGAAGAAAAATATAAGGAGATCTATAAATTGAACTTAAAAGATTATGACGAAGGAAGGTAAAGACTTTGTGCCTATAGTAATTAGTGCGTTTGGAACAACTCTTTCGGACTTGGATTGAATAAGATAACAGCGCAGCTTCGGCAAAAAACTGCATACATAAAAGATGCTTCGGTATAGTAGATGAGACTTAGCTAAATATGGCTGAGATAATAAAAATAGTAATGACGATGTTAATAGTCTCTATTAAATTTTCAACTTACCGTTATTCGTGATCGGAACGTATGAATTATCCGCAGTCACCACTGATGTTTGTTTCCTAATAACAGAACACAATCATTATATTAAATCATTATATTAAACACGGTCATCGATAATTGTATACCTAGGTTCGTAATTGCTAGAGTGCTCGACTGTAAACTGGACGGTCGAGGGTTTAAAATCAACACGCGACGCAGAAAGTTTTTCATAATTATATTTAATTCTTAATAATCAAGGAGGAGGCAGTGGCACCCCACTCTGTATAACATCGTATGCGCACGCATCTACGTCGCATATAAAAAAAAGTGTCACGGATGCTAGTCTATTTTGTACGTAAAAATAAACGTACAATGGCTAATCACGACGTCCGACAATTGATGATGATATGTACATTATTATTATTATTATTATTAATCATTAAATTTACCCGAAGTACAAAATTTGCTCTCCGTGACGCTATATAGTATGGGTTTTAAATTTTATCGAACATTCTTAGTAAATTTTTTTTGTACGTTTGGCGGTGATGAGGTGGGAAACAGATGTGAACGATTAAATTTATTCAATACGATATAATTATCGTATTCGACGTTGGAGATGCAGAGAACGTTGAAATTTTTAAATCGATATAAAAAATCTATTCGGACGTCTAATATTTAATCTATACCAATATAAAAAACTGCAGTGTCCGTCTGTGAATTTACGAATATTTTCATTATAATCACCGCATCGAATTATTTTTATCACGCATAAACGGAAAATGTATTTTTAAAAATGTGTTGTCTGTCTGTCTGTTCCGATTTAACTTGAAAACTATTAAAGCGATAATGATGAAATTCGCACAGCTTATAGGCTATATTATCCGATTCGTTCTAAGCTTTGTTTCACATTCACATCGCAAATATGATAGAAATTATTTTAAAAAGTAGGAGACAGCGATATCTCTGTCAAATCGTTTAAAAGTTAACACGTTTTTCGGTTCGAACGTACCTTCACTACCAACACCCGCAATACAAACCACCCTTTGTTACGTTAGGGACGTGACCGAAATAACAAACGGATATATATATACATATAGTTAAAAGAAAGAGAGCAACATTTATTTTAAAAAAATAATTACACAGGCAAAGCTGTGGGTAACTTCTAGTAAACTCTATATAACGATAGCGATAGATTAAATTATAAAAAATGATTAATCTCGTATAAATTGATAATAATTCCGAATAATCGTTTACTACGAAATTTTAAACATCTAAAGATTTATATAACATTAATCAGATATTTTCGGAGAATAGCATCAATTAAAATGATCGAAGCGTATAAAACTTACTGTTGGTATCAATAGTATAACAGCCGGGATTTTCCCTATAGATTTAGAAATACGTAAACGTATATATATATATATGTATTCGAAGCTGTACAAAATAAACATTATTTAGAGCGATATCAAATCGTAATATATATAAGTGATTAACGTAACGATTATTTTCCGAACAATTCGAACGACAGACTGCATAATATAATTTCTATAACGCGCGATTTATCGTGGCACAGTTTTTTAAAGTATCTAAGACGTTTCGGCATAGCAGAAGCAGAAACCTGTATAGCGTGTCGTATTTTTTGAAATGATGTAATTGCGATAGTTTTAAATTGTAACAGAATTATTAGTAAATAGCGAATATTACGAATTGAATAAGTTAGCCGTCGAAGAAATAAGAAAATTTTCAAGAAGATAACGTTAAATTTTATTTAAGTATATTATCGTTAAAATTTTAAATTATAGATATCGGAGAATGTAAGTAAAAGATTATAATTGGAATTTACAGCGACAATTAAATCGGATTACCGCCTAAAATAGAATTGATTTGTCACGAGCAATCGAAGATGATGATGATATATATATGTATGTATATATGCACACGTATATGTATGTATGTATGTGTGTATTATTCGTTTTATTTTCAACGTCATTTATTTATTTTTAACCAACACATCTGCGTAAATGTTTCAACGATTATATTTCGCAATTATAAAATGAAGCAACTCAGACTGCAACATCCGTGTCTATTTGGGCGTAATTCGATAAATTACCTTCAAGTACCGTCGTTCGCAACTTATCGAGTTTAAAATCGGGGACCCGTTTCATTAGAGCATTTCCGTATTTTAACCATTCATTCACTACGTCCGCTATACGGTACGTGAAATTTTAATGCTAATCAAATTTTCGTTATTTTCTAGTCGGACGTGAAATATCTCAATTTTGAAAGTATTTATATATAAAAAATAAATTGAAAATTATTTCGCCTATTGTATAATAATAAAAACGGCCTATGTAGAATTTTGTAACTTTCGCGTCGAAATTTTATAATATACTACCGAAAGGGTTAAAATTTCCCATGGGCGAATTTCGAGGGCGCGTTATTATCGAAAAATTTTCGGATGAGTGTAGTTTTAGTTTTATCGGTTTCAAATTCTAAACTCGAATCGATTTTCTCGAATTATATTTATATGTACGTCGAAAATTTATTCAAGATTTACACGATTCGAGTAACTTATATGGCTCATACACACACACACACCGTACATATATTTCTAAATATATATCTTTAGTTGTTTTTTTTTATTTGACACACGAGTATATATATAGATAACAAAAACAAAATAAAAAAATATATATATATATATCTTAAGATTATCATGTATATATGTAGTTTTTTTATGATGTACACGATTGCGAAATGGTCGTTAAAAATTTTTTCGCGAAAGATGCCAACAGTAAAAATACATACCAAACTTATTACGATAAAGTTTATTAATAACGCCTGCTCAGTTCGTTAACACCTTTTCTTTATTCATATTTCTTATTACGGCTATTTTATTTTATAATAATTATTATTATTTAATAAAAAATGTCCGGATATTATTTTTCGCGAACAAAGCGGTATATTTGTTTCACGCATTGCCAATTCTATACAGAATAAAGTCAACAGGCCAGTGTGGATGCCTAACAACGTTAGTCCAATTCGCGGTTAACAAATTCGCTTCAATTCACCGTGGGTGTCTATTTTCCGTCTGAATAAATCGTTACTTAATTAGACGTAACCGATATATTTATACGATTCTTCGGTTTAGCGAAACATCAGCTTCATACTCGTCATTACTGTTAGATAATTCAGTTGTATACTTTTATTCGATATATTTGAAAGATAAATTATTTTATATTTTGAAAAACCCGTCGCGGCGAGTTAGGATAATTAATTTTTAAAACAAACGATAATTAAAGTATAAACAGCTATTTGAACAAAAATTTTTATTACAATTGAAAATAATTAATGATTTTTAACTAGTACACGTGGCATTGCGACATTGCGTATGATGAAAACATTGAATGTATCTGTTATATGAAATAAATGTGACTTAAAAAAAAATCGAATAATTATCCGATTTTTAGAAAACGATATTACTAATTAGTCGATTATCCCTCTATGGCATATAATGTAATACAATATACACGCATAATACACAAATTTTTGTTTAAAAATTTAAATCTTTTTCGTTTAATTTTCTGCAAATTTTTATTATCTATAATGGTAATAAATTTTAATTTAAACGCATCCGCCGGACGCGATATTACGAATATTGTGACGTGACGATAATTAGAAAAAGAAGAAGAAAATAAAACTTTACCGACTAAGAGGCGTAGACGCACACATGTACACCCATACAATAATATACACACACACACACGTGTGAAAAATAACGTAATAGTAATGGTTCTTTCAAAATCGTCAACATCGATATAGTATAGTTTCCAGTTAGAATTCCGGAATTTTATACAATTTATAAGTAATAACAGCGGAAAAAGGTTTAAGAAGGACAATGATTTTCAGAAATTCCAACAATCTCCATTATTCTACACACCACATATTCAATAACACGTACATATTATATATAGTCAATATAATATATAAATGACTAGCATACACATACAACTACATATATATATATATACATGCCATTATCTTTGATTAGCTCCCTGTAGACTTTATTTAAATGATAAAACCCGGTTATTTTAACATTCACAACCTACGGAATTACGATTTATCGATCGAAATGTCCTTTTAAATATGTATATATTAATTAAATAAGTTAACTTTGGTCAAAACTAAACGATTCCACTGATGCAGATAATTAGCACCGTTGTAAAATTAAGTCGATATTATATATATTTAAATAATACCTTACTTTGGTTAATAGGTCATCATCGTTGAGTGTCGTCTCCCTATCGCAGGTAGACGACTACTTACCTGTACATATTTTGTTGTACAGTGTAAGTATAGCGTACAAGGCAATATGACGTTATCGCTGATAGACCCACCCACACACACACACACACCGGTGAGAAGTGATTGTAATCGCTTTGTTGTCAGGACACAATGCAGCCTGGTGTATTTTTGTACTATATATTGTTACTAACGCGCATATGATATCGAGAGTGGTTCCAACCGATAATATATTAGGATTACTTATATTTTTACTTTCTGACCATAATTCGAACTCTGTACCTTCTGCATAGAACTTCGCGCTCTAGCAACTGGGCTACGACTGGTAGGCAATATACGTCCTGCAAACTCTTATCGTACGAATAAATTATCAAACCGATTCGGACGTAATTGCCTTACCGTACAACGCGTTACAATCGAGAAATGATCAAAATGTTACAAATCAATAATCATATAATGACGATATTCATTTGGATCCTCAGGTGACTACCGTTAACGATCTCATTAAGGAGTTTGCTCAAAAGAAGCGTTTACATCATCGCATACACGTGAAAGTGATACAGCCGCTAGATAAAGACACTGGGGGACGTCTTAAAATTATCTAAATATATTTATTAATTGGACTTTATAAGAACTAGTTTTTAAACACTTTCTGTTATAATTGTTACTTATTTAAACAGTTAACATCGTGCCTTTATTATACGATCAAAAAAACAAATCATACGTACCTTCTTTTCGTATCGAATTATTGGTTATTTTTTTGATTTTTATATATATATATATATATATATATATATATATATATATATATAAAACGATATCACGATATGCCTATATCAACCCACTGCTGATATATAAACGTAGAGCGTAGATTTCGATCGAAAACACGAACCGATAAATAGTACGTTTAACGAGATAAACCAACTACGGTAATGGTAGGAAACAGTTTAGGAAAATTAAACTAGTCAACCGTCGTATAAGATGGATCTGCTTGAATAATACTGCGTATTGTATCGAGCGCTATTATCGGCCTAAAGCGTATTATTGAAAACTAAAGGTCGTACTGAAACGGGGGGAACAGAGACAGACAGATGGTGAATATATGTATATATGCGAGAAAGAAATAACGAAGGAAAGAGACGTGTACTAGGTCTAAACAATAATAATAATAAAAATCATATATTTTGTAAGTAGTCGAGATTTCGTTATTGTAGTCAATTTGTCGGATTGTACTAATACTAGTTTGTATTGTAGAGAGGAAAGTAATTGTCGATACTCTCTAGAATCAGAGAAAGAAGAAAAAAAAACATAACAAACGCGCTCGACAAGGTTGAAAGAGAAAGATACGAAATAGAGAAATAGGGTTAGTTGAAAGAATAGGATAACCGTTATTTCAAAAATGGCATTGACGAGAAGTATAAAGGATGATATGATTACGACAGAATCTCGTTGTTGACCTAGTATGGTGCTTATATACACACGTAGAGTTGCAAAATCAACCGCGAAGAATGTAAATGTAAATTAAAAACAGAAACGTACTGACGACTAATAGAATAAACCGATACAGATTTATGATCGGTCAGAGAAGGATAAGGCACAAACGTACAATCGGGAACAGATGTTTCGGTGGCGCTACTACCGGTGAAATGAATTGTGACTAATTTCACATTTCCGGATTGATTAGGCACGTCGATTTTTCCTTGTCGATAATTTTACATTATTCCGCAGCCTACCGAAAAGCCCCTATAGATGAGGAAACTTAATGTAAGATTTTAAGGCCGGATATTTAGGAGTCGTACTGAAGTTAATAACGTATCTTTAATTTTCTCTAGTCAGGATAATTCTTCAGACCAATTTCGATACTCTCGGATCGCGTAAAATTCAATTTTCTACTATCGTTATCTCCGCCATCTCGTTGTTATATTTTCTTTTACCGAAGAGGAAGTGCGCGATCTATGGGACAACGTAGAAAAAAAAGTAGTCGAAATTTGAAAGCTAAACAAATATTACTTGAATAGATAAAAACTAGTGAGTGATGAGCGTGACCATACGTCCTGCCCCTTTTTGCGGTGTACTCCGACCTGGTATGCCCCCGATAAAAGCTTCAGGACACAGAATTGTCCCCCGTTTTTAGCTTCGAGCACAGACACGATATTTAATTTGGCTAAAGCAAAAATTACACGAAAATACGTCTAAATCTCGAATCTCCGAAAGCGTCAAACTATCGTGTGCATTTATCAGAGTCACGGGCAATAATTATTTATTACTTATTTCTACTCTACAACGTTTGATGCGTCGTTGACTCGTCTGTCATTTACTTCATTTTATTCGCACACTTCTACGACCGTCACTTCAGTTTCAGGGGGCATTCTTGATTTTTTTTTACATTGTGCTGGAAATATTTAAACATTTCCACACTAATAAAACGTAATGACTTTTGCATTTTAATAGAATATATTTTACGCGTGCTTGGAACAAAAACGCGTTAGTAGAAATAGTATTCTTCTTAATGAACAAATTACGAACATCAGAAAAAACTCGGCTTCAATCGGCTGTTCTCAAAGCTACGTTGATGACAAATGTGAATTTAAAAAAAGAATTTCATTCTTATTTTGAAATCATCACCGACTATATCGTAATAAATATGCTCGTCCGAAAAATACACCTAACGATAATTAGCTATTCTTACTTTTTTGAATTAGAGTATTGTCAACGTATTATTTCATCGCAGGCAACTATTATTTTTCTTATAAAGAATAACGATCTTAATAAGTATAAAATATTCTTTTTTATTAGGGATTTTTTTTATTTTTATTTATTTATATACAAGTTAAAGTAAATTTAACATACCAGCTGATTTTTTTTTTAAATTTTTCTTATTTTACCGTTATTTTATTTATTTATTTAGTTTTGTAAAGTCATTCGGTTGTATTTAACTGCTAAGGTAAACCTGGCATATGTACATATAAATTCTTCGTGATTTATAAAATTTTGTATTGAAATATACTATACTGTTACTTTTATCAGGATAATTTTGGACAATGTCCCGTTTTGAGTAAAAATAAAAATGGTCAACTGACTAAAGACTAAACTTTTTTTTTTTTTTTTTTTAAATAACCGACTAATTAGGCTTTTCCAAAAAATCACGAATAAATGAGAAACATAGTTTTTTGTTCAACATTTGTTTATTAATTTAAGCGACTGATCAATCTTTTTATTTTTTCATTTATTCATTTAACAGCAGTACTTATATTGTCCTTGGGCTATGACCATTTAATTTACATTAATTAAATACAACGCATTAAATTTGTACAAAAATAAAATACGCGTACAGTTTACGATATCGTCCCGGAGAACATCCTTCAAATGTTCTTTTGGTATATCAACGTTCTGCAATTATCGTATTTTTTACATTTCAGTAACAGGTGATGCACAGTCACGGGTTCATCACAGAGTTCGCACTCTGCAGGTTCGTCATCTCCGAAGATATACGCATGCGTTAGCGAGGTATTATTCTGAACCGAGCCGGTACTTTTTCATATATGCGGCTTTCTTGAGTCGTTGTCTTTAGAGGATATACGCTGCTTTTAACCGTCCTCAGTTTATTTACCGCATCGGTACTAATCCATCTTTCAATTTCCCTAGTGCATAGTCCACGGTGATCGAGCGTATCTTTTCCCGTCGCAGGTGGAGCAATCTAGTCATTTCGAGGTTGTCAGAAAGATATGCACGAATACTCGCTGCCATAGAGCTTGTGCCTAACGGATCCATTAATGCTAGATTAGGATGATTTATCTTCGTCAACATGGTTGCTCCGTAGTTTATAGTAAGTACTTGTCTTCGAATTTGTAGTGTCGGTTCTCCTGCCAGTGTTAGTATGCTGGACGATGGACTAAACGCCCTTCATACTGCAGTATGGTGTTCTTTGTTTATATAGGATGTTTACATATATATATTTATAAATACTCTAAAGACTTTATTCTGTCCATATATAGGTAAATTTAATGTTTTATTTAATTTATACATCACGCGTTAAGAAGCGTGCGACGTGCTTTAGAATAAAAAACATACTACTTTCAAATCGGATGACGTTGTTAGTAGGTTCTATTATTCGGTTATTTTGGTTCAATCGAAATGAAGTAAATCATATTTCGTTAGAAAAATTATATTTTTTTTTTTTGGTTTTTAAATTTCAAAATAGTATATTTATTAAAAATTACAGAAATATATGTTATGAAACTTTACGGTCTCAATCAAATTAAGTTTATCGTCACCATAATCTCCATTTACAATCTTTTATTACAATGTTAATAATAATAATTTTCTAAAAATTAAGATGATATAACCTTGAAAAATGATTTTATTTAACATGTTAAGTTATAATTGTTTCTATTTCGTATTTCTGGAATATCCAAGCTATTAAAATCATTATATTTATTATTTACTAATTCTATCGTGTTACAATCTAAAACTTATCGTAATTAATATATATACATACATTCTATGTATGTATGTATGTACGTATGTATAAGGTTATGTATGTATGTACGTATGTATGTACGTATGTATAAGGTTATGGTATGTATGTATGTATGTATAAGGTTATGTAAATTCCCGTGGAAATTATTACGTAATTTTTGGAAAAAAAAAAAAGAAAAATAGAAAATAAATTACTCAATTTATTTACATATTTCTTACATAATCATAGCAGATTTTTTCTTCTACAAATTTCAATTGAATGTTTTACTGACGTAATCGTCATCATTAATTATTAGTTCAAAATAAGTCTTCGCTTAACCGTTCCACCGATGACGTATTACCCCATTCAGCCATACATTATTATTCTACGTGAAATAAAGTACTCGGAAGACATAAAAATATAAAAGGGTACTTTGAGATGCGGTTATATCGTCGTATTCTGAAAATTCCCTGGACGCAGAAACGTAGCAACAAATATGTTCTATCGAAGATGAACAAAGAACTACAAACTCCGAACACAGTAATATTAAGGAAATTAGAATACTTGGGCCACATAACCAGAAATGAAAGAGAAGATATGAATTACTGCACATCGAGACAAGAAAATTGGACGAATACGAATATTTCGGCTCGAGAATTTACCAACATGATTTAAAGCAACATCCAAAGAAGTCTTCAGAACAGCAAAGTAACAGCTAATTTGATCGGGAACATCCGTTAACGGATATGAACTTGAAGAAGGAGATTATTTCGTCTATGATCCCGCTTTTTAAATAATCACAGATAACAAAATGTCGCGTAAATATTTTCGCGTCTAGCGTAAGGATTAAATGCAAAAAAAACAACTTATTCTGATCTGGCGCAAGACTGGTATAAATGGCGACACGCTGTAACTTGCACCGAACAAGCTAACGACATCCGATTAGGATAACGGAATGAAGAAGCAGAAAATAAATATTTTTAGAATCTATATAGATTTTACGAAAATAGGGAATTCTTTTAGCGTTAACAATTTACGGTGTCGCATATGGAACGCTGTGATAGAAAGGGTACGCTAATTAAGTATAATTCACGTGTAAAAACAATTGGGCAGAGATGCTTCTTTAATATTCCGCACTGATTCGTGTCATGGTTTTTTCTACGAGAATCATTTGATTTAGTATAAATAATTTTAAATAGAATTTCAAGTATATACACAAGTGTATATATACAATATATCTGTCGCAGTGGCGTCTGTTGCTAGAGTGCTCGACTGTTAACTCCACGGTCAGTGGTTCGAAACCAACACGCGACATAGAAAGTTTCAATCATTATTTAATTCTTAATTATCACGGACAAGGGAGTGGCAGGCCACTCCGTGTAACATCATATGCGTGCCCATCTGCGTCGCATATAGCTGATTTTGTCCGTAAAAATAAACGTACAATGGCTAGTCAAGGCGTTCGGCAACGAACAATACGACGGTGATGATTTGTTTTTTTTATTATCACTAACTGTCAAAATTATATATATATTATATATATATATATATATATCTTCTTCTTCAACGGCAATTTCCCGTTGGTGCGGGGTCTGCCATACAAATTGATCGTTTCCATCCAATTCGGTTGTTTGCTAGTTCTGCGGATACATCAGCATCTCCGAGATCATTCGTTATAACATCGTGCCATCTTTGCTTTGATCTTCCTACTGGCATATATATATATATATATAAAAATTCAAGATATTCTAAAACAGATTTCAAATTGTAATTCGGACAAAATGTTCAAAATATTTATTCTCTCTATTTCTTTTAAATGATTTGGTTAAAGAACACACCGATTATTATTATATTCACTTTATAGATCTTATATAAAAACTCCTAATTCAAGAGGCGGAATCATTTAAAAGTATTTACATCGTGCGCTATGCTCTGCCAAAGGTGGCAACTTGGCAATTTTTAAAAATTCGTAGCTCGAAATCTATCAATCGTAATTAAAAATGATTTTTTATTTCGAACTTGTCATTTTAATATCTATTAAATCGGTTTTAACGAAATTTAACAAAAATCGAAATTCAAAAAAGTCACCCGCCAAATTTTTTCAAATAATTTTTTTTTAAATATATATGCACAGTCTTTACAATTATGAACACAACAAAAAAAAATCAGCTCGGTTGAGACGTTCCCGAGTTATGATGTTTAAAATATGTGACAATTCATTTTTATATGTATAGAGAGAGAAGATATATATATAGGTAATTGCCAGCTTGATATATATAGTACCTAACGTATAGTGTTAATTCAATATGTATATTTATACAGATACATGGCATTTCTATGGTAAAAGCATTGTAGAATTGGCTGATCAAAAATTGCTACAAACATTTTTCAAAATCAACTCTTTTATGTTGTTTTTATATATATATATATATATGAGACAGCGGACTGAATACTACAAAAGGAGAAGAAGATGAATACATTACTTAATCAAATATTAAAACGTGTTGTTTACAATTTCAGTCATTCTCATTTATTACGTTTTATCAATTTACGTACGTGGTATTAATTTATTTCGCGCGTGATTATTACAATGATACGCTCGTTTACCTAGTTCAAAAATTCTTTTCCGCAATGTTTATATATATATATATATATATATATATATATATATATATATATATATATATATATAATCGGTGTTTATTTTACATTGTAGGACCGAAATATACAATAGTCGTATTTTTTTCCTTATTTCAACATTATAAATAACCAGGGCACGAATAAATTATAAACCGAACAGAACCCATCTAATTACGTTTACGATACTCCTAACAGCCCATTTTATTACAGTATAAAAGAGGAATTTATGGGATAAATTGGATGAATAAAAAATAGGATTATTTGTTAATAACTGCTATTAGAGTTACATAAAAAACAAAAACCAATGTTTGGATGAATTATACCGAATTTATGAAAGAACTATGTAAAAATATCATCAATAAAATAATAATAATCAAGCGAGCAAGCAATCAAGGAGACAATCAATTAATCAATCAAATAATTTATATTTTCGCGTATAATAATTAAATACAAATTCCTTTAGATTATTAATAATATTGGCGATGAGTACAACTGTGCTAATTTTCTTACACGTATAAACATACACATAGTCATTTATATGTAAACGCACACATTCGTTTTAATTTAGAAAGAAGTGAAGAAAGATCCTAATAACACCCGTCGAGATAATGCGGGGGAAAATGTAATTACAGGAACATTAGTAGAAGAAAAACCTGGTAGAGGGCGCCTGCGAATTCGTTTTGTTCATTACAGTGTCAGTCAGGAAAGCTTTTAATTCGACAATTACCGGTGAGTAGCGCGTAAGATATACTGAAAAATAGTTTCAATATGTACATCACTACATACGACGCTCACACGTGAAAACGGACTATGCGAGAAAGTTATATATAACACGTATGTCCGTCCATCTCTATTATACAATATACAAGGTTTTCAAATAAAGGCGAGTGGAATAGATGTTGAAATGAAAAACTACAAATTGTTCAGGTATTAAGGAAAATCTTCTTTTATTTGAAAGGTCCATGTATGCCACTATGTATGAAATATAACATCGTTCAAATGTCCACCGCGGAATTTAGTGGTTGTATTAATCTGAGTGGTCCAATTTTTAATAGATCTGACTGAATTTGAGTGATAGCATTGGTAATGCTGACTTTACATGTACGAGCCGATTGCGGTTTATTGGAAAAGATCTGCGACTAGACGTCGCAAGAAAAAGTCTAGCTGGGGTCAAATCGAGCGGTGGTGATGACTAGTTCATGTCACCACTGCGAGAGATAATCCTACCTTCGAATCGTTCATGCGGAATATTCATTGTTATATGCACACTTTATGCATTTTATGATATTTTAAAACTTTTTAGTATTTAAAAGAATTATTATTAGTATTTTTTTTGGAAACGAATATTTGTTTAAATTTACAAGTAGCACATGCACATTTATATAGTAACACAAACACGCCATATAATTAACATTTCTCAATTGTTTCGTCAAGCATTTGCTTCATATATAATTTACATTATCTTCATATAATTATGTAATAATTTTCATAACCAAGATATGTTGAATTACACTTACACTTAGTTCCCACTGACACATCATTTGCTCACACCCATTTCCACATTTTCACTCACACTTCTTATTTTTAATTTTCTTATTATGTAATTATTTTAATTCCTAGAATTTGTACTCGTAGCAGTACTTTCGTAGCGTCGCTATGCTCAATCCCCCCTTAATTTTTTTTTTCAGTTTTTCTTTATGTTGAGTTATTATTTATTATTTTATTTACCACCGTTTCATCCATCAACCAACTTTTAATTTTATGTTTTTTTATTTTAACATTTGTCTCTTTTAATATGTCATCCGGGATTTCATTTAACATTCTTGTCATAATATATTTGTCTATTTGTGCCCCATATTTTGTCTTCATTATCGGTACTTTGTATTTTAATTGTTTCCTCAATAAGTATTTTGTATTATTTATTATTATTATTTATTTTTATTATCGATATTATTATTTCAAATCAAGAACTGAAAACGCAACGGACTCTAAAAAATCACGACATCGGTCAGTTTATCATATTTATTGTTCATTATGGGACCACAATTAGAGATCAAAGCGAGTTTGGTAGAACTCCTACGGTTGCATGTATGCAATCTTTGTCAATATATATATATATATATATATATATATATATATATATATATATATATATATATATATATATATATATATATATATCGATTAGTAGTCGTATCAGTCTTTTGACCTATCGTTCAAATCGTCTACTTTTTTCGTTTCGCTATGTGCTTTTTCAATCTAACGACGCAACTTGACTGTGTCCATCAGCGTGTGCCTCGGTCTTTTTTTCGGTCAGTAGATGGATATGTTTTCCTCTATAATATCTTTTAGTAGGGCTGTTGATGTGTTAATACGTTCTATTTTAGCCACGTTTTTGGGAATAATATTTTTATACATAACAGCCCTATGGTGTACTTGAGCTTAATATTACCATGGATAACAATATTTATCGGTTCTATATCAATCTTCGGTTGATTATGATAGGTGAGACAACGTCCTCTACCAACTTTCAAGTTTCTTGGAATTTGCATGCATACATACCAACTTTCAAGTTTTTTGGAATTTACATGCATACATAATCTCTATCATCTATCTATCTATCTTACCTTTGCTATATCATTGTGCCACAGCGTCATTCCTGTTTCCTTTTTCTGTCCATCGGAGACCACTGTAAAATCCGCTTTGACCATGTATTATCTTCTCTTCGAGCAATGTGGCCAGTCCAATTCCATTTTGTTGTAGCCATTCACTCCACTGCATCATCTAACCATGTTTCTTCCCCGTATCCATGTATTTATTTTACCGATCCGATAAACTTATATCCAGCATCATTCGCTCATGAGCTATCTGAGCTCTTCTTACCCTTTTTAAATTTGTTTGTGTATACGGCCATGTTTTTATCAGATGTACATACGTACATATAATGTCAGAACTCTATCAACGGAAGATAAACTAATTGAATTAGAAGAAGAAATTGCTAACATCAAATGGAATATACTTGGATTGAGCGAGGTGAGAAGACCAGGTGAAAGTGTAACAAAATTGCGATCAAAACATATACTGTATAACATGGGGCAGGCTAATTATTGTTTAAATGGAGTAGGATTTCTGATAAACAAGACGTGGTCTGACAATGTAGAAAAATATGTTGGAATATCGGATAGAGTTGCATACTTTGTGATACAAATTTATAATAAACAGAAGCTGAAAGTTGTTCAAATATATGCACCAACAGAAACTCATGAAGAAGAAGAAATACAAAAATTATACGAAGAAATACAGGATAGTTTAAACCGAGACAAATGCCAGTATGTTATTACAGTCGGGGATTTTAATGTCCAAATTGGGACACGCTCAGACGAAAAGGAGATAGTAGTTGGGAAGTACGGTACAGGCATCAGAAGTGAAAGGGGAGATATGTTAGCTAGCTTTTTCGAAATGAATAAACTCTGTGCCGTGAATACATTCTTTAAAAAGAAAGAAAACAGAAAATGGGCATGGAGAAGCCCTGATTACAAACATAAAGACGAAATCGATTTGATAATTTCGAATAAACTACATATAATACAAGATGTCACAGTACTAAGCGTTGTAAACACAGGCAGTGATCACAGATTGGTAAGAGCCAAACTAAAAATCAATTTGAAGCAAGCTAAATATAAATCTATATATATACAGTCGAATCCGCTTATAAGGGACACATCGGGCGGAAGACATTTGTCCCTTATAACCGGTTGTCCCTTAAAAGCGAATTTTTTAAAATCTCTTATTGAAGCGAGTGGGTGTTAGAATATATATAGTTTAGTAAACAATTAACGTACTTATAACATTATTAATTCGTAATATTTATTTATATGGAAATTAAGAGAAAAATACAGGAGGCATACATAAGGTAAAAGAACCTGACCTGATATTTGTAAAAATTGTTCATTTACTGTAAAAATGCGATATAGTTGTTTGGTGTAAATTCTTCATCTGCTGCGTTTGAACAAAATCTGCACAGTTATCTAATGATGCCATAAGAGCACCTTCATTATTCTGTTGCATAAAATAGCGCCGGAGCTTTTCAATACATTTTTTCGCCTCTGCAGTAGACACAGGAGGTAAGGAAATGTCATCCGTGTCATCATCACTTTTGATTCTTGTATTTGTTTCTTCTTTGTGATATTTTCCATAATTTCGTTATCCAAATCTTCAATATTATTGTCACAGCATGGCAGATTGGCGTCAATATCTGAAAATTGTTCACAGTTGGTCACACGTAGTAATTCATTCGGTGTTTCATTACTTTCCATTTCAACAATTTCATAATCAGGCTCCTTGAAACCACAATGAGCAAAGCAGTTCTGAATTGTCATAAAAGTGACTTTTCTCCAGCTATCAGCAACAAATTGTATAGCCTGCAGTATTGTTATTGTGGAACTGATATCTTTTGGCATTGTAGAAACTATTACCTGATCGTCTTCAATAGCTTGTAAGATATGCTGTATCAACATCTTCCTATATTGCACTTTTAAATTTTTTATGACACCCATATCAAGTGGCTGAATTAGTGAAGTAGTGTTTGGAGGTAAGAATTCAATTTGAACATTCTTCAGTTTAACGACAGTGTGGTGTGAAGTTGCATTGTCAATAAGGAGTAAAATTTTTCTAGAATCTCTCTGTAATTCTATATCCCAGTTTTCTAACCATTTTGAAAAAATAGTAGCAGTCATCCATGCATTTTTGTTTGCGTAATATGTTACTGGCAGATTACTTACATTGAGATTTTTAAAGCAACGTGGCTTTTTATTTTTACCAATAACTAAAAGTTTTTTTTTGTCACTTCCAGTTGCATTACAACAACATAGCACAGTGATACGATCCATAGCTTTTTTCGAACCAATAAGTTGTTCGTGTTTGTATACTAATGACCCATCTGGAGTGGCTCGATAAAATAAACCAGTTTCATCTGCATTATAAATATCATTCAGGCTGTAACTTTGAAGGAACTTGAAAATTTTACTTGAACTCCATTGTTCAGCTCCTGTCAAATCAGCGCTTGCCTTTTCTCCATGAGTTTTTTTTGAATTTGATATCGTGTCTCCCTTTCCATCGAGCAAGCCAACCATTCGTAGCTGCAAAGTCTTCATAACCCATTTTTTTCGGAAACTCTTCAGATTTTAATTTCAACATTGGCCCACTGACATGAACACCTCTTTGTGTTACTGTGCTAAACCATAAATTAAGAGCTTCATCAACCTCTGGGTTTTTACCTTTTCTTTTTCGTTTCCTTTCCACCACCTGACTTCCCTTTTCAGTACTACTCCATTTTTTATGTAAGTTCTGTTCATCTGTTTTTAAACGTGAGATGGTGTTTTTGGAGACGCTCATGATTTTTGCTAACTCCCGAATAGTATTGGGAGGTTGAATTTCGATTTTGTCTAAAATAGAAATTTTTTCCTTTAATGATAAACATTTACGCGACATTTTATTCATACATAAAATTCACCAGAACTAAAAAAAGAAAAGAAAATTTTCGTAAGGAAAAAAAACCGCACGACGCACTACAGTTTTTGCAGAACTAAACTAACGAGCTATCGGAGAGCGCATAATTAATAAACGAACAGAGCAAAAAACAGTATCCTCAATGAGAGAATGTTAACACAAGGACATCTCAAACAAAACGGAGAAAAAACAAGAATGGCACGTAAACAAAAAAACGAATTATAAAAATGGCTAAAATATTTTACTCATTTTTATTCAATTTTTCTTTATGTGAACATTTTCGTTTTACGACCGGAAGTGTCATTTTATATCGGCTGGCTTTTCGCCCGTCTCACTATTTATTGCCTTGAAAGTCTGTTAATCTTTGTCCCTTATAACCGACTCGTTGTCCAACTAAAGCGAACTAAAACAACCTTCATTGGATACGTTTGATTCAGGGTTTTGCTGATTGTCCCTAATAAACGGTTGTCCCTCTTATCCGGAGTCCCTTATAAGCGGATTCGACTGTATATATATATCTGTATATATATATATATATATATATATATATATACACATATATATATGAGTGGATGTGATGTATGTGTGTGTTTTTGAACGTTTAAATAACTGAACGACGTATGAATTTCGTAAAGTTAAATTACTGATATCTACGAAGTTGTACTTTGCGGTCACTGATCATTTCGATATTTTCCAAATTTTTCTTTCTTGCTTAAATATTTGATTTACATATATATATATATATATATATATATATATATATATATATATACACACATTTCTCTCAATTCCATACACACAAACACACACACACACACACACATATATATATATATATATAAAATAGCCTCTAATTGTTGAGTCTACGTTAATAATTCCATCTATACGCACACATCGTTTACTTATATTCCTGAAGTTATTTATTACTTCCAAATGTACATTGTTCGTCATTCTCTGTTCGTATTTATTCAATTTTATTATATTACTACAGAATACAATTAACTCCTGTAATTATAGCTATTATACGAACGTGACCAATTTCACGTTAACTCGAGAAATACCGAGCTGTTGGTAATTCAGGCGTTTTAGGTAGAACGTTACGGTGAATCATCACACTTGTTAGAAGAATTTCCCTTATAGTCAGCCATCTGTTAATCACCTAGGTCTCGCCTGAAGGTGGAGGGGATGAAAGGTTTAATGAGTTATACATGCTGAGATTTGAGGAGAACTTATATTAATTTTTTGAAAATAACGATCCGCTAAATAAAGAGCGTAAGAGACGGAGAAATTTGTTTTTCTTCGTTTCGAATTTTTCGATGTCAACTTTAGTTTCAGTTATGCATTCGTTTTATTAAAGCTAACGAAAACTAATTAATTAATGCTAAAATAATCATAATAAAATATTCTGCTTAAACGATGTGAGACGTTACTAAGTGCTGCAACAACGAATAATATAAATATATATATATATATATATATATATATATATATATATATATATATATATATATATATTTGTATCAAGCAATAAGGACACACGTATCGTGGATGCCGCTGTTAGTAAATTCGCTTCTACTTCTAGTAAGTCCGATTAATAGGCCCGAGGCTGATTTATATTTATCAGATGTCGACGATGTGGCAAATATTTACCTACCCCGGTAGAACGTGTTCGCAGAGCGCAGTAAAAGATTAAACGAATATGCTTAGTATATTGCAGTAATATGAAAGGAAAAATGGAATGCATACGATTAAAATTTCTGTACAGCAATTAAAAAAGTTTCTTTTCTACTACTATCAAAACACACACACACAACATATATATATATAAAAATATGTACGTATCTATTAGTTTATTCGTCCGCCAGCGGCTCATTGTATATATACATCCATCGATCCATCCATATTGTGTTTATGTTATTGCATTCTCCTTAGACAAATCGCATTTTGTTCTTCAGGTTCATCTCATTTAACGAATACATTTTTAATTGAAATTGTTGTCCGTTTGAAATATTATTATGTTAACCGTCAATGCGAACATTTGTTATTTCTCTACGCTACACATATACATAAAATATTTATTTTAAAAGTTCAGAAAATTATCTGATCTAAAATTCTGGTTCATTTTTCCTTTTGATGACTGAAATATTTATCATTCTCTGTACGCAAATATTCGTGCATACCCACATAAATACACGAATCTATGTCCATATATATATATATATATATATATATATATATATATATATATATATATATATATATATATATATTAAAAAAATGCATGTGTATACCATACACAAATATAAAGCTATTTCATTAGAACCACTTGTATAGAGATAAATAATTCTTCCATCTCCGGAACAACGTCGGATATGGAAAGCCATTAAAATGCGAAGTAGTGAAGAACACGTTTACAGAGCAAAATTAATATTCATTTTAAAAAAATGTGATCCGCAATTTTCGTTTGTGCAGGGTTAAATAACTTAACAAAAAAAAATAAACAATTACAAAACTTCATATTATTGGATTGTGTTTTTTATTCCTTCTTATTTTGTTTAAAATTAAACATTTTACGGTTAGCGAAAAATTTTTGTGGTTACAGGAAGGAGGTAACCTCGGTATCTTTTTTTTCTGTAGTATATGGGTATGTACATGCGTGAAATATATACATA
Source organism: Coronaproctus castanopsis (assembly GCA_032883995.1). Lineage (NCBI taxonomy): Eukaryota > Metazoa > Arthropoda > Insecta > Hemiptera > Monophlebidae > Coronaproctus > Coronaproctus castanopsis. The sequence continues at coordinate 246,112,071 of CM065052.1, forward strand.
TATAATATATTATTCTATGGTTCTGCATAGAAATTCCAGGTGAATCTTCGGAAGATTCTTTTACAGATTCCGAAGATTCTTTAACTTTTACTTTTTCTTCCTAGCTGTATTGTTTTTTTTTCACAAGTTGTCTTTATAACCGGTTTGGGTTAGTACTTGACGGATGACTTAGAAGAACAACGTGGTATGGTTTCATTCATGAATATACCTAAGAGAAATCGCCTTAATACTAATAATAATATATAACAACTATTATTATTAATATATTATTATTATTATTATTAAGGATTAATTTCTCGAGTCAACGATGGCGGTAAATACTACAACATGACTCACCCCAGCCGATGGTAAATGCTGGGCTAAGCTCTTGACAATAATATTTATCTTATCGGCCTCTCACAAAAAAAAAAATATTTCGGTTTGTTTGATGTATTTTTTATTTTAGACTATCGGAACACCCGATGAAACATGACGACTAGGTTCAGAATATGCCAAATGGAATGCGGTACAGAAAAATTCCGATATTTTATTACGGTTTACCTGAAATTTTTCTGGTCGTAAAAACAAAATTGAAATAACATATAAATAATCCCAGGTAGTGTTTTGTTGTTATTTTTCCAAATCCAGATCGTTGGATGGAAATTATAAAATATTTGTCCGTTACAAGAGTTTAAAAATTTTCAATTGTTCTCTTTATCTTAATGTTTACCTTAACATTCTTTTTTTTTTAATATTCCTACAAGTATAGCGCATTGTTGGGCCGTCATATTATTTTAAATTTAAATTTTATTCTCATCAATATATACAGAGGCACAAGCAAACGCACTAATATTATATACATATATATATATATATGATGCCAATTGGCTCAGTCACGGTATTCGTATTGTACAATTTGCTTAATGTTATGTTACATTAATTTTGAAATGCGTTTCCTCATAGCGAGGTTACGGAAATTTACAAACTCTTTACAGTTCGACAGTTAATTATAATTGCGTTACGGATAGAATAATCGTCTGAATTATATTTCAAAGGTTCTTTCTCGGTGAAAGGGCATCCAAACAGAAAATGACAAATTATGTCGGAAACACCAAGTTTTCAGAATTCACAAACGTTACAAGATACATAAATCGCTCCAAATAAGTACCAACACTACCCTGTCAGGGGCTACCGAGTAAGTAAAATTCCATATCTAAAGGACTACGCAAGTGGACTTAAAAAATAATATGCTCGGTAACAGCATATGCGCCCCATAATATATATATATATATATCTAATACACTTTACAAATTTTTATATATTTTCCTATCCAATGAACTATTTTTGTTATAGATTTTTAGCATCCTAAAAATGACGCTATGTATACAAATGGCTAAAATGTTTTACTTATAAATTGTAAAATACTTTCTTACCAAATGATTTTTTTTATTATAGAATTTTTCAATGGGTAGACCCTAAATCGTCAAAATGAAGTCATACCTGTGAAATGTTACCACTCCATATACAAATATATTATACGCTTTTAATCAAATATGAAAATTACTACTAACACTTCATGCTTCTGTGTGTATAAATTTTTGAATGTTTTGCTACCACCGCAATCTCTGTTACCCTAAATTGTGTATATTTCCACTTATATATATATGTACCATAAACGTGTGAATATATATATATAAAATATAATATAATGGTAATAATGTAAACATTTTATATTCTGTTAACAAAGTAGCTTGGTGGGTGCCTGCTTAAGTCAGCCGGTAGAACAGTCGTCGACATAGATCTATACAAAAAGACAACACTCAACACTATCTTGTTCCGAATTTTTAGAATCTTATTCATTGCAAAATCAGTTATATTTTGTAATATCAATACTGGAGCAGTAATTAAAAATTGCTCCAATAACACTATTATATATTATTATTCTGCTATTATATTTTACACTACTTAGGTTAGTTTAGACTTTTAAGAACATATAAAAGATTTTGTTCGCTTTATCTGGTATGTAGTTTACATGTTTATAAAATTTAACCTTATCATGATATTTAAAATTCTTTATAATCGGAATCGGTTTATCGCTTAACAATTTACAAATACTAAATTTGTTAATCGTTCGTTTGCTTGTTGCCAATCATCTTTTCGTTTTTTTTTTTTTTTTTTTTTTTTTTTAATTGAAAATTCAAGACCATAATGTTGAAAAAGTTTTTCCAAAGTTCTACATATAACTTAAACGTTTATCAGCTTCTGTAGCGTTTTTCAATTTAACGATAGAACGTAAATTATCGGCAAAGCTGATAAATTTTGCATCGTAATTATAACGCCTACAAAAGATTATATATACATGGTGTGATGCCTTTACGGTTTAACGAACGTGATATTGGGGGGGGGGACTAGAAATGTTGTAATGCGAAGGAATAGATTATCCGGATGAGAAAGGACGTATACGGAGGGGTGTAATATATATGATGTACGTAGTATAAGGTAAAGCTCGGAACGTGCGCCATAGCAGAGCATTCGAGAAAAACCCCCACGATCGGAATTGCAGATTGCCTGCTGAGAACGGAGGGGGTGGGGATTTTTTCTAAGTTGCATATGGAAAAGACGAATAGATAACAAATTACGCCTAACTGGTAGTATATCGATGAGTACAATTCTTTTGCGATTAATATATTTAAAGAAAGGAACCACGGAAGTTTAGGGAGAAACGATTGAAATTGATAGCGAGTGATCGACTAAGGCTCCACATATAACATCCACACTTACCTACACATATATAACATACACATATACATATATATATATATATATATATATATATATACAAATAAACAAAAGCCTTTATGTCCATTATTTGTAATACATCCATATATATAATATTCTATATACCACCAATCAAGCATTCACATATTTATATCCCAATTGTTTCCATTATATATAATTAAATCTCTAATATCGATATTAATTCAAGAATATATTGGTAAGATTGTTTCTTAATGAGTAAAAGGTTTCTCTTTCATCGTCGTAATAATATTTTTACAAGAATAAAAAAACAATATTTTAACCATGTGAATAATTTTCATCTTAAAAATAATTAAACGATTAATTCGCTGAATTAATTACAACAGGCGACGCGTTCTTATATTCACTTTCACTTTATTATCAATTCATTATACAAGATCTTACCAGATAGAGTTTGTCAAAATATTCGGATGAAAAAAATCGGAGGTTATGAAATATATATACATATATATACAAATACAATGATCCATTATATATATGCACACACACACACACAATATATATATATATATATATATATAACATATAGATCCGTATATAAATTACACAAACCTCGTGATGTAGCGTGAGCTTTCTCCTGGTTCAAAACACACGAGGGGGAAGGCACAAGAATTTCTTACGGTAGAAGGGCCACTGGTCAAGTTAGTTATTCATCCGGTTAGTCAGTAAATATTTTGTTGCGGAGTAAATAAAAGCCTAGGAAGGTAATTAGAAATTAATCTGTATCGAGTTGCTCGAGAACGGTCGCTTGTTTGTTATTAACCCTTTTATGCCCGATGTATAGTTTTGGATATATTAATATTTTCTAATTTAAGTATCTCATATATGCCTGACGTCGTCAATTAAAATTGTTTTTATAAATAATTTCTTCATATAATTTATACTAATATACCCAGTTTATACACTTTTGGATATCTAAGTATTAAGTCGATTTTAAAAACAATTATATTTCAATTGAAACACTTTCTATCATCTAGAGTCCACAAAAATTTTTTATCCTTGTGATGTTTATGCTCGGACTCGCGGTTTAAGTGTTTTTTTTTTTTTTAAATTTCTAGAACTTCCTGTACTTATTTAAAAATTTTTCCTAACTGTTTATATACTAATATTTTTATACAGCTTTTACTTTATTATTAGCTATTAACGTCGTTTCGATTAAATTATTATAATTACCGGAAAATCATTATAATTACAATCATTATTTGTTTAATTTCGCTACACGAATATTATAACTTTATTTATTTACGTAGAAATTAAAAAATTGCACACTTTTACGCATTATGGTAATGGTAGTATAGTGCTTATTATTTATTTAGAGAATATTAAACTATCTCTTCTATTATTAAAAGCGGTACTTTTCTGCTGAATACTTAAGACGGATTCTTCTATGTCAGCCAGTTGTAGTATACGGAATAAATGCCGAAGTAGCGTATCAATTCTATTGAAGAGTTTCGAATTGGTTAAATAGAATAATTTTCGATGAAAGTACAAAAGTTAAAAATAAACTTCTATCTGTATAGAAAATAGAAAAAGTTTGGTATATTATTAGATAGAGCAAATGTCAGCTTCACATTTTAATAGAATTAGAATGTAAGCAATTTACGCCGGGCCAATAGAATATAATGTATTATCTAGATAATAGAAAAACAGACCTAATTAATTATAAACGAAGACGAGGGGGGTTTATTAATTAAATATTTAGGAATTAGTTCGGCAACTAAATCTTTAAATACTTAAAATTCAGATTTATTAGTATTTCACATCTTTCGTTATTCTTTATAATTATTATTGTCATACTAGCAGTTAAACTTCATTATTACAGTATCTGAATTACCTCGTCCATTAAGCATTCGTGTACGTATAGATTTTAACGATAAATTGTAGATAAATATAAACGTTCTTGCGTGTGTGTGCGTGTGCGCGTGCGCGCATACATATATTTGTACGATTGTTTTTGTATACAAAAGGAGACGATGCGCCTATATAATAACATTAATACTTTACACGCGCTGTTATTCTTTTTCTCAATGTGTGTGTGTGTGTATCGATACGATTAGTTAAATTTGTTTTGTAGTTTTTAGTTACGTTAAATCGTAACCATTTTAATTTAATTTATACAGGATATTACGAAATAACTTATTAAGGAACATTTTATAACTTTTATTTGTAAATTTTTTCTATAGAGTATCACGCTGGTAAAATGCTGTAATTTTAACTTGTTTACCGAACGCTCGCCTAGTTGGTCTATGTTTTATTTTATATATATATATATATATATGTAAATCATTTAATGAAATATGATAATAATATTAAATTGAATTCGATTATTATTAGTATAATTGATTATTAGTTGCTAAATAACAAACTCTAACAGAAAGCCAGATGGACATTTCGAATACTGCGTCTAATTTCGAAAAAATCCGCACTCTTATCTATGGAAAACCCGCTAATGGACTTTTCAACTCCGCTGTATCTCGCGATTCCTCATCCAGAGTTTTACTACCGCCACTTGTTATTAATTAATTAATTAATTAATTAATTAATTATTGTGTTTTATTTTTCATTACACGGTTAACAAAACTGGTTAGATTGAAAACGTCTTGTTATTTCAGTTATCGACTTTTTATTATTTCTCTCCCTTCGTCGAAATTCCTGCATTCGAAAATCGACTGAAAGGGATCGTCTAATTTTTCTTCACAAGTCTTTACAGATATCCGATTTAGAAATCTGAGGACATTTCAAAAGTAGGCTCCGTTATTTCCAAGTCCGGTTAAAAATTGTGTTAAGATATAATCAGTATAAAAATGTTTCATTATAATCTTTTCTCTACAACTGCAACTGTTTTACCAGTTTTCGATTTGCCGTAATTGCCAACGTCGTAATCCTTTTGAGTTTATTTTTTGTTTCCTTTCAAGTTCATTCGTCAAAACTTATTGTCGATTAATAATTAAATTTAGAAAAATTTAAAAATAAACTAATTTCAATGCAATACATACGCGGTGAATTACGTATTAAAAAATAATTTTTATCGCGAAAATGAAAATTTTTAGGCTTTTTGTTTGAAACATTACGAAGAAAAACTCGCTATTTTTAATAATTACGACCTCTGTTATATAAATGCACATCTGTCGTTAAAGCAATATATATATATATATATATATATATATATATATATATATATATATATATATCTTCACTGAATAATTTCAACATGTGACACGATTCGTAGTTTTGAAAAATGTGTTCCAATAGTATTTACATAGGAAGGCATATAACTCATACGTATAATATAATTATGATGTAGCCCCGCTCAAGCACCCCCCCCCCACACACACATATATATATATATATATATATAAACAGTGTGCGTGGTGTACGAGAATTATCGTAAAAAGTGTGCCATAGTTTTTCGATAGTACCACCACCTCGCGCGAATGTTACATATGTGTAATTTTATCGCTATTGAAAATAATTTAACCAACCTATAGGAGATTAGATGAACGATAACAATGCTCAAATATGTACTTATATATATAAACACACACACATATATATATATATATATATATATATATATGTGTGTGTATATAAAAATAAGGTGGATACACGCATGCTGTAAGAGGTTTCAATAATTAAAATATGAGGAAAATAATTTTCAATTTATACGTCCTTACGAACGTTTATAAGCACCATTCATACACTCCATACGAAATAACATCTTCCAAATGGAATATTTCAAACTTGGGGTTATGTTTTCAGTTCGTTATTTTTTATTACGAGTTGCGATAAGAGTATTCGAAAAGGTAACAAGGTAAAAAAAAACACGATGAACACGTTTTAAAAAATTCCGAATATAATGGGAAGTCGATCGTGAAAGCTTAATATTGTATTTACTTTTTACAAAATTAACGAAGGTAATTTTGCTCCGGAGAAATGTAGATCACCAACCTATTTCTAAAAAAGGCGATTTTTTTTTCCAAAATCACATTTTGAATAGAAATGATAAGTAGAGGATTTTTTTCCGGAAACTATACAATTTTCGGAGCAAAATTTTGAAAAACTAGATTTTCGCCTGAAATTTCGACACTGCCGCTCTCTACTACGGAAACAACGAGAATATTACTTCCGATAGAGAGCGGTAGCGTCGATTTCTACATTTAAAAATATAGATTTTAGTTCTCGCAGGAAAAATTTATCGTTACTAATCAAAAATGTATAAATATGATTTTTGAAAAATAGCTTATTAAATAAATAAATTGATTATAAAAAATAATATACGCGAACAGCGCCTTAATTCTGCACAAATACGAATCAACAAACGAGGTTTAAGTAGTTAAAAACGATTTATTAATGATATACATATTTTAAACGAAAGTAAATTAAATGAATAAATCTTAAAATAAGTAAACTTATAAATTAATCAATAATGAAAACACAGGAAATGTAACAACAATCATGTGGACAACAATGGCAAATTTTAACAGTTTCACCCGCGGAGAAACCGAAATACACAACACCCAAAACAGAATAACGAAAATTTGAATAATAATAATAATAATAATAATAATTTTTAAAATAAAACAAGAACTTAATAACCTAATTATTTATTATTATAAAAAGTCTATTAAGAAATAATTTTCAAAAGAAATACGATTTTACCTATTATTTTACTAGAATAATTTTCTAGTAAAAGAATAACTATATTAATATTCTAAACGTACAGATAAGTAAAATTTTAACAATGTATAAAATTTATTCAGGATTAAAATATCCTAAAAGAAGTAATTGAAGGAAAGATTATCGGGAAGAAATCACGTGGGCGACCAAGAATAACCCTGGTGATACCATACTGGAAGATGCCAAAACATCGACATATGCTGAGATAAAAAGAAAAGCAGCTGACCGGCTTACACGCAGGCTGCTGTTGGTGTATGGAACGAACCAGCCTACGGGCTGATACACCAACGATGATGGTGATTTATTTTAAAATCGTTATTCACGAAGTGTAACAAATGTCCGTCCGCGTTTCTCAGCTAGTATATTTAACTATTTAATAGTTAATTTTCAGAAATTCTTAAAAAATAAGATATTCTTTCTATGGTGGGTGATTACAATACTGCCCTTTAATCATATTTTAACATAAACTTTTCACAATTTATAATGATTTTTTTAAAGTCGTTTTGTACATAATCGTATAGATTTCAACATTATCACTATTCCGGATTTACTTTTCCTCACTACCACCATTTTTATATTTTTCATTAGGTCATTGCAACGAATGATTCTTATCGAAATTCAATAATTTCTCTATATAATTAATATAAATGGTCTTTTATGTAATGGTGATTACGTCAAGATTCTGCTATCCACTGATGAACGGTTTTATGAATTAGTTACATCCAGAAATTTTGTTCCCTTTAATATACCAGTCTGCATTAAATTATCTGCGAGATTTATCGCGGTATAATTTTCGTACATGGTTCTATACAGCGTCGTTTCCATATGATTTTTTGCTACTTCCTCTATAACATTTTCCGTCATATCGTATTTTTATATTTTAATGTGCAGCGCAACATACTATGGAGCGTTCGCTGTCTTTGTTATTACTATTTTATTATTCTAGTTGTAATACGCGCAAGTTTAACACCGCAGCCTCAAATTTGACATCCATAAATCTAAAACGGGTGCAATAACTTATAATTTGTACATCGCTTTGCAGTTTCGTTATAAAAATACCATAATGATTGCGATAGTAAATAGAGTCAGAATTTCATACGAGCGACTAATTCGAATAAGTGTGTAATCTCGAGTTTAAAACTTACAAACGGGTAACGCGAAATTGTTAAGTATTTCTTTTATGTACGACGAATCAATTAAATTCATTAAATTCATTAAATTCATTCGTGTAAAGTAAGAAATTTTTCATTTTTTAAAAAAAATTAAACAGTAATTTCGATGCCCTATCATCGTGAACTCGTTAAGTATCGGGGAAAGCGCCGAACAGTTTTGGCAATTTTTGAAAAATCTGAAGAACAATGATTAGACGTAACTGCATTTTTAGCTATTTCTTTATGTCGCAAATAATTTTATATATATAATATACACATACATACAATCGAACATCAAATAGAAAGAAAATATGTAAAATAATATACTTTGGGTATAATAGGACTCCGAAAGAAGTAGAGAGAAGAATAAGTCTAGTTTGAAAAAAAATAAAATAAATCGGTTATTGAAGATCATACTAAGAGGTTCGCTTTCATCTTCTTCTTCTTCATCTCCTCAACCATTCGTTTGGTGCTTTCATCCAATAACTTTCTATCGTGGGCCATTTTTTTCATCTCTTAGCATATTTTCTTTTTTTTTTTTAATATGCTTTCCATAAATTTTGTTCTTGGTGTCTTCCCTTCGGCTGTTTTCCGTTTAGCTTATCTTCAATAAAACTTTTTATTCAGGAAGAATATCTTAATAAGTGGCCAATCATATTGTTTCTTCGATTTTTTATTACTGGCATTAATCTCGTCTCTTCTTCAACTCTTTGAACTACGTCCTTGTTTATGATTTTCTCCGTCCAAGATATTTTCGGCATTTTTCTTTAGCGCCATAATTCAAAAGCCTGTAGTTTTGATTCCTTTTTTTTTTCAAGATAGTTCAAGATTCGCAGCCACACAATTCGACACTCCAAACGTAAGTTTTGATAAATAGTTTTCTTGCGTGTGCAATGAAATATTATTATTATAAGTAAGGTCTTCTTTTTATTAAACGCGTTTTATCTTCTTATAAGAGCCAAATATACGCTGGTTTTCACTTTCTTACAAACGCTAAAGTTGTTAAATAATTAAGTTGACGACGAAATAGAATTGTTTAGAAAGAACTATTCTGATGGTTAAAAGGAGAGATAAGGTAAAAATCGGTAGTGTATAAAAAAAAAAGAGGATAAAACGTAATTCGAATATATTGCATTACGTAAGAAGAGCATAATGGTGATGGGCGGGTTACGTATTTTAGTCTTACAGATAGAAGATGGACGTATAAGACAACCTTTTGTTATTTGGGATATTATAAGCTGCGGCAAGTAGGGGAAACACAGACTAGATGTATAGACGGCATAGTAAAGTCGGCAACAAAAAAAAAAAACACAAGATAGCAGCAGATAGGCACGGGTGAAGTTGAGTCGAACGCAGCGGTACTGTATCCGCATTCTGCTAGCACGACTCGAGTTAGAGTCCCATTTGGAAAGAAAATCTTCAATGGCAAAAATCGCTCTAGTTAATTTTTACTGTCTGTCCGATTGCTCGATAAATAAGTACCTGCTCGCTGAATCCTATCCGCACTCACCATACTGAACGCACAATTTGCAACCCTGATCAGGCGATCTTCTAATGTACTTTTTAAATAACAGTACTTTCTGAACTATATCTTAAATTACTACGCTTATCGTGTAACGCTCATTGTTCCTTTTTCATTTTGAGAATTTGCATCTGTTTCCAGACATATCAATATTTCTAAAGAAGTTGTCCACGTTTAATGAGTTAGTTCGTACGCACTGTATCACGTTGGGTAAGCTGTAAAGACATTCTCAATAAAAAAAAAAGTTTTTTTTTTTTTATTTTACTGTACCGACAGTTTCCTGTCATAAACAATAATGATCGTAAGTAAAGAAGTAAGGAGAAGGAAGAAATTGGAGTATGGAATGTGAACAAGAGGAGGAAAGTAAAAGAATATTATTAAGCTGGCAATTCCAACGAACAGCCAGATTTGGATCTACAAAGAGGAAAAATATATTAATTTTTTTATTATTATTATTATTATTATATAATTTATTTCTCGCAGAGTTTCCATCTGGTATGACCCGCCGCCCAGAATCAGTCGTTTGACCAGTGGTTCCTTTATCAGTGTCCGGGTTGACAAGAATTGCTTATGCGTTGTCACCTACCAACTATAAAGTTGATGTAATTTACTTTATATTATATATATATATATATATAAGATATGACACGTATTCTATTATTCTGTACAAATAAATTACCTGACTTGAGCAAAGTTCATAAGTAAATAATTTTACAAAAGTAAACAGATAGTGTTTTTTTTTTTTTTTTAAATGGGACCATTTCGATATAATATTTTCTGCCACTTTATACTTTTTAACATTTTTTTCCCACGGAATCTCTAATTATAACATAGTACACTTTTTCAGCGGTATATATATCGACGAAATTATTGACGATGCATGATCATTCGACTAATTACAATTACTTGATTATGTTTTCAAGGATAAACTTTACAATATGTTGCCCATCACGGAATACTTTACGAGATCAAATCGAGAGGGGATGGTACAAATACCGAAGTTCAATAAGTATCACTTCAGAATTCAAGCTATATATAAAGGTGCTGTAATTTACAACACGATGCCCATGTATGTAAAAACCGACTTTAAAAATTTTAAGAAACGTCGCAAGCATTTAATGAGGTATATAAAAAATAAAAAGTAAAATAGAACTTCGTTGGTTTTTAGCGTTAGGGTTTTTCTACAAATTTATGTGTATGCACATGCTGAGTACGGCGGTGTTGTGTGTGTGTGTGTGTATGCATTTGAAAATGTCAGGGTTAGCTTAATATTATACGCATGTACACCTGTATCCTAAATTACATTAGATTACTCTTATATTTTTATAACATATTTATTATTTTTGTTTGTTATCAACAATTTATTTTTCGTAATAAACATCGTATATTTAAGAAAATAATTCTATTGTTTATGCTGCTACTCGCGCCTAATTCGCGCATTTGCGGCATGTATTGTAAACTGTTATATATAAGGAAGTAAAAAATAAAGCTTGATTTGATTTGAGTTGATATAACAGTGCCGTCCTGGTTGTTTATAATAATTCCACTGCATTTGAGCATACATAATGCTGTTCAGGTGTTTCTTTTGATGTGAGCGTTTGATCGTATGCGGCATCCTAATCGGCTCTTCAAATTTAAATACATATAATTCATTCGTAGTGCTACTATTTAACCGAAAAATTGTACTTATTAGAAAACCAATTTTTCTGTGTCGAATAACTAATTTAATGCAAATAGCAAGATTATTACAAGGAAGTACTGTAACAGTGTACATGCTGCAGTAGCTATTTACTGTTGCCGATGACGTCTGTATTATTTCATCCGATTCGTTGTACCAAATGAACTTCAAGACCATATCTAATCCCGACTCATTCCTGTTTAAAGATCGATCGAATAAAAAGCAGCCGCGTTGCATTTGCTATTCCGTGTCGAAAATAGGAAAAAACGTGCAAATTCTTTTTTCGACAGGTTAAAAACTAATCATAACTCCTGCACATAGATTGTCAGCTCGATTGAACCTGGTCAAGAGATCATTTTAGTTTTAGAATCTTCTCTTAGAAGTTGCGGTCGATGAAGAATCAACATTCATTTATCTTTTATTCTTTTCTTCCACATTCCATTTATTTATCGCACTTTGAGCAATTTTAAAACCCTATATATATATATATATATATATATATATTCTTGTTCTCGTTTTTTTGCTCAGCGAGAAGCTGGCGACCAACTTTTCTGGGTCATATCCGTTATTCTTATTATTTTTCTGATTTCTTCCAGTATTTTGTATTTCGTGCAGGATATCCTCGGTCAAACGTGACTTCAATTTTCCTCTGTAATACTAGCTGCAGAATCTCTCATCAAAACGTGCCCCAGATATCGAACTTTGTTTTTTTTTTTTACAATCCGTATCAGTTAGAGTTGAATACTTTAAATATTCTACGGGAAAACTTTAGTCCAGTGTGGTATAAAACGAATTAAAACATATTTCGACCGGTTGTCATACGGTACTGTAAGACGATACGTATTTTTCCAAAATAACGATAGAACGATCACGACCATAAATAGAGATTAAACCGTGTCGGTGTCGGTCATTCGATGTCAAAGTTGAAAAGATAAAACATATTAAACTATCTAAAGGACAGAAAAAACGGATAAAAAATGGCGGATTTAGATAATAAAATGAGCCCAGAATAAGATAAAAACGGTGGAAAAATTATATCGCGTCGGACATTCCGACGGTGATGATACTGACAGAGCGGCCGAAATTTATTTTTACACGCGAGCTTACATGAAAATTCGGAACTATTGCCAATTTTATTTTAAAATGTTCGTCGAATCATAATAATAATAGCCTTCGCCGAGATGATGATGATACGAAACAAAGATTACTCCTATATGATATGATATCACGTTTAATAAATTTTCAAGGGAAATCATCGAGGTAAATCTTACTAGAGGCATTAATCGTTTTATTAATTTTGCACGACGCGAATATTCGAAATAAAAGTAAATAAAAAATATTCGCCGTCGTTATACAAAAATAAAGGAATTTTAACGATTTGTTTCGCATTTTTTAAGTCGTCATTTTAGAAAATTAAAAAAAAAAAGGGACATATATATATATATATATTCTCTTTCTTTCAGATACTATAAATGTAAACGGGTAACTTAATATACAAATGCGTTCAATAGCTCGCTATACGTGTCTAGACACCCTTAACACTTGGACATTTATTTCTCGAGTGTGCACAATACTCCACATATACCGACCTCAAAAGTTTAGTTGCAATTCCCTACAACAAGTTTTAACAGCAATGACCAAATTGCAGTGCAAGCATTCTTCAATTTCTCCGACATATAGATACGATCAAATTTATATAATATCCAATAATTACTTTCAGCTGCTCCTGGCCGCAAAAAGAAAATAGATTAATTTGTAATTTTGGTTCGTTTGACGGCTACTGAATAATACAATAGATATCTTTAATAATAATAATAAATTTTTATTGGCCGCATCGTTTATGAATTAAATTCATAGTAAAAATTTCATTCACAACATATTACGGAAGAATCGAGATGAATTATCGTTTCCACGAACGTTTACAAACGGTAATAGATCGCTGTAATTAGTTAGAGAGAAAATAAAGAAAAACCCCAGGAAGTTAAACAAAAACAATTGATTATTCATATGTTTGATTAGGAAATTCTGTGCAGATGGCGATTACAAAATACAATATATACACATACACATACATACATATATATATATATATATATATTCACTGTTATCATTCTGAGGTAATTATTAATAACGTTTTAAAAATCATATATTAAATATTAAACGTAAAAATAGACGACGCGTTAAATAAAATAAAAGGACAAAGATAATTCGGAAGGGCAATGTATACAGGATATAAAAGAAAGAATACGATTAGCGAATTTATTGAAAAGAAAGGATTATTAACATCAAAACGCAAGAATATAGAAATTAAGAATAAATTGATCGTAACATTCGTACGCAGCGTAATACCTTATGATTCGGAAGAAGCTTGGACGATAGATAAAAAGACGCGAAGCCAGTTGGAGGCGTTCGAGATCCGCTGTTGGATGGACAAACAATAGCGTAGACGGAAAATGAATAAAGTATTTAGAGTAATCCGAGTGAAAATAGAAGCTTATTAGAAAAATTAATTAAAAGAAGATACAAATGTATATGCCATATTTTCAGACAGAATGGATATTTAATAAAAATAATTGAAAACACCATACGAGGGAAAAGATTAAGAGGAAAATCAAGTACGAAATATATCAAACAAATGCAACACGGTGTATAAGCGGAGAACAGGATAACATATAAAAAATAACTTTAGCAGGATTGAGGAATTATGATTATATATATATATATATATATATATATATATATATATATATATATATGATATGATATATATGGATTAATATGTAGCTATTCTATCTACCCTAACGTTATATTATGATACATACACTTTACAATAAATTATGTATAGGTAGGTAGTCGCGGACATCGAGACGGAGACGACGCTTAGTGATGATGATGATGATGTATGGATGTATGTATAAATCTTCGTACTCATAGTCTTTTGCTATTTTCTTATTTATTCTTTACGCAGACGACTATACTTGGTTGCGATTGTCCATATATTACTATATATACATATCTTTTTTCTCTCCTCAACCTCATTTATGGTTGTCGGGTTAGTATGGCCACGTTTTTTCGGGAGCACTCTAGCTCTTCCTTTACTTCGTCTTCGGTTCATTATACATTCGATCAAAGTGGTCGTCCATTCTGAATGTCTGATCAGACATGTCCAGCCATTCCACTCCATCCCAACGTGTTCCGATTATCTTGCGTAAAACTTCGTCATTAGTAGTTCTACTCGTCCACGATATAATATCCGTCGCCAACGCTACATTTAGAAATCGAGGAACTCATCATTTTCTGTTTTTAAAATCGTTCATGCTCCATATAACACCACACTCCGGGTAAAACTCTTTGTAATCCGATTTTAATATTAATTGAGATAAAGTTGTTGATACGAAGAAAGGTTTTTTCATGAAAGCGTTTTTACATACATACACACATCAATACATACGAGGTATGTAAATATAGCAATGAGACGAGCAATATCGCTTTCGATTTGGCAATGCTGAAGACGTAAGGGCAATATCAGGCGTACATGTGATACGACTTCGATATGAGTTTGAAGTCGCTAGAGTAATTTGTTCGACCGCAGAGTTAGTTTTCGTGAAACCGGGTTTTCTAGTGCCTTCTAAAAATGAGTGGCATCAATTTCGAGCAACGATGTGCTATCGAGTTTTCCTTCAAATTTGGACACAATGCGATAGAAACTTTTGGAAACGTTCGGCAGTCCTATGGAGATAGTGTTTTGTCAAGGTCCCAGGATTTTCAGTAGTTTAAAGACATTTTTAGACGTAAGAGAGTCCACTGAAGATGAAGAACCACGAAGTGGAAAGCCGACAACTGCAAACACCGATGAAAATGTCAACAGACTTCCGGATCTTGTCCATTCAGATCGACGACGGTTGACAATCAGAATAATCGCGGAAGAGTTGAACTTAAATCACGCCACTGTTCATCAGATGTTGACTAGTGAATTTGGGATGAGAAAAATTGATGCAAAAATGGTTTCGAAATCCGAAGAGCAAAAGAACCTCGGAAAAGAAAGCTAAAAAAATTTCTGCCTCAGCCTCCTTATTCACCAGACTTGAGTTTTTTCGACTTTTTTCTCTTCCCGAGATTGAAAAATCATCTCGAGGGAACTCATTTTGGGACACTTAAAACGTTTAAATGACTGTAATCGACGAGCTGAAGGCTATTCCAATATCCGAGTTTCAGCAATGTTACGAGAATTGGAAGGGCCTCTCTAGCGCTGCGTGGATTCTTAAGGTAATTCTTTTTAAAGCGGATAATGTTAAATTGTAACTGTATTTGAATAAAAAATTGAAGAAAATTAATCTATATATATATATATGTATTTAATATAATTTTTACTCTAATTCGACTAGTAAGTTAGAATTATTCATTAATCAAATACTGACGCACACATATGTATACATATATATCTATATCTATCCATCTATCTATATGTGTGTGTATGTTGTGCGATTACGTATATAGGTTCATTTACGTGTAAATATTGGCACGAAACGAACTTCTACAATTTTTACGACCGCGTCTTACAAAATTTGTCTTTACAGCGAGACAATTCTTTTAAAAATGGGGGCTATCATATTCGAAAGTATCGTAATAGTAAAAAACATGCGCTCACCTCCAGGGCGCGGTAGCAGCGTCAGCGCTCATTATCGTTGAATTCTTAATTTTCAAAAAATAAAATTAAATTGAAAACTGAAATAATAATAATAATAATGATAATAGCGAACAAAAAAAAATTCACCGAATATTGAAAACAAATAATAAATAAGATTACGTTAAGGGGGAAAAAATTTAAACGACAACCGAATATCGTTTCGAACGTTCGATACGACCGTTTACTCGCGAATGTATACGGGCAACGGTCTGCGATGTTTGTTGCAGACGAAAGTGCTGCCTACGCCGCAATGATAATAATGATAATCTCGACCTCGATTGGTGTCGGTCCCTTATTACTTCGTCCGAAATTTCTATTTGTAGGATCTGGCGTTATCATTTGACCAACGATGAACATTTTTTAGGCGAATTGCCACAAATAAGACAAGTAAAATACGAACCAACAAAAAGAAGCGAGCATAACGCTACGTCGTTATGAAAAACACCGACAGACTTTTACAATGTTCGAAATGAAAGAATGAAATAACCGAATAATAATAATAATAATAATAATAATAATAATAATAATAATAATAATAATAATAATAATAATAATAATAATAATAATAATAATAATAATAATAATAATATAAACAACAAAAAAGAAGTTAAAATCAGTAAAATTTTATACTTTATGAAAAATTACAAAACTCTTCGTCTAGTAGGCCATTATCAAGTGAATATTTAAAAAGATAAAAATATAAGATGAATATTTAGACATTTTAAATAAACTCGACACAGTTTTTTTTTTAATTTTTTACGCGGTTGTATATATAAACATACACACACATACATACATACATATATATATATATATATATATATATATATATATACGAATAAGTCTACGTATGTGTAGTTCATTGTTCTTATCTATACAAGATAAACTTGTTTACTGTTATCAGCTAATCAATCAAGAAGACTGGTGAGATCTTTCCATTTATTAAATATAGGATGTTGGTTAAACTATTCATATTATTAATAATAATGATACATATTGATTATGATTTCATAGTGGGTGTGTATTTGTTATTGTTTACACGTGTGCTGTATAATTATTTTAAATTTTTGTGTCCGTAAATGTATAAATATATAATTGCGTTACACTTTCATATAAAAATCGTCACGTCTTGGGCGGGTACATGTACGTCACCCCTCCCAAAATCTAACAAGTCAATCGATGCAGAAGGTTTAATGTCAACTAACCGATAACCTCCGTGTGTGCGTCGTAGTGATAAAACGATTAGAGATGAGATCATTCAAAGTTGTGATGCACTGTCGTCCGACGGTACCATAGCACAGACAAAAATTGATACTATGTAAAACCCGGTTACTGATGTCGCTCCTACTACGGACTTATTCTTATAATACTACTGATAACGATGCGAACAGTATAAACTCCGAACACCTAGTTAACCCATTGTTATTTAATATACGCACACAGTCGTTATACACGAAAATACCACGTCTAAAAGTTCCTTCGATTGAAATAATAAAAGATGAGGATGCAGTGGCAGATAGTAAATCACAAAGGTACAAATAGAAAACGACCCAGAGAAAATAATCAGTTATCACCAGAACCTGATAACAAAATAAAAATCAATACAAACAATAGATTTTCAGTATTAAGTAAATTGGCTGATACCGAAACCACTTGTCAAACAAAAGAGTCTCAAACTAAATCATCAGAAACTAAATCGCCGTCGATATTAATCCCTTAGGTGATTTTTCGATGCTCAAACAAAAAATTGAGAAAAATGTAGACGCTTTAAATTATGGCTACAAAACTGTTAATGGGATAGAGACAATATCAATTCGAACGAAAGACGTTTCTCACTATAGAGAAATAATGAAAACGCTTAAAGCAGAAAAGGCGATGTATCGCACACACCAACTAAAGCAAGACCGTGCCTTTAGAGTGATTCTACGAAATATACATCCTTCAGTTCCTACAGATGATATCGATAGAGCACTAAGAGAAAAGGGCCATCGGGCAAGAAATATATTTAATGTTAAATGCTCTTCCTCTATTTTTCTTTGATATCGAACCCAGTGAAATTAAATAGCGATGATGTGTATAATATTTAATATTTGCTGAATGCTAGAGTAAAATTGAACAACCAAGAAAACCGGACACAGCTGTTCAGTGCATGAGGTGTTAAATTTACTGCCACACCAAGTCATATTGTACTCGTCCTAGTAGATGTGTAAAATGTAGACAAGGACACGCATCATATGAGTGTGATAAGGATAAAAAATTGCCAGCTACTTGTGCTCTATGGAAAGGTAATCACACGGCGAACTTCAAAGGCTGTATCTTATACCGGGAAATATTAAAAAGGAAGGAATTAATTAGCCGTTTAAAAAAATTAATAGAATAATACTAATGAAAAATTAAAAAATCTGCAAAACAATGTCCCATCTTTAGCGATAAATTTCTAAATACGATCGAACAGATTTTTTTTAACGCACATTTAGATAAGTATCGGGAAAAAGACGTAGAAAAAACCTAAAAAGAAAATATCGAAATTTCCAAAATTTTATGGGGTTGTACTCGGGGTCAAGTTCAAAAATTTCAATATTTCTTAAATGTACAAAATTTCATCCAAATCATTACAGTCGTTTCTAAGATATCCGAGCATAATGTACACATATATATATATATATATATATATATATATATATACAAGATTATTATTAAGCGAATTTTCGGTTTCAGTGTCTCACTTTAAATTAAAAAAGCTACATACACGGAACCTATAAAAATCCGGGAGTTTCTTTAATTATAAACGAACTGAAAATTTTGAATCCAAGAGCAAATAGATAATTACTTCCGAAATTATTTTATTTATTCCTTATATTTTCCTTCGTAAACGTAGGACCGTTTAAGTCGCATACACACAGGCGTGCACGTGTTTCTACATTTATTTATACGGGATTATCTGTATTTTATCCTTGCACGTATGTATGTAAAATCACATTTTTCCCCTTTAGTAAACATCAAAAAGCTTTTCTGCCGTTAAGTCATCATCAAGTAAATATATTAGTATAAAATATAAAAATATATACAATTTATAGAAATATAAAATGTAAAAAAATATTACTTTAGATGTACAATTTAGAAAAATATCACAGTGACAAAAATTGTATTTGTAAACTAGTGACTATTTCCTGTTATTGTTTATGTATTAAATTTTATATTGCCAGATTGTCGATTGTGTTATCTACCATATTCATTATCAGATTATTTTATAAACAACTGTTTTTATCAATATACTATTTTTGTAAATTGTATATGTAAAGTAATATTTTTTATATTGTATGTTTTTATAAATTGCATGTATTTATATATATATATATATTTTATTCACTCGATAATGGCTTAACAGTCGAATAGCTTTGCGATTTTTTGATAAAGGAAAAAAATTTAGTGATTTTAACTCCTTTTTTGTTTATTATTATTTTTTTTTAAATCACTACGTTCCACACTTTTCAAATTAATTATAAATACATTGCAAAATTATTATTTATTATTATTATTATGGATACGGCGATAAATATTATTTTTTATTATTTTTACAAAGACTGCAGTTTTAACTTGTTTTCTCTTCATTTTGCTAATTTATACCGTCTATTATAATATTTAGTGATTTTAACTCCTTTTTTGTTTATTATTATTTTTTTTTAAATCACTACGTTCCACACTTTTCAAATTAATTATAAATACATTGCAAAATTATTATTTATTATTATTATTATTATGGATACGGCGATAAATATTATTTTTTATTATTTTTACAAAGACTGCAGTTTTAATTTGTTTTCTTTTCAGTTTGCTAATTTATACCGTCTATTATAATTCGTGGTGTTTAATATCATCATTAGTATTTACGGAAAATTTTGAACGAATTTTAATTAACAAATTAGGAATTAAACGAACAATTTTAACCTTTTCAGAAGCACTATTAATTTTTACACAAAATTATACAATTTGGAAAATGGCCGGAAAAGGTAAATGAAAATTTTAGTTAATCGAAAGGGTTAAGAAAGTTATCTATGTGTTTATTCATTTTTATTATTTTCCATTTTAAATAATTCGACGTTTTTCTTTTTTTTGCTGATCTGGTTTAAAATTTCCTTACGTTATCATTATAATTAATGTTAGTTGCCATGTGAACGGTTAATCTTATATATCTATATTTATACCTATCGATCCATACATATATACATATATATATATATCTTTGTACATATGTATATATATCTATATATCTATCTGTATATATATATATATATATCTATATATATATATATATATATATAGATATATAGATATGCAGGTAAATAAATTACGTTTTTTTTTTACATGCTCTGGATAATAAATTTGTAATTTTTTCTATATACATTTTTTATTGATTTTTATATTTAAAATCTCCCATATATATTTTTTTATTTAGAGTAAAACAAATTTGACGTACGTAAAGTTTAATTCGAATATTTTTTTTTCTTTAATTAGTAATTTATTATTATTATTTTTTTTTATACGAGTTTCAGTTTACGTTCTGCACGAACTTTCTAAAAAGTGAAAACGAAATAATTCTGCGGTCGTAATTAAAAAATTCCTTTTCGTCTTAATAATCACAGAATTATCTGCGATCAACCGATCTTACAAGTCGATAAAGACATTCCATCCTGCTATTTTCCATATTAGTAGTATTATCATTATTAAAAAAACGACCTTCAAACTGCGCTTATATCGTAAATATCGTTAATCTATAGCTAATAATCTTACACCGTCTCCAATTGTTTTTTTTTTTTTTATTTTTACGAATTTAAAATTCCTCGGCGTGTAATAAATAAAATTTAATTAACGTCCTATAACACAGAAATAATTTCTTACGGAAGAGGATAGAGTGGTGTTTTCTGTTGGTTTCGTTATTTTAAATTAATCATTATCGTCCGAAGAAAATAATCCTTGAAAAATTAAAAATAATACGTCATGAAGAAGACAGAGGACATTCGATCAATTTTGGCGATCTCAAGTTGATAAACGAGATATTTTTTTTTTCTGCATTATCAGACTGACATCAATCAAATTAAATCGTGAATAATTTTAAGATACTATGCTACTCCAAACCAAACTAGTCATATAAGTAAAAACACGGCCACAACACACATATACACACATCTAGCAATATCTTCTTTAGCTTTGCGTATATATAATATATATATATATATATAAATCTCGTGTCACCGTGTTTGTAATCGCACCCCTCCGAAAGGAATCAATTATTTTTTGTATATTTGGTAGGTACGAGAATAGGTCGTAAAGTATATTTCACGCCGATAGATGGTTAGAGTGCCCTTATCTAGAAAAATTTTTAGGATTTTTAAATTTAACTATAACCCCAAATTTTCACTGTCCTACTCTTACCCTCCAATTTTTCAAACGCGATTTTACTATTTTCGTATGAACAATATCCAAATACTTTAACCATCGGTCATAATTGAAACAGAACCATTTATGTTGTTAACAGATGACCGCGCTACGTCTGCCTCATCGAACTTTAATCCACACATGTGCAAGTCATACACGAGAGACGGAGAACCATTTTGACGGTTCATTCTACATTTGTTGGTGTGTGCAAAATTTTGTACGATTTATTTGAATTTATAAGAAATATATATGTATTTTATGATTGTAAAAAGATTGATAAAATACTAAAAGAACAAATACATTATCCGTATACCGTTTTTCATCAGTAAGTACAACAATTTGGTGTGTGCGTGTGTGTTACAATGAACAATGCTAGCAAAACGCAAGGGTGTCCATTTGGACCGTGGGCCGAATAAAACAACAAAAATGGGAAATAGTAGAGCAGAAAGAACATACGAACAAATCCAACAAGATAAAGAAAATGCGCGTGTGAAATGCGTGCATCTCAATCACAAGAGGCACGAGCTGAACGCAATCAATATCGATAATTGGAACGGTGACAAGCGCGCCGGTTTGTAGTTAACGCACGCAGAGCAAATTGCCGGTTCATAGTTACAACAAATCTACTTCATGGGCGATGAGGACATAAGTTGTATGGCTGCACGTTGCGGCTGCAATAACCTCAATTCGCCTAATGCTAGTCGCATCATCGGCTAACTGGACGCCCTGTTGAAAAGTGACAATCGCTCTATTGTCATAAATGCTGATAAAACATTAGAGCACGTGCATAGATTTTGTTGACGATGTTGCCGAAATCATGGTTGACGAGACCAAACATCAACGCGAGAAATCGTGATTCGAAAAAAGAAACAATAATCTAAACATACCGTTCGTACGATAATATCCGCTAATCTTCTGGAAGGGACAAGACGGATATTAAACAACGAGATCCCGCCGCGAGTAATTATTCATTATGAACATCGTTATTCATTTTAATTAATATTTTGCGAAAATGTTGCCACAGGGTCGAGACGAAGAAGAAAGTCGATGGATTTTTATGCGCATCGTAAATGATTCGATTCGGTCGAGACAAGGTAATTCTACGATGTCGTGAACTGCCCTAATGCACGTGAAAGAGCCAACGACTGCAGTTCATACGAAAAAATCAACAGAAGCGACACCGCTGAAACTGATAGCTTTATCATTCTACCATCATCGTACATAGGCAGTTCACGACATATGCAAGACTATATACAGGGACGCTATGGCTTTCGTGCGCGAGTATGGATGACCGTGTTTATTTATTTACATGTAATCCAAAGTGGCAGTAGGTTTTTGCTACTGCCAGGCCAAACTGCAATAAGTCATCATGACATTACGGCATACGTGTTCAAACAAAAATTTAAGTCTTAACGAGCTTCATTACATAATCGCACGTATTCAGTCCAACGTATTGCTGGAAATATTCGATTGAATGTCAAAAGTGTGGATTATTTCATGCACGCATTTTGTTAGTTAACAAAATACGCCATGAGGAAACTAATTCCGTGGGAATTCCAGATCCGTCTACTGATCCACTACTGTTCGATATTGTTACCACGAATAATAGTCCATGAGGTCGTCCGAAATGTTTATCGCCTTGCATGACAAATAGAAAATGTATAAAACGTTTTCCTAAAGATTTCACCAACGATCGCAAATGAACAATTATTTAAATATCAATAATGCAGACGTTGATATTGATAATCGTTGGGTGGTACCATATTCGCCCTGCTGAGCAAAATATTCAATTATTTAATTAATGCCGAGTTCTGGAGTTGGGTGAAAAGCATCAAATACATTTGCATATACGCGAATAAAGGCAGCGATTGTGTTTCAAATTCAAAATACCGATGTGAATGCTCCTCGATTGAATGATGCTCTACCAAATTGTCCGGTACATCAGCTCAAATTATGCCATCTGGCGTGGTTTCCCAATTCAAAAATGGGAACTAAAAGTTACACATCTAGTCGTCCATTTTGATAATAGCCAGGGCGTATTTTTCTCTAACGAGACAGCTATTATTACTAACTATTGACTTAACGTTATGTGGGTCCTGTAATTATCTCTTCGGTTGCTGAATGGACTATATTATAATCAGTAAATGAATAAATGTGTACTTGGTGTGGAAATTATAAAACCACACACACACACATATATATATATATATAATATTTTAAGGGATGAACTGATTTATTTACAATTTACGAATTGTCACATATTTAATTTACAATTTATCCAGCGTATGTTTTTCCAGACATACGACGTTTAAAATAAAAATTACACTTATAATCGGAGGTGTAATATAATTGCGTCTTGTTTGTGTTATATTGTTCTCGGTAGTATGTTCAAAACCTCTCAGAGAAAACCAAAATTCTATTAATTCTAAACGTGCAGCTGGTATATTTAAAGTTGTTACTGAAGGACGTATTTGTATTTATTATAATTTAAAACTGCAGTTCGGTCTAACAACGTTAATGAACGTCAAATGAACATGAAAATAATAGGTAGTGAATTAGCAGTAATAGTTATAGTAGTACGAACGAAAATACAAGTTGAAAAAGAATAGAGCTTTTCTTTTTTCTTGTTTCAATCGTGAAAGACATAAGCGTCGATATATATTCAGAAGGAGTTAAACAATAAGAAGCCCGCGTTATGAATAAACCGGTTATTTTCCTGGAAGGCCTTATAAGCCACGGATATCCGTTGTTGAAATTCAATTGTTTAAGGTTAACACGACAGTTTCAAGTAATAAAACATAAATAATGAAAATTGAATAGGCTCTTTATTGCAGGGTTCTCTTATAAAAAAGCGAAATATTTACACGGGCAGTAGTAGAGGAATAATTTTCAATACATTCGTTACACGAAGTCACGTCAGATTAAAGGAGAAGTTACGACATTTCTAAACTGTGAGATAATTTAAGCACGCACGATAATTATTAAGTCTTATCCAATTTAATAGTTTTCGCCTTGCAGGTATATCTATGGTATGAGCTCGATAACCACGAACTTAAAAAATATTCACTGTTACAATAATTGTACGAACTGCATTTTGCTTTGAAAAATAATAATATTTTCAAAATTAGACTGATGGTAGAAGTAGGATGCGCAAAGTAAATACACGGTTAAATAATATTCTAAAAGAGCCCTGGTTTAAAAATGGGTATCTCCTCTATAAAGATTTTGTATTTGTGTTTTTAGACTAAGGAGTGGTCATAACTGTGTTCACCTAGTCATCTTGCCAAATTGGGGATCATCAGAATGGGAGTTTGCGAGATATATAATATCGAAGATAGCATCGAACATCAGGTATGGTCCTGTCCAAAATACAAATATAGAGAGACAACTTTATTGCCTGAATATCGACAAGGAATTACAACTTGAAGAGCTTATTGTTGTGGAACCTACCCCCTTAACGCGTAGATTAATTTTATTAAGGCGAATAATATAAGTTTATTGAACAGTCCACTTAAATTGCGTCACAAAAAAAAAAAAAAAAAAGCAAAGCTCCTCTAATATTATTGGCCATTTTTGATTACAAATCATATGTTTCAATAATGGTATCCGCCTAAAGCGATTCGTCTTTTTATTTCGGAATATCATAAATAAACGAAAGAATTTCATACTCTGGCAGGTAATTGCCGTCATTAACGGCAATCTTACATAATCTTCGTTTTAGACGTATTTAGCAAACACCTCTACTTCTTCGACACGTGTAATTAATTCCGTCATTCCTTTTTCTGATTTTTGTACTATCATCTGCACACCTCAAATTGGAGACCTATCACCGAATGAAATACCGCCGTTCATGATATACTCTCCGTAAATATTTAAAAGCCGAAGTGACATATCTCCTTGTCGAATATTGCGTTCGGTTTTGAAAGTTGTAGATTCTTCTCGCGACAATTCTGTCATTTCACCGTTATCGTATAAACGTTCCATCAATTTAATTAAGTGTATAAGTCCATTTCCGTAAGTACACACGTATTACAGAACTACATCTGAAATCAAAAGCCTTCGTCGTATAATCGACAAAATACCGCAGGAATATTGTTATATTCGCGATATTTTTCTGTTCGTATATTACAACGAAATCAATTTGTTCAATCGCTATTTATCTATCGAGAAAATCGTTCGGTGTACATTCGAAATCTTTAGCAGTATTACGCTCGGATGCGAGACTTAAGCGATTTAGTCGATTCTAATTGGTATCGATGCTGACCAATCTTTCGGTCACTCTATAGTATATCAACTGTAATTACATAGCCTCCGTAAAATATTCATTGTATTATTCGCTAGACACTTCACGATCTCTGCTTCTATATTATCGCCGCCTCCTAGAGATTTCCCATTTCTCAGAGATTTGATCGGTTTTCCGAGTTCTCTGTTTTTGTTTTTGTTTTTGGAAAATGTCCGTTTTGTAAATATATTCTTAAACTAAATATTAAAAAAAAAAATCAATTTACCCGCGTTGTCCCGAAGAACTGTATCCGGACGACGAGGAGAACTCCGAACCGCTACTATTACTGTGATCTTTGCAGTAACTGTCGCCAATCGAGCAGGAAAAGTTTTCATTACTGGAAACGCTCGAACCGCTGATCGTATCGACCGACGTTAAACTACACGAATTTTCTTCATCGGACGTTCGTAAACTTTGAAACGAAGATTTGTTGCGAAATTGCTCGTACGATTTAGGAAGTAAATTAGAATTAACGATCGCGGACGATTTGTTACTAGTATCATCTTCGGCGATAACAGATTTAACGAATTCCGCCGATAACTCTAGTCCGGTTTCCGCTTTTACGTTGCAATATCCGGTCTGGTAATCTTCGACTTTTTCGTAAACTTCGATTTTATCGTAGGCTAAATATTCCGAATTAAAATCTCGAAACGACGTATTATTATTATTATTATTCGTCTTTTTACTACAAATATTATCGGCTTCGTTTTTACCGGCTTCAAGTTCTTTCCAGAAATTTCTAGTTTCTTTACAACGATGCTTCACCATCGGATCATCTTCTAAATTGTTTAATTCTGTTTCTGTATTATTACTATTATTCTTATCATTAGGGTAGTAACGCCAACTTCCGGCTTTTTCGGTAATTTCTATCTCCATCGAATTCGTACAAGACGATCTCGGTAGTACCGAATCGTCCGACGAACAACGGTGGATAATTTTTTTCGGATCGTCTCGCTTAGAAATTCCGTATCCGACCGGATGGTGATTATTAAATCGAGTTTTTCTTTCTAACGTAGAACAATTACTATCGCTAGTACTACTCTCGTTATCCGCTAAATTACCGCTACTACCGACGCTAGACGCTTCCGAATATTTTCTATCGTCGACCGATTTGCCATTTTTCAATACGATCAAGTCTAAACTCTTAGACGGTCGCCGTACGAACGCTAACGCTTCAGCGTTCGATAAACTAGCGGCGTCGATACCGTCGATTTGCAATATAGCGTCTCCTTCCGATAAATATTGCGAACAGAACGTACCTTGTTTTATCTGCGGATTAATCGAAAAAGTACGTATTAATTAATTATAAAATAGAAATATTATTATTATTATTATTATTTACCGCTTTTAAATATTTTATTTTCCTATTTTTCAATTGATCCATCGATTCGAAATAACGCGAAATGTAATAGTGGTTACAAGAATAACGAAAATAAATATAATCGCACTAAGTAAAATTAGAAATATGTTCAGTTATATACGCGAGGAAAACCACCTACAAAACCTGCATAATACTGTCTACATTTAAACTTATAAATATTCACAAGATAATAGAATTTAATGAAAAATCTTTTACGTGTATTATAGGAGAAGATAAATTTTAGAAAAAAAATAAAAATAAATAAATAACAACAACAACAACAAAGTATATTTGCATAAGTATTAAACATAAAAGAAAATATAACACATGGGGGGTTACAAACATTATTGTGTACCGGGGATTACCACAATATCGAAGTAAGAATATAAATAATAAAGCGAGACAAAACGTTAAATAAAAAATCAATTGAAAATTAGTTAAATCACTATTTATATTCTTATAGAAAACACAAAGCTTTTCGGCATTTACGCCATTATCAAGTGAAACATTTTAAAACATCATAATTTTAAAAATATAAATTAAATATAATTACTTAAAAATATGCGATGGTGATTGTGAAAATATGCTCCAAAAATGCTGTCTGCTTCTGTTCTGTCTATTTTTTGATTTTGTTGAAATTTAATATCGATATATTTGTTTATTAATTTTGTTTTTTTGTATTAATTTTTTCTTCAATACTATTTTCCGGATTCTGTAAGTTGTATACTGGCGGAATTTTAAATTTTTCATTTACTGTTGCAATGTATGATGTCCAAAAGTAAAATATAAAATATACGAACACAAAATTTTTTAAAAAACACAATTTTACAAGTAAAATGAAAATAAATATTAAAAATCTGATAATCTACACTACATTCCACATTATAAAAAAACGAAACGTTAAATGCTGCAGGAAAAAAGTAAATAAAAGACTACAAAATAAACACGTTTTCTAATTAAAAGTAATACATGATAATAAAGAAACTTAAGTCTAAGCTACAAAAATATATTGTTTAGGTTGTAAATTCTTAAATAAATACTATGTATATACGCACATATATATATATATACAAAGGTGGTGCTGTGTCGTCTCCGGATCGGTCATACGCATTACACATGGACACATATTCCAAAAACTAATCCCACTAACCTGTGACAGATGTAAAGTTCACCACCTCTTAACAGAATGTCCTAAAATCTCAAATCCTTCTTCCTTAAATATTTCATCAATTCTGGTCCAAGATTCCTCATCCGTTTCATCCTTTCTTGTCTTAGGTCGGTAAACCTGTTTAACAAAATTTAAATCTACCGGCCACGCTCCTAGCCTCGCTGCTGTACATAGCGCGGAAAAGAAATATAATTCTTTCGGTTAGTAACGTCTATATTTTAGTTACACATCTCCTAACCGATCGTGGACAGGCGTAACTATAGATTTTTTTCCCCCGTTTTGTTTAACATATACGCCAACGTATCTTTGCAGAGACTGGGAGTTTCAGAATTAGCACCGCGTATTCTGTAGCCTAACGCTCAGAAAGGTACGGCCATACGGGATAAAGCGTAATTGCGTTCTTATTATAGTTTTGTAGATTATTAATTTATACCGAGTTGACGTGTAACATCGTTCGGACGTAGTTTAGAGCCGGTTTTATTGCGGACATATTTAAAGTGTGTTTAGCCTATGGCGAGACTTCGATTCGAACAAAACTCGCATACTGATCTCTTAAAGCTGTCTATATTAAAACTTATATTTAAGATAATAAAAAAATAAATTTAACAGCTGCACACCTAGTAATAGCGTGTATTAAAGCGATTTCCAGTCTTAGGGCGGGCCCTTATACTATCGATTTTATAGATAAACTTTTAGAAAGATATTTATACGACGCGTTAGAAATTATCTCTAATAATGAACAAAATCGGTATTAGACGCGAGATATACCTTTTACAAAGTAATTTTTGTGTTTTTAACTATTTCATAAAAAGTATGTCGAATTTTACATATAATAAATTGTAACGGTTATTAACAGTTTCGTGTATAACTTCATTTACGAATGAATACACCGATTGCAGGCTCAACTATCGAAAAATTGTTTTTTGAATTTTTTTTTTTTTTTTGTGTACCGACCAAGAGGTCATAAACACAATATCTAATTATTCTTTCAGAACAACTTGTCCCAATGGAGCAGTGTTTTGCTGTCTTTGTTGTCAGCTTAGGCCAGGCACTATTTAATCTTAACGTTTCTAAAAATATCGCTACGTCAGGGAACAGATGTAGATTCTCAACACGAAAAAGGGACAATACACGTTATAAGGAGGACCATTACGAGACGCGCGCAGTAATTTAAGATATCAGAGCGTATATTAAAGAAGGGCAACACGTGATCAGGATTGCAGACTGCACGACCAACATGCGGAGGGCAATAAGGATTTTCTCTATAAGGAACAGTCGGTCCGACAACAAGCAATGCCCAAACCGCAATCTGCTGATAAGTACCATTCCATCGTAACAATTTTTTACTTTTCACAAATAGAGAGGATCTTCAGGTAATATTCATACGTCGTTATAAGTTTTGAAATCAAATATATATTTAGAATTTTTAATTCCGATATAAGTTCCTTTGTGCTCATCTCATTTAGCAAAATTTCTGAATTCGGTTTTAAAATAAGCCTCATTTTAAGCGAACCATTCGGTATTCTAGCGTTATTTTTTTATTATGTAGCTCGCTTGTTCGCATCGTCGACCGATATTTTGTGAAATTTCGAGATAATTCTCGTAATAAATTAGAAATAGACGATTTTAATTCAAATACATATATATATTTTAAATAAATCCGAATAATTTAATTAATCCAGCGTGTATGTAAAAATAATAAAAAAAAATAAAATGCAGAACTACGATAAAGTACAAGAGGCCTAATTAGTAGTTGTGTTATTAATCGCATACATACGCTTTGGTAAAATTTTATCAAAGTCCGAAAGCGTTACAAACGACCATCAGTAAATTATATTAACACCAGGATGGAACCCACATTAAATATCGCATCACCGAAACGCAGTAGCTAATTTATCACCCCCGTCTAAACGGCGCAATATTAAAACAAGTAAAATATAATACAAATATTTCGGACAGAACCATAATCTTGTCTGTACACCGGAAATATTCAAAAAATAAATACAACGATCGATATTGTTACAATCACGCGTACAACTCGTGAAAACTTTCTTTCGGTCAATAACGCCGTATGCCGCGAAGAGACGCCAGTGTTCTAGACTGTAAACTAATTGAAGTATTTGACACGTAGTATCGATAGAAACTGCGACGAATTAACTGGACGGCTAAGCCGTATTTTACGAAATTTGTGAAAGAAGAACACATGATACCAGTACAGGAATGTTGGTAATGAAGATTTCATATCATCTAGTTCTGTTAGGTTAAGAATTTAACACGACTACGCAACGAGTCATCTTACAAAGTTGGTATCGTTAGAAACGGAATTTGCCAGTTACGTAATAAGGAAAAATAATACGGAATGTAAAATTTAGTTCTGCGGCGAACATACAAATAGAGAAAATCTTATTATTATTATTAATAATATCTTTATTATTATCATCGTGTCCAATACGCCATATAAAAATATAAAATATAAAACATAAACGTGATATCTATATGAAATTACTCCAGTAATTTATCAGCCCCCCCGGGCGTCGTCATTGATGTTCTCGGATAGTTGTCGGTATCAACGGGCATCGGAACAGGTGTTTATGGGCCTGTCACTCTCCGAAATCGCACAGCTCGTTGTGTGCTAGTCTCCAATTAACTAGGTTGTGTCTACTATTTCCACATCCGGCCGGCAGTCTATTTAGTGTCAACTTACCGCATGCTTCATCGGCGTGAGATCAGAATTCGCCACTTCTATAAATTCGGTCCATCTAGCCACTTCTGCGATTGAGTTATTAGGAAGTGTTTCCGTTTTTCTAGCCGAATGATAAGGTGGAATATACCTTATGGATAGAAGTGCAGGGAGCAATTACCAACCGGATTTCGTCCGCTGGGCTTAATACGTTTTTATTAGGACTAATAATAGTAAACTATAACTAGCGAATAGACCGATTAAACTTAAACTGATCAAAAGGTGAAAGTTGGAACAGAAAATAATTACAAAATTATGTGAATTTAAAGAGAACGAAATGATCGCGTGTGTACGGTTATTGGGGCGAATCAAAAGCACGTCTGTTACATAATAATAATTAATAATAAATAATACGTACATACGTATTATATATGTGCAATGGAGCCCATTTTTACACGTGCAGACACACACATATATATATATATATATGTATATATCTATGTCTGAGATAGATAGATATATTACTTTTTCTCTCTCTCTCTCTCTCTCTCTCTCTCTCTATATATATATATATATAAATAATAATGTAATCAAAACCGGAAGTCAAATCTCAATAAGATATTAGAGGATGTTTATTTAATCAAACGGAAGTTGCAGGGTTAATTTACAATCGGCACGATTAATTCAGGTAATGAACAGAACGATAAATTACGAGGAAACAAATTTTCCTGTTCAGTTGTGTCAATTTTCGTCTATCTATCGAGAAATACAGGCAAATTTTTACGCGTAGCCGATGAGATAAATGTCACCCAATCGGTGATGGGCATACATTTCTACGAATATATTTTTTCTCTTTCTCTCTCTCTCTTTCCCGTGCACAAACACACCCACACATGTATGATCATAAATCCCTCTCATCATCATTAAGTGCCGCCTCCATATCGGAGGTAGGTGACTACTTATCTATATGTATATATTTTGTTGTACAGTAGTGTACAATGCAATCATAATATGGCATTAGCGTACATAGACATAACTGATTGTAATCGCTTTGTTGTCACAATCCAATGCAGCCAGTGCGCGTTTTTGTACAGTACTATATTGTAATTAGCGCTTATGGTGTTGTGCATGGTGGTTTGCCATTGCCTTGCACGTGATGATAATGTTAGAATAATTTATATTTTAATTTCTGATGATAATTTTTCTGTTATCGATCGTATTCAAACTCGCGGTACCTTCCATATAAGTCTGTGCACTACCGACACTACCGTATTTCGAATTTATTCATCGCTCAATGATCAGATTGTATATTATTTTTACCAACATCATTAATACGGAATTTGTTAAATTTATCAAAACTATAATTTTAACATTTAGTGGCATTTCTGTTTACATATATATATATATATATATATATATATATATATATATATATATATATATATATATATATATCAAGTGGACTTAACATTTATTAAAAGTCTTCAGACGGATATATACAGATTACCGTCAGTCTGATTTGGTTTAATTTTTGTTTTTCTTCTTTCCCGTATTAAATCTGATATATTTATGAAAATACATTTCTTTCCATTATTTGGGTTTACAAGTTTATAGGATAAGCAATACCACCGAGGATTTTTATTTTTGAAGTGAAACTTCTATTGGTGCGTTGTACACCGGGAGTTAATCCGTAAAACGAACGAACGAGCGAGTCAAAGAATTTCGATTAAATCTTTGCTGCACGAAGAACGTATGTGAGACGTAGATTTGAGAACAAAATTTAGTCATCGCCACGTCAAGTTAAGCATAATAGTGACCTTCCTTTTGTCTGTGAAATTTGTACGAAATTGTAAGTTTCTTAAATAAGCGTCTTTTTAAGAAAACACCTTTACGTTTCATTTTTTCACTGCGCTCCGAGGCGTAGAGTTTTTCACACCGCGTTTTATTTATATCTCGGCTATGCGCATTTATTTTTTAACGTTCCTAATATTTTAGTAATAATAATAATAAATAATATAAAAAGCATATTATATTTCAAGATAAATTTAAAAAGTTTACAATAAGGCGGAACAAATGTCTTCTTCATTCATGAAAAGTGAAAATTCTTACGCTATAATACATAATACAAGTAACAAACATATAAGGTGTAAATTGTAATGATGGGAAAATTCAACGAAAAACTATCACAAAAGTAAAGTTCTACACGTTGGTTCCCTAGTTGTTAATTTTCAACCGGGCAACTGCTCGGTACATAATATGCTTCTGGTAACGTTTTGATATAAATAAATTAATTTATATACCTTTTATTTAGTACAAAAATAATCTATTCCGGATTGCCTAACGCGTGTAGATTTAAATTATGTATCTGTCATCGGGTGATACATTTAAAAAAAATCAATTAACATACGTATAGATTAAAATTTAAAATATACATATAATTGTTTTTGATGATTTACGAATCTCCTTAAGGTACACGAATTGCGAAGATTGCGTTAACGAGTTGGATTAATCGAAAGAAAAGAAAATAACTTAACATCCGGATGAAATAACTTTATTGGATGTTACCGTTCCAAGCTGTCGCTGCAGAATCGTCTATTAATAACACTGTACTACGTCCAGTGTGGTAACTCTGAACTCTGCGGTTGCGCAAAGACATCAAACAAACTGATTATCCAGCGTTTCTAGAACAAGGCGCTGCGTCCATACCATACATCGGAATTTGAAAATTGGCACAGTGGATGAAATTATACGCAGGCTCGCGCAAAAACATCTGATGCGGTTACAAAACCATCCAAATTAGCTGGTAGTCGAACTTTCACACATAGAACCGTTATCAAGACTCTAATATGACAAACTTAATTCTGTCATCTTTTTTCCGGGACGTACCATTGGATACACCTCTTACATGTGATTATATATATATACTTTACGATATAATTTATTAGATAGCCTCACTCTTGGCTGGTTATAAATTAGCAATAAGAAGGGGAACGATATTTCTCCAATACGAACTCGTAAAAGAAAAGGATAACTTAATGGAGAATTTCGGTCGTCCAATGTGGGTAGGTCATACCACAATTTTATTTAGATAGGAATGGTTAATCGTAACAAACAAGTTCGTAAGTAAGTCACGATTCGTACGGGTGCGTTAACTTCTTAAACGAAAACGTCCGTAATTCAGAAGCCACTCGGCCTTGAAATCGGAAAAAACCGTATAGGCAAGATTTTTATCGAAAGTACAATAAAACTTAACGGCAATAAAATAATAAGTCCTACATCACCGATAGTCACGCACGGACTTCGGTCACTAATTCAACGTTGACCCAGTAATTTAATTTCCGTTAATATACGATACATTCGATAGATGGGAAAAACACTTCTAGTCAACTCAGCTATTCATCCGGTAAAGAAGTACAGTGAATTTAATGATTAAACGCACCGTATTGGCTTGTAAAAGATTAGTTTTTAGGCCGGTTCTCTACAGATCGCTTAGGCAACTTCTTTCACAATTACCTAACTGATAAAACTTTGTAAATAAATAACTATATATATATATATATATATATATGAGAAACAACACACAACACCCACATTCCCAATTTTAAAAGGAGTTAGGCAAGGTACAGTTTCGCCTCGATTGTTTACAACAGCATTGGAATGTACAATAAAATCGTTAGCGTGGAATAAAAGAGGTATAAATGGCAGATACCTACTTCATCTGTGTTTCGCTGATGACATTGTGATCATAGTACAAGATAAAGATGAACTGGAAAATATGATGAAAGAACTACAATATTGGAATAAACCCGAATAAAACCAAATATACGAAATTTATCCAAAATCGGGAAAATGATCACACGCGCGGTGAAATAAAAATACCAAGTAGGAAGTATAGAAGAAACAGACCAATTTACATATTTAGGTAAAGTTTTTACGACCAGAAAACAAGTAAACAAAGTAGAAATTGAGAAAAGAATGGCAAATGGCTGGATTGCATACCATAAGATAAAACGTAAACACTAAAGTTAGTCCAGAAAATAAAGCCAAAAAATATTTAACCAATGCGTGAAGTACTAACGTACGCTGCAGAAACTTGACCCTTAACGAAAGAAGTCGTAGGAACATTAAGAAAAACAGAAAGACGGATGATGGAACGAGCTTTGCTTCGCATAAAATTACGAGACAGAATTAAATCAGAATATATCCGAAATAAAACAAAATTCGAAGATGTAGGGATAAGGATAGCATTGAATAAATGGGCTTGGGCTGGTCACGTCGGTAAGCAAGAAGATGGAAGATGGACAAAAGAACTGATCCAATGGAGACCATATACTGGAAAGCGCGCACAAGGGAGACCATTTTAGAAGGTGGACGGATGATATTGTGGCAGTCGCAGGGAAACAATCGTGAAACGCAGGATAGGCATCGATGGAGAAGATTAGGGGCTACATCAAATCAATGATGTAACACAGGCTTTAAGATAATATGTGAAAGAATTGTTGGTTTAATTTGTTTTAAACCATTTCAAAAAAGCGTACAGAATGGACTTACTTAAAATATATTGTTGCAACACTTATCCTCACTCGTGTATCTACAAACACACGAACATAGATAGATTGATTAAAGGTAAATCAATAATTTCAAACGATGCAGAATTAACTATAACGATTGCCTTACAGCAAAGTTTTGGATAATTACGATTGTTTCTAATTTATTAGTTATCGCTTAACCAGGCGTATATTTATTAAGGATTGTTTCTTTTATTTGCTATAAACTGAACACGACTAAGGTTTGACGATAATGAGGCGAATAATTGTTTTATATACGATTAATTTATTATTAACATTAAGATAAGGACTTTGAATTAAAAGATAAAGAGAACAAACAACTTTGGTAGCTTTTAAAGTTTACACGCTTTGTATAGCTTAACGAACACGAGATGTGCGCATAATGTTCCTAGCATTATTCATTTTGCGCACGGTCGGCAATAAAAGCCCCGACTACGAGTAAATAAGATCGCTGTTCAGGTTTAAACGAAATGATAATAATGTCGTAGTAAACGACTTTAATAAGCTGGATTTCATTGGTCTATTTAAATTTTCAGATAGCCTAGTGGCTAGAGCACGGACTTCAATAGGTAGATTACCGAGTTATACGATCGACGATGCAAAAACTATCATCAGAAATTAATAAATAATCTTAATATTATTAACGCGTGGAAGGCAGTGGCAAACCAGCACGGGCAACACTAGATGCACGCTAGTAATAATATAGTACACTGCAGAAACACGCGGTGATGCATTATGTCGTGATAACAACGCGATTGCAATTAGTTCTCCCGAGTGTGTGTGTGTGCGTGTCTATCTGCGCTAACGTCATATTATGATTGGCTTGTACGCTACTCTGTACAACAAATTATGCATAGGTAAGTCGTCTACCGCCGATAAGGAGATGGAACTTAATGACGATAATTTAAATTTTCTTTAAATGACAACACGGCAACTATTTCTGATCTTTTGCATTATCGTATTAAAATAAAAAGGGCGAATATAATTAATATTTGTTAATTAAAAACCAAAAAGTTACCGTTGCTGGTATATAATATGTTATTATTATTATTATTTAAATAATACGCACGAATAATAAATTTCTAAAGATGATTTACGTTTTATGCATTACTTTCACCTTCCGAGGTGGAATTCGATATATCTTTCGATCAAACGGAATATTTCACGCGTCGATTCGATTATTAATTCATCATTAATCGATATTGTTATTCACATCCGTTGTATATGTGTGTGTGTGTTGTCTGTTACATGAAATTTTATTATTTCGTTTCGTAGCGTTAGAAAAAAAAAATAAATCGAATAATGTCGCAATATATGAAAGTAGCCAAACTGAACTCGTTATATCGTACCGCCTGTTTGACAATATTAAAACATATAATACAAAAATTGTTTTTTAATATTGATAATATAGGTTGACCCAGAGAAGACGGATGGTTTTCTTGTTTTTTAAATAACTCAAAAACTACTCGATCGAAATTATTCAATAAAATTTTATTTAAAAATAGGAAAACGAGAGATTAGCTTACAATCGTAATATCGTTCAGACGAGCGCCATTTGCAACAATACATATGTATTCAGTTAATATACAACATTTTCGAACACCCATAGGCCGCTGAATTGTTGAAATTTCTCCGGAAATTCTAGTTATCAGTTCGTAAACCCGCCTCTTAAAATATCCTCACAAAAAAAATCGCGTCACTTTCTATTTTTTTCTCTTTTCGAAACTCTGCACTGTCGTGATCGATTCACGCCGGAAATAACGTTCAACGTAAAGCGCGCGCTCCTTCTCGCTATAGGATAGCATAATAATGGAAATTGGTCATTAACGAATCTTTCGTGTGTACACTAAACGTGGAACTTGCGTTGTAGCAGTGTTACCAAGTACGCTATTCAAAAAAAAAACAAAACCCTCTTGTCTGGGTCACCCTATAATAATAAGATAAGAAATACCGTCATTGTCGAAAGTGCGATCGATGTACAACACGAAAATACCCACTTTTAGTTGGAACAATTCGACTTTGCTTATAAGATTTATTAAGATTTTTTTTTTTCTGATCGGTAGGCGAGCATTTGAAAATCTTCTCCCCATCTAGGATTCTTCATTGTTTATGCACCTCATATTCGCTATTATGAAATCAACGCGTAATTTTTTTTTTTTTTATTTATTTATAATACTGCGAGCTGTCCACCAACGACTTTTAGCAGTACGTTTAAAAGAATTGAGCATGAGGGGACAAGTATCCAGCGATACCTACCCGATTACGACGACCCTAAACGAGATCCTGCGGTTTCTGACGTTTTAGTCTCCTTATATCACGGGTGGTATCAAGCAATCCCCCTAGCAAAAGTATTCGGGTGGCTATCAAGTCTTATGACCTCGGCCACATAATCTATACGTAAATCTCGATGCAACGTTAGATTTGTTACATACCGGGTTGGTTATCATCCGAAGAATTTTATTTTGTGACGTTTGTATTATTTTCAGGTTTGATGGTCTAGCACAACCCCAAAGTTGCACCCCATAGGTGCAGACAGGCCTTAGAACCACCGTATATATTAAACGTTTATTATCTGTCGTTAGTACACTGTTATCAGCCAGTACATTTTTTTTAACTCGAATATCTAATTCTTTTTTCTTCATCCGTATGTGATGTTTCCATGTTAATCGGCTATCCAGGTGTAATCCTAAGTACTTGACCGTTGATCGCACTGACAGATCGGTGCTATTAATCCCGACGGATGGGGGTGTAACTTTTCTGTTGGTAAAATGGATATTGACGGATTTGTTTTCACTAATTCCAATTTTCCATTTTTTAAACCATATCTCCGCCTTAGTAAGAGCTTTCTGTAGGTTACTGCTAGCTATCTTCGGATCCGTGTGTGAATCAACGCGTAATGAATGCTAGAATATTCCCCTAGAATTATTCGTACAATGTTACTACGCATTATTAATTGATCTAACCTGATCTCTCTGTTTTACCTCGGTTCTATAATATATGAAATTCAAGTTTAACCTATTTTATTATCACCTTATGTAGGTTACGCTTTTGAAAAAATCGTCTACCGGTTAGAAATGAGCTGTTTCTCTTTTCTGCTCGCATTCCAGACACATCCCCACTAAATATCTTCTCGTGATCAACTCGATTCTTTATATATTTATTTTTCCACCAGAGTATATCCGAAACAAATTTCTTCTCATCGATATTATAATCAATACCGAGCGTAGACGTATCGTTCGATATCTCGCTCTTACCTTCGGCTCCGCGATTTTATGTGATGCTGTATAATCTTCAATATTTGTTAACCAGTCAATTTTTCTTCTACCAGCTCTCTTACAGTCAGCAATTTTCCCTTCGAGCGCTAAATTTTTCTTCACGGATGATATGAGCAAAGTATCGAATGTTTCGTTGTTTGATCATATTACATATAGATCTTTCTGCTTGAGCATGTTTCGGGACATTTTCATTTGTCATTTCTAAGGTCTTCGATGAAACCACATTTTAGAAGCGGTAACGGTGAAAATGTTTTTTTATTCGGTGTGCGGCCGTTTTATCCCCCCCATACAGTAGGATCTCACGATCACTCGTCTTATTGTCGAACTAAATCACTATCGTGAGCACAGATTTAGCATAAACGTTGTTTTAACTTCGTAATCTAGATCAAGGACTGGCATTTAGATTAACACAAGTTCATTTACGATAGACGGATAGATATTATTTGTACGACTTAAATTAAATAAATTACGCATCGGATGACCACACCTCGCCATAATAGCAATTAGTATGAATGATACAAACGTAAAATCTGGCAAATAATTACCAAATATTAGCATAATTATGTACAAATTTATAATGATACTTTAGCCTTTTCTTGGCTTATATTTAATATATACGTATTTAAGTTAATCGTAATTTCCAATATTTGAGATAAATCGATTTTCACCTAGCAACAACGCATACAAAAATTAAGAGCAATATTAAGAATTTAATTTTTTAAATTAACATTTCGCGAATAGGAACAATTTTAGTATACCACACGGAAACACTTACTATATATCTTAGATATATATTCTGATGATTAAAGCTCGCATTAGAAATCAAACACCAAGCTCTGGACACGAATAAGCGATAATCGAACGAATAGAGGTAATTTATACAAGGGTAATTTATTATTAACATTAAGATAAAGAGACTTTGAATTAATAAACAAAACAAGTTGCTTTTAAAACTGCTTAGTTTATACCCCCTGTAAAGTTTAATTTAGTTATTTAGACCACGCCTCTAACGCGACACGATTTGACAGAGATATCGCTGTTTACTGCTTTTTAAAACTTTACATTATTTCAATTTTTATTTGCGATGTCAATGTGAAACGAAGCTTAGAACGATTCCGATAATCTAGGCTATAAGCTGTGCGAATTTCATTATTATTGCTGTAATAGTTTTCACGTTAAATCGGAATAGACAGACAGACAGACAAAAATT
Organism: Coronaproctus castanopsis; assembly: GCA_032883995.1. Lineage (NCBI taxonomy): Eukaryota > Metazoa > Arthropoda > Insecta > Hemiptera > Monophlebidae > Coronaproctus > Coronaproctus castanopsis. The sequence goes on from CM065052.1 coordinate 246,152,561, forward strand.
TAAAAAAATCGATTTTTTGTTTACGCATGATAAAAATAATGCAGTGATAATGAAAATATTTGCAAATCACAGACACCACAGTTTAATATATTAGTGTAGACAATATTTTTATTAGTATAAGCCAACCGTGTATGAAAAAGTCCATTTAAAAGGAAAAAACCTTTTAAAGTGTCAAATAATTCAGCGCGCTTGTTTAAAACAATTTCGTAATTTATAAAAAAATATTTAAAAACATACACGTAAATGATAGGACGACCATGTTAATATAACAATCTAGTATATTAGTATTAGTGGTAGTAGTAGGAATAACGATAAACTAAAAAATGACGTCATTAGCTATCGCACGAAATAGTGTTATTATCGATTTGTACGGTACAAAGTTAATGAAATAAAACTGAAATGATTATTTAAAATAAATGTGACAGCACACCGAACGAACATAAATCATACTCTCCTTAGTAATTAACAAATTTCGTTCAATTTTTTTCTCAAGTATATATTTTTTTTCCTTCGCAATTACTGCCCTGTTTTTATAACTTTTATTAGGCTTTCGCGGTGGTTCACCCATAGAATAACATACTTATTAAATACCGTAACAATTTACCTAGTTACTATTCTATAGAGAAAGAATATCTTGTAATATAAGTAAAAAAAAGTTATATTGGTAGGGGTAGGAGAAGATAGATGACGAGGAGGATACATTAAATAGCTCTATTATCAACGGTAAAACAATACGATAGGAGAATTCAAGAGTATTATTAAAAGAGAAAGAAATATGAAAAGAAATAAGGAAATCAACCGGTTGTAAAGTCTGACATGTTTAGGATGATAGTATGGACATGTGACGAAGACACACGATCGGTATCGGCTACCATCATCGGTTGGTTGAGAGCAAAATGGAGAAGACCGAATATTTAAATAACAGAATCCGATTACTATCGAGACGTAGTCGGCATAACTTACGTATTCTGTTTTAGAGGGTATAACATCGGGATGGATAGAAACTTGTAGGCACTAAATAAGAGAATGCTTCCGATATTCTTTATGAGCAGTTTCGAAAATGGTAAGCGGATCGATGCGTAACTAAAATAGACTTAAAGAAAATTACTGAATTAGGTTTTTAAACCTCCCAGTCGGGTCAATATTGCGAGGTATGACTTAGAGAGAGATGAAAACGTAATATAAAATAATATTTGTTCTTAATGGTAAAGAACAAAATCTAACAAATGGTCATCGAACGAAAATTGAAAATCGTACAATAAAGATTGAATTAACTCTCGAATAGGAGTAAGAAAAAGATTTGGAGCACACGCTAAGAAACACAAAAAAATGTGAACTATAATATTAGATTAATTTCGAATTTTAAAGGATGTACGTATGTAATTTATTAGAACATTTAAACTATTTTAAATTAACGTATAAAAAGTAATTTCCTTATTTATTATTGCTATTATTATTTATTACGCGATAAAGTTAAATTATCAGTCTATTTAGACAGGTTACAAAAAAAAAAAAAATACACATACATACACATAAACGTTGAATGGCTAGAAATCCAGAACAGCATAAAAATTGACGATGTAATAGAATAGTTAAAAGAACTAATTATTTTCTGGAGATTAAATAAAAGAAGAATTATATTTTTCCTCGAATATACTATATAAAAAGTAACGAATCTTTAAAAAGGTGCTTTGGAATTACAACGGTTGGTACGGTCGATGCAACCCGAAGAAGGCATTGGAAAGCCATATCCAGCGTTATATGGTAATTTTGCACCTAATGATACCATGGGTGTAGAATTTACATAGGACTGTATTAGCGACCGCTGGTTGTAATCACTCGACACGGCAGAATAGGTTTTAAATTTTTGTGTAACACGTGCGACTGTGTGCGCATACCATCGAGAACAAACAAACGATTCTCGGACTTATATTTTATCATCTCTTCCCGAGGTTTACTTTTTCTTCTTCAAATTGTTTTACTGTGTACATTTCCGCGTGTGGATTGTTTCATTGTCTCTCTCCAGTTTATGTTTTTCATATTATTACATACCAATGTTAATATATATATATATATATATATATATATATATATATATATATATATATATATATATATATGTAGAATTGTTTCCTTACTGAATCTTCATTATTTTTACGGCAATTGATCATTTCATTTTCATATGATTGTTTTGTGTAAATTGCGAAAAAATAAGAATACTTAACTATCGTATACGATTTATCGAATTGTTTCGTTTTAGTAGTTTAAAATTTTTTATACTTTTCTAATTGCATAAATTTTGTACTTGTTTATGCGGAACATTTTTTAAAACATATTAAATTTGATGTTGCAATTTTTTATGTTTTGAGATTTATAATCTAACTTCATAATTTTTATTTTTCCGATTACGGTTTTAAAAAGTTCTTTGTATTACATTTTGTTGACTTTGATATTATTAATGTTACTTTGTGATGTTATGTGAAAAAAAATTTGTTGCGCGCGTATGTTGCGGAGGAGTGTAAGGTGTAATTGCAACCGCTACATTTTTAAACTACGAACTGTCACTAATACACACACACACACACATATATATATATATATAAACAACTGAAAAATAGTTAAAAATCACTAAATGTTTATATAAAAATATCACAAAGTTTTTCGGCTATTAAGCCATTGTCGAATGGAGATAAACAAATATAATATAAAAATAAAATATAATTTATAAAAAATATAATTCGAAAAAACAAAAAAGTAAATTAAAATGTAAAAAATAATTAATTTATATGTTTATCAAAAAAAATAGTAAAGTGAAAAACAGTTATTTTAAAAATAATCTGACAGCGAATGTGGTAAACGACACAATCAACAAAATCGGGTACATATAAAACTTATACACAATTACATTAAATAGACGGAAAAATAGAAACTTTCTGTCTAATATAAAAATTGATTAAATTTATAATATACTTCTTCACAACTAATTCTTCATCAAAATTTATAATTGAATTTAATAAATTATGTTTATCTTTTTAACCGTTTTTTTTCACTTATTTTTCGTAATATTGTACATCTAATAAATTATACCTTTCAGTCGCGCATAAAATTTTGAAAGAAAATTATAAATCTTATACAGGGTGTTCATTACATAGCGCTGTTTTGTAGATAACTCTAGATGATTTTCAATGTTTTTATTATATAAATATAATTAGAATTGACACATTTCATGGTCAACTAGAAAATACATAATTTTGTTAGTATTAAAATTTCACGTACCATATAAGGGTTTTTACATTTAATTTTTTTCTTTTCGTGTTTTTTATAAATTGTATATATTTTTATATTTCATTTTTTTTTGTTTATGTCCACTTGATAATGGCTTAATCAACGAAAAGAGGTTTGTGGTCTTAACAATTTAGTGATTTCAAGTACGTCTTTATTTTTTAAAAATCACTACATTCCACACTGTTCAAAAAATACATACACACGCATACATTATATATATATATATATTTTATACATACATCAAATGCGGTTATTAGAGTAGACGGGGATATATTTAAATCCACAAAAAAAAGTAAAGGAGTACTCTTATTCACTTATCTTGTGATCATGGGGCGTTTCAGCTTAACTACTATTGTAAATAATTCGCTCATCGCAAATCCGGTTTTTTACTATAATTATAACTACATGTATGTATATTTCATGATTACTACGCTAGCAAGCGTCGAATCGAATATTTTATTTTAACTAAATAAATAAATTATTATATATTTTTTCATTATATCGATGATATTAAATATTAATCCGCGTTTCCCAAATTAATCAATTAAATTATCACAACGTGAGCATACGACAATCGTAATATATAAAGTTGTACAGACAAATTTGTAATAAGTATTATCGCGTTTCGTATTCTAAAATGTATCATTCCGTAGAAAATACTTTTCTTTCTCGTCGGAATTGAAAAATTCGATGCTGAAATTCGAACAGAGAAAAATTAAGTAGTTTCCTGAAAAACGAAAAGATCATTCTCAGTTTATTCCTGTACGTGCCGGGCATGAAATATGGGCGAACGAAATTTGTTGGACAAGTACAGCCTACGAAATAAATGAACGAAAACTCAAACATGCGGATTTCTCGAATGTAGCCCTACATTTTATTCAGCTTCTGAAATATATTACTTTCGTCTCTCGTTCCTTACTGAATTCTGCTACGATTCCACTCGATCTAAATTACTTTTCAACTATTACTACCAATCAGCATCGTTACTACGTCCTACACTGGTATTACTATTACCCCCGGTTCACAACCAGTTAACGATATAATATATATATATATATATATATATATATATATATATATATATATATATATATCGTACTTTCCCCGATAGGTAGAAAATAAAAAAAACACACGGATACCTACGACAAATTGTAAAAATTGGAAAATTTGCAATTCTCGCTCATACGATAAGGAAATAAATTTTCCTTATTTGTCGTCGGAATAACAAGGAAATGAAATATATATATATATATATATATATATATATATATATATATATATACGCAGTCAATTCGTTAAGTATTTTTCGAGCGAGTGACCAAAAAGGAAATTATTTAAGTGGAGTATTTTTATTTAAAATAAAATGTCGAGAATACACTTCGTGCAGATACTTCAATATGCGCGGATGTGTCTTAACATACACGAATACATGAAGTGGGAGAGGAAAATACACTACCGAACGCAAAACATAGTGTAATCATGAAAAATTGATAGGATATGTTTCGTGACGGTTAAATTTTTAAAACGACCTCTAGCCGTTATCCGTGTCAAATAAATTTTCATTTTAACCGTCGAAATAAATGAAGACGCTATCGAAGAGTTAAACGTTTAAAACGAAACAAGTTTAGTCAAACGACTTTCTTCTTTAACTTTAACTAAAGCGACATCTTCTAATGCAGTGGGGATGTTCTGTTTATTTACTTTATACACCCTCTGAATATAGGAAATAATGTGGGGAGCGGACATATGCGCAGAACATACAACAGTCGACCACCAATATCCCGTCTTTTACTAAACACCGTCAAGGAACTGTACTTATCAGCAGATTGCGATTCGTTTCTCGTTTATCGAACTGCCTATTTCTTATGGAACTTGCAGAAACTCCGTATCGCTTTTTTCATATTGGACGTGTAATTTGCAATCCAGATCGTGAGTTCTTAATCTTAAATTACCGCGTTCGTCGTGTAACGATCCTCCATACAATGTATCGTCCTTTATCTTGAGAATTTACAACTGTTTCCAGATATAAGCGATATTTCTAGAAAAATTGTCCACGTTTATAGAAATATGAGTTAGTACGTATATCACGTTGGGTAAGCTGTAAAGGTATATTCCCATTATATAAAAAAAAAAACAAAACGAAAACTAAACTACGTCATCAGTCTAAGATATTTGCTAACTTTATTGATTCCTATCAGAGTACAAGATATCACGATCATAGTGAGCGATAATACAACTAAATAAGCGATTTCCATCCTCAATTTTACCATATGAAAAAAAGGTCACAATTGAGCTGTACAATACAATTGGATGTATGTCGTCGATTTGTATAATAATTTTGTAATATTGAATAAACTCTACTGTCCTATATTCGTACTATAGGATCTTATTACAAGATTTATATATATGTGTATATATATATATTTCCTTCAGGACAACGTCTTGACGCGATGGAGGGGCATGTCAGTGCTTCTATGAAAATGAGGGCTAGGTTGGCGGTAACTTAGTTACCAGTATGACCACTTAAATTAGGTATGGACTAGAAAAAGATGTCCGGAATAGTACACTAAAAGAGCGAATAACAAAGGGGCGTGTATTTTCTATGTTAAAGGCGGTGCATTTTCATACGAGGATGAAATCGAGGTCCTACATTGTGACTCAGCGATATGTGAAGAATGTTTTGCCATGCGAAACGACTAGCAATCGACGGTACCCAAGTATGTTCGGGAGTGTGAAATGTGTAATTGGTAACTTGCGCAAAATATGCGACTGGACAAATAAAATACGAAAAATTATATAAATCGGAACATGGAATATACGCGGTTTAAATCAACCGGAAGAAATATGAAGGATTACATCACCGATGCCATCTTGGAAACACGTGGAAAGGCAAAAGCACTTTTTTTTTTAGCACTAACAACAATGCCCGATATTACTCGAAAGCGAGGATTTACGGTGTTTCTTTTTTCGTACAGTCATTATCAGGAGATGGCGTAACCTCTCATGCTGGCCAAGTAAATTAGGAGATACATTTTATCCCGGACTGGTCATGTCACTAGGACAGACGATAGGAATAACACAGTAGAGACTACGAGAGAAGGACATGAAATCTGTGGTCGGCCGTGCGCGCGATGAGAAGACGACATTCAAAAGTCAGCCGAAGTGAAATGAACGAATAATGTTTGGGACCGAGTATAATGAGAAAGGAAGAGGAACGATTACACCCAGCAGTGAGTAGAAATAAGCGAATCATGATATTACTCGAGAAACGAAAAACAATCTAAAAGCATGGAGTAATAATTATTATAAACATAAGAGGTTATACGAACCCATTCATGACTGAATATTTACTGTAAAATTGCACGTGTTTCCGGTAAATGTAAATGTGATACAAGTGGGAAACTACTAATGCCTGCCGGTATGAAAATTAGGAAAATTAGTATCATTCTAAACGACGTATATAGATGACGATCGACGGGTGATAAATATCGGAAATAAATAATAAATACAAGATGCAGAACATCGATGATAAAAAAAAAAATTACCCGGCTAATGGCTGCGGCATCGACCAATAACTACTAGTTGCAGAAGTGAAAATAAAATGACGCAAATTCCAAATACAGAAACCCTATAGGAATAGATGGTATCTAGATGTTTACGAAGAAGACAATCAGGAGTCAAGACAGTAACTGACTTGTAGAACTGACAAAACTATCCGAAAGAAAGATGTATCGGAAAATGGTAACAGCAAGGAGAATTACAAATAACGTAAACGGGTGATACAGTAATTTTAAGTTAGGTGATATAGGCAGTTTGAAATACCAACGCGGGGTGGAATAATTGACTAACCACGAAGATCAATCGTAGACTACCGAGGAATGTTGTGATGAATACCGGATCTGAGGAATTAAAAAAATGCCGGTTTCTTCGACGAAAACATCGGCAATATCATTTTTATAACTTTGTTTATTTATAATTTTATCGATTCTTCCTCGAGTTATAGTTTAAAAGTGTTCAGCTTGATTTCATCTTTTCATCGGATGGAATTTTTTCGGAAAATCTATTGGGTCCTTATTTCATTTTCGTATTGTTGATCTTTAAAATACAAATGTGTAACTAACAAGCCGTTGTGATCAGATATATTCAGATATTACATGTGATCACAACCATCATAAATATATACGTCGATTATGTTCCTATGTTTTAATTTTTTTTTTTTTTTTTCGGAGAGACTGTGATAAGAAACTTACAAAAACAATCCTAACGTTCTTCTTAAGTTTGTATTATTTTATACATGCCACGATGCACATAGAGATACAATAATATATATATATTATGATCAAAATAAAAATAGTTTATATATATAATATTAGGTGGATAAAAAAATAACACAATGGAGACAGAGAGAAGGTCGGCCGTGCACGCGATGACAAGAGGACATTCAAAACTCATTCGAAGTGAAATGGATGGATGATGCTTGAGACCGAGTACAATGGGAAGAACGTTTACATATAGCAGTGGATAGAAATAAGTGAATCATGATAGTGATATATATATATATATATATATATATATATATATACTAGAAGTTACCCACGGCTTCATCCGTGTAATTATTTTTTTAATGCAATATCGCTGTCTCTTTCTTTTAACAGGTTTATATATTATTATAGATATCAATTTAAAAATCTTCAAAGCGAGTAATTAGTAAGCTGTTTTCACGAAAAAAATGCCAATAAAGATTTCGTTCTAAGAACAAGATGTACACACACTCAACGCATATATATATATATATATATATATATATATATATATATATATATATATATATATATATATATATATATATAAATAAAATATACGCGTATACATAGATTTTTATAATCGTATCTTCGCAGGTGAGTGAGATCACGTATTGTACGAGACTTCATAAATTACATAGGTCTGAGAAATGGCTACTTTAATTTACCTTCTCGATAATTATCTTTGGCGTCGTTCCTGGGAAACAATTCTCTTATCTTTCGTTCATAGGAACGGAAACTAGTTTTTGGGATATGGATTTTTTTTTTACAAAATATCTTTCGCGAAGGGGTTAGTTCTATTATAATTCGAGGTCAACCTTGAAATTTTTATTTCTTTTTATAATCGATAACATAAACTGATTAATATCCGCAATATGTAGGCGTCTGAAATATCATTCGCCAAGATGCTGCTTTAGAAAGTGATCGTAGACTATTTCATTACGTAGTTCCTTGGTGACTAGCAGCGTTGTTTCACGAATAAAACAAAACGACCGCCCAATAAGCCAGTGTCTGGTATACAGACGATAACATTACATGATACGCCTTTGCAAAGTTTTTGTTAATGTTTCCGGTTTTATGACATTTTTTTTTTTCTGCCTGATCGATATTTATTCAAATTATCATTTATACAAATAATGCTTCGTGACAATTCACGATACGCGCGTATATAACAGAATATTTGGTATATTTCTTTTACTAATTTACCGAAAACAAACAATAATAGTTGATAAAGCGAGCAGAACAAAATCAAAAAACATAAAAATTATAACATCTGCACTCACAAACCATCTCTACTCAATCAAAGTACAAAAAGTCAACGCTTTATATCAGGAATACTGGGAGACCTAGTGCGCTCACGCACACACATCTTTTTCAAATCAAACCAATTTTAGGACACTGGAAAACCGCAGAACAAAATAAAAGACTCAACGGAGTAGCTATAACTAGATTACGAATAGGCCACACCCTACTTACAATGCACCTGCTCCAAAATTCCCAACATGTAATACTCCAATAACAATACACCGCATATTAAATGTGCAAAATATGCAAACCATCGAAACCGTTACAATATATCAACCAGTTCACTAGGAGAAGTACTACCTCGAGACAGACGTATTAATTCACAAATGCGAAAAACAGAACTGACAATACATACATATGCATATAATTCCCGTGCAACGAAGTTGTTACTCGAAGCATGCATAATACGCGAATTATGGTAACAGGACTTTTTACTAAAACAGACTTACTGAAAAGTAAGAACCGAAATAAAAGTAATATGTTACAAAGAATAAAGTTTAAAAAAGAAAAAAATTATTATATATAAATTTACTATCTAAATGAATAATCTAGCTGCGGACAAATGTTTTCATACGTTATTATATAGACGTAAAAGTTGTGTATAGAAAACACCGTGTGACCTACCACTAATACCGGAGGATAGTAAATAAGACTGTAGATGAATAAATAATCGGTCATCTACGCGACCGTTACAAACATCACGCAGGAACCTCGGCCAATTGTATTAATTCTATATAGATTTAATTTTTTTCATACAATAACTTTTAAGCAAATAAAATTCGCGGTTCTTATTTATAATTTTCCCACAAAACCTAAGTCTCGATTTATTTATATTTTAAATACTTTAAATCGAACGCGCTATTTGTCGTATACTAATTAAGTGATACGGATTTCATTTTCGGCGCACTTATCACTTATTCATTTTGTATCGACATTTATCGATAAAGATTTCGTTCATTTGTGATAATATTTTACTTCGAATTTGATATTTTGTTTATCTATATATTTATTTATACGCGTAAACATTGTAAATTTTTTATCGATATATAGATATTGTAAATAAAAATTAAAGGTTGCACGGTTGCATAACCACTAGAAATATACAGAACAGCGTAAAAATTGACGATGTAATAAAATAAAAGTTCTAATCATTTTATGGAGATGAAATAAAATATGCCTAGTTATCACAGTTAGTGGTTGTACATTCGATGCAACCTGAAGAAGGCATTGGAAAGTCATATACAGTGTTATATGGTGATTTTACGCCAAATGCTACTACGGGTGTAGCATATATTAGCGACTGCGCTGGTTGTGATCATTTTGAACAAATTTCAGATACGTATGAAGTTATTCGGCAAATTGGATCGGATGGAGTATAAAATATTTAAGAAAAATTCTCGGCCCAAGAAAATAAGGGAGGTGGTCAGAAACAGGCCCGATGAAGAATTGTACGGAGATAGTAGAAAAGCAATCTGACGTTACGAGGTAAAGAGGATTGCCAATTTACGGGCACGTTCGAAGAATGAGTAATAACAGAAGATTGTTATTTTATGCGACATATTCAAAGAATGAGTAATATGAAAAAGTATCTCGACGAATGTAAACAGATAATGCAACGATTGATAACAGAATTTAGAAATCACATTTTTTAAAAAAATCTACGATTTTAAAGGAACCAGAAATAATAGAACTGGATGGGCGGAGGATCAGGAGAGGAAAAAGCATATACGAAAGTAATAGTGCGAGAAGAAAGCAAAAGAAAAATTTTGTGGTTTTTAACGTAGTGATCCATAGGGGTGACTAAATTCAAGGAGATGAGGAAGAATAATCATAAATCAGAATGAATATAAAACATTTTTACATTGTAAAATGTTTGAATATATATATATATATATATTTAAATATACTTATCATATACGTGATCAGAGCGTAAACATATAAATACGTAGTACACGGAAGTATATAAACACACACACAAACAAATATATATATATAGGGTGACCCAGAGAGCACAGATGGTTTTGTTGTTTTTGGAACAACTCAACCCGACCAAAATTTTTGAATGAAATTTTATTTAAAAATATTAAATCGAAAGAATATCTTACCATCATTTATGGAACACAATATCGTTCAGATGACCTCAATTTGCAAAACAATACATTCATTGTCTTTTTAAAAAAATTTTGGTCGCTGAATTTTTGAAATATCTTCAGAAATTCGAGCTTCAAATCTTCCAGGTCTTGTGGACGTGTTTCGTAAACGCGGCTCTTAAGGGATCCACACAAAAAAATTGCGTAAATTTGAAACTCGTGGTGATCAATTCACGTCGAAAATAACGTTCTACGGAAAACACGCGCTTCTTCTTATTACAGGATGCCGTGACAATTGAAACTGGACAAAAACGAATCTCTCGTGTGTGTGCATTAAATGTGGAGCACGCGGCTTGCGTTGTAGCAGTGTTACCAACTGCGTTATTAAAAAAAAAAAACCGTCCGTTTCTCTGGGTCACCCTATATATAATCTATTAGGAGTTTAGATGTTAAACTAAGGTTCCCTTTAAACGGGAAAATATACTTACTAAGATGAATTGTTACATTTCGTTAAAAACGACTTTAAAATTAATTACGTACTTTTGAAATTTTATTTATTCGTACGTTTCAAAACACGAAATAGAGCGAAATTTCGCCATTGTAGCGATAGTGTGGCGGTCAACTTGTTACTATATCGGTTGGTTAGGTTAGGTTATACTCGGTTAGGTTTGTTTCGACTAGTTAGAAGTACGAGCAAAGGAAAAAACCAGAATAGCAAAATACCAAGTTAGGATAGATTCGGTTAGGTTAAAATCGGAGGTTTGTTTCAGCTAGTTTAGAAGTAGAATAAAAAAAAAAAATGAGGTTGACACATAAACTCGGATGACTCTGATTTTTCAAATTTCGATTTAAATTTCGGCACTGCTCATTTTAAAAAAAAAAGCCAATTTTGGATACAGTCCTCTCAACTACTAGTCTCCCAATATATTATATATATATATTAGAAGTTACCCACGGCTTCGCCCGTTTTTATTACACGAACGCAACTATTCTAGAAATGGCCGATGATGAGATATTTTATAGATGGTCTCTGACAGAGATATCGCTGTCTCTGTATTTTACTACGCGAAAGTAAGAAATCCAAAACGGATCGAGATGTTTTTACAATCGGTCTACCGGCTAAAAATAGATGTACTGTTTCCTGATTTTAGATGGCTTTTAAATTTTAAACGATTCGACAGAGATATCGCTGTTTCCTATTTTGGAAAAAGTTTAAATTGTTGTAATTTCTGTCCTATTTATTACAAAGTAAAGCTTAGAACGAATCCGATAATATAGGCTACAACCTAAGCGAATTTCATCATTATTGCTTTAATAGTTTTTTAGTTAAATCGGATGAGACAGACAGACAGGCAAAATTTAAAAAAAAAAAAAATTTTCTACATATATGATTTTTTTCGGTGTAAACCAAAAGAAGAAGAAAAAAATCATGGACGTTATAGATATCAACCATGAAAGTTTAAAAGTGTAAATAGATAATCCGATGCAGCGATTATAATGAAAATATTTGCTAATCACATACACTACAGTTTTATATATTAGTATATATATATATATATATATATATATATATATATATATATATATATATATATATATATATATATATATACGCACACAGTTTACGTATATTCAGCGGCGTAGCCGGGGGGTGGTTTTGTGGGTCTGAACGCCCCATTGGAATCAACCTAATAAGAAAATATATATATTTGTTAAATGCAGTTTTGCATTTGTTAAACCTATTTTTTTTTTACATTTATTTTATTTAAATTTCGTTGTTTTTGAAGTAAATAAATAGTTTTGTAATATAGGAGGTACTAGAAGAATTTTGTAGAAAAACGCGAAGAATAGATTTTAAATTTTAAATTTAATTAAGTATTACTATGTATTTTATTCCTTCAAAATATATAAAAATCATTATCTATCGTTTATTTTTTCGCGGAATTTATCGTACTTTCTATCTCCCTCTGTCCTCAATAACATACTATTAGTGTTTTCCAGTGACGTTAAATATTTCTGCCGTCTATTGCTTCTGATAGAATTACATATTCGACGTCTAATAAGTATAAAAATAACTCTGGTCAGTTTGGCTTAGGGCTTTAACCTACTTGAGTTTTCGTTATTTATTTAAAGTTCAATTTACTTCAACCAAGTCTATTAATTGGTACTTGGTAATTCGATTTTTGACACCGCCTAATACAATCCGACTTCACTACGCTATTCCGAAGAAACATTAATTAAAACGTAAACGAACAAGTAGAATACGAACGATTATCGCGATAAAATAAAATGAATAAATAAACGGAAATAATTAATAACCCGACGATTTACCTTAGAAATGATCAAAGATGATCCGGTATCGCGTCCGCCGACTATATCGAATCCCCATTCCATCAACGGATCGCTTTTCTGCAGTAAAATATTTAAATATCGATTAAAGGACGTCATATCGCGACGCTAAATTAATTATAGACACTGTTCGATTTATCGATTATCGAAATCGATACGATTAACTAATAGCGAAATTATATTGTAATAAATCGTCGTGTCACGCGGAAATCTATAACACGTGTTAACATTTATTAATTTATATACAAATATATATAATTTATTAAATTATTAAATTATAAACGAACTCCGAAAAATAAAGACGATTTAATTTCTTAACGAACACCATCGTAATAAAACACGCGCATATCCGACTAACACGTTCCGGACGCGGATATTAATTAATAAGGCGAACGCATCGACACGCGGCATACGAGCCTCGATAAGTCGATAACGGTTATCGTATGTCGTTTGTCGGTAATACGAGATTATTACGTGTTATCGTCTTCGTCCGGATGATGATAATAAAAACGGTTACCGAGGAAATACCCCCGCACACTTCGTTGCATACGTAATAAGTTTAGATCGCGAGACAGTCCTGGCAGAAATAGACGATAACCGGTCTGGTCGAATAAAAACGCGTCCGTGTATAATATCACATTTTATAGTTTTTATAATTTATAATCTATAATTACAAAATAAGAATAGGAACCGGATAGTATCCCGTTTTTTTTAAACTGTTTTTTTTTAAACTGTTTTTTTTTAAACTGTTTTTTTTTTTGTAAAATAGACAACGCCTTTTAAAGTGGAACTATTAATTAATAAATAATTTTATTAATTAATAGTATTATTTATTAATTAATAGTAGTTGCCGGAGGGATGTGATTTAGGCTTATTTCATTCGCGACGTGATGTCGATTTATTTTTTTTCGTTTGCATCGAAATTTGTTAAAATAATAATTTTACGCGGTATACGATAAAAAAACGTATTACGTATAATGAATGAATTTAGCGAAACGTCTGGACGACTAAACGGTTATTTATGTATACGATTAATCGCTGTAAGGTTGGTTGAACATGGTCTTGAAGCTTGTATACATTGAAATAATGCGGTCATCCTTAATATTATTATTATTACTATTACAATTATTATCATCATCATCAACGTAGAAGTTAGTTGGCATAAAGGCTCCTTAATGTACGATATATATATATATATACATATATATATAACGGCGAACGATTATATACGCACGTATGTAAATTCATTCAGGCGAAGGGGAGACGTTTTAGAAAAGTTGAGTTTGGAGAATAATAAAAGACATCACAACAAATGCCAAATGCGTATTTAGCAACATGGATTCCTTTTAATAATAATAATAATAATAATAATAATGATGATAGAGTATAACCTCGTATTTGTGTTAGTAATATAGCGACGGTAATGTACGGATTAGTCATTTTGGACACTTGACAGGTCGATGATTGGTCTGCGAATGTGCGCGTAATTATAATTGCGTATGTGTGTATCGAATATTTATTAGAAATAAACAGCTCGCTGAAAAACATCTATTAACTTATTCAAATATGACGTATATATATAATATATATATATATATATATATATATATATATATATGTGTGTGTGTATTATACAAAAGTTATTATATTCGATCATTAAATATAAAAGAGTGTTAAGCACTCTTCAAAAATACAATGACTACAGCAAAATCCACAGCAGGCGGCGAGAATTCACCAGCAGCTTGCTCCTACCAAATTGATAATATACTACACTCTATCCGACTAAGCGATGGCTGCACTTCTCTGGATGCAGAGTTGTATGGAATTATGTACTACATTGAGTACATCAGATCAGCTGTACTTCCACATCGCAAAACATTGGTCATAATAGACTCCTTCTCCTCTCTACAACTAATATGTCGTCAAGATAATAAAAATACCTTAATATTAGAAATACAACACAATCTAAACACACTACATAAGGAAGGATGGGAAATCCGCTTTCTGTGAATCCCAAGTCACATTGGGATGCACGGTAGTGATAAAGTAGACCTTGAAGCTCGGTCTATGGTACTTTCACCAGCACCAGAATACTCAACCACCTCCATCAACATTAGCGCACATACTAATGAACAACAGCAAGCAGGAATAGACGACCGACTGGACCTCACAAACAACCTCCCTTAGGAGCGTAAAATCAACTATAGAACCTTGGTGGCTTCCAGATGGCACTAGTAGAAAAGAATATGGTACCCTAAACCGTTTACGAGTGGGTCATACAGCCATATCACACAATTACCTTTGTACTAAAAGCCCTCCACCAACAAACTGCTCCTTATGCGGACATTTAACAGAACCACAGTCACATATTTAATCTACAACTGCCAAACACTCACACCACACAGGTTAAAACACAAAATACAGGGCCCAATCCACAAAATACTTTCAAACAACCCTCAATCAATAGTTAGCATTCTGGCTTTTGTAAGAGAAAGCGGACTCCTAGCATACATATAAACTAGACACACGTCTCCTTATGCTGTAATAACCCTGCTAGTTACAAACGACATATGGAGATTTACATAATAAAAAAAAAATTATATCGCTGCATTTTTTTTTAATTCGGCATCCTTTTTCGCAGTTTTTTTTCATTTAAAAAAATGACACGGTCGGAAAAAAATGGAAAAAATAAGACTAATTCGGCGCAGATAAAATATTAAATAATAAAAATTATTATAAATAACAATTTTATTCTTTCGCATTTGATTTCCATAGAATTTTTCGCCGAGAACAACACACAACCTTTGTTAACATCATTATCATCATAATGGTTGCATATTTTCGGCGAATATATCAACTTTGAATCAAATCAAATCTCGTATTTCACTTTTCCGGACCGGCGTTATTATTTCACCTACAGTCGTCGTTTATCGAATGTTGCGTTGTTATCATTTTCTTTCTTCTACGCATCTTCAATTTTGCTAAGCAAGAATATTCCTTCTTTCCGGATCTTGCTTGTATTGCTAACTTTCTTTTTCTGCTCAGTCTATCATCTATCAATGTCATCTTCTTGATTCCACTTTTCTGGAGTATATTTCCATTTCTACGACCGCGGTAATTTTCTTACATACTTGCTTTTTCTTCATTTTGGCAACAGCGTGCAATTTTTTTTGTTAAGACTGAGAACGAGGGTGCCAATAAAAAAAGACACCATAATGTAATTGATCTTCGATTATAATCATTCTAGTATACAGCGTACGTATATATATATATATATATATATATATATATATATATATATATATATATATATACATTTAAATATATATACATATAAATATATATATACATATACACATATATATATATGTATATATATATATATATATGTATATATATGTATATATATATATATATAAAAGAAAGAAAGAAAATATGTCGATAAAATAATCATATAGAAACAGTCTAATAATACATGTTGTTTTATCGTTCCGAAAATTATGAATTTCACAACCGATAAACTTTTAATCATAACTTAAATATACGCAAAATGAAAAAATAATTAAATATATATACATATATATTATCATGCGGTTCAGTTATAATAATATAATTTAATATTAAGGCGAATTATTCAGATGTCAGCAAACAGAGTAACGGTCTTAATATAAATAAAAGTAAGACAAAAATTATGATTACGGACGATGTAATGCCACAAGACGAAAGGACATACACCGACTGCGAATCCAAGTTTTCTATACGTAGGATCGCTTCTGGAAGCAAATGGTTGCTCAGAAGGAGAAATACCACGAATACTAGGAATCTATGAAATTCTACGACAAAACTAAACCGCGCATTTGGAAAGATAATTCTATTACGAAACGCGTAAAAATTTAGTTGGGTCAAACGTTCGTATTTTCAATTCTACCATACGCAGCGGAAACGTGGACAATGAAAAAGTCCGATAAAAAGAGAATTGACTCCTTCGAGTTGCGGTGTTGAAGGCGGCTCCTCAGTATACAACAAAACGGACGAATGATTCTGTTTTAGAGGAAGTAAATACTGTCACGAGAGTGGTGAAATTCTGTGGACATGTCATGCGCAGACCAGAAGGATTACAGAAGCTAATGATCTTGGGGTTTATTAACGGTAAACGACCATCGGGAATCGACACGATGGACAGATGTTGTCGTCGATAAAGGACAGGACTTTCAATTGTGGAATGTGTACGACTGTCGTCGGCAGATACAATTGGCGTTAACTTATCGCTTCGAGGGCGGACTAAGATTAATTGCGATACATTAATTAGGGTGACGACTACTGAATGGACGAATGAATAATAATAAAGAGTATAATTATCTACCTTTTTTTTTTGTTATAATTGGCCACAAACAGCATTGCTGAAAAACTAAAAAAAAAAACCACAGCAAAATTGATAATTAATCTAGCTGGAGGCTAGATTTTCATCACGAAAAAAAGGTTCTCCTTCCACAACGAACAATCTGACTGCTTAGGTGATCGGAAGAGCATCAGGACAGCCATATTTTTAAAATTGTTTTTTTCCATTAGAAATTCCTTTACGTAATAATATAATTATAGAGATTCGTATAGTTACGAGCTGAGCACGTAAAAATTAACTCGTTAATAAGTCTGTCCCTGTTATGGTATTTGCAAATTCGTATTGTAATAATCATTATAATAACGAGTGGCGTTCGATCGCTAATTAGTTTTCAAATATTATCCAATACGACGTGTAGGTGTAAATGCGTTCGATGATTTCATTACAATTTTAACGGAATTCATTAATATTCTCATTTACATGTATTGCTTGTATGTGCGCGCGTGATGTTCTAATTTATCGATCTTTCGTTGATATCACTTCGTAGAGAAAACTTACTAATTTCCGGAAAAGAAGCTTATAGATAAAATTCTTCCGAGAAAAAAACAAAACAATTCGCTTTATTTTAAAATATGAATTCAGGTTCTGGTGAGATCATTTGACGTAATAAAATGTTTACTCATCCTTAAAATACGCTTTAATTACGTTTTTATTTTTAATATATTTTAAAAGTTAAATCGTTTAAAAATTATATCGACATATATTTTAAAAAAGAAATAAAACTAACGTAACGATTTTACGTTTGATTTTCGAAAATAGTTTTAATTTTATAATTTATCGCGCGAAAAACACGCTTGTTATTTATCCCGAATTAAAGTAGATTAGATAAAAATATATTAACGAATAAAATTCGAAAGACGAGGAAAGTAGCATATGGAAACTAGCAAAAGATAAACGAGATACACTGCAGCATTTCTACGCTCGAATCTGCGAGAAATATAGAGATTTCAGTTGTGGCAACGATGATAAGGCAGAGTTGCTCGCAAAATTCTATATCGATATATATATATATATACACTGGCCAAAATCATGCTCTATCAGCACGTAGTTATCGTACGAACACAGTTTTAACTGTTTCTTAAGAAAGAAAAAGTTTTTTACGAAGCTACGCACTATATATTTTAACAAAATAAAAGAATAAATTAATCATTTGGAGCTCCATGTTTTGTGCTACTCGGAACAATTCCTATAAACAAATTCAAACAAGTTTACCCAAACAATCCCTCTTTCTAATTAAGCTTCCACATTCAATACCGATCGGTAAATTTTTTTCCACTTTAATTCGTATTAGGTTAGGACATAATCTGCTGTGCTCAGCCATCTCCACATCTCTACAGGGCTGGTTAGTTCCAGTACTTGCCAGTCCCCGTTGGACTGTGGTTTGACAGCGGACATTAATCGTGTCATTTTTTTCATGCAATCTATATAGTGCACACAGAGAAATCTTAATCAAGATATTACTACAGTTAGGTATCTTCCCTCCATACTCTATTGCACACCTATGCTTAAATAATCCTCCTTTGTTAATATGGCCTCTTATATATATATATATATAAATCTAATATTGTAATTTTCACATCCATGTATACCGTATATCCCTATATGTCTTAGTTTAGTTAATTCTGTCTATTTTATATATATATATATATATATATAAAAATCATTTAATATATTACTGTTAAAACACAAGCGGTTATCGTTGATTACGTCAATAACTTTACCCTAGAGTTATATAAAACACAAAAATTAATAATAACAAACAAAAACTCCGAAATTGAAGCAAAAGTCAGAAAAGGAGTAAGACAAGGATGCAGCTTATCACCGCTGCTCTTTAATGTATATATAGAGAGCAGACGTTTAGAGAATGGGAAAAAATTAGTAATGAAGGAATTAACGTAAGATTAAATCGTTTAGATTTGCAGACGACATAGCGATAATCGCAGAAAGCGAGAAAAAACCTGTCGGATGCATTGATAAAGTTAAACTTTATTCTTAAACGCTATGGCATGGCAATAAATAACAAGAAAACGGTGGTAATCAGATGCGGTAAAATGGAAAGTAATAAAAAAATAAACATAAATTTAGAAACAGAAGCAGTACAACAGGTAAAAAATGCAAATACCTCGGTTCAATAATAACAGAAGATGGGAGAAGTTATCAAGAAATAAGGTCAAGAATATCACAGGCAAAAGCTGCATTTATGAAAAAGAAATCATTGTTAACATCAAAAAATTTAAATGCAGAAATACGGAAAAGGTTAATAAAGGTGTACGTTTGGAACGTGCTTTTGTACGGTTCTGAAACATGGGTTATAAACAATCGTAGACAAAAGCAATTAGAAGCGTTCGAAATGTGGTGTTGGCGAAAATTGCAAAAAGTTAAATGGACAGATAAAGCAAAGAATATACATGTGCTTAAGACCATTAAAGCGATGCTTAATGAAGTATATAAGAGAAAGAAGATGCAGCTGGATAGGACACATTATAAGAAATAACAAATATTTAATAATCGAAGGCCAAGTAAATGGAAGAAGATCAAAAGGAAGACCGAGACAAAAGTACACCACTCAAATAATGGAGGACGCAAAAGTACGTACCTACAAAGAATTAAAATCAAAGTCGAAAACCGGAAACCTGAAAGTAGAGTGCTCTATATATTGACCACCAATCGAAAGATTGAGGAATGAAGAAGAAGAAACTCTACCCTCTAACATAAGTACAATAATGGAAAATGCATTACTAATTTTCTGACGACGATAACATTTTAGCGGAAAAATAAATTTTGGTTTTAGAAGTGAGTTACCGTGTGTGTGTGTGATATGATAACTGATATTTCTAATTACGAACGCATTATGTATGTAAAAAGTATTTGATATTATGCGCATCATGTTACGATATGTGTGAAATTTCGTTCGAACCTAGAAACTTTCGCGTAACGATAAACAATTATTAATTACGCATCTAAGACCATAATCGCAGGCGTTGTTTCGCAAACTGGTATTTTCAGCTCTTCGTTACATGAGCAGTATGGAGCGTTTTCTATCTCCTTATCGGATGACCGTGAGTTAGAAGTGTGTGCCCAAGACGCAACCGGTCCAAGATAATTTATTCATTATCCCCCTCTAATTCTGAGTAATTTGTTAATGACAGCCGCCATTGTAATTTCCATTTGGATAATAGACACGATTCGATGATTCGATGTGCTTACTAAAATCTTTACTCGTAGTTGGTAAGTTTGATGTTGGAAACATTGTACAAACTTGCTTAGCTGCTAAATCTATTAGTCTGTTATCTTGTTTTTTTTTTTTTGCAGTCCAGTTTTGAGAGCACTATCGCAATCTCTTTAATAATGGGATGCTGCTTGATACTTGGTCCACTGCTTAGGCACCGTATCGCTGAAGACGAATCTGTAAGGATAACTGGTCGCCAAAACCCAATCGAAAAGAAACGGTTTTATTAATACTATAATTAACATCCTTTATCAGTCCTAGATATTTAACTCGTTTCTGTTCATTTGTGTTATTCAATCCGAATTAAATAATACGAAGCATCCGTTTTAACCGTGTTCACAGCAAATTTCACCATGTTTAGAAACGCATCGAGTAGTCTAAATTTTTATTGCAATTTGATAGTTATAGTAGAAAGACGTTTAGTCGATATCATCGACATGTAGATATCTTTCAATTCGATAACATCGTTAAGACATGCTTGAATGTGGCAAATATAACAACTAAAAGTTTCAGCTCCTGCCAACTACTAAAGAAACAAAAGTTCAGAGACAAAGTTGATTGGATACTTGCTAGTACTTCCGAACCGTGACTACACCACACGTAAAAGGAGTCAATCTGATCAATCAATTTAAAAGTAGACTAAATTGCGCAGAAAATATCAATTCTCGCGAAAAAATTATTTATTAAGTAACTCGTCGCTCATTTTCAGTTCGATTTCAAACTATAATTACCGATTAAGGCACGAAAAATATAAATACAGATGACTCCGACATAACTTTCTTTCGTAAAAGTTTCACCAATAGTTTCATTTTATTACTATTAATAAAGAGTATCTAGCTAATATTGTACGTCTGCATGTGTACGTATTTATATAATGTTACATGAATATGATACGATATACACCTATAAACACCGTTTATATCTGTTTCAGATTTAATGTTTATAATACGCGTCTCACATAAGAAAAAGTAGATTGAAATGGATTGGGCATGTACTAAGACATGGAGGAATGCTACTCGATGCGATGGAAGACGAAATAGAGGGGAAAGCTCGAATGGCAGACCAAGGCTAATACTAATGGACACCGTAACACGAGAATTAAGAGTACCGACGTATGTGTCCAACTCTAGAGGAAGGCGGCAGACTGTGAACAGAGGAAGACGGATACAGTGATGGCGAACTGGTCCTAGGGCTGAACAACCCCGAAGAAGGATATGTGAGTGCAAAAATATAAATTATAAGAATGTATATTTCTATATATATATATATATATATATATAATTCAAAGAATTGAATACATGTACGTCAGTGAAAATAATGTATCCGTGCCGAGTAGTGTTACTTCTCATATTAGGAGTATCTAAGATTATTAACAAAAGGTAAAAATTAAACTACGTTAAATTGCATTAAAAAAATAACAAAAAAGAAACTGCTCACCAAGTCACACAACCCGTTATATATATATATATATATATATATAAAATATAATATAAACTTCTGATGAAATTAATATAAGGTATAATAAATACTTTTACTTCTATGTTCGTATTTTTTATATCTTAACAATAATGACTCATAGTTATATTTTACTATTGCTCTGGCAACGATAAGTGAATTACTGATACATCTGCTGTAGAAATTTTTGGAATATATATGCGCAGTATCTTGTGTACAGGGTAAATGTAACGTATCTTGCATTTTTTGAACGAACTTTACTATATCTAGGTGCATTTAATATAATTCGCGAATAGTATTTGAAGTTCTTTGTATGAAATTTTGCATATATAATTCCAAACGGGACGCAGTATATAATGTAAGATTAATTTATTATTTATTAGGGTAAATAGGAAAAACATTTTTTGCATTTGCTTTGTTTACATTCCGATTTATGGTGTAACATAAATGTAAAATATAAGGTAAATATTTTGAAAAATTACAAAAAAAAAACAAAACGTAACAACAAAAGTCATAAGCCCCATGTAACTAATACCTCACGAAGATCTTAAGGTGAAATCCGTAAAAGAGGAAATCGCAATTGTATCAAAAAGATATGTCAACCATCTAGAAAAACACACTAATCACATGGCGATATAGATAATTCGTTTGAATACCGTCGACTGGATAGAACGAAACCTCTGAATTTAACATAAACTAAGCGTATTAATATATAGTTAAGTTTTAGCATGCGTCACTGGATGAAATGCTACCATAATCTATGGATATCAATTAACAAAACTTACCAAATAACATTAGCTATGTGTAAGTTAATAATAGCATTAAAAATATATACATTGTTATATAGAAGGGGTCGGCTGCAAAGGGGGAAATAGACTCAGAGACAATTTCTTCGTTAAAAAAAGGTTCGGTAAGCGAAAGACGGGCAACTAAATAGGACACGATTTGAGTTCATTATCGATCCGCTGTTTGAACAATGACGGCAACATGAGCAGGATATCAAACCGAGTCCGTGAAGGTTAGATGACCGAAGATGATGATTCATTCTAGTAATCATGACGATGAAGTTATATTAAGCCGTAATGGCGGCAAAATGAAATACAAAATTTCGCAACGTGAAATTGGGCACAACGTTGAAGATGAGTGCCATTTGGATCGTTTTGAATAAATAACGCGATGAATTATTCTTTACATAATGGTTATTGAAATAAATAGATTCCATCATGTGTCACAGCGTTGGCTGCTATCACTTGATTCATTTCCACCAATTCGAACATGTCCAGTCAGCCAAACAGAAGGAGACGAAAATGTCATTAAAGTTGAGACATCGTGACGGATGCTGAATACTAGATGACATTCTTTCGGAGACGAGTGTGATGACGCTGTTTGCAGACAGTTGAGAAAATATGAAATCACCACCACCACGTGATCACAAAATAAGCGAAAGTTGAAAAACGGAAAGGATTAATCACAGAACGGAAGAGATTTAATCCGATCAAACATTAATTGCAAAATCAGATAGTATATTCGGGTTTTGGAAAAGAATTTAAAATCGAGATTTTCCGGACGTATTAGGGAATTTAGAATTATTTGAAAAGTACTAAAAAGAATAACAGCGGAACATTAAAAATTTCTTCGCGTACGGTTTCTGAGATCAGTAAGATTTTCAATTAGCAAATTGTGAAGGTGTGTACACACAGTTATATTTCGAGTTCAAACGTACACAACGTTTCAACAAATTGATCTCTTAAAGTTATAAAATTTTACAATGTCTATTACTTTCTTTAACCCTTTCAGTCATATAAAATTATAAATTTTTTACAAGTTATACAATATTACTTCTTAGGTTAACTGTAAATAATATTCTATATATTTACGTTAATATTTTTTAGAAATTGGGACATTTTACGTCAACTAGAAAATAATAAAATTTGCTAGTATTAAAGTTTTATGTACTATATAGTGGACATCGTGACTGAAAGGGTTAATTTTAATTCATACGTACCGAGACTTTCGTAACTTTATTGTCAATTGTCGGATAAAACCACTTTTAAAAATTCTCTTTACTAATACAAAAACTATTATGTCTTATTAACTTTAATCTATATTTCTTAAAGTTTTTTTTTACTATCCAACACAACAATAGATGATATTGCTCGAATTAAAAAAATAAAAATGGTAATAAGTTTTATATTAACCGTACAGCGGCATCTAACGACGAACGTATAAACTAACTTGCTCGTAAGTTATGTAAAGGATTATCTTTTATTTTGAAACTTTTTTTTTGTTCTCATTCCCCGAAAAAAAATTTTATCGCCAACATAGTTTCGATCGAATGAAAAGTAGAAAAAAATTTATTATTTTTCAGTAAATTCGTAACCGTAAATGAAAAAAAAATTATATCGTCGGAAAATTTAACCCGCTCCGTCATTATACAGTGTTTCATATGCTCGTATCGTATCGTATAGTATGATGTCGATTTATAGCTCGAAATCTAAACCAGAAAGCCAGTATAAACTCTGGCCGCACAGATGGTGTAAATCTTCAATGAAAATACCATTTTCCGAGTAAATTTTGCATCATTTTTCGATGACATGTTTTATTGTTTGCCTGGTATGTATGCAACAGCAATTAGCCGAATGAGAAATGCCCTACCGTGGCCAGTTCGGATTTTGTTCAAGAGTCGCCACTCCTTCGTCGAAGCTCTACTCCTAGAGGTTGTTCCGTAGGGTTTTCGAAGAGGGATCTATAATTTCTATTCCTTGGTCAACTATTCTTTCCAATCGAGTGTAAATCGTGCTTGATCCAAGGTTGTCGGTGGGGGGGATTTCCTAGATTTTAATCTAACTCTAGGTGTTTCTCTTATAAATTTCGTGATTAAAAGATTTTCGTTTTCTTCGAATTTTACCGAGGTCTTTTTCAACGAATCGGTTTTTCGAATGCGAGGCGGTTGGATGTTTGTAAGAACTGGAAGCTACGAGGTCGATGTGCTGCGTATCGTTGCCGATATTTCGTTAAGCTGAACATCCAATTTTCGCACGTAACAACTGTTCATCCACACTGGCGAACAATATTCCGCGGCTGCACAGACTAATGATAATGCGGATTTGCGTAAATTGATCCTCACGATGTAAATCTTCTTATGAAATTTACGCCTGTTCTAATTTTCTAACTGATCTAACGTTATTCCCAGATATTTTGGGTTCTTCGTAGTGATGTTGAAAATTATAAATGCTCATATCGGAAAGATTTCATATACTGTATGAAACTTACCGGAAAAGATGAAAATAAAATCTATACCGTTTTTCAGACGATTCTAGATTATTTTTAGATGATTCGAGATAGTTTTTAATATATTTTTTTTAAATTTACACATTCTCTATCACCCGAATGCCACTTATATGAAAATCGACAATTTTGTTAGCATTAAACCGTACAAAGCTGTGCGACTAGAAGAGTTAAAAAATTGTATAATTAATAGCGAATGAGTTAATGTTTTTTGTGTTTTTGTTTTTACATTTATCTAAAAATAAGTTGATGTTTTCACATTTTTCATCATTATAAACCGTTATCACTTGAAAATCAATTTGACTTTACTAATTTATGACTTTTAATTTAACCGCTCGTAATTACGAATAAATATTTAACGATTTCTTTTTTGGTCCATTTTTTAAGGTTCGCATTATATATTCACGTCGTATAATTAATTTTTAATTCGTGCGGAAATTTTTAATTTTGTTTTTTTTTTAATTTGGATGCCTTTACAGTCTACCGAACGTGATACTGTACGTACTAACTCATATTTCTATAAACTCGGATAACTTCTCTAGAAATATCGCTATGTCTGGAAAAATGTTCAAGATGAAGAAGGGAGAATACATTGTATGGATTATTAAATGACGAGCGCAATAATTTAAGATATATACTTCAGAACGTAATGTTATTAAAGAAATACATTCGAAGAACACGTGTTAGGATTGCGCATGTCCAGTATGAAGAGAGCAATAAGGGAAGCTGCATAAAGAGCAAGCAGTCCGACAGCAAGTAATGCTCGAAATGTAATCTGCCGATAAGTGCAATTTGTTTTCCATAGCCTTCAAAATGATTTGCGAGGAGTCGGTGATAAAATTTCGTATTATTCGTTCGATATTTATAGTCGGCGTTTTAAGAAAATTCGAATCGATAAAAAATTGTCGCCTCCCCGATAAAGAGCACACGTAATTTTTTTTGCGAAATAAAGATAAAACCTGTTCGAAATGATTCGAATAAGTTCTCGTTTGTTTAATTAAAACAAATCAACAGTCGACAGAAATCGACAACTTGATTCGTTTTTGAAGTGAAACTCCTATTGACACATTGTATATGGGGAGTTTAAAACAAGCGAGCCAAATATAGGTACGTTTGCAGCCTTATTCTCACAGCGCAGTCGGGATCTTTCACTCTTTTTCGCATGATGTACTCATATACGTGTATATTCAGTTTACGTGCATAGGTACAAACATGTATAGAAATTATATAAAATAATATTCTTTACCTGTTCGTATTTTCTCTTTTATCCATTATTTCGTTCAAATCTGCGCTGCATCAAAGATGTACGTGCGACGAAGATTTGAGAACGAAAACATTTGAATCGTTGCCACATCGAGTTAAAATTTGTACGAAATGAGTTTATTAAATTTGTTTATTATGTACACAAATGGTCTACAAAAGAAGTTGTTTTCGCTTTTGCGGATGATATTGCTATAATGACAGTGTTTACAGAAAAACTGAAGCGACAGAAAAGTATACGACTACGGATTTATTAGAAGTAAGCAGATATGGGCTCACGACCTTAATCTTACAGTTAATACAACAAAAACGAAATGAACGTTGCTGAAATTGACGAGTGATAATTATTGTATAAGCCAAAAAAATTAAAATGCACACTAACAAGTTCGCACCTGGTCGGACAAAAATAGATGTTCAAATTTGGGTTGTAACATAATAGAACTGCTAAGTGAATATAAATATCTAGGTGTAGAAATTTCAGGTGCAACTTACAAATACAAAAAGTGGAAAATAAATTGAAATCAATAATACCAACA
The DNA here is from genome assembly GCA_032883995.1 of Coronaproctus castanopsis. Lineage (NCBI taxonomy): Eukaryota > Metazoa > Arthropoda > Insecta > Hemiptera > Monophlebidae > Coronaproctus > Coronaproctus castanopsis. The sequence continues at coordinate 246,180,058 of CM065052.1, forward strand.
CTATATACATTCAGAAATTATGTAGGCCAGGAGACAATGAGAATGGTATACTTCGTCGAATCCAGATTGAGATATGGCATCTAAATATTATATGGGAAAAATAGATCGATTGCAAAGGAAAGGTTTCAACCTAATAAAAACGAGTATACATGTAGAAATCAGAACGAACCATTAAACCATCTGTTACGTCATCGTAATGTATTAAATATAGCCGGACTGTATTCGGTTATCAAAGTTTAAGATTATTTAATAAAAAATAAAAGTATCGATTTAAACGATGCAAATAAAATATAAACTAAGGAAAACAAACATGTATATATATGTTCGGTAGCACGGTCTCTGGTGAACAAACTGATAAATACGTGATGATGATTAAATAATATACCGGAAGAAATATCGAAAGAAACAAAAGATTGGGAAACTAAAACAGCAGCTGAAAGAAGATATGGGGATAATATAAACAGAATAATGAGAAACAAAAAATTGTAACTGTAACTATATATAAAATAAATAACAATTTATAATGAATTCGAAATGGTGCGACAAGCGATAGCAATAAGTTAATATAGCGTCTGCTACTACTAATGAGATAATAGCGATGTGGTAAATAAAAATAGTTAACGGGAGAGTGTAATTGGGAATGTATGAGTACTGTAACTTTGTGTATATTATGTAAATTTTATAAATTAAAAATAACGATATTTGATTTTAATAATATTTTAGATGTACATATTGTAAAATGGAGTAGATCCGTCGGACAAGCGTATGACGGGACATATATTATCTAAGTACAGAATGGGGTAATGAGTGTGTGTGTGATTGGGTTTATAATTTGTATTTCTATTTTATAATAAATATACGCTTTTTGAAAAAAAAATTGTCTTTTTGGGAAAACGTCTTTAAGTTTCACTTCCTCCCTGAGGCGCAGATTTTTTTATTATTGTTCGTTAAAGTCGTAAAAATTTCTTTTGGACATATATATATATATATAAAAATCGAAAAAAAAAACACCAGACCTTATAGTATAACGACGATGTATGGATTGTTAGTAAAATGCGAGTAAACATGATAATGAAAATAAACGAAATTATCATCATCATTATCGTCGTATTGTTCATCGTACGTTTATTTTTATGTACATAATGGGCTAGCGTTCAAGGCTTATATACCACGAGAATATGTTACCACCGGCTTCTCGGTGGTAATTATAAAATTATACGCGAAATTCTAAATATAATCTAGTAATCTACGATAATTACCGGATAGAAAGTTTCTAAGCTTCCCCGAAGTTGCTTCGTTCAAACTTTCGTCCGACTTTCGACCACTTTAATATTTCTGTGTCCGTTATAGGTGTCTATCTGATTTTACGTGAAAAAAAAAAAATATTAAAACGATCGATTATGGGAAAAAATTTAAGTTTTACACACACACACATATATATATATATATATATATATATATATATATATATATATATCGAAAAACAACCTGCAGAGGTTACTTTAACGTGATGATTTTAATTTAAAAAAAAAAAATAGACTCATACATTATCAAGGACGGACGTGAAACGAAGAAATAATTTGTGGAGCAACGAGATAGTTAAACAGACGTTTGGAAATATAGAAAAAGTTCCGGCAAATAGAAAGATTGACTTAGAAATAAGAAGTGCTACGGTTGTTCGCCGGAATCTAGACAGTTAAATGCCCAGCCGTGGTGTAGCCGACCACTAAATCGCAAATAAACTGTCCACGTAAGCATTGATAAAGAAAACACGAACAATGGACTTATTTTTATTGATATTACCAACTGATTGTTTATTTATTATTGTTAAAATACATTGATTGTCTGCATGTGTACTACTGTAGTAGAAAAAAAGAATTCCCTATAAATATAATAGTAGCCTTATGTATTCGTTACTCGAGTATCACGTACACTCACGTAATACATATTTATATATATATATATATATATATAAATATATATGTGTGTGTTCAGTATAAATATATATACGCATGTGTGTGTTTGTGTGTCTATACATGATACCCGAGTAACGAATACATTAGCCTAATATTATTTTTATAGGGCATTCTTTTTACACACCATCAAAGATATTTTACATATATATATATTGTCACGCCGAAGCAAACAAAGTAAATAATTGAATGATTATTTATATTTAATTAAAAGTAACGCGTATTAGTTTTATTACTATTATTATTGTAACAAAAAACTGGTTTGTGACACGTCAGTTGCATTCATGTAATAATAATAATAAAGTAACAACGCGCGCCTCTATGGTCACGGAGTCGTGTGAAATCGGTTGACATCGTAACAGTTGGTAGAGTGGGGGAGTTGCTAAAAGATGGAAGAAAAGAGAGTTTTGGTTTCGGAAGAAATGAATTTAAAAAGAAGTTAGTTGAAAATGTGAAGACGATGAAGGCAGTTGAAAAAGTTGAAGATGGGAAGAAGTTAGTAGAAGTTGTGGCTTAAAAACGAGAAGAAACAGAACCAGAAGACGGAGTCACGCGCCAGGTTAGTTCGAAATAGTAATATCCTTAATTAATGTTAAAATAAATAAAATTCGTTAATTATTAAAAGATGTTAAAGATATAATTATTATATATATATATGTATGTATATATTTTAATTTTTTTCTATCTTATGTATATATGGGAAAATGTGTATGTACAGAAAAATAATGAAACAATATTATTATAATTAATACGTTTGTTTGTATCCTGTACGTATATATGTATACATGTGTATGTATATATTTGCATATCTTAAATAACAATTTATGCGCGAGGTTCTTAGAACAAAACAACGAAGTCTGTACGCGATAAGCCTAATAGGGGCCTCGTAATATATATATATATATATATATATATATATATATATATATATATATATATATATATATATATATATATATATTCGGTGCTGATATTAATTTTGTTCACTGTGGAAAAACACAGTTTAAAAGACCAGATAAGGCACGTTTAAAGAATTCGATAAATTGTGTGATTTATCCGGCGACTGACGCTTGATTAGATGAATGTCGGAACCTAAATGCTGACTGCCAAAGAAGAATTAATGTCCATGTAAATATCTGTGGATAGATTGACAACAGATTGAAATTAATGACCGACATAAAACGAAGAAAAATCAAATGTATCACTGGCAAAATTCGTGAAGGGATTTCATCGGGTAAAATTCTAGAAAAGCGGCTTAGATGACGGGAAAGAATGGAATTAACTAACGCGAATACAGGAATTAAGAATTTCGTCGAATTATTGGAATCAGCAAGATGTCGAGGCATATCGGACGATGTGTGTTACCTCTCTAATGGGAAACGCTGCTTTTATCATGATGATATCTTCAAATATAAATTCGTACAGACGTACGCGTAATAAAAGTGTATCTATTTACTTTCTCGTTTAGCTGCTCGCACGCTCACGGGGGGAGAGTTTAATATTTTAAAAGCCGGTTTTTAGAAGAGGCGAGGAAGAAGGACAGAAATAGAGGAAAAAGTTTGTTTTCCTAAGCAGACACCGGAAATTAACTTTCGGGTGTGTATCGTACTTTAAAGATAAAGTAATAGCGGGAGTTTTTTTTTTTTTTGTTTATTAACCTAAACGCAAAACGGTGTAGAGCCAAGCTTGAATTTATGATATTTTCAAGAGGTTCCTAATTCTCTGGCAAATTTATTGCTAAATTCAAAATTTAGATTCTAAGACGGAAGTGCTGAAATTAAATTGAGTTATTCCGGTGTAGTTAATATTTCGGATACGTTCTCGTACGCGTAGTAATTAATGTCTCGATAAAACACTCGCAATCTATAAATATATAGATACACGCGAAAAATGTAATTTATTATGCTAATTAAAATAGCGTTTGTGTAGAAGCGATTAAACGAATTTTATACATTACGCCGTTTCGTAGATGATTTTCGATATATAAGTTATCACGGACAGAAAAGGTCAAAAACGTAGAAGTATTAAGAAAAGTAAATGTCGGTAAGTCCAGAAATAATACAGACAATAGAAAGAAGAAAGTTTCAATAGTTTGCCGGTAAGAGTAGAAAAATACGAATAAAAAGATTTATGGCAAAGAAGAATCAATGGAAAAAGAGACAAAGGACGACCAAGAAGAATGTGGCTGCATGACTTAAAGGACTGGACGGGATATACGGCGGAAGAATTGTTTAGGATATGCCGATACAGACATAAAGCAGATATTACTAGAAATCAAACCACGATGATCTCTTAACTCTATGTGGGAAGAGACAGAAGAAGAAGATTGGTACGATAATTACTTTTAAAATTGGAGACATTTCACCGTCGACCGGAAAATAAAAAAAATGTTGTTAGCGTTGAAATTTCACGTGCCATATAGTGGACATCGAGACTGAAAGGGTTATCGTTTTTAGTTTGGTTTGTGCTTTTAGTCATCTGAACGTCGAACGGTGTTCGTCATATATAAAATCTTTCTTTAAAGACATCCAAAAAAAAAAAAAGAAAATGTCTCTCGGCTAGCGATCTATTTAATTTATTATAGTTACAATGGTATCTTGAGCTCGCCCCCAGGTATTCGCGCCGATCCGTCGCTACTGATGCTGAAAGAACTAGACTAGAGACAGATCGTAGACACCCAATGTTTGGTCAGAAGGCGGTTACATCACGTCTTAAATCCGGAAGAAGCTTTCTACAGTATTCAAGACAATTTGACGGACCGCCGCTAAAAGTTCGCGCACAGAGATGAACAGAAAAAGCGGGGAACGGAAGTAGTTTGGAAGAAGAACTGAACTCGGTGCGCCCCTTAAGTTGGCATAGATGGAAAACCTTAAACCGACTTCGCTCTGGTTCCGCTAGAACCTGAGTGAATTTATTCAAATGGGGCCTGGCTGAAAATGATAAATGCGAGTGTGGAGAACGGCAGAGCCATGGACACTTGTTCCGGTGTAACTTGGTGCCTTCAGACATTACGAAAAAAGACCTTTGGAGCACAGAGCTAAATGACGAAGCCATTAAAATGGTCGATACATGGATTAATGTGGTATAAACTTGACTAGCAATAACTATTTTACTCGTTATATCATATTTAATTTTATAAATTGGTCTTCATGCGTCTCGGACACGATAATAATAAAAAAATTATATTTACAAGACGTGATTTACTTCTTCAGCCGGTACCAAAATTCGAAATAGAATCGATTTGATTGCGAATTTCAACGAAATGAAATTATTAAATTTTAGAAAAATACCGAAAATTTTAAAATTCCATACTTTCCTCTTGCCTGCTATGTTCTTCATCTCTTTATACCTCATTCGCATTCTTTCTTTTACTTGATACATTCATGTTATCCTAGGTCTTCCCTTTTCCTCTTCTTTTCAATTTTCCTTCGATTACTGCCGTCGTGAATATGCCGCAGTATGCTAGGAGCCGTTATCGTCTATGTTGTATTGTTTACCATTAGTTTACCTTTTTTTTTTTATTTACCAAAAAGAAGTCCATCTCTTCTTCGTCAACGATATCTATGCGCCGCCAACTTCACGTTTGTGAACCGTAGCGCTATTTCAAAGGTTTATTTTCATGTTTTTATTCATAAATAAATCTCTTCTTTTTACAAACGTTTGCTCTTGCAATTCTTGTTTTATTTCTGTATCGCTTCCTCCTGTATACTGTCTAAATATAATTGAACTGTTCTTGTGTGTGTACTTTATACATAAAGTTATTTTACGTATTAGTACTTACGTATTATTCAGCTTCCGTGTAATATGGTGATAAACAGCTACTGAAATTCCATTTCACCGGCAGTTAATATAATAATAACTACGTTAATAACGATAACGATAATATCGATAAAACGATAACGCGTTTATCAAAACGATGACGGTTAAATTACAGCCGAGAAACACCGAATATTAACCGTTTCAGTCGTGTATTATAAAGTTTGTATACAAAATTATTACATTTTATACAAGCGTTTATTATTACAGCATCTTAGATGAACTGCGGATAATTTTCATTGATATTTATATGAATATTTTTAAAATTGAGACACCTTATAAACACTTTTGTTACCATCAAATTTATAGTGAACATTGTGACCGAAAGAGTTAAGTTAAATTACATATATATAAACCATTACTTTACCATATAAATATCGTTTATAGTTTTATTCCGTTTTGGGGATTTAGATTAGATTGAAATTTCAATATTCGAAGTACGTTTGTATAAATGTTCTATTCAAAAAATTCAACACAACGAGAATGTTAGTGCACGTTTTTTAAAATTAAAAAAAGAAAATAATCGAATATAGGAAATTTACGGATGAATAAATAAAATTTGGTAAATTGTCGAGAATTTTTGAACGATACTAATAAAACGTCCTAATTGTGATACTTAATTTGGAAGGTTGACAATAATTTTAAATTATGTAATATATCCATCAATCGGTGTATCAATCCTTAGACGGGTTCGCCTCTATCATCCTAGTCCTCCGTCGGAAGAAGCACCCGTATTGTTTAATTTATACGGAGAGCGTTGAGGAAAGTCTTGGAGGATTGGATTGAGGGGGGGTGAACTCGTGGTTATGTACAATAGGTACAAACATGGTCGTATTAAACATAATTTGTTGTAACGCACGCTATTATTATATTCTTAATACGTTCATTTGTTATTCTTCCTAATTATATGGTTAGGTTAGGTTAATATTTATTTATACCTCTTGATGTTTTATCTTTCATGCGCTTCCAGTTTATTTTGTATTTCTTTTTCTCCTCCCTTTATTTTTGATTTTTTGTTATTTGTTTGAACTTTTACGTGTGTTATAATTTTTGTCTTTGTGTCGTTAAGTTTATTTTTTTTGTTTGTTATATGTATATATGTGTATATATATGTGTATATTTGTGTATATATATTTTATAAAATTTCCCCCCCGTTCGTTATACTGGCGTGTAAACTATAGCGTTGTTATTTTAATATTAACGCGATCGAGGTGAGACTCGTAACTTTATTACGCAAATCATTGCGTGTACACATTGTAATTTGGTAAAATATATGTTTCTTTTTATCTTTTACAATATTTCTGTACAGTGCAGAAACGTGGCCGACTAGAAAGTCCGAACAAATTTTGCATAAATAGTTTCGAGATAATGTGGCGTTGGAGAGGTTCCTTGGATGGAAAAGCGTATTAACGCGTCTAGCTGGTAAAATTCGCCGATTAACTAGGAGCTTCTCGTACTTATTGTGAAATTTTTTGCATAGTACGAAAGCACGAATAAGAGTTATGGAAAGGACGAATGGTGTGCGACCAAGGGGCAGAGTACCGATTAGATGGATAGATTGATTGTTGCAGCTCGGGTGGCATTTTCCCAGATGTGTTCATGAATATCAAGGATGGAGCCAGGAAATACGATACTTCTACGTGGAATTACGACTAAGATATAATTAATATTTAATTAATTTGTTCATAGAATAGGAAAATAAATAAATTATCGAGTCAGATTTTAGTATTAAATTATTTCTTAAAAACGAAATATTATAAATATTTAGTTCCCGCGCAATCGAACGCGGAACCTTTCAAAAAACTAAATAACCGGTTTTTTCTTCGTGTAAATAACGGTTTCTTTTTAATATCATATTCGACGTTTCTTTCACGGCTCCGTTCATTAAAATAAATTATATCAAATATTAGAGGGAAAAAAAACGCTCGTAGAAAATATCAAAAATATCAACGTAATTTCATTTGTCTTCGCTCGAAATTTTATTTAAAACTATTATTTTTTTTAATATAAATATTTTTATTTTCTCACATTTATTATAATTATTCTCGCGGAAAATTTTCTAAACGTTCCTAGGTTAATAACGGTAACTGCAACGATTAACAGAAAAGTTGTATCTGTTCGTTGTAGAATCAAGAACGGTAAAAATACAAGAATAAGCGAGAAATATCTGGGCTCGCTAATCGACTAACTAATCGAAATCACGTTTAATTTTTTTTGTATATAAAATATATTGTTACGTACTATCTTAATACTACTATTAAAAAAGAGTACATATGTGAGTAGTAGAGACAAAGAAAAATAAAGATGAACACGTATATACACTAGCGTGTAGAACTCCTTGAATTACTAAATTAGTCATTACTAATACTAGACAAGATCACTTTGATGGCGACGTTTAAGTCGTCAGACATCGTTTTTTTGGTATATAAAACTTGAAAATGAAAAAGAACTGCATGTATTTTTTAAAGAGAACTAGTCCGGTTAACGGGCAGAAATAGCGCGCTGTCTATTGACAACAAATGGTCTTATCTATACTGTCGGAGGCCTGTTTGGAGATGCAGTTTCGAGGTTGTTGTGCAAAGCCGACAAATGTAAGAATTATACAGACTGCCCGTAACAAAAATTCTTCCGACTGCGTATCCGTGTTGGTACGTAAGAAACCAGACCGTTAACCGTGATTTAAACATTATGTAAGATTATGAAACAATACGCGCATAGTCTTGTTGTGAGGCTGGAAAATTATCTAAATAGTTTTGGCATCGGACCTATACGATTAGCGATGTAAGAAGCTGAAGTTGTAGAAAACGTCCGCACCTGATCTAAGACCTTGGTTATCGGGAAGCGGGTGCTATTCCCTTTATATTATGCTCTTCTTCTAAATATTGCTAAATGATCTTGTCGGTTAGTTTGTAGTAAAGATTAATGAGACAAAAAAAAAATAAAAAAAATTAAATAAAAAACAAAAACAGTAAGCATGATAGTTACGACGGTTATATAATAACCCGGATGGCAATGTACGCTATCGTCATAATTAATAAATAATAATAATAAGTTTTTAGAAGATATCGTAATAAATTTTACTGTCTTTTATTAAATGGGCATGACGTAAGAATATGAAATTAATTTTTTAAATTTTCTACGAGCGTCTACATACTATTCGTTATTAATAGGAAAAACAAAAAATATATATAGGTACGCGAAACTAAATAGTCTTTAGAAGAATGACGTAATTATTATGAAATATTACAAAATCATGAACCCGGTTAAATAAATAATTAACAATTAACAATAATGTCACTAATAATAATAATAATAAAACAATAATAATAATAATAATGACAATAATAAAGGAGAAATATAATTGACGTCGAGTAATAGATCAGTCTGTGTTTTTCACGTTTACTTTATTTAATTTTATTTAATCGATTTTATCGTCCAAGCTATAAGAACTTAAGAAATTAATTCAAAATGTCGACTTATTACAGATGTAATTTTATTTGAAAAAAAAAAATAATAAATTGTCAATATATCTGTAAGGACTATACATATACATAGTGTGTGTGTGTGTTTAAAAAACGAAATAATTTTTAGATGCGAATAAAATTAATTATACATAAAAGCGAAATATTTTAGATTCTATTTGTATTTTTCTTACGTTGTAAAAAGTAGTCAATTATAAAATCTTCGAAGATAGAATTAAAAAGAAGCCAGAAACCTTCTTGTGCGGTTTTTCAGGACACGATGAAAAATATTTTTTAATTAATATTATTAATTATTATTATTAGTATTTAAAAAATGGATGAAATAGGAAATTAAAATTGAATTAATAATATACAGTCGATCGAAATAGGTAATTAACAATTAATACTATTCAGCTCGGAATATATTAAGAATACAAATAAATACGTCTCACACACACCAACATGCAAAAACTAAACGCGCGCCTGTATATGTCGTGTGTGGCTTTAGAAATGAAAAAAAAAAAGTTATTTTTTTTACGGTATTAAAAAGTTAATATCATAATAAGGTCGATGAAGACATATCGAGAATTAATTTCTAAAGCAAAATGGAGGTTAGGTAACTTTAAACGATTAATAAATGGTAAACATTTAAGGTAAAATACGAAATAATTCTGGTAAAGTGTATGACATCTCTAATACGTTTCTCTACACGAATCAAATTTTAATACCGACGAAAAAAATTTGCGATAATTTTTTTTTGTAAATACATCGGGAAGCAAAAAATTTATCTTTATCGTTGTTCATTTAAAAAAAAAAACGAAAATTTAAATAAGTTGCCCGAATTTCAAAATTTCAGTATTTATTAACGAATAATTCGTCTAAAATTTAATACCATCTAGTCCGATAAGTATTGTAAGTATCGTAATATACACTAACGTAATATCTAATAATATTTAAAAATGAAATATAGCGCCATTCGATCTCCTGCGTTTATATTTTAGAGACAATTTTTTATAAGTTTTACGACCGTCTGTGTCCTATGTACGAACAAATATATATTTTATTAATTTATATATATATATATATATATACATAATATTATATATAAATAATAACATGAAAATATCGAATAAAATTATTTTTAAAGTTCGATTACAAATATTTGAATTTTATAAATTTTATATAGTGTCGTTTTTCGACGAAAACTTATTACTTTCGCATAATAATAAATCGTTAAAAATAAATAATTCAGAAGTAGTTTATTCGAAATATATTAATTATAAAACGTACTTTTAACTGATAACGATTTAATAATTCACTCGATACTTAAGTTTTATATATAAATATAACGACTGAATAAATGCGCGCTTTATAATAGTACATATAATTTTTAAGTAAATGCTGTAATAAAATTGAAAAAAAAGAAAAATCATTAAAATGATATGACGTCGATATTGTAAGAAGAAGGTAAGAATAAAAAAACCCAGGCGAGGATAAGCGGATATTCGCGATAGGAAGACAAGCGAAATGAGGATAAAGAAAAGGTAAAAGATATTTTAAAAACTATATAAGCGGCAATACTGAATAGTGAAACTATCGTTATCTTTGTGGAAATTTCATTATCTGGTCATTCCTTGAATACGTAAACAGAGCGACGTGAGGAATCTTCTAACTACACCCTGGGCTCGATTTTGCCATTGACTTAATCTTCTCAATGGAGGCACATTACCTGAAAGCAACCATTAATATATCATCATCTAAAAAGTTACATTACATCATCGGGGTTCACTATCGAATTTACTTAACGTTCTAACATCGTCCGGTTTATACATCCGCCTTTTTAAAATGACCGATTTTTGGTATATTCGCATAATTAAATTTTATCCGGAGCTCGACAGTTTTCGACAAAAAAAAAAAAATAATAAATAAATAAATAATTTTTTGAATCGTGTTTCGGAATTTACTAAATCAACAAATTGGAACCAAAAAATAGTTAATTAAACCACGTTGTTTATCGGATATTCAATTTAAAATGGCTACGTATAATTATTAAAAGCGCCGAACAAAAATTTGTAAAAAAAAAATTATACTTCTTTCAAACTTTAACCTTTAAAGCAAACAAACGTTAATGTCAATATTCTACGAGATCGGTATCAAATGTTACCGATTGGAACGCTCTAGTATCGATAATGAATTGAATTAAATTTCATAACGGATCATATTGAAAATTATTATAATTAATTACAGACATTTCAAAATAATTCATAATTTTTTAACTGGATAATACGAACACATACTCCACTTTGATATTGTCCAACAGGCCGACAAACGATATTAAGTTTGGTTTTAAAGGTAGTTTAATCACAAATAGATACTACACTTTGATCTTTCCCGACAGGCCAAGAAGCGATATTAAGATAGATCGATTATGAATATTTTTCATTTTTTAAATTAATTGCAAACAAATTTTATTCGAAGTTATTATAATTAATTACAAAATTCTAAAATTATTTAAACATATTTTTTTTTTAGAAAATATATATTTTTGTTAATATTATTTAAACGTAGAACGTTTAACTTTATTCGTATTTTTTTAGAAAAAAAAAATCGGTTCCGTATTAAAAAATTTTTTTTTCACTAGTTGTTTTTACGCAAATGCGATTTGTGTTTTAAAAATCACGATTTTGGGGCACATCTGTATAAACTCAGTGTCTCCCCTGTTGATTCGCTCGAACTGTCAAAGATCATTTATAAGTTACGTAACGAAAAAGCTTCCTGTTCTGATAAGATCAACAATAATGCATGTTTTTGTTAATTTGCTATGCCATTTCCGAACCGTTCGATATGCTAATGTCGAACTTATTTCTAGAAGAGATCCCGTTCTTTCTATCGCGTCCAATTTTCTCGTTAAGCTAATGTCAATGAGAAGGTTACTAATACAACGTTGTCGGCGGCATAACGTGTTTTCCATTATAATCAACTTGGAATTCGTGTAGGAATTTCTACAGATTCTCAATAGATTGATTTTTTTTCTGTTCGAAGCCGTGTTCGCAGTTAAGCTGTTCTGCGGTTGTTATTTCCTTCGACACCAAAAAAAAAAAAAAGTAACGCGGTTTATGCCGAGGGCGGAGGTAAGACAAGATTGAAGGAATGTAGGAGAAAAATACACCACTTAGGCGTATCAACCTAGCCTTCGGATAAAAATCCTGACCGCAGGACAGCTAATAGCTACTGAGGATGTTAACGCTACAACAGCGGCTAAACCTTCGTTGAAGGTGACAACATTCTAGAGGATTTTGCAGACTTTTAGTAGGTATTAACTCGAGCTGCCCATCTACATACCTCCTCGTTTCATTGTGCTGCAACTGCTAGAAATGAGACTATCCAGCAGTAGCCGCTCTTGGTCTGCGACTGCTTATTTGACTGCCGTCTTATTCACCGCTAACCTAAATATCTGAAGACCGCTTCACCATCACCAATGGCGGATGTGCCCCGTTCTCGATTATTCCGTCTACGTTACTAATAATCGAAACAGTGTTTCAAACAGAATTGAAAACGTAGATGGCAATTTTTTATTTTTATAATTAAAATATTGACAATGTAAATGGCGAATATTCGCTCAAACGAAACAACCTGAACTGAAATATAATACATAAACAAAACATAATATGAAAAGAGAAGAAGCAACTCACCGTACTGTCAAAGAATATCCTAAAAGTGGTAACTGAAGTGAATGTATATATATATATGTGTGTATATATATATATATATATATATACTTATGTGTAAAAATAGTACATTAACACACAAAAAAATTACACACATATACAACAATACGATTCGCTAGAATTATGATATATGTATATACGAAATCTGATCATGCACGTTGTATATATTTTTTTTATATATATATATATATATAAATAACGTAAAAATAAAGTAGGATGCTGCGAAGTTCAAAATTACCTCGTTTTAATTAAAAGCCCTTTGACAAAAGGGTTCGTTAGGAAATTTAAGCTCCGATGAAACGAACGTATTCAAAGGTTTCATAGCCTTTGTCTAAATAATAGGGGTCGAATATCCGGTTATTTTAGGAGGATGTATAACAAAGGCCGTTTACAATCCCACTATTGGTCATTCTACATAAAATACCATTTTAAATTTTCATGATTACGTCTACCGATATATATATATATATATATATACACATATACACGTATGAAATTACTTTTTTTTACATTGGAAGATACAATACAAATTCATCTTTGAATAAGCAGTTTTTGTTCACTCAGTTAAACAATCTTCTGGTAATTTCAACCACTCGTGACTACACATGTATATATACCCTTATAAGCATGTTGCCGGACGGGTATAGCTTGATAGTCCCTACGTTCGTATGACCAAAGTTTATTTTCAGTTAGTTGGATAAAAGATTTTGCTTTCATCTGATAGAACGAATTTTACGGGTGTAGCACGCAATTTATACTTTATTGAATATGCTAATGAGGATATTTAGACTACGCTTACATATATATATATATAAATATATATATATATATATATATATATATATATATATATATATATATATATATATATATATATATATATTCGTTCATATAAATATACACATTTTCCATTATTTTATTTTCATAATTAATCGCTTAATTTATACATTTATTATTTAGTTGTAGTATGAGATCTGCCCCACTTTAGTTGAAAATGTTATTTCAAATATTTCATCCAGATATTTTTTTAACTGTCGTTACTATTATCCATGGATGTTTAGTTCTTACTGATTATTTTCATTACCTCGATGCTGATTTTGTTAGAGGTTTCAGTTTTTGAGAAATACGACTTTTCTCTCTTCGACAGTTGTCAAACTGGAAGGAGTGCTATTACCTCGAAGGCTTCGACCGAAACCATATTAAAAGATTTGAATAATATTTTTTATCACTAGAATTATTGTGTTTCTCGGAGAATTATACGAATTAAATAAGATATTTTCTTGTGTTTTTTTTTCTATTTTTTGATTTTGGTATTATTATTATTCGGTAGGGATGGTCCTAGATCAGATTTAAAAAGTTCCGTAAATGCAGGAAATAGAAAACATGGTTATGAAAACTTGACAAGATGTTAACATGTGGGAGAATAAGTAGTTGTATAATCAAAAGTGATAGGCAGGAGCGTTCGTGCCTTGAAGAAGATAAGAATGGATGAGATTTGGGTGAGATAACACTTTTCTTTCTTGATCGGAAAAGAAATGACAACTGAGATTGCGGATTAGGTTTAATAGAAAGGAGGTGTTTTTGTTGATTAGACTTCCATACACGACTTCAGGATTTGATTATGAGAGATTTCGGGGAAAGTTATTACGTCGCTAGAGAGAGAGAGAGATGACTGAAAATGTGTGTGAGTAAGGACGTCTCCCTAACAGCTCGGTCAATAGCCTTATTACTGGGGAGACCTAAAAACTATGGAAACTTGGAGGGTGTCAAGGCACATATGGAACAGGACTTAGGAAGCATAAAACGATGAGTTATAGGAAGTACAAAGAATGCAGACCCCCACATATCCTTCAAATTTAGAGTTATCCGTAAAAGAGCAAACAAGGACCTTATATTTGGAAATTTTAAGAATAATAATGCAAACGATTCATGTAATAACCACCGAGACAATAATTCTAATTTAAAATCGTACATCCTAAATCAATTCTCCCATATCTATCCTGTATCTTCTGGCGTGCCTCAAGGAAGTGTCTTAGGTCCGGTGCTTTGCATAATCTACTCTGCCGATTTTCCAGTTGATAATAACGTGATAACAGCTACGATTACCGACGATACAGCGTTATTAGCTATTGATAAAGACAATAGCGAAACTTCTAATAAACTACAAAAAACTCTGTTGAATGTTGAAAACTGGCTGAGACGTTGGCGTATTAAACGAAAGTAAATGCACGCAGGTCGATTTTAGGTCGCGAAATTTTACGTATCAACCGTTAAAAATGAAATTAACCAAGAAAAAGATGTTAAATACTTAGGTATATATTTAGATCGAAAATTGACGTGGCAGAAGCATATTAGCCAAAAAAAAGAAAACAGTTAGATATAAAATTGCACGATTTAAATTTGCTTCTTGGCAGGTATTCCAATTTGTCACTAGAAAACAAACTTCTAGTTTATAAAATAATTATAAAGCCTGTTTGGACATACGGTTTAATGTTATGGGGTTGTGCAAAGGATACACATATAAATAGAATATAACGGTTTCGGAACAAGGCTATAGGACTCATCGTCTCCCCACCTTGGTACGATCGAACCATACGTTACATCGGGACTTAAATATCCCATACGTGAAAGACGAGATCAAACGTGCAGTAAATCAATATGTAAGCCGTTTGGAAACACACTCAACTTGACACTAGTCTAGATGTTCGAAGGTTAAAACGTAGTCGACCGTTTGATCTGGCCGAATTTCTCAGTGGGATTCAACGCTGGATGCTAACCACTAACAAGTTATTTCGCGTTTCAGTGAAATTGCTGGATGTCTACCTGGTCAGTTTTAATTTTAAAATTAATATATATATATAGTTTCCTGCGTGAACCAGTGTTCTCATTTTTTTTAAGTTGCTTATTTCGAATGATAAAAATATGTACATTTGTAATTAACGAGAATGCGGAGATATTTAAAATATTTTAAACATCTTTGCGGTTATTTTTATTTATACAGGCCTATCGAAAGATCATAGGGCTCCAGCCAATACCCTCCGGAGATAATATTATCGCTATCAAAATCTTTGAATTAAGGGTGGACAAACTAATATCGTGTAGCCGCAAATAACCTACCCTCTGTCCATTTAAATTGGATCCCATTCTACGTTTTCGATGAAATTTGATAACTGCGTTTTGATACTCCTTCTATTAGTGAGCTATCTAGAAATATTTTCTATTACACCTATCATATCGAGAACTTTCTTTTTGCGTACTGACTTCTATTAATTAAAAAATTAATTTACATTAAAATTTAGTAATTTATATTTTTTCCTCTACAATCTAAATTTATCATTAATTCCCCGTCAGTTTTTGTACGAAAATATAATTTTCAAAATTATAATTTCGACTCTAAATTAAAATTTCTGCCCTCTGTATCTAGATTTATTATCGATTCGTTCGAAGTTTTAATACGAAGATATAATTTTTGAAATTTTTATTTTTATTGCAAATTAAAATTTTAATCTCTGTAAAATTAATATTTACGTAATTATATTTATAATTTCGTTATCTACACAAATATTCCGACGTTTAACTTTCGTGTAATTGTTTTAATCAATCGGGCTGGTTCGCTCCTACCATCCAAATCCTCTTTTTTTTCCTTTCTTCTGTTAGCCTTTTCAGTTCCATGTAGCTGTTGATCTCGCTTCTTTCTCGATTGTGTCCATCGGTGTCTGTATTCGTCTTCTTTTCGATTTGCACATGGGTATTTTCCCTCCTATAATATCTTTCAGAACGTCATTAACACGCGCCCTACACATTTCATTCTTGTTTTTATAATCGTCTTTAAGAGTGACATTTTCTCTTGTACTCGGTTAAAAACGTGTTCATTTGAAATTTTATCAACTAGCGAAATTTTTAGCATGCGTCGCCGCCACTAGGTTTCGAAATCTTCAATTTTCTGCAAATCTCTTTTGTTTAAAGTACGTGTTTCCAACGTGTACAGTACTACAATGCGCTGTTATATATGTCGCGGTGGCATAATTATTCCAGTTCGCGGTTTAAAGTTTATAAAGTTTTCCATCGTTACGTAATTCTTAATTATTAGTGACACCCGGCTCCGTATAACATGGCATACATGCACACTTGCGTTACGTATAATTAACACCTTGAATGCTCGTCCATTTTGTAATGTACAATAGCTTAGCTAGTCGCGATGTTCGGAAATTATTAATATTATCTTAAATAACAAACGTGAATTTGAACGGTGGAAGGAATCATCCAACTCGTTCGTTGAACTGAATTTTATACATTGTTTTCACCTACTAGTATTTACGCGTACACACATATATATATATATATATATATTTTATAATATATATATATATATATATGTGTGTTGTGCGACCATCAGCAGCACGATGATTTGAGGTAAGCAAGAGTTAACGGAATTATATTCACACCCCCCAGTCCATGGATCGTTTAAAGAGATCTGGATGAATTTTTCTTATCGACCTAGTCACGTTTAGGATACGTCTTTAACAGATTACAGATAAAGAAGAAGACGCTTATATCACGCGACGAAATTTATCCAATTTCGGATATTACCGTGATCTCAAAATCGACGAGTACAAATTGAAAGAAATTAACTCGTTCTTTGGGCTTAATATCATTTTCAACTAGGTAGATTCCTAGAATATTTGTACGACTCCGATTTTCGCAGTTTTTTCAGAAATGTCAAAAATTGCTATTTTTAATGAGTTATGAAGTTAAAAATTTGCTGAAACCATTTTTGAAGGTTATATAGGAAGAAAATGAAGAAATACGGATATGACTAGAATGAAGAGAAAAGAACGAAATTACGCAAAAAATTAGAAAAAGGTGAGAGGTAAATAATAATAATCAAAAGTTAATATGAAAGAAAAGGTAAAACAGTGATAATAAGGAAAGAGTTTCCACCTGATATAACTGATGAATTAGCCTTACCGGGAGAATAGCGCACATTCATATTTTAAATGTGATTGTTTGCCGATTTTTATGGATTTCCACAAGGCTCTGCCTTAATCGCAACTTCATTCATTCTCTACTACGGGTGCCAAGTGTACTGGTCTGCCAAACAAACTGTACTAAATTCTCTAGATTCTATTCATCACAGTGCCCTCAGAACAATTTTCGGCGTTTACAGAATTTCACCTTCAGCCAGTATATGTGCCTTATCTGGTTCATTGTGTTTCCCAAATGATCCATTTACAGAAATCCTCAATTTTTTACACGGAAACAACATAAAGTTCCCTTTATTAAACCCGAACAAAAACATTTTAATTTCATGGAACCAAATGGAATTTGATATAAATACATCTTTACTCCTTTATGCCCAGGTGAATAACTCAGTAGATGTACTTGTAAAAACATTACAAACCATAGACAGCTAAACTGACAATGTGCCAGTGTATACTGACGGAGCAAAGGCAGATATAGCATCACTCAGGGGGGGCAGCAGCATGTTCTTTCGAAGCGTTTGGCTAGGTTCACAAATTTCGATTTTGCGATTGGTGCATGGTGCTTGACGCCGAGACCATATCTACCTGGCTAAGCTCTACCCGATGAAAGTCCTTGTAGTTACAGACTCAGTTACTTCTCTCTATTCCATAACCAGCTTACAACCAAAAGACACATTAGTTACCCAAATCCAACAGACCATGGTTAACCTCACAAAAGACAACTTAGGATAACATACTTATGGGTCTTCAGCCATATCGCAGTACCTGGAAGTGAGAGCGTACATGTGGCCGCACCGGCAATAATCTATTGCCCTGTGGGCCCAGATGTTCCCCAGCTGCTGTCAATGAAGAGGCTATTCTAACAAGACTCAAAACAGAAATGGAGGGAACACTGGAATTCTTGACAAACCTTTTTAAAATTAATAAAATCATCGATCGAACCATGGTTGCCACAGTGTATGGCGCCGCGACTTTACAATAATCAATCGATTGAGAATTGGTCACATTTCTCTGACTTCATGATTATGTCTTCCACAGGACCTAATCTCCCACAACCTGTATTTTCTGATTCTAACATTGTTATCCTTCTATACTTATGACTTGTAAAAAATTTACAAAATCCCACTCATCCCTCAACCTAAATCTTCCTACACAAAATATCTCCTCCAATGATCCAATGAGCCTGCAACAGTCGCTCAGGCCTTGGCCTATATTAAACCTAAGTAAAAAAGAAAATAAAAAAAAAAATAAAAAAAAAAGTCGGATGGTACGCTATAATTTTTTTTTCATAATACTTCTGACTAATGTAACCTAATATAACCGCAAATGTAACCTAACCTAACTTAACCAAATCAAACCAACAAGCGTGATTTTTTTTTTTAAATACACGATTTTGTTCATTCTTCTTTCTTCGAATTGGCCAGCTATGGACCACGTGGTAAAATATCTTCTTGATGGTTGTTTGTTCCTCTTCTTTACACTCCGGTATTTCTTCATTGCTTCGCTGTGTTTTTGCTGCCTTTCATCTGTCCATTTAATAACACAATTTTATTCTTCACTTTTTCTTCGAAGCTCAGGAAATTATTAACTTTGCTTCTGAACCGTATTCATAATGTCTTCTTCTGTGACGACGTTAATTTTCTCAAGATCTTTCTTAACTTCCCGGAACCAGGCAATTTGCGTCCTAGGGTTTTTACCAAAGTATTCGAAAATTCTTCTTGTTAAGCATTTCGTATCCATTCTTTTTAAGTGACCATAATAGCTTTTTTTTTTCATTCTAATTATAATATCTTCAATATGACCGTATATTTCCTTATTACTCCTTTTTTTCCACATTTCCTGATCACATATCGGACCTAGAATTTGCGTACTGTTTCCCTTTCTTTATTTCAATGTGTTCCAGTTCTTTACTTAAATTCATTGCTAAATATTCCGACGCATAGAGTCCTTCCGGTTTAATCACCGCATTATAATGCCTCAGTTTTGATTTTATTGGTATTGATTTTTTATTATACATATTTTTTGTTAATCGGAATGCATTTTTCTCTTTCTTTCTTGGTTCGCTGCTTTATCTATAACCCGTTTGTTCCTATAAATTCTACTAAATATTTGAATATATTGACTTTATACGTCCATACTTGGTGACAAACCTGGGAACATTTTTTTATATCAGTATTATTTTTACATCAGTATTATATTTGGTATTTTTCAAATGATATTTTTAGTCTCGTTTTTTCAGCTACCTCATGAATGATATTTATTTGTTCTTTGACATCATCTATCTGATAAAATCTCCAAATCGGCGGATATTATGCAGTCAACTTCGATGCTATCTTTCTTTCTACCTATTTGAATCTTTTCGATACATTTTTCATCTAAATTTTTTTTTTGTAGAGTTGGATTATGGCAGTTTTCCAATCACTCGGAATTTCTTCTTATTTCTCGAATTAAATTTTGAACCTTGACAATCGCCGTTGCATTATATTTCGGCGCCATCTTCTCCCGGGGCTCGGTTATTCTTCAAATTTGTAATTATTTCTCGAATTTCTTCTACCTCGGGTGTTTGAGAACGTTTAAGATTCTGTTTCGAACTGATTTTTCTAATCGTTCTAGTGGCTGTTCGCGGTTTAATAGCTGCTCAAAATATTTCGCTAATATTGTGCAGTTATCTTTATCATCTAGGATTAACATTCTCCCGTATTGTCCTTAAAATACAGACTTTCTAGTTCGTATTTATGTAAATTCCGTTTGAAGGTTCTGCAAACGTTTCTAGTATTATTTCTCTGAATTTTTTTTTTTTTTTTAATATATATTTGAATTAGTTTCGACGCTTTATTGGACGATCTTAAAATCTTTATTATTTCCAGAGGAATGCCAATAATAATATAATTTTAAAATAGATAACTATAATAACCCAATGGACTCTATAACGAAGAAACATAGACCTATTCCGTGTTTGTAAACATACTTATAAGTAAAATTAGCAATAGTGTAATTTATTTTAAAAAAATTTTCCGCGCTCATTTGTTAAAATTTTTTTATCGTGTTTAGGGATGCACAAGATACATCGATTTATCCGAGCACCGATCAATTTTGAGGTGTAGAAGGGAAATGGATTTTTGAACGGTAAATATTTAGACAAATCAAGAAAACCATGTCAACGCTATACCGGCTAATAGGACGGCGTTCAACGCTCAGCATTTACTACAAATGATATACCTACAAATTGTAAAGAGCCCATATGGACATATAGCCCCGCTATGGGGCTGCGCTAAGAAGACCAATCAGCAGCTTGTCCAAACTCGGCAAAACGTAATCCTACGAATAACCGTAGATGCCTATATCGTTTTTCCCGCAACGATGGCATACACCGCGACCTCGCGGTTGTAAATAAAGTAATACAAGATATTGCAAAGATGCATAAACGACGACTGCATGGACATCCCAATGTTGAAGCGAAAAAATTGCTTGACATCGATACTGGCCGTTTGAAACGACTGAAACCGACTTGATTTAGCATGAAGTACTAATTTACATATGATATATGTAAGTTAGTAAGAAGCCTTGCTCGCTGGAGTGTCTTCGCACCCGTCTTTATGTTTAACATTAGTTTTTTAAGCTGTAATTAAGATCGTATTAACTCTTAAAATAATAATAATAAAAAAAAATATTTAAACGAATTTTATAACAAAAAAAAAAGAATGTTATTTAGAACGCGCTTATGATATTCATGACCGTCGTAATATACATTTATGTAAAAGGATAAAAATTATTGGCGTGATTTATCGGTTTAACATTTTCTCATTTTAAAATTTATAGAAAATTACAATAATCGTTATTAAACCGAATCGAATCGGAACGGGTGCAACTGAAGGAGCAAATCGCAATAAGCATCGCGAGGACTCGTAACGTTCGCTGTAGAATTTCTCGTTCAGCCAGTAAAATTAAACCCTTTGCGAGTCGTTTCAAATGTGCGGAAATTAATGTGCCTTTAAATTCCAGCAGACAAAATAACCAACGTAAATGCGAATAACATTACGACTATGTAACACTTTAAAAACATAAAACTTACCCTTTTTACACATACATGTATAGCTATATACATAAATGTGAGTGCGTGTATATATATATATATATATATATATATATATATATATATATATATATACAGATAGAGAGATATGCTTACGTAACTATATACTTATTTCGGTTATTTGCATTTTTCCTGCGTAATAAAATTTCATTCGTACGCCGTAGGTAAATTATAGTTCGATTTTATCGCTAAAGGAACCAAACTATTTTATTTACATTTTCGAATTCGTCTAATTTGTCTATTCGCGTTCAATTTTGTCGTTCGAGTTCTGCCGAACACAAAATTATTTCCGGGATTTCCGTTAATGTTTGCCTCGACTTCCAACCAAATAAAATTTTAAAAAGTAATTTGTTTTATTGCTTTCGTTTCTGTATACAAGTATCGAATTTACGAAAGAAGAAATAAAATATAAAATTTATTTAAAAGCTAAACGTAATTTTATTCAGCCGTGTATTGTTCACATCGTAACGACTAGCCCGAGATTGTACGTCATTTTCGCGTATACAAAATGGTTTCACAACAACATTTCAAGCACTAATTATACGAAAGATCGTTATACGGGTGTCGCCTGGAAACTACCAAGGATATCGTATTTATTTAAGCGTACGAAAACTTTTAATACTTTAGCTATTGCCGAACTAAACCAATGTATAAAATACTCGTAAATTATTTCGCGCTTTTATTCTATTTTAGGACGTTCGACTGCGGATGAATTTGTAAAAATATTAAAACATCGTTAAACTGTTTAAATGGATGAGTTCTGGACAAAACTATCAGTTGTATTTACACGATAATCAAGAAAAGCGAAAACACTAGAAGGGCAACAGAGAAGGAGAAAGAAATATACGAGGATAGCCAGATAGAAAATGTAAGAACGTTATGCCAAGTAAATAAAGAACGTACGTATTGAGGTTAAGCGCTTGGATCTTGATACTTTACGTATAAGCGAAACTAAATGGAAATATAAGTGCCGATGATGAATATGAGTTCATATAGAGATACACGCGAATGTAGAGTCGGGATACTGATGAAAAAACAGACAGATGTTGCCATAACTGAGATAATTCCGATCTCAGATAGGATAATAATGACGAAAATCAAGATAAAACCAAGATAATTGATAGTGATTCAAACATACCCACAAGCGGCTGATAAAAGCGAAGAAGAAATTGAGGAGTTTTACGAAGAACTAGAAAACAGGCTAAAATGCACAAAATCCGCAGATATCGCCTTTGTAAATTTTAATCCAAAAATCGATGTGAATTAGAAGTACATCCGCGGGAAGACAAAGACCTAGGCAGTGGAAATGAACGCGAGGAACGCTTGTTTTGCAGAAGCATATATGACCTTAAATTAACACGTGGTTCAAATAGCACCGATGAAGGCTACATACATGGATAAGCCGTGGAGACAAAAGCTCATTATGATTAGTGAAAGATATAAAAATATGGCGAAGAATTGTGACAGACCAGGAACAGATTGCAACTCAGACCATATATTACCGGTAGTAAAATGCGAATTTATGTTGAAAAAATTTCAAAGATAGAAGAACAATAGAATGTGGAACTTTTAAAATCCAAAACATCAAAAAGTGGCAGCAAAATTGCTAACAGAACTTGAGGGGGGCAGAGAAAAATTGTATTATAAAAAGAATCGACACACAGGAAAGTACAGCACAAATTATAGATGCCAATCAAATAGTGGCCATTGAGGAAGACTGGAAACGATGGAAAGGAGCAGTAATAGATGCTATGGAGAAAGCAATGTCAAAAGGAAAGAAAAGAAATCACAAGATGTTGGAAAATGTTGACGTTTAACGGATACCTGATAGGATGCATAAGTTATGCAGATGATAAACTATTACTTGTAATACACTCAGCTGGAGAGCTGCAAAATATGTCGAGTAAATTAAATCGAGAACGGAAGAAATTAGGATTGAAAATCAACTTTGCAAAAACTAAAATAATGAGGTTTACGTGATCCGCTAATGGCAAGTCACGTCCTAAGATAAACATTGAAGTGGAAACGATGGAGACAGTAAAAGAGTTCACATATTTGACAGCAGCTCTGTTCACCAATGACGGACGAGATATTAAAGAAATTAAATCGCGCATTGGAACGAATACTAACCTGCAGGCGATACTAAAAGATCGGAAATTAAAAATGGATAGGAAAATGAGAATTAATCAACGCTATGTAATATCGGTGGCGGAAATATGCTTCAGAGACTTGGACTTCGGAATGTATAAAGCGATTAAACGCATTTGAAATGTGGACGCTCAGGCGCATGTGGCGAATCTCGTGGAAAGAGAAGACAACAAATAAAGAAGTGCTACAAAAAAGGTAAATGGAATAGATGATTCTGGTAGATGACATCGTGAAGAGGAAAATAAAATATGTTGCACACAATATCAGAGAAGGATTATTCTCGCTGGCTATACAGGAGAAAATCGAAGGAAGCCTCAGCGTGGAAGAAGAAGACTGGAAATGATAACATCAGGAATGGAACTAAAAACCGTTAAAGGCAGTTGACGCCGCAAGAAGCAGACAATTATAGGGGTAGATATCCGATTTAAGTGCGTATAGATGTTGGTGTATGCAATCTTTGAAAATCAAAGACGCAACGTGATGATATATATAAATATATATATATATAAAATATAAGAATGTATAATTTACTCGGGTTGCAAATACGTTTACAAACAAAGTTTCTTTCATTAAAAAATATATAATTTTTATATTTTATTTAGAGCCGCTTATCTGACTCGTTAACTTTTCCGTTTATCGTTATATAAAATTTCATGCTTACATTTGAGCTATATTAAGAATATTATGGCTTCGTTTTTTATTATCGTCTTATGATCAATTTATTGTATAGCATTGCAAAAATAATTTACTCAAATATACATATATATATATATATATATATATATATATATATATATATATATATATATATATAAATAAAATATAAAATTGACTACGCTCAAAATTTACTGGATAATAAAATCGAATTATACGGAATGTTAATTAAAATTGAACAAAAAATATATTAAGTAACGACATATTAATTTTAATTTTTAAAAAATGATGTAATCTATTGTTTTTATTGCTATTTTTTAAAATAAGAACTATGCGAGAGACAAGTATATTTAAAAATAAATTTAAAAATTATGTATATATATGTGTGTATATGTGTGCGTGGATGTATCTATCTATTTATTTAATATATATAATATTTACCACTCGATGTTCTCGGCTGCGATACGCTCTGAAACACAATAAAAAAAGAAAATAGTTGAACAAGAAAGGACATAAAAAAAAACAGCACAAAAAACATATTGATATCGCATTGCATAATGGACTTACATATAAAATAAGGCGATATGGATTTATGAGGTAGCTTGTATTAATAGATTTTTTTTTTTTGTAGTTAACATAATGCATATTCTAATTTGAAAAGAATCTCTTCTGGGGATATTATCCAAGGTAATATTCTAGGTTTCTCTGTCAACCCTTACATTCACCATGTCTATATGGTGTATGAAATTTTAACGCTAATAAAATTTTTTTGTTTTCTGGTTCGCCTGAAATGTTTCAATTAAACTCTCGCGTATCTCATAAAGATGGAAAATTATCATTTTATCCAGTAAAGCTAGGGTACGATAATGAAGTAGATTCCATCCTATTGTATAGGGTAGACGTATCGATAATATTTGTCGATGACATAGCGATACCATCAGTTAATGACTTCTAATCTGAAACAACGATAAATCTTTAATAAGTTTCGGACAGCGAGACAAAGTGGACAAAAAGAATTAAAAAATATGCCCACGTCTTTGCGGAGACTCTCAGTATAGTTCATAAATAATCATTCGTTAACTCCGCGAAGTACTCGGTATTACGTTTGCATATTAAACTAATTCGGAGAGGTCGCATCGATTCAAAATCTCACCAGACCTAGAAAAAAAAAAAAAATAAATAAAAAAAAATACGCAAAATGTATCGGATTCACATCCGGTCAATCTGGTCATACACGGCGAAGCACCAAAGCATCGAAACGTGTTATTTAAACGATTTGAAATGAATTCCACCAATGCCAGGTTATTTGAACTGAAATGAATCACTGCATACTGATTTAAGGAAGTCGTCGCCGACTTAGCTGTCCGACATGAAAAAAAATGTTCCGTAATCGCCTGAATTCACAAGTATCAGCGTTCCTACTCGCTGAGCAGAGCATTTAAGACTTTTAAAAAGTCTTATTAAACATTTTAAATCCGATAACCTAGCGATATTGTGAAATAATAATATTAACTTGTATAACAGCGTAACTAGTGATTGATTTTAAAACAGGCCTTCTCGTTAATTAAAATTAGAATGATGACGTAAAAGTATATTTATAGAACAAACAAAAACAAGTAAGAATCGAACGTGTTGAAAATTAATAAAAAATGTTATTCAAATATTTTTGCACGGATGAAAATACGATTATTTTCAAATTACCGCACATCGATGTTTTGTAATTTTAGGATAATTGGAAAACAATTTTCTCTACAGATGACTAAATTTGATAAATTCGAATAATCGCAATTACTAATTTAAACGATACAAGAATCAATCCGTTTCGGCAAATAACTAGCGGTAACTGTTTACGAATAGCATACCGACATAATTTGCAGGCGGACTAATATTTGAATTTACCAGCATAATGCGTATATTTGTGGGCGATAGTTTTTATATTGTATTAACTCAGGTTGTCGGTTTTATTTCAGGTTATTAAACTTCGAATTAATTTGTTCTACTCGCACGGCATCAACCTCGTATACCCTATCTGTTTTCCTCTTCAATCATCCTCAACTATTCCCTCAATTATACAATTCCATTCCTCCTAAGTATCATCGGTGTAGGAATTACGTCGACAGTTGCACACACGGCGATATAAAAAATACCTATTCGCACCCGGCGGATCTTTTAAAAACTAAATCATTTCGCGCCTATTAGTTAAATTTAACGAGTGATAACGTACTCTCGTAACTACAAGTGATACGGAAGAAATTTGATTTATTGCCAATTCGATTCTTAAATTTTTC
Organism: Coronaproctus castanopsis; assembly: GCA_032883995.1. Taxonomy (NCBI): domain Eukaryota; kingdom Metazoa; phylum Arthropoda; class Insecta; order Hemiptera; family Monophlebidae; genus Coronaproctus; species Coronaproctus castanopsis. The sequence continues at coordinate 246,207,201 of CM065052.1, forward strand.
AATTCTATCTCAGATTATATCGCTGTACCCGGTTTGTTCACGTGATTTTACATCGTTAATTCGTTTCAGTTCTGTTTTTTTTTTTCTTTTTGCATCTACTAATTCATTTCGGTGTTAGCATCTGCTTCGATTATATCTTTCAAACTATCGATGCTTCGGTTATAGTAGGATATGCATTGTGACGTCGTCGTATAATTACAGAACTGCTATTTCTCACATCATAACACCGAACGTTCATTCCTTATTTCTGAATTGATCTTCCGCACATACTTTATACAATAATGATTTATTTCGAATCTTCATCTAAACGGCTAATTCTTAAATTCATTTTTTGTTCCTTATATTAGATTACGATACGCTAACTATATAAAAATAAATATCAAGATTTGGATTCATAAATTAAAAAACGATACTTAAATATTCAAATACCGAGCAAAACTGTTAAAATACAAAAGGCTCAAACGTTATAAAAAACCAAACTTTTAACTTCCCCGCTAAGAGGGTATATATCTGTGCAGTTAATACTAAATTCCTGCCGAAAGGCAGTAAATGCAGAACAAATGAACATAGTATGATGCACATCATCAAACTCACCGACCGTACAACAGATGCAGACAGGACAACTAGCAAGCCGGAACCTGTGTTGATCCTCAACATTTTTAACCGTATAGATATATATCTGGTAAGAAGGCATACCTGCCAGTTCCAGCATCATCCCACCTACCTTGTTGCAATCAGCAAAGAAGTGATATCTTTTTTAAATTTCGAATTAAACAAATAGTACTAGTTCTTATTCATCAAGTTGTATTTGTATTCCTGTAATATACTGCGGTTTATTGTTTTTTATTATTTTTTATATACCTGTACACTTTATTAATTTTATATCTATTTTTCAGAAAGCACAAGTATCATAAATCCATATTGTCAAGATCGTAAAATTTACGCATTTTACGATGTTCCTCACGTTTTAAAATTATTGCGAAACCACATTTTAGACTTTAAATTATCAACTGGAGAAGTTATTACGAAAGATATATTTGTAAAATTAGTTGAACAACAAACTGGTGATTTAAAATATACCCATAAAATTAATCAGCATCATTTACTTGCGACCGGCATTGAGAGACAAAGAGTTAGAAAAGCTGCTGAATTATTATCACCTGCTATAGACTAAATATTCACTGGAAATTAAAACGTTGTAAAATTCATACATACCGTAAATAATGGATTCGGCGTCTTAAATTCAAGAATACCATATCATTCACCAATAAAACGGAAAGTGCGTATGGAAATCAGTTAACATCGAAGAACAGAATATGGCTTTAAACGACCTACTAGGCGAGTGATCGGAAAATTAACTTTGCCGACCTTTTCAAAATGGTATTAATACGAGGTTTACGGGGGATTATATGCTGATTTACGTTCTCAAGGATATTCATACATGGTGACAGCGCGATGCAATCGTGATATTTTAGAATCATACTTTTCAGTAATAAGAGGTTCGGAAAAATTTTACTACAATAAGTCAGCGAATTAAATCTTTACTTCTAGCCAAACATGCGGCCATAATAAACTCTGTCAACAGTGAAAACGATGAAGATCGTGTTACATAATTTGATAAATGATTTTGGAAACGAACACGATGAATCTAAAACAGTTTTAGCTACGGAATTCTCAGTTCACCCACTGATGAATAAGACTTATCAACCATTTTTGCGTTAAAGTTACCAGAAGCTGTTAACAAACCAGATCAAAATAAAGAAAAGAATAAGGACTTAATGAAGACGTTAGCGGCCTATATTGCTTATAGAGTTCGAAAACGAGGTTTGTGTACAACGTTTCAGTACGGATATGTGACAGCTAATGAAACCGTTTTACCGAAACAGACTGGTTGTCCCAAATTTCAAGAGGTTTTCTAATGTATCCTACCGAGGAATGACTTAATATCGTGTGCAAAATGGAGCAGGAATTTAATACATTTCGCGGCGCAGACATAAATAAAGATCCGAATGTTATTAAAACGTTAACAAACCTGCTGAAATCGAAGTATGTTAACATAGATAATTTTGCAGTTTATTGTTATGTTAGGACAAGAACGTTTATTAGAATGAAAGCTTTAAATTAGCAAATGAGCTTGACACAGACGATTTGAAAAAATGATGACGAACTTAAGAAAATGAAGAAATTTTAGAAAATAACAAGGTATGATATCTGCAGTATTTTAAATTAAATTATGGATAAATAAATTAATGGATCATAAATTTAATATTGTATTTATAGTGAAAAGGAATATTGTCAGATATAATTTAGTGTTAAATAATGTTTTTTCATTATATATATATATATATATATATATATATATATATATATATATATATATATATATATATATAAAACGAAAAAGCATTGAAGTTATAGTTTTAAAAAACGATACATAAATTAATAAAAAATATATATTTATTTTTCAACGTAAGGAAAGAAATAGAGAAACTATAGTAACAGTAATTCAGCATAAGAAATCGGTGGGTCACACACAACGCGTTATTAGCAGCAGCATCGGAAACAGCATGCGCGTGATACCTACCTTGTATTTTATTTATACCACGGTTTACTTAAAATAAAGAAGAGAAACGAACAAGTGCTAAAAACGCGACTGAATGAAAGTGGAATATTTTGGTCACGTGAAGAATATACCGATAGGAAAAGTGAAAAGAAAAAATTGGCGGAAAAGATTATCCGAGTTCAAGTGCTTACAGACACGGAAATGTTGCAGGCTGGAAAACTATTTCACAAGAACACCAGGGAGGGACAATAATAAAGCACTAATTAAGTTTGCAATTGTACGAGTCTGAAATCGAGGAAGAATTTATAATAACGCCTATAAAGGAAGAAGCGACATCGAAATAAAGACAAGAATATCAAGAGTCGAAATAAATTTTTACCAAGTAATAAATTATCCGAAAAAAACCACCCCAAAAAAAAACAATTTAAGCACAGAAACAAGAGAAATCGTGCATACCGAGGAGTTTTACTTACGTCTCGGAATCTTAAGTGTTAACGAATACATTTTACGGATCGACTAAAGACGTTTGAAATGTGAGGATGGAGTTGCATAATGAAACGAAAGTACTGAAAATAGTGGAAGAAGAAAGGAAGCTGATAAAAATAATAGGACAAAGAAAACAACGACTTGGGCATATATTACGTCGCAAATCTTTACAGGAAGTAAAATCTCGGTTTACGTGGAAAGATCAAAGAAACTTGAAAACGTATAAAAAATTGATATCGTCTTAGTAAACTTTTAATACTTAATATACAGATGATAACGATAATCATATATATATATATATATATATATATATATATATATATATATATTATACGGTTGTATATAATTCAGAACTAGTAATGTCTGCAAGACAAAGAACATAATGTACGTCTAAGTGCCAATCATTCTTCTAGGTAACTTTGTCTTTTACATTCGTTTTAAATGTACTAACAAACTTTGAGCGACACACACACACGCACTGTTCGTTCGAATAACGATATAAGTTTCAGCACATAGTACGCAATACACTTTGAACTTGTTTTCTATTTACGAATAATTCGTTGGTGCGTCATTATCATTACAGTTTATAAACGGACCAGATGCGCATTAAGTGCACTATGCTTACCCTGAACAATTTCGAGAAAATAAATACCATATTAGCATAGCGATCATATTACCGTTTATTACTTGAACAATTGCAAGGGGGATGCGCGTCGCTGCTGATTCATACATAGACGCAGTTGATACCGAGAGTGTGAAAACAGTTTTCTCAAAAACATTTTAAAAAATTACGAAGACACGGACAACTTCAAATAATAAAATACGACAACAAGATGCGATGGTGCCGTGGCCAGGACCGTACAATGCATATACACACGGATATAACCTCACCGAAAGTTCCAGACCGGTGTGCGATATCTGTAATACACCAGTAACTGTGGAACATATTTTTAGCAATTGCCATAAGTATAGAGAAAAAAAGTGAATGGATCAATTGTAAAAACCTTACACGACGTTTTAATCACTGTCCATCGTGTTTGACACTTCTTACAACTGACTGTAATGTAGAATAATGTATAATTGACAGGAAGATTTAGCCAGAGCCGTTGCAGCTGAAGGCTCGAATTTATTAAAAGAGAACAAAATAAAAAACCGGTATGGTAGATCAGCGTGAAATGTTTAATACTGTGAAAAAAGATGAGGGATCAGGAACGATCTGGTAGTCTGGTCGAATTAATTTTAATGAATCGTAATAACAAAATCAGAATTACTTCTTTAAAAAACGGAATAAAAGAAAGGTTTCAGCATTTCAAGGCAACAAAATCGGCAAAAAATTGTGCGATTAACCGGTTGTGAAGATAATTGTTTCGTCGGCCGTGTTTATTATTTTTGGCATTGAAAAATATCAAAATATGCGTGGAATAATTCTACTCAGATATAAATAAGCCGAATAATTTGAAAGCAGTCATGTTATTTGCGCGATTTACAATTAAATGATCAAGTACGAATCGCGGTGATGAGATGTAATGAGATTAGCATGTGTCATCTCGGTGTTTATAAGCTTGCCTTCGGTGGCCATTCTGAAAACCTGCAAAAACTAAGCAGTCTATTGATACATTATCCTCTCGTATCCTAGTCTAATTTATTCATTGCTCGTCATATAAATTTTTCCAGTATGCAGTTGAAAATGACACATCGCCTTGTCTGACTTCTGTTTTAATTTCAAACTAGATACTTTAAATTTCACTTTTGCATATGTGTTTGTTATGTTTTTCTGATTAAGCTGCTGGTTTTCTCATCCGAGCCGAATTCTTCGAGAACATTTAATCCGCTGAATCGTACTCTTTTTTAAGGTCTACAAACGTTATTACATAATATCTCGATATTAGTTTCACGTATAGCTTTATTGAATCGAGATTTAAAATTTGTTCTAATAAGTAAAAACGTTATTATTTGGTTTTTACACTTAAGCAGCGTTCCAAAGTGCTCTGCCGAGATTTCTCGCATTTTTATTTATTATTAAATACTTTATTTTGATTCTTATTTTTAAACATAAGACGCGGAGGTGTAAATTTCTTTATGTTTCGTTTTAATGTTTTGATCTCTCGTGTTGTTCTTCTGGAAATCTCGTTCGATTTTATTTAACTGATCACCGTGGTATTTGCCTTTATTTCTGATTATCACGCCCTTTTCATTTCAAATAAAAAAGTATATATATATATATATATATATATATATATATATATATATATATATATATACTTACTCACAAACATAAATAAACTTAATATTTACATATGCTTACTCAAATATCACACACGTTCGGAACGAGTAATTTAAACAATAATAAATAACAATGGAGCGCGACTTACTACTTATCCGTTCCCATTTTCAATTAAAAAAATAAATCAAAATGAAAGTAAAAAAACTAGAAATTAAAAAATAAAAGAGAAATAAGAAAAAACGAATAAAAATTAAAAAAAGGAAATAAAATAATAATAATAAATTTATTGCCGTGGAATAAATCACAAATAGCGATGACTATAAAATAATTACACCGAACAGATGATAAGCAATTTGTACGATGAAAATTATAATAAAAAAATTTACACGCACAAGAAACGAAGGGACGAAATTTCTAGAATCGAAAGATATATTCCGTTTAATTATTTTGAAAAAATTTTTAACGAGAAAAAATTTCGAATAGCTTGTAATTTTGTTCAAGAAGGAAAAAATTCGAAATTTTCTACACGGTTTATCGAGAATAGAACACGTGACTATGTACGACCTGCGATCTAAATCTTCCAAGTCGATACTGAGAATCGAATTTATTTTATTTTTTTTTTCATTTTCGATCGAAATTTAAAATAAATTTATTCGCTTTTCACGTTAAACGTTCTGGAAAAAAATTTATTTTAAAACTTTTTAAACTTTTTCGAAAATTACCTCAGAAGTATAACTTTTCGATTTTTACGTTATAGGAAAAATAATCTTAAAAATTTAAAGTGAATATTATAGCGATTCCGGAGAGGTTAAGAATTTTTGTTTTAAAATAACCATTCGTCAGTTAAAATCTATTATGGTCTAGAATTTTAAGAAACCGATTATTCTGCTCAAATAAATTCGCGAAAATTAACTTTATTTGGATTTCAAGCTATCGAATCAGGTAAAATTGTTAGTACCTCTATGGCCGTCGCATACTTGTACACCGATAACTACAGGAATTGATTATACACGGTGTTCTATCGTGAACATTTTAAACGCGTGGACTCGATCATTCCGAGGAAAAGAACGTGCAACTTAACTCATTCGCAAAGCTCGGTTATCAAGATTGGAAGTAGAAATGTAAGTGTTGAATCACTCATTAGTGCTATCTTTGCAATCAACCACCGTCTGTATGCGATGTACGGTTACATTCAGCTGACCGTCCATCGGATTGTTACTGATTGTCATTAATACGCTCAATACCGCCCAATGGAAAAATAAAATGACGTTTTAAGAAATTTTCTAACTACGTGTTGACATAAACATTATATATAACGATTTTTAACACGATGAGATGGTACTGGCGATTACTTTACGGTTCAAAAAACATTGTCGTGTAATATAAAAGAAATAAGTTAAAAATTGCACAATTGGCGAAGATGAATGAAACGAAATTTGATCAAATAAATGACAAAATCAAAAATTGACGATTTTATGAAAATAGAAAGAAAAGAAGTATATTTTGCTTGATTAAATTTTACAAGAAAAGAATAACTTATAATATACCGTTCTGTCGTTTCGAAATAAAAAATTTCTTAAAACTTGATAATATTTTTTTTTTAAAAATATACACGAGTGATAGTTATAAACATTCATTGCTTAATGAAATTTACAAGAAAAATTCCGCAAAAAACCTGCAACGTGTAAGTCATAAGTAAATTTTAAGCACGATGGTTAAAATAATTGATAAAATTTAAAAGAGAAAAGAATACAAAATGAATCGAATAAAATTTATCTATAATATCATAGAATTTTAAACCTAATACTACCCTAGTAAGATATGTTTAATTCGTCTATGTTCATATTTTTTATACCTGTGTCGTAGAGCCTGATAATCGTAGTTTCCAATATCATTGACATTTTGGTCAGCAAACATTATGCATTAAAAAATTTTAAAGTCCTGTTTTTTATTATTTCTTGTATATAGGGATAATTTAAAATGTCATGCATTGTTTTAATGGGCGTGTATCTGGGTTTGTTCAACACTATTCTTAGACAATGATTTTGTAATCGTTGTAATTTGTTTATATTACTTAAGGTGTTCGACCATACAGGACTAGTATAAAGAATTTTAGGTTGAGTTACCTGATTATAAATCAAAAGCTTGTTCACCGGTGATAGCGTAGATTTCTTGTTAAATAAACAGCAAACTCATTTTTTTATGTCCCCTGTAGATACACTCGTTAATATGTTTAGTAAAAGTTAGCTTACTATCTAGTGTTACACCGAGATAATTTACTCTAGATTTCCAGTCTAGGTACTCATTATGAATTCGAACAAAGTCATTTATAGCGGGTTTACGCTTTGTGAAAATAATAGTCTGTGTTTTACTATCATTAATTTTAATTTTCCACTTATGAAAGTATTTGGATATTTTGTTAATTGCAGCGGTTAATCTGTTGCTAATCGTATCAATACGGTATGATGACGTCAGCAGAGCAGTATCGTCAGCATATAAATTCACATCAACTTCTTTAATTGCGATAATATCATTTATGTAAATAATAAACAAGAATGGATCAAAGATGCTGCCATGAGGTACTCCTGCCGACGCGTATCTGACCTTAGATTTCTGATTTTTAATTTTCACATAAAATTTCCTGCTATTTAAATATGCTTTAGTCATGGAAACTAGTTGATATGGAAAACCGTATTTTATTAATTTATACAGAATTCCATCGTGCCAAGTAGTGTCGAAAGCTTTTTCAATGTCTAGCAGTGCTAGCCCAGTGTGCTTATTTTTATTAAAATTATCAGTAATTAGATCACAAATTTTTACTAGCTGCGTGGTAGTGTTTAAATTCGGTCGAAAACCAAATTGGAACTTATTAAGAATACCATTTAAATCGTTATGTTTTCTAAATTTAATGAGTAATATTTTCTCAAAAATTTTACTAATGTTACTGATAACAGGTTGTATATTCTTCATCAAGGAGGCATCCTTGCCAGGTTTAGGAAGAGGTACAATTAAGAACAGTCTCCACGACAGAAGGCGGTAGCACAAACGAATGCAGGAATTAAATAACACTATGAGAGCAACTACGCCATTACGAGATAAATTTTTAATCGTTTTTACGCTAATTTTATCGTGTCCGGTAGAGTATGTACTTCTTAGTGATCTAATGCAGTTCTTGACCTCTTTCGGTGAGGTTAAGTCAGCATAGTTTAATGTAGGTACGCTATTTGTTAAAAATGTATTTATTGTTTGTTTGCTAGAAAACTGAAGGGTCATGTTACGCGGAAACAGTCAGACAGAATGGTTTTCGTTGGATAGGAAAAGAGAAATCCGAGGACTAAATAAACATTGAAAGGATGTTCTCACTAAATATGTAAGGACAGACTGGATAAAGATAGAACGATTTGGAAAGAAATGGATGCTGAATATATACTTGGAAAATAAAAAAAAAAAAAAAAAAACGGATGCGGCCTTGGCTCAAGTTGGGTTTATTAATTCATCATAATTTAATTTTAATTTTTCTGGATTTATATATTTACAATAAAGTTTTTGTTATTATATATATTTATTATATATATATATACATATATATACACACACATATACAGTCTGAAGCTGCAATAGATGATCGACCTAGCAAGAAGCCGTTTAGAGTGAATTAGTAATTAATGCATGCAATCTTCTATAACAGAAGAAGCAACATAATGATTACCATTATATATATATGTATATATATATATATATAATTAATTATAAACAAACAAAATAAAACACAATCACTAAAACTTTTTATATAAAAAATATGTAATAATTTTAGTTCGCGCTTGAAAATGACGTAACTGTCGAAAAGCTTCGCGATTAAAAACATTTAGTGATTGTGTTTTATTTTGTTTGTTTATAATTAATTAATAAAATCTCCAATATATTCAACTTTATATATATATATATATATATAAATATATATATAATAATATACTGAAATGGGCTGTGTATACGAAATTGGAAATATTGTGAGAGACCATTTGCTCTAGAGAAGATCTAGTACAAGTAACTTTATCTTTATTGCATCTTATTTCAAAATTATTAATAAGTAATGCTAAATAAAGGTGAGGTTATTAATTTATTTATTCATATATTCTTACCGTTCTTTTGATGACTTCTTCACGAGCTTTTTCTATAACGTCATTGACGATAGTAGTCGCGACTTCCATCACGTTGTGATCGCTATGAGAGCCCTCTTCGAAATTTTTAATCATTTTGGCTATTGATTTTTTTTCAGCTGGTTGCTCAACGTCTAAAACAAACATCAAATAAAATAATTACTTTTGTTTATATATATATATATATATATATAAAATTTTAGACCGACCGACGCATAAGGTAGTACAATCTAAGTTGCTATTTGATAATTTTGAAATAGAAATAGGTAATTTTGAAATAAATAAAGTTTAATAAAATTCGTGAAAATGTTTACGAAACTATCTGTTATGTTCTTCACGTAGGTTCTATGTCCCGAATTATTTGCTATCAAACTGGCTATTGAAATTTGTAAAAAACCTGCCTTATCTGCACTGACTCGTTAATGTAGTTAATGAAGATGAATGGATATTTATGAAACTTTTCCCCGTCGGTTACAATATATTCGTATCTATAACAATTTTATTTCATGGTTAATTTCTATTTGGACTTTGTTATAAAACATAAATTTGATCGTTCGTACGATATTAATGGTTATATATATATACATGATGAAACAGAGTGTATATCAGAATTTAGATATTTGGGAGCTCAAATTATACTAGAGATCAAAAGGAAATTAAAACAAGAATTGCAATGGCGAAACAAGCATTTAATAATTTGAGCGCAGTATTCAAGAATACAAAAATGAATTCGAAGGAAAGAATATTACATCGTTACGTCTGGTCGATACTTAAATATGCCTGCTAAATGTGGATAATTACCTCGTAGATAGAGAAAAAAGAATCAACGCGTTTGAAATGCGGTGCTATCTATCCTAGAATACTGAAAATATCGTGGACCTGATCGTATTACAAATGAAATGGAAACGAGAAGAATTAGGGGAGCAGATATTAAATTGATGAAAGATGTTAAAGAAAGGAATGTGAAATAGATTGCTCGTAAGATTAGAATGACTGTCATACAAGGAAAAATACTTCCGAAACGAATAAGAGCAATGCGAAGGTTCGAATTGATCGCTTCGAATATGCAGCCTCATGACTTGGCTGAAATTATAAGAAAAGCCAGAGATCGGGATACATGAGGTGTAGTAGGATATATGCAAAAACTCCTGAACAGGAGATGCGACTGATATGATGATGATATATATGTATACATATAAAGTGCGCACACATATTTTTTTTAGTTTGTTTGTTAATAGCGTATAATCGGATTATTTATAATGTACGTTTTATTTTTCGAGTACTTTTAAATTTAATCCTGCTTTCTGTAAAAAATGTAAAAACGCGTATATTTGATACTACATTAAAAAGTTATAATAATATTTAATAAATATACCGGAACAAATGCCCTCTCCATTTATGAAAGTAAAAATTCTAATAATATAAACTGGTAAATAATAAATATACAAGATAAAAATAGTATTGATGGAAAAATCAGACAAAAAACCATCACAAATGAAAAGCGGTAATTTAAAAAATAATAAATATAAGTTTAATTATATAACAAATATGTAATATCATTTATAAGTAATGGAAACGAAAGCAAACAAATTATAACGTTATGAGAATAATACATTATGTTTGATGCGTCGATGCTTATACTTAGTATATCTAATACTTAGTTCCCTGGAATCGTAATTTCCTATTGCTGGAAGTAAATTATATTTTTGCGATAGTTTGAGGATATAGTCTTTTACATATGGTATCTGCAGAGCACTATGCATATATGAAATTTTAGTGTATACGGGGACATTGAGGATACATCTAAGACATCGATTTTGGACTAATTGCAGTCTATTAAAACTAGCATTTGAGACTGAAGACCAAACTGGACAAGAATATGTTAAAATAGGCCTAATAATTGAATTGTAGATTATTAGTTTATTATTAATATTTAAGCGAGATTTACGTTTGAAAATGGGGTAAATTGAACAGATTGCTCTGTTTGTCTTCAATGATGCATGGTTAATATGCTTGGAAAAGGTTAGTCTCTTGTCTAAAATGACACCAAGGTAGCGTATCTGGTCAGACCATTCTATATCAACGCCACTGACGTGAAGTCTGGTCGGTAAAAACGGTCTTCGACGAGTGAAGAAAATTGCTTTCGTTTTGGAAGGATTAAGAGCAATTTGCCATTTAGAAAAATACTTAATTACACGATCAACACCGGATTGTAACCTATTGCTGATAGTACTTGGTCTGTAGGAACTGCAGTACAACGCTGTGTCATCAGCGTATACCTCAATGTTATTTATATGCGGGAAATCATGCATGAAAAATGTAAATAAGAATGGCCCCAGCACGCTACCTTGAGGCACGCCGGCAGAACAGGATTTGCTACTTGATTTCGCATTATTTATAATGGTATAAAATGATCGATTACTTAAGTAACTATTAATCAGTTTAATTAGATAATTTGGAAACTTGGTAACAATCATTTTATAGATAATACCGTCGTGCCAGGTTGTGTCGAAAGCTTTTGCCACATCAAATAACACCATCACGGTATGTTTATTGAAGTTAAAATTATCTGTGATAGAGTCAGCAACTCTTGCTATCTGTTGTGTTGTGGAATGCTTTGGTTGAAATCCAAATTGACTACTTGGTATTATATTATTAGAATTAGTGAAGTCACATAATCTTTTCAGAATAATTTTTTCAGCGATTTTTTTAAGATTGCTAAACAAGCTGATTGGACAGATTTTGTCTATCTGAGAGCAATCTTTATCTTGGTACTAGAATTATTTTAGCCACTTTCCAACTAGAAGGGAAGTACCCAAATTTAAACATTTCATTAATCAAATTAGTTAACTGGACGATGGCTTTTGGGGGTAGCATTTTAATGACAGTAGATTGGATACCATCGTGACTTACCGAGTTTTTCTTCTTTGTTGATTTTACACGTGTAAAAACTTCTTTGGGAGAAGTTAATTTAATATTAGTTGTTATCTGAGGTGATGCGATATATCTGCTGACAACTTCATGTACTTTGTTATTCTGATAGCTTGAAGATAAATGGATATTTCTGCTGTGAACCTCAAGGTAGCGTGCAGCAAGCAATTCTGCTTTATGGGTATTATTATATGCATACGTGTTAGTATGAGGATCATGAATTGGGGGAAGTGCTTCATGATGTTGTGTATATTGTTTACATATCTTCCAAAGGCTATTATTTTTAACAGAAAGATTAGAAATTATTTTACTAAACTTTTCGTTATTACGTCTATTTAGTAAATATCGAACTAAAATCGAAAGTTGATTCAATAATTTCTTAATATTTTGCGAATCAGTACGTGAACGACTTTTAGTATAGGATCTTCTGACAATATTTTTGATTTTAATTATGTAAGTTATATATAAAGGGATCGAAGATATAGGGGGAAACATTTTGCTTAATAGGAACAGAAAGGGCAATAGCTTCATGAATCAAGTTCGTCAGAGTGGTGAGACAGTGGTCAATGTTGTCAGTATCAAAAATAGGTAGGTTTAAGTTTATATTATCAGAAATATGACGCTTAAATAAATTCCAGTTCGCATTTTTAAAATTAAATGTTTTACGTACTGTTTGTTGCAGTATGTTGCCAGTTTTGACGATTATAAATATTGGGTTATGAAATCGGAGGAGTTAACTGAAATGGGCAGCGTTGTATTGGTATTTTTCACTAGAACTAAATCAATAATACTAGGTCGACAGCCAGAGGTGGTGGGAAGTATGTAGGCTCTCGTGGCGCTAATATTTGTATATTATTTGGCAAAGAATTACTTAGAGTTTAAATCGCCGATTAAAATAATTTTTTTACTTGTCTTTATCAAGGATAAAATATCTTCCCTATACTCAGTCAATCGATTAGGCGGTTTATAAACAGCAAAAATAGTAGCAACTTCCACATTGCGATTTACATTATGAGTATTACCAGCAGTGGTTAAATAAATGTTTATGCCAACAGCCTGAATACTATGTAATAGGGGCGTTGACACAAGATCATACTTTAGCCGTTGATTAATCAACAATGCTACTCTTCCACTATAACGCGTCCCATCTTTTCTACAAATATCAAAGCCAGTTAATTTAACTGTGTACTGTTCAGTTTAGTCTCGGATAAAGCAATGATATCAATGCTATTGTAAATAGCAAATTCATGAAGTTCAGCTAGTTTGTGTACTATAGAATTACAATTCCAGGCAACTAACTTAATTATATTAACAAAAAAAAATTAGATATAACTTACTACAATTATTTCTAAAATAGCCGCTATTTTTGTGAAACTATCTGCATTCGCGAGTGCATTTAGTTTTGTAATTATAGTTTTAATAACAATCATTAATTTATTAAAATCAGCGCCTTTAAGTAATGATAAAATGGATGATAGTTCTGATGAGTCGGTGTGATTTAATGAGTCATTAACATGGGATGAATTACTATTACATCGAGTTATTTCAGAGTAGCTTTTCTGTCGAGTTTTGATATTATTATTATTATTACTATTATTTGTTAAATTATTATTAGTAGTATTAAAGTTATGATTAATATTAATGTTATTATTATTAAGCAAGTCATTTACATGGGGAGTAGCGTACGACGGAACCCTCCTATTGTTTGTTTCCGTGTTAGTAAGCTTTAATAAGTTCAACTTAGCTATCGTCGTCGTCATCATCATCATCGCCATTATATAATGTAAATACGTCGTCGTGTTATATAATAATCGCATTTATAAGGTTTCTTCAAAAATTTCTTTCAAATAGGGATTAATAAAGCTAAAATCTCGTCCGGTCATTTTATTTATATTTCGAAGACTTGTTCATATGTTACCGCGTAAATCCTATTATCATAGAAAAAAAAAAAAAAAACAAAAAAAGTTTTTCAGTAACTTTACAAAAAGGCTAAAATAACGTACGTATACAAAACTTTTAAAATTAATCCGTTTAAAATAAAAGACATACTATTTTAATTCCGGAAGTATAAAATTACAAAATTTAATTTGTTTCGAACGAGTTGAATCGGTCATGTCTAAATGTCGCCAGCAGTCTATATAATTCTTTTTGAAAATAAATGTCAACCTTGAAAATAGTACGTTATTAATAGCCAGTAATTTAACAAGAGATTTTGTTTATAATTTTTTAACGTTTTTAATATATATATATATAATTAGATACAATAATTTCGGAATAACCGCGTACAAAAAAGAAAAAAAAACGATTTATTAATAAAACGATATATATTAATAACCCCGAGTGTACGTTTCAAGCAACATGCCGTGCCCATCATCAGAAATAAACTAAATTAACCCTGACGTATCAAGCTACTATCTTAACTATATAGAGGAAACTACATGTGACTGGTTCTCAATTGACCAATATATCACGTTATGCATATCTCAACCCACTGCTGGGTGTAGGCTTTCCCCAAACGTTTCCAAAGTTGTCTATCTTGTGCGACGTGAATTCAATTGATTCCGGTTACTTTCACAATGTCGTCTCGCCATATAGTCATAGGTCTTCCTCGCTTGCGGCGATGACTAATCGGTGACCAATATGCGCGTGGTCTATCTATTGTCATTTCGTCTGGCAATATATCTTGTCCAGTTCCATTTTAATTTATTTTAGTTTAGCTATGCGTTCTACTACGTCTACTAATTTTGTTTGTTGTCTAATCCACGCGATGCTCTTATGATCTGGTAGTCTGATATTCAGCATGACTCTTTCGTGCGCCGTTTGAGTTTTTCTAATTCGTCTAATTATTATTATTATTATTATATATATATTGCAGTGGAAAGTATTAATGTTTGAAAATATTTTTAACATTATTTTAATACTAATATATAAACGATCCTTTTGTTTTATGTATACAGAGACGTAATTTTCAGTACTTCGTAATTGCATACTTCACAATAAATAAGTAAAAGTAGGGTAAAACCTGATCATAATTATACTCCTCAGGATGTTCCCACTTGCGGAGACGATAAAGCGGAACTCTCTCATGGATAGCAGGCTTAGGTAGAACCACTAGTTATTATTATTATTTGCACTATTATTATTACTTGCCTTTTAAAAAACGACAAAAATAAATCAATCATGTTTCGGAAAAAATATAAATAGAATTGTGCAAAGGACCGTTAATAACGGAAAGATGAGTAAAACTAACAACAAAACAAAATTATATACCAGTTAATCTACACATAAATCACTTGTAGATTATAGTGTAACGATTACGTACGTTGGCCGTTTATCCTGTGTTTAATTTTTGTTAATAGTTAGTTTTATCTTGTTTGTGTAACTATATCATTCATATCGTTCGATACCTTGTCACGAATGGTATTTCCCTCCCCTTCACGGCCGCCGGACCGGGTACTACTCGTGTCGCAGCGGATGGAACAAACGTTTTGCAATCGCAACCTTCAGCTGATAAAATGATTATCTCTCACCGATAACCGTAACCCCGCACCATCAACCCCAGGGTAAGTTCGTCAAATACTCACGCTATTCGTCGGAAAAAAGACGATATTACGTCTGACTCATCCGATAATCACGATTGTGCTACTACTACTTCTACGCAATGGCTTAATATCACACAACGGCAAAAGTACGCCGAAGAAACAAAAAAAGAATATCGACGCTACAAAGCTAAATTATAACCGTTTTACACACCTTCAACAAGATAACCAAAAAGGACAGCTCTATTATTCGTATTCACACAGAAAAGCTTCCTCCAATCACCATCATCAACACGGACAACAAGGTTAATATTAAAAATTTAATTACTAGTCTTAAGCAATACGTCAAATCAACTTTTAAGATTAGAAATTATAATCGTAATAAAACTTCATTGTTTGCTAGTACGTATGACGATTTCGATCTCATTACTGCAAACCTGAAAAATGCTAATATACCGTTTTTCACGCATGTTCCTTTTAACCGCAAGCCTGTCCGGATGATTCTTAAGGGTTTACCCTCATCGTTTACTGCTTCCGAGGTAGAAAACGAGCTCAAAACCCTTCATCGATATTTCCTCTATCTCTCAATTTTATAAAAAATGCTCAGATTCAGATTCCATTCCTCTTCCTGTTTATAAGGCGTAGCTCCCTACTTCAATGTTTTCGTTGTCAGCGCTTCGGACACGTGTCTCAAAACTGTAATCTCCCAGAACGTTGTCTGAAAATGTAGCAAATGCCACACTTCCGCTTCTTGTCCCGAAAAAATATTTAAATGCGCCAACTGTAACGGAGACCATCCTGCTAACTTCGACCAGTGTACCGTCATTAAAAAAATCGTTAATGCTAAAACAATTAGATCCAACACTCTACTTCGTACCTCAATACCAAAACAATCAAGCTTTGACTTCTCTTCTAATAATTCCTCTGTTCCTAACCTGGTTGTAAATGTTCCAAATAATTAACAAAGATCTTATGCTTCAGCACTTCGTTCTTCCCGTATTGTAAACCCTGATCCTAGCACAAACAATGAATTTTCTCTTGTAAGTATTCTGGTTGCTTCGCGAATTTAACTTAAGTAATATTTTTAATGTAATTAAAGCTATATTTAATAATCTTAAATCACTTAAAAATAAGGATGTTTTAAGTATGCTACAGGTAATATTTTTTTTTTTTTTTTTTTTTTTAAATATAAATAACGTAATTACAACTGGCCTAGAGGCCATCTAGCAATTTTTATGAAATGCGAAGTAGCGTGAGAGGGGTCAACACCCATTAGTGCTCCCCAAAGAATTCCAGTAGAAATTAGGATAAACCAAACGTCCTGGTTCGTTCTAATCGGCGTATCTGAATACTGTTATCTAATAAACTGATGGCCAGTGTATTTGTATGAGACTCCAAGTGCATTTTATACTGCTCAACTGCGTGTTTGACTTCGTCAATAACATAAGGAATGAGAAGGTCACGATGTAAAGTATAATTCGAAACATACCAAGGAGGAGCAATAAGTAACCTAATGATCTTATTTTGGAACCGCCGTATCTTATTTATATGGCTATTTTTTGCGCAGCCCCATAGCATCAGGCCGTATGTCCACACAGGCTTTAGCATTATTTTATAAATTAAAAGCTTATTTTCAAGAGAAAGACTGGAGTGTTTGCCAAGAAGCCAGTACAGCTGTTTCAATTTTATGTCGAGATGTTTTCTTTTCTGCTCGACATGTCTGCTCCACGTTAATTTACTGTCAAGATGCATCCCCAGATACTTAACGTAATTCTGTTGAGAGATTAATTCCCCATTTAATGTAGTGGGTGGACAGGTTAAGTTTCGCAAAGTAAATGTGACCTGCGTGCACTTACTTTCGTTAACTGCAATACGCCAACGTCTCAACCAGGTTTCGATTTTTATTAAAGACCGCTGCAGAGTTTCGTGGACTAGGTTTTGCTCTTTGGCTACAGCTAAAATGGCTGTATCGTCCGCAAACGTGGCAGTTATAACATCGTCACTAACTGGAAAATCAGCCGTGAACAATAGATAAAGCACCGGACCCAAGACACTCCCTTGAGGCACGCCAGCGAAAACATTATAGATAGTGGAGTATTCGTTTTCGAATTTTACTTGGCATGTACGATCCTCAAGGTATTAAGGAGAAGGAAGTACGGATGAGGAAGAATTTTTTTAAGTTTATATGCCATACCTTATCAAAGGCTTGCCTGACATCTAGGAACACACCGAGACATACTTGCTTGGCATCAAAGCCTTCTTGTATCGTATGTACAATTCGGTGCACCTGTTCGATAGTCGAGTGCTTCTTGCGGAATCCAAACTGATGATCGGGAATAATATTCTCCGATTCTAGGATAGGATTTAACCGCTTTAATATGATTTTTTCAAGCACTTTTGACAAGATAGGTAATAAGGATATCGATCTATATGACGTGACCAAGTCCGGTGCCTTATCCGATTTAGGTATTACAACTATTTGCGCCAGTTTCCATGACATAGGAAAATAGTGCAGGCGAAACACTGCGTTAAATATATTATTAATAAATAGTATCGCTTTGGCCGGCAATTCTAATAATAATTTTCCGGTTATTAAATCGAAGCCCGGGCTTTCTTTATTGTTTAATTTTTTGAATATACATTTTATTTCTCCTGGGGACGTTGGCGCAATAGGGTGACTCATTTGAAAAGGAGCACTTAAAAATGTCATTATATCTTCATAATTGTCAGTTTCAGAGTTTGGTTTAAAGACTTCAGAAAAATGTTTGGCAAACATTTCAGCCTTCTCTCGATAATCCCTAGCCCATGTTCCATCGGGATTTCTAATCGGTGGAAAAGGTTGTATTGGCCTATTGCGACTTCGAATCGCTTTCCACAGGCTATAGTCGGAAGTTTTCAAGGGAGATAATTCTTGTAAATAACGCTGTAGAGATTAATTTTTAATTTCCCTAATTAATGATTTAAGTTTTTTTGATTTTTTGTTTAATAAAAACTTGTACACTGGGTTTCTAGTTATGTGCAACTTTTTGCGAATGTTTCTCTTTTCTTTAACTAGAGCCAGAACGTGACGCGGTAAGTTATATACTTTTTCGATAGTTTTAATTTGGGGTGAAGATTTCCACGCTATACGTTGAATAGTTTCAGTAAGATACTGTATCGCTATATCTATATCTCTTTCATTTTTCAATGGTAGTTTTAATTTTAAATCTCTATCTACAGCTTCCCGGAATTCATTCCAGTTGGTGTATTTATTATGCAGGTTGGGAGGGCTTTCTTTCCTTATTACACCAGTACTTACCGTAAGAATTATAGAGCTACGATCTGATACCAGATCAAAAGATGTTTTAGCCTCGATATTGAGCATAGAGATACCTTTAGTAATGAAAAAATCGAGCGCATCTGGTTTTTTGTTTCTATCGGTTGGCCAATATGTTGGCTCACCTGTAGCAGCACATCCTAAAAATTTATCCTGAATTATTTTGTTCAGTAAGCTACCTCTTGCATTTGTAAACCTTGAACCCCATCTCACACTCTTCGCATTCCAGTCACCGCCAGTTATGAACCTATGGCCTAGACTATCAAAGTATTTAATTAATTTTTGTTCTGAAAATTTTTGATTCGGGGCACAATAAATAGCAGACATCGCAATTTTGCCGTTTAATGAGAATACAATTATGCTAGTTGCTTGCATTTCTTTGCTAGTTAATTTGGTTAATTCGTAATGCTTAATATTTCCTTTAATTATGATTGCAGTACCACCATGAGCCTTGCCATCTGGTCTATTTGTCGAATATATGTTACAGATAAATCTTATTTTCACATATCAGGCTACAGGTAATAATTGAAACTATTATTAATACGTATTAGTTGTCGTCTACCCCTGCAATTAAACTAGCTGCTTGGAATTGTAACTCTTTGATCGGGAAGTATGACGAGCTCTATCATTTTATCTGCATCAACCGTGTTGATGTTGCAGCACTATCTGAAACCAAGCTGGACAGCAAACACAATATCCAGTTTCCGGGTTACAATATATTTAGAGCTGATGTAAGTCGTAGAGGGGGTGGTGTTGCACTTCTCATAAGAAAACACTTCCAAGTAGAACTACTTCCATTACCTTAAGCTGTGTCCAAGCTATTGGTGTCAATATCATTACCAACAGCAACTATTATGTTACTAGTGGCACTCGTGCTACTAGTAATCATAATAATCATCATAGTCGTAATTCCATTTCTATATTTTCTATATATAAACCGCCCATACGTATGCGTAATTTTGCCAATGACATTAAGCAGTTAATGAGGGTCAATCACAAGGTAATTTTAGTTGGAGACTTCAATGCCAAAAGCAGACGTTGGAATTGCTTTAATGATAATTCTGCTGGCACTATACTTAACCAATTATCATTAAATGACCTTCTTCGCATAGTGGCTCCCTCTGAGTCCACACATTTTCCCAATCGTGCAGGATGCAGAAACACCATCTTAGACTTAGCACTTGTAAAAAACCTAAACACATCAGACCTAAAATCTCTATTAACGATCTCTCATCCGATCATAATCCCATACTCATTACTATTTTTACCACTAAATTCCTCGTAGAAAAAAAAGTTTTACTAGCTTCAATTTAAAGAATACATTAACAACAACATTGTTCACACTGACATTTGCGGTCCCGCTGACATTGACAAAACCATAAGTGACCTTGTCGAACTAATTCTGACATCGATTGAACGACATATCCCTTAAAAAGACCATTGTTTGTTCACCTACATCTAATTTACCGTCAAAATTACATCAGACGATTGTGCACCAAGCATTATGGCCGACCAGTCGCCTCTTTTTTAAAGCAGCTATTGACTTTTTTGACCAAAACTCTTCGTCACTGCCTCAAAAACCACGAAAACTAAAAGTACAACAAATTCCTCACAACGCTGAGCCCCAAGGATAATAGTCTTTGGAAGGCGACTAAAAACCTTACCCACTGCAGTAAGTCTCTTCCGACCATCTGCAGCCCGTCCTCAAGTGACTATGTTTACACTGACATAGAAAAAGCAGAGGTCCTGGCTGCTCACTACTTCAAAATTCACGGACAGAACTTACAATTAGCCTCCAGCTTTCAGCGCAAAAAAGTCCAGTCGGAGGTTCAGAGGTATTTACGCAGTACTAAGACATGTCTATATATAACTAACACTACCCAAAATTGTGTTAATGTCATTTGTCCTCTAGAAATATCCAATATCATCAAAAAAACGAAATTAAAGTACTCGGTACCTGATAATATATCATTACTTATAATCAAGAAACTCCCTCATTCCGCCATTGTTGTGTTATCAGACATAATGAACGGTATCTTTAAACTGGGATACTTTCCGCAAAGCTGGAAACTTGCCAAAATCATCGCCCTGCCTAAGCACGGTAAGGATCCTTCGCAGGTTTCCAACATTCCCCCCATTAGTCTACTGAGCAACCGAAGTAATGTTGCTGAAAAGGTTATTTATGTTAGATTATTATCCCATGTCGACAACAATAACATATTTCCGAACTTTCAGGCTTTCGCTCTCATCACTCTACAACCCAACAAATATGCAGAATAACCGACTCCATTACCCATAACTTCAACTTAAATAACGGCATGGTACTATTTGACGTTGCTAAAGCATTCGATACAACTTGGCACGCAGTTATAAAATGATAAAATGTAACTTTCCAACATGCTTAATTCACTTAATCAATGGTTACTCAATGTATCTGTAGGTAATGCTGTCTCGTCTTACAAATCTTGCTCTGCGGGTGTCCCGCAAGGCAGTTTGTTTTCGCTGTACCTTTATGATTTTCCAAACCCACCCAACACGCAAGTGGGACTATTTGCTGACGACGCTGCGATATTCTGCAGATAGACTTCAGTATGGGATATCGCGGGTACATAAATACTACAATAAATGGCAAATTACCATAAACCCGAACAAAACCGAAGCTATTTTCTTCTTCCGCAGGAAACCTGCTCTACCTGACAATCTGATGGTACAGGGAAACACTTTAGAGTGGTGCGATAAGGTTCGTTATCTTGGTGTAATCCTCGACAATAGACTTACTTTCACTAAGTAGATAAATAATATCACAATCAAGACAAACAATGCCTTCTGTGTACCCCCATTCTTAATCACAAGTCCTTTATCAACATTAACAACAAGATAAACCTCTACAAAGCACTAATCCGCCCAATACTTTGCTACGCTTGTCCTTCCTGGAGCTCTATATCAAAACCTCCTTTAACAAGTTACAAGTCATTCAAAACAGATGCCTCATATGTATTCTCAATGCACCTCGTTATGCCAGAATCGATAGTATGCACGAAGCTACTGACCTGCCCTATATTAGAGATTTTGTTCTAAAACTATCGACTGAATTTTTTTATTAAATGCTCATAAACAATGTACTCGTCTCCTCGATTGCCAATTACGATTCTCAGCAACTTCGTTTCATGTATTCCAAATATAAATACAGGCGACTTAAACATAACATTATGTAGTAATTAATTTTAATTTTTTAATTATAATTTAACCCTTTCACTTAGTAAGCACCTTCGACTTTTATATGTGTATGTATTTATATATATATATATATATATATATATATATATGTGCGTATATACATAGTATTTATTTAAGAACTTACAACCTAAACATTATATTTTTGTAGCTTAGACTTAAGTTTCTTTACTATCATGTATTACTTTTAATTAGAAAACGTGTTTATCTTGTAGTCTTTTATTTGATTTTTTCCTGCAGCATTTTTTGTTTTGCTTTATTCTTTATATTCTTACTGTGTTATTAG
This sequence comes from Coronaproctus castanopsis, assembly GCA_032883995.1. Lineage (NCBI taxonomy): Eukaryota > Metazoa > Arthropoda > Insecta > Hemiptera > Monophlebidae > Coronaproctus > Coronaproctus castanopsis. The sequence goes on from CM065052.1 coordinate 246,229,937, forward strand.
GGTAAGGTGTTCCCGGTACACAATGTTTGTAACCCGTGTTATATTTTCTTTTATGTTTATTACTTATGCAAATATACTTTGTTGTTGTTGTTGTTGTTGTATGTACATATACAGGGTGACCCAGGGTATATGGACGGTTTTGTTTTGATAGCCACATCATTATTATTATTAAGAAAATATGCATATATGCATATACATACCTATATATATACATACATTATAAATGTACAACATTATATCGGAATGACATTCGGAACTACTTGCTTGTTTAATGAAGAGGATTGACCTCACTTATTTCAAAACCATTTCTTTTTTTTGCATTGCTAAGCGAATGTACTGAAACCAAAGTTAATAATTTTTTTTATTTGCCCGATTATTTTGTATTTTATTTTCCTGAAATATATTAATTGATCGATTGATTATTAGTATTACTATTATTATTATTATTTTTTTTTATCGAATCCGGCAAACTACGAACTACGGAAACATTAGATACAAAATTTCAAATTATATTTCCTTCGTTTTCTTCATTGCATTATTATTATTATTGTTATTAGAATTCATTGAATTTTGAACTGTCTTTATATAATGTATTCATAGTTTTTGTCCAATAATGTAACAGTTTTATCGTATTTATATATGTCCATTGTATAAAAATAGCGTTTTATGCGTAGGTGGGGTTTGTAAGTGTATGTGAATGTGTTTGTGACGTGAGTGAATTTTGCCATTCGCGCATTGTTATTCCGCCGTAGGCTTTTCACATTTGATGTATCTAAATTGCTTTCAATCGAGCAGAAATTTGAAACAAAAAATTTGAATTTGGATTATTTTTTGTTCGGCGATGCAAGAGTGGACAATTCTCCCTTATTGTCGTCTATAGTAAAATATTCGCAAATAAAATTATTACAATTATTATCATTATTATTAGATTCGAGCGTTATTAAAAAAAATGATTTAAAATACTTTCGGTATTTCTGGTGACATTATTTTCTTCAGTTCGTGATTTTTTGGAAATAATTTACATTTCTGATTTTACAATGCGTATAGGGCGGCTCAGCGAAAACGGGTGGTTTTGTCTTTGGAATAGCCGTTTAGTGTACACACGGGAGATTTGTCCAGTTTCAGTTGTCACGGCATCCTATAGCGGGAATTTTGAACGTTATTTTCGGCGTGAATCGATCGCGACAGTGCAAAGAGTTTCGAATTCAAAATTACGCGATTTTTACCTTATGAGCCGCGTTAACGACGTCCACGAGATCTGGAAGACCTGAAAATTCGGATTTTTGAAGAAATTTCTCAGCGACCGATGTTCGAAATTTTTGTAAAGACCGGAATTGCTAATGGCGGTCATCCGAACGATATTGCGTTCCGTAAATGATTGTAAGCTAATTTCTCGTTTTCCTATTTTTAAATATTCATTCAAAAATTTTGATCTAGTTTTTGAGTTATTAAAAAAAGAAAAAACCGTCCCCGTGCCTTCTTTAGGTAACCTCATAGTTAAAATTCGATGATAAATTTTTATGAGGAATTACTTCTAAGAAGTATATTGTAAATATTTGTTTTTTATTTTATCGGGCCATTTAGTGTATTTATGTATAAATTTCGTATGTTGTTTACCACATTCACCATCTTCTTCTTCTTCATCAGCTATTTTCAATCCACTGCTGGATTCTGGAAGTTCCTTTCATTTTTTCCTGTCAGCCGCTTTTTACTTGCCCAATCTTTTCGGCATTGATTAAACGTTTTTCTTTTCAGACTTACAGGAATCCCCTTATTTTGTAAAATATTTTTTAGTTTTCCACATGCTAAGGCGGTGATTCTTCTCGCTATTTCCTCCGCTATTCTATTTTTTATAATCTGTCCTAGGTAACCGAACGATGTTACTTCCTGTATTTTCTTCTGATCTATCATAATGTTACCGATGTGTGTAAATTTGTTTACAGAACTGTCTCGGCTATGTTGATTTTTAGTTCTATTTCCTTGTTTTTTATATTAAGTTTTTGCGCCATTTCGTTTAATTTTTCTATATCTTCGCTAAGGAGCACTATATCGTCCGCATCATTATCGGTCTATTTAATTTATAAAAACTATTTTTTCGGCTTTGCTAATTTTTGTAAATTATATATATATCTAAATTAGTATCTTTTTTCTTTTTTTTTTACATTTTATGTTTTTATATAAAGTGTATATCTTTTTATATTGAAGAAAATCTTAGCGATTTTTCAAAAAAAGTTTAGTGATTTAAAAAAAAAATGTCGTTTATCGAAACGGCGAAGCGGATATCATTTTCGGCCGAAGGATTATTTATCGCGTCGTAAATCACACATTTGCCAGAAGCAACACAACACGCCTTTGACACGTGTGCGAAGAAAAATAACCAGAGATGACAATAATGAAGATAAATTATAGAAAAGTGGAAACTATCAAAGATTTCCCATCACGACGAAAAAGTGTTAGTTTGTCTCTGTTTGGAAACAAGGAAATTCGACGAAAAGAGAATATCAGATTGACGGCGAAAACTCTAATAAATTGTCTCCGTCGGACGTCCGGCGAACGCTATCGTTAAGAAGATGATAAAGTAATTTTTAAAACAGTTATCTATCGGGAAGGAAGTATTGTAGTCGGGAATTTTTGCTCGTTCTACATTCCGACGCTCGTGTATTGGATATTCCGGTTACATAAATATACGATAATCGGGATAGGTGGAAGACTATAGGTTAACGTGTGGATACATACACGATAATGAAAAATACAAATCGTCGAGGGGGAAAAATTGAGTTCGTGTCTTCAAAAATCGTGATTTTCCAAACATAAATCACATTTGCGTAAAAACGACTTTTCATTGAAAAAATTCAATTTTTGAAATAGTGTTTTCGAATTTACTAAATTAGAACAAAAAAGTTGTTATTCATCGGATTTTCAAACTGCACATAATTAAAGAAGGTTTTTTTTTAAAAAAAATAAATTACATTTCAAATTGTAATGTTTAAAATAAACAAACAATATTCTAGGATTGAGATTTAAATCTAGAGCGCTAGAATGTCGAGGATGAATTGAATGTTTTTTTAGTTTTAAACCTAATTGCGAAGAAATTTTATAACGAATTAAATCGAAAATTATTATAATTTATTGCAAAATGTTTAATTTAAACGTAATTTTTTAGCTTAATATCGCTCCTCGGCCTGTTAGGCGAAACCAAAGTGTATAGTATCTGTTCTTACCAACTTTAATGTTACAGCGTTAACGTCCTCAGTAGCTACTAGCTGTCTTGCGGTCGGGATTTTTATCCGAAGGCTAGGTTGATTAAGTGGTGTATTTTTCTCCTACATTCCTTTAATCCTGTCCTGGAAATGACCAAACCGAGAACAGTACAACTGCGAAGACGGCTTCGAACAAAAAAAAGTCAATCTATTGAGAATGTGTAGAAATTTCTATCCGAAATCCGAATTGATTATAATGAAAAACACGCATAGCGTCCGATGTCCTCGACAACGTCGCATTAATAACCTTCTCGTAGACTTTAGCTTAACGAGAAAATCGGACGCGATAGACAGACCTCTTTCAGTTTTATACGTTCGACATTAGCTAATATCGAACAGTTTGGAAATGGCATAGCAAATTTAACACGCATTACTGTTGATCTTATCAGAACAGGAAGATTTTTTGTTACGTAACTAATAAATGATGTTTGACAGTTCGCCCGAATCAACAGGGGAGACATTGAATTTATACAGATGTGCCCCAAAAATCGTGATTTTTAAAACACAAATCACATTTGCATAAAAACAACTAGTGAAAAAAAATTTTTTAATACGGAACCGATTTCTAAAAAATGCAAATAAAGTTAAAAATAATATTAGCAAAAAATATATATTTTCTAAAAAAATATGTTTAAATAATTTTTAAAATTTTGTAATTAATTATAATAACTTCGAATAAAATTTGTTTGCAATTAATTTAAAAAATTAAAAATATTCATAATCGATCTATCTTAATATCGTTTTTCGGTTGTCGGGAAAAAGATCAAAGTGTCTGTTCTTATCGATTTAATTACACCTGAAACCTAAGCTAATATTGCTACTCGGCCTGTTGGGCAAGATCAAAGTGGAGCATGTGTTCGTATCAGCCCGTTAAAAAATTGCCTTTAAATTCTTTTAAAATTTTTGCAATCTAATTCGTTATAAAATTTGTTCGCAATTAATCTTAAAAATAAAAAAAACCATTCAATTCATCATCGACATTCTAGCGCTCTAGATAACGTTAAATCTCAATCGTAGAATTATTAACGTTTGTTTATTTTAAACATTAAAATTTGAAACATAATTTATTTTTAAATTATACTTTAATTATGCGCAGCGCTTTTAATAAGTATACTTAGTAATTTTAAATTGAATATCCGATAAATAACGGGGTTTTCGTTTTTTGATTTTGTCGATTTAGTGCATTTTTTCGAAAACTTTTATGTTACGGTAAAGAGTTTTTTATGCAAATGTAATATGTGTAATGACAAATTTTACACGTGTTAATTTTAGCCCAAATCATCATCATTATGGATGTCTGTTACAGAACGTTGGCTTCAGTCACGTCTATCTTGTATATTTCGGAACAGTTGGACGATGAAAACACTTCGTAATATTGTGTCAAATTTTGTATCAATGTTTTATTATTTTTCTCCTCGGCGGTCTTTTTCCGAAAATCGCATAATTTATAAAACGTAAAAAAAAAAAAAGGTTAAAAATTATTAAGTTTAGTTAGAAACAGATTAAATGATATTTACAAACAATAATGAATATAGTCAAATGGAAGAAGTCGTACGAGAGTTATGGGTAAAGCAAAAACACAAAAGAAATTTATAAAAATTCATATATATATTATAATAAATACAATATAAAAGTCTTTATTTCCATTAAACCCATATATAATATTCAATATACCATACCCTTAATACTTATATAATAATCGCTTTGTAATAGAATATATTCAAAACAAGAAATTTGAGTCCGTCACCGAGCATTGGCCTCCTCCAATCAAGCATCGCATAAATTTCTTTCCCCAATTGTTTCTATTCCAGACTATTCTGAGTTTTACGCGTCCAAACCTTTCCCGGTTGTTTGATAATATCTTCGCTCCATCTTGTTTTTAGTATTTTCTTCTCCCTTCTCTTGCCTATCGGTAATTATTCCGTGCTTGCCCATCTTTTCGTTTTCATCCGAATGATATGTCTAGCCCAGTTCCACTTAATTTCACGTATTATTTATAGTCTGTCCTCCATCTTCGATCTGGCTCTTAATATTTTTTGTTAGTTAACTTATCCAACCTAGTTACCTCAACCATTCTATATATATATATATATATATCAGAGATCTAAATGGATATTAGTTTCGTCGAAATAATATGTTATACACTCATTCGTTAATGTCGACTTGCTACATGTCGGTTTGCCAGAACTGTGTGTGTGTCATACGTGCGGTAAATTACTTGCGCGATTTTATACGTTATTATAATTGTCGTTTCTACTTGAAATTGATTTAGTCGCTTTGATAATACTCGGCTAATGGTAAATAGATATATTAGTAAATATCCATCATTTCGCCGATATTCGCGTCATCTGCAGCAGTTTTTAAAAAGTCAACAGCGTTCCCTATCCATGGCTACTGTTTTAAAATCTACTGGAATTTAGATGAAAGACATCGGATAAAATTTATATTTGTTCCAGTAAGTATGTAGAATAGAATTTATGGCTGGAATACTGTTACCATTTGCATTTTCAAACGTACTAAAGAGAATAAGAAGATTTTATATATATATATGTATGTATGTATATGTACATCCATATAAAACATATAAGAAAAGCTTTGGGCGTAAATTCGCTGAAAACGGAAGTCGTAGGTGGAAGTGTCGCTTCACTGGAAAGATATTTCAAAACATCTGAACTCTACAAAAAGATTAGAGAAAAAATTCTATCCTTCCCGATAATAAGTAAACAGTTTTTTTTTTTTTGTATTTTCATGTGTCTAGCTATCTTATAAATTCTCTCCCTTTTCATATCCATGCACATCTACATACACACGCACCCCGCAGACGTTCTTTATAACGTCCTTACATGCAGTCCACGCGTTATTGTTCATTCTTCTAAACGGAGGACTCCTGCCGTTATTTTTGAGAATTTGAAAGGGAAAAATTATAGTTTTACCTCACTACGATGTCAAGTGATATTCGACTTTTTTGTAACCTAATCGAAGAAGACTTTTAGCTAGTCAACTTAGCAATTTCGACAAATTTGAAAATGTGAAATTTTTTCTTCGTTACGATGGTTTCGTACAACGGAACAGAATACACACGCATACCGGATGGAAATCCCTGAAAAAAGATCGTTTGAAATAAGAAACTCCGGAAAGAAGGAGCAAAAAGTTGTCCGAATTAAAAGAGCAAGTAGTAATGGTAATAATAGAACGGATATAAGGCTCTTTAAGATAATTGAAATTCCCAGCAGCGGTGGAGAGAAAAACTAAAATAACAAAGGATTCTTGTTTCAGACAGTTCGCGAAATAAGTTTAAAAGTGTAATTTGCAAACTACCCAACAATTTAGGCGCTAAATCGGTGTTAAATTAAAGTTTCTCTATTTGTTTTGTTTGTTTTTAAACCTCTATACACAAAATACTGCGTTGAAAATTCAAAGAAGGTATTTTGTAGTTTTGTTCAATTAATTTCTTACTTCGAGGAAAGGTGCGCAAAATTATGTTAAAAGTTATTTCTCCTCGCTGTAACTTAAAATGCAAACTCTTTAGACGTATGTACTCCGATACTTTGTGAGACGTGTACTTGTGTGTGTCGGTGTACATCGAAAAGTTACTGATATAATAGGTAAATAGGACATATTGGTAATTTAGTTCTATCGAACATATAATGTCAGTAGCGAATTCGTGAAGGCGACCCGTTTCCGGATAGTCGCTCGATATCGCGTAGAGGTGAAAATTTTCAATTAGTTGTACTCGGGTCTATTCGTCGAAAAACTTAATACGCTTATTAATAGCTTTAATACTTTCTTATCGAACGATATTGGAAAGAGCGGTTCTTAGGCCTAAAACTGGACAGGTATCTTACGAAATATTAAAAGCTGGACAGATATAACTTAAAAATGGAAGATCCTATCTATATAGCGTTCCTTACTAACGTTCGAAAACTGAAAAAACGAGAAAATATTAAGTTTTACGACGTAAATAATAACGATACATATTTCGGTGCAACATAATGATCTAAATGTATGTCGGTGAAGTTCAGATAAACCGATATAAAAAGGTGGGTTTTTTCCCCCTAAAAAATTTCAATGTAATATTCACATGTCCGGCAGAATGCATTTAACTCCCTAAAAATCTTAGAAGACGATTAAAAAAGAGGCGGAGATGATAAACAAATTTTTATTATACAAAAAGGTAATTTTACCAAAGCTACTCTATGCCTTGCCAAATATCGTCTTATACTAGCAGTAGTAATATAAACTACGTGCAAAGAGTGCAAAACCATTGCCTTCGAATAATTTTGAATAAACCTCGATTTATTTCAATAAAATCTCTCCATGATGCGTTAAAATTCCCTTACGTACAGGAAATGATTAAGGATAAAACGAAAAAATTTTTTGCCGATTGTAGATATTCCGACATTCCAATGGTAAATTCTATAGGGGATTAACCAAGCTCTTTACGACACAGGTAGAAAAGATATAAGCATAGGCGTATAAAACACATCCTTCTACAGTAATACAAATTCTAGTTCTAGTTATTAATAAATAAGCTAAGATATTTTTAAGTATATTGTTGATACGGTAAGAGTGTACGCATTCTGTTATTTTAAATGAGCAGGTTTTTTTTGTATTAAAAATTTTTTCCTGCAATCTTATAATAAGGCGTAATTTAAATAATAATTAAATAATATTTTATAAAATTATATTTCGTATTAATTTTTTCTGGAAAGAATCGTTGATATATTCGGTACAGAAAATTCTATTGAATGGTAACTTTACTTTTTTTTTTGTAAACAGAAAATATTTAAATCTGCAAATATATTGTTGTTGTTGTTGATGATGAGATTATCTTCCGATAAAGTTCAAATCGCGAGAGTAAATAATTCGGGATATCGATTAAAACTTGAATAATAAACTTATGTATCGACTAAATAATTCAGAGCTCTAACCTTAAAGATAGTGTCACTGAGAATCTAATTGTCTCACTGGAGACGTTGGATTAATCAATTTTTTTTTTAAAATATACACTTTATTCATCGCCATTGTTCACGGTGCTTCGGTGTCGGTACAATAAAAAAAAAAAAAAAAAGATAAAATCGCGGATTAAACCGATTTAGTTTTATTTATATTTTTTAAAAAGTTTGAATCAAGTAACTTATAATCCGAAACGATGTGCAATATTCGAGAAAAACTACTAATTCGTCGTCAATTACGTCACTATATTGAGGGTGTTATTTACCAATGAAGGAACAATCGAATAGGCAATCGGGATCCCGCACTTCCCGACAGTTGCATCTGCTGCAGTCTGTCGTACGTCATTCCTTCAAATTATACTCAGTGCCACACTTCTTAGTCATCGTTTTCCAAAGGCTGTGTATTTAGTCGCCGTTAGTTCGCTTTGGTACATATACGAGGCGCACTAATAAAGGAACAATTTAACGTTCGAAGTGTCTAAGCTAAAGTTTTTCTTTTAGGATAACGAAAATATAAATTGACGTTTGTTAGCTTCATTTTTTCGAGACAAAATGATTATAAATTTTAAACGCGAGAAGCGATTAAATAAAAAGATTTCTACTAGCTTAACGGTTAATTCGTTTAGCGTCTGAAGAAGATAAAAAGTAATATTTACAAATAAACCGAATTTAACGGAGACGTTAATACTCAATTGGAACAAGTCGCAGAAACACGTTAGCTACAAAGTGTAATAAGAGAGCAGAATGGAAATACAACAGATATCAAAAGATGAACTTCCAGAATTATTTAAAACAGCGCAGATTAGTGAATCATAATCAGACGGTAAATGTAATAAATAAATAATTAAGTTCTAACGTAATATTAAAATCAAAGTCTAATAAAACTATATTTTATACGCATAATACAAATGACTTTGATAAACTTAAGAATATATTAAAAGAACAAATAGCCCAGACCGATCAAGATGATAAGGTCTACAAAATAATGTATCAATTCATGAAATATACGCTGAATTAATGACCAAAGTCGATGTAGATAAAATTATTCAATTTGAAAGAAAGAATCCGGATTCTACGATAACCCTACTCCCCATCTATCTCGTTACTTTTCCTTCCTAGCTTGCCTCACAACAAGTTATGAATATTAAAAGTCTGTGTTTTTGTCTTATTAGATGGAAGAAATACAAATCAGAACAACCTGTTGTTCAATGTCCTAGGTGTCAAAAATTCGGACATATTTCATTAAACAGTAATAAATCTATCACATGTTTGAAATGTAGTGGGTCGTCACATCTTAGCAGCCATTGTACAGCTGTAACTCGGAAACTTTTGTTTGTGCCAACTGCAAGGGAAACCACACTTCCAACTCTAAAACATGCCATATATATATATATATATCTACAGACTACGTAAAACAAACTTAGCAAAAAATAGGAGGGTTCCGTCGTTCTCTACTCCCCATGTAAATGACTTGCTTAATAATAATAACATTAATATTAATCATAACTTTAATACTACTAATAATAACTTAACAAATAATAGTAATAATAATAATAATATCAAAACTCGACAGAAAAGCTACTCTGAAATAACTCGATGTATCCCATGTTCATGTAAATCACACCGACTCATCAGAACTATCATCCATTTTATCATAACTTAACGGCGCTGATTTTAATAAATTAATGATTGTTATTAAAACTATAATTACAAAACTAAATGCACTCGCGAATGCAGATAGTTTCACAAAAAGTGGCTATTGTAGAAAAAATTGTAGTAAGTTATATGTAATTTTTTTAAAAATATAATATAATTAAGTTAGATGCCTGGAATTGTAATTCTATAGTACACAAACTAGCTGAACTTCATGAATTTGCTATTTACAATAGTATTAACTTCCATAATTAAAATCAAAAATATTGTCAGAAGATCCTATACTAAAAGTCGTTCACGTACCGATTCGCAAAATATTAAGAAATTATTGAATCAACTTTCGATTTTAGTTCGATATTTACTAAATAGACGTAATAACGAAAAGTTTAGTAAAATAATTTCTAATCTTTCTGTTAAAAATAATAGCCTTTGGAAGATACGTAAACAATATACACAACATCATGAAGCACTTCCCCCAATTCATGATCCTCATACTAACACATATGCATATAATAATACCCATAAAGCAGAATGTGAATGATTTACCAAATTCAACGATAATTTTTGACGAAGAATTAGTTCTAAGAAGTATATTATAAAAATAAATGTTTCATTTTAGACAGAAGTGGTTGTTTATTATATTTTTCCACGCTACTTTACGTTAATGTGTAAATTCTGTATTGCCGATTGTAAATTGCGTTCTTTACCGTATTCGCTGTCGGATTATTTTTTATAAATACTAATTTTTATTTCGTTAATTTTTACAAATTCTACATTTGAACTCGTATTTTTACATTTTATATTTCTTTCAGTCTAAGCTGTCGCTCCAGAATCGCCTATTAGTATATAAAACGGTACTACGTCCAGTATGGTCTTATGCAGCACAACTCTGGGGTTGCGCAAAGAAGTCAAATAAACAGATTATTCAGCGCTTCCAGAACAAGGTGCTACGCCTAATATACCGTATGCCGTGGTACGTGTCTAATGAAGTTATACATCGTGATTTGAAAATCGATTTGGTGGATGAAGTTGTCCAGAGGCTCGCCCAGAAACATCTGATGCAGATACAAAATCACCCAAATAAGCTGGTAGTCGAACTTTTACACTCGGAACCGTCATCGAGACTGAAGCAAACTAAAATAAAAAATTTGATCATATAATCGTTTTGAGGGGATGTATCATTGGATACTCCTCCTACACGTGATTATATATATGTATATGTGTATATGTATATATGATGATATCATTTATTAGATAGCCTAACTCATTGGCTAGTTATAAATAGCAAATATATGAAAAAAAAAAAAAAAAAAAAAAAAAAATATTTCTTACAGGTAGATTGCGTTGTTTACCGCACTTAATATTTATAAAACGTTTAATGAGTTTAACTGTTTCCCCGGTCGTTTAACGTAATAATTTTATTTATTTAAATTTTACAATACACCAGTACAACTAGCCAGTTACTGCACAGCGCGGTATAAGAAAATAAATATTGTGCAAGCGTACGCGAGGAAATTATTAATATTTATTTATTTAAAAACACCCATTAATACATACATATATAAACCTAAATGCATATGCACAAATACATGTAAATCTATCAAGTACACATACACGCAAACAATTCCTTACTTTCACGTTGGTACGGAAACATAATAAATATATACGCATATATATGCAAGACTCAGATACACTCCGACAAACACACGCATAATATTATCACTTAGACAAGACAGGATGGCCGAACTTCACGCTATTAAACTCTTAACGATTTGTAAGAATTCTCCAGAACGATCGTGAAATATATCTAATTCGGCATATTTTTTTTCTAGGTTATTGTATAGTATGAACATGCATACTGTTTAGTTTTTGCAATGCCAGAGCGTACAAGTGGGACGAACGCCGAAAACAGGAACTTTGATAGGAATTTTTTCTAATAGAGTGCGATAATGTATCTTTACCAAAGATCACACTGCGAAGAGCAATTTTTCTCCGCCCTTGTAAGCTGCACATATCTAAATGACGAAGGAGTTTTTCGTAGTGAAATAAACCTGATCTAATAAATTTATAGTGCAAGTACTTCTTCTTCTTCTTTGTTGTCATGCCGTGTACTGCCGCCTAGGCCAGAGGCATGGGAATATAGGAGTTAAATATATTGAAATAGGTTGGTGAAAATGAAGGAGACGTTCAACTTTAATATGATGATCAGATAGGATTTCAGAGAGGGTGGACGATTGAAGAATTTGTGCTCGGTAGGAATTATAAATTGGGCAGCTAAGAAGTAAGTGTTGAACTGTAACATGGGAATTGCAATTGGAACAGAGTGGGAGAGGTTGATTTGATAGGAGGTGGCTATGTGTGAGTTTGGAGTGACCTAGGCGGAGTCTTGTGATAACGATTTCATTTCTTCTGTTGGTCGATAATGATGTGTTCCGTGGTTTGATGGTGTCTCGAATCTAAGTACTTTAAAAACCTCTAATCTCCAAATTGAATCTCGATTTTGTAGATAGCTTCGGAATAGTGTTAATTAATCGCTAAATTTAGCGTATAATTATTAAAAATATCGAAAGGATTCGGCCGATATCCCAATGTGTCCACACCTAGAGACGCGCAGTCGTTCGATTTATTTCGTTTCGTTTAGTCGTTTTCACGATATCCTATTGATTTTATTTTATTCGCGTTCCAGGCGTTAAACGCGTTATTATGAAGATCTAGTAGATAGCGTACAAAACGCTGGTTGTAGAATAGGAGATAAAATAATATTTTTTTTTCATAATATCGAAATTATGACCGGAACCCAGGACGGTGGTTATTTAATACGTTAAAACGAGTCCGTCCGTCAAAAATTGGAATTAAAAATTATTTTGATTAAAAAATGGAATCCAAAAAATTCGAGAAAAAAAATATTTGATTTTTTACCGGAACGACTAGAAAAAATAAAAGTATTTTTAATAAGGAAAACTAGGAAAATAATAACGTTTTCTTTATATATGTGTGCGTATTTTACGACGAATACACCTTTTTTTTGTTTTTTGATTTTACATTAAACCCTTAAGGTTATTTTTTTTTATTTTTACTACAATTATTATTCTTACTATTATCGTTATTACGACGGTCGTAGTCAAACACGACGATAAATAGGCTAAAATTTAACGACTTTACAGACGGAAGGGGCGAGGGTTTTTTTGGAGGGGGGGCTTTGTAGGTAACGTTGGAAGTAGATTAGCGCGTTTTTCTCTACTAATCCGAAGTTATATTGCACACCTTAATAACGTTCTAGAACAATTTTCCCTTACACTCTTTTTTTTTGGTCTTATTTCATTTCATTTTTTAAAAAAATTTGCTGGTTTATTTTTATCGAAATTATTATTATTATCATTATTATTATTAATAATATTATCATTGTCGTTAGCCTCGTTATATGATGAAGCAAGACGTTATTACTCGGAAATGCCGTTTCTATTTTCCGAGGCTGGATTTCGTAATTTCGAAATAATTCTAAAACTCCGCGAAAATCCGGAAAACGATTTACCGACAGAAAATTTAATAAAACCATTTCGATTTGTTTTTCCTTTATTTCCGACTTCGCATCTTTCTAGTTCGTAAAAATTTAAATATAAATTGCGTCGGTGCGATTAAAGTAAAATTCCGTTGACAATTTAAGCGCGATAATCAACTCAAAAATTAATAGGGAACCGGTCAAAAAATTTTTAGCGTGTATTACTTGTAAATAGAGGTTCAGACAGAATACTATCTCTGTATATGTATTTTGGGGCAGGACCGAATCTGATGTTCGATATTGTCTTCAATATTAAATACCTCACAAACTACACTTCCGATGATCCCTAATTTAGTAAGGTATACACGACTCTTAATCTGACAAATACAGAGACCGCATCTTTACGAAGGAGATCCTCGTGTTTAGTTCTTTTGGAATTTATTAAGTAGCTTTACTCTTTCAACAAGATTTTGCATTCGAAATATGATTGAAAGGAAGAATATAAGCTTCGCTATTAACCGTCCTCATTTTGGCCAGAGTTAGGTGTAATCGCATCCGCTATTTCGTTTCCAAAGACGTCACAATGATTTCGCCGTATAAAGCTGCCAAACCAGTCGTATTGAGAGTTCTAATATACTTTTATCTCCGAGAATGTAGACAGTTGTAAAGGAACACTCACGAAGTCGGTATTAGTATATTTATGTTCTATATTATCTAACAAAAGAATGTCGCGTACTTTCATAAAAAAAATGAAGAGCTTGGCGGTTTATATTTCTGGTAAAAAAGGGCTATATCTCTTTTCGGAATGTTCAATACAGTCTATATAATGTACGCCTTCTTCAATGCTGAATCGATAATGGAAGTGTTAACTTCATCTGGGAAGCTCTTCGATGTAAATGAGCTAGTATCTGTAGCTGCAATCTAAACTGTAATATTTGGAGCCTTATAAAAGGGATTTATCCGGAAAAAATTTATATCGCGTGTATAGTTTTAAAACCAAATCCGGTATTTATTATTGCGAGCTTTGTACATACGTGTAAGTTTGCTGATTAGGCGAAGGCAACGCTGCCTGACTCTAAAGTAAAATTTATATGATACGAATCTCTGTCTTAAAGGTAGACTTCGCAGCTTCTGCCCGTAAGATCATCGAAGAATTGTAATATTTGGCTACCTTCGAAGGTAAAACTGAATATCAAGTATCCCGGGATTAAATATTTTCGAACTACAAGGTGTTCCCACTCGAAAGATGCGATTTTACTAAACAGCCACCATCGCCTTAAATATACATTTTACACGTATTCGCAGATTTACGTACACTTAGTTCGTGTATTCTTATTTCCGGAAAATCTACGAGTAAATGCTAATTCGTTATTTGACGTGGAACATTTCGGTAAGTTAGACTTAATAAGTGAAATTTCGCATTCTACGACGAAGCAGTTTTTCGTTACCTGTTGCCGAACGTGCGTGACGAAATTTTTAAATAAAACGATGGAACCTGTTTTTTTTTTCCGGGAAATAATACGTTTTCTAACGCCTTATCTTTCGCCTGTACAGTAATGAGCTTTTTCGATGACCGCCACATTTATTTCGAGCACGTTCCGAAAAAACGTAAGCTTTTTATTCTTCGACGATAGAATTATTTCCTCGGAAAAGCTCGTTTTTCATTTCCAATTTTTCTAAGATAAGTACACGAAAAAGGATGATCGGAAGATCGATTAGAAGGAAAAATATTTTATCGATACCAAACCGAGAGGAATTTTTAATAAATCATTAGATAAAAAATAAACTAACGTACTTAATTTCAGTTCACAAAAGGTTCGTCGATAGGCGGAACGTGCTGTAAATATATTATTAGCGCCTTAGTAAAAAAAAAAAATCAATTAAAGGACATCATCAACTACAAAAATTAACGCTATGTAACGTCCGTATTATATCGAAGACATTCAACAAACGCCGAATGTATAAAACCATTAAACGTGAAATGTCAAAGCTCAGGAATCTCACGGAATGAAAAGAGAACAAATAAAAAAGTGTGGTCCAAAAATGCGGAATGGAAAATATGATCCTGGTACATGACATCATGAAGAGAAAACGATATAGGTCTGGTAACATGAATAATAAAACTGAAAACCTATAGCGGATCCCGCAATTAGCAGACGATTACAGGTAATTTAACTGTAAATGCCGGTGTATGCAATCTTTTGGAAATCAACGAATGATAAAAATGTAAAAGTGTAACTCTAAATAGGATTTTTTTACTAGGTGCGCAATAGTCCGTAGTCAAGGGGAAACAAATCCCCATTAAAAAAAAGGGGTGCGTCAGAAATATGTTTTATCTCCGACGTTATTTAGTACTTACTCAAAAGCAATCTTCCAAAAGGCCTAGATGAAGATAACAATAAATCACGAACGTAGATCGACGACAGTATTAATGGCAGGCGGTAATTACAAAATATGCTGGACAGAGTAGTGATGCAGTACGGTCTGGAAATCAATACGGAGAAAACGAAACGACTGACGGTTCACAGGAGCAGTTCAGAAGCAGGTAATGTCGCAAAGCTAAAAATCGTCACATTATCCGTCAACAAATTTAAGTATCTGGAAATTTACGAAGACACGGATTATCGAAATACACGCTAGAATTGACAAGCATTCCTGATGATGAAGAACACGATGATTAGAAAAGAGTTTTAAACTTTCAACTACAAGTAAGATTAATAAGATGCTACGTCGGGCTAGTACTGTTCCATAGCACGGAAAGTTGAATTCTTACTAAAGGTCTAGAGATGAAATTAGCTGCCTTTGAAATGTATAAAGACGGATGCTCTAAATTTTATATAGAGACCGCGTAACAAACAGGGAAGTTCTTAACCGAATGGCCAAACTATAAATTATACAATCTCGTATACTCAAATGTTTCGGACAAATCTCCAGGCATCCAAAAAAAAAAAAAAAAGTTCATAGGGAAAGCTGAAATTGTAGGGACTGACTAGCAGGATATTAGCGGGTGGTGTGGATGTACCTTGTTACGTTGAAGTGTAGTAGCTCTGATAAATTATCTAGTAGCGTAATTGCCGTCCAGTTGTGTTTATCAAATGTATCTGTGTGATTTATTTTGTGTGTTATTTTAAATAACTTTTTCCATATATGGGACATATAAATGACAGTTTCGTGTCTTGCTTACGTATCAAGCGGCATCTGTAAATGCTCTCGCAATTTTATTCCGAAATGACTGTATTATTTTTATATTACATCCGCACCTACTTACTGGCACGAGAAATTTTATATACTTGTTATTTAAGGTAAAATTCGACTTTCGTCCATATATAAGTCGTTATATTTAAATTAAATTTTGTTCTTTTTGTGCTAATATGCTTATGCTGTTCAGATTAAAACCGGCGTACCTTGAAATTATTACGATGTTGTTCGGAACGATATGTATATGTTTTGTAACAATTTCCTTCATTGTGAAAGTTGATTTAAACAACAAAAAAGGAGTTAAATTCGCTAAAAAAAAATTTTCTTCCTGAAAATCAGAAAGTTTTTCAACTATTAAGCTATTTTCTAGTGTATTATGAAATAAACAACAAAAATAACTTAAAATAACTAAAATTTTTCTCGATGAAAAATCACAAAACTTTTCTACTGTTAGGCCATTATCGAGTGAATATTCAAAAAGATAAAAATATAAAATAAAAAAATATTAATTTAAGATAATTCATAAAAATCAGCAAAATGAAAAACAGTATTAACCTCATGAGACCATGTTGTTTTTTTAATTTTTTCAAAAAACAATTCGCAAAATATATATACTCTAATATACCTGAAATTAAAAAAAAGTATTTATATGAAAAATGCACCCACGCCCCTATGGGGATGATTTAAAATGCTACTAATATACCGTGGGGCCGCGTGAATATAAAATCATCTGAATATAAAATAAAATAGTTCTTTTTTTTTTACATCTTTTAAAATTAAACTGATATTACTGAACATAAAATTTCTCCTCACTACCAGAAAGTTCTTCACAACATTTGTGAACTGATAATGTGGACAATAAATAATTTTTGAAAACGCGAGTTTTAATTATTACATAAATAGCATAGTGATTTACAGTGCAAAAACGATACAAATTTCAAACCTTGTTATATATAGAGTTTATTTAATCATGAATTCTTTTTTTTTTTTTTTTTTTTTTTTGACGGGTACTATGTATTGCTGCTATGGCCAGAAGCACCCGTATGGAAAAATGAATGTTAGATTAGATTGATCATGCCTATAGCTCGAAGAAACTGAAGTGCTGCTTCTACAGCAGTTGGGTCATCAGATAGAACTGTTTTGAATGAACTAGCATTGAAGTTTTGGGGACGGTATACGGAATATTGTGGGCAGTCAAAGAACAAGTACCGGAGTGTTAAGGGGGTTCGGGCGCAATGAGCGCACAGAGGTGGATCTGTTCTACTTAGAATATAACCATGAGTCAGTGCAGTGTGGCCAATAGGAATACGGGAAAGTATTACCTGATCCTGTCTGCTTTGCGCCGAAATTCTGTTCTCACAGAACATTTTAAAAATCAAAAGACGAAATATTGTAATTATTTCTGAATTATCAATTTATTCCTTACAAAAAAAAAGTTCAACACAATAGTATGCTAAAATATATTACATTTTGAACTATATTATGAATATAGAAGACGTTTAAAATAAAAATGAACTACCTTATATTATTTAAATTTTACTCCGTGAAATTCGGCAAAACAATTCCTTTGTGCTGTTATGCGAAAAAATATTCCGCATTTAAATACATTTTTGTAATTTAAGCAACTTTTTCTTCTCATTTTTGTGCAGACATATCAGCAATATGTTCAGCTTTATGATTGCGAAATTCTAGTGAAGGTAAAGAGACTTATATGATTTGAAATCATATGATCTGTCACTTTCGCTGCTGCTTTCTTCAGATAATGCTGGAATTGATAAAAGTTCTTGAGCTAAATTTAAAAATCAAAAAGTGAGAATATTTTTTGATGGCGTGTTTAAATTTTGACACTCGATATAATAACCAAGAATTTGCGCAAGCAATGTCAACAAAATGTGAGATTATGCATACAGTCCATCATTTTGTCCTCATGCAACTAATTTGTCAGCTAAATCTACACACCTATCGTATATTTCTTATATTTCGAGATCACATCTGGTCGAGGTATTATCTTCTTTTTGTCGATTTTGCTCCATCGCTTGCAATCATCCTTTTTTACATTTCCATGTTCAGTTGATAACATGGTTATTATATTATCAGAGCATTGGATCGCACAAATGTTGCCGTACATTCTTATGAGTTGGTTACTTGAACCCCACAACAACCTTTTAAAAATACTTTTTCTGGCGTAAATTTAACCCTCGCCAGTTTTGGGATTTGATTCCATTGGCAAATTTCAGTTCCACACATTTTCTTAAATGGAAAATATTCGTTCATTTGTGAAGAGTCGATTGAAATATACACCGGAACCCTGGAAGCACAGTTTCGGTTAGACGAGCGATTACTGACTCTGCAACGGTCAAATTTGACAACGTATCAAATGTAGTACAATCAGTATCATTTATTATTTTCAGACAAGATTGCAAAGCAAAAAAACTATTTCTTGATATTATGCCTGCAATCCGCAGATATCTTGTTTTTCTAGACTAAAATAACCTTAGATGTGGACAGCCATAGCAGATAGTCATTAAATTACTCCCTATGAAAGTTTTTATATTGGTGTCAGTAACTTAAAATAACGCTCTTATATTCGTCAATGTAGCCATCGTGCTATAGATAGAATTGGGTACATAATTTTTTAATTATTGATAACGTGTCCAATTGATTCGTTTACTTGTCTGTATACCTGGTTCATGTAAGTCTTTTTAGTTTCTTTGAAATAAAACTTTTTGAAGTTTTTTTTCCACCGTTGCGCAGACAGCTGTGGTATACCGCGTCTTGTTTTAAGAGACGGTGTTACAAGTATAGATGGTAAAGGAGTTGTAAAAGATGGCGAAAATAGGGATGTAGATAGCAATCTTTCATGTACTTCAGTAGTTGAAGAACTATAGTACCCGGTAATAATAATAACGTAGTCGGTGTGAATAAACTTCTTACACTAGAATTGGAGTATACCAACTATCATTAATATCTAAAATGTTCTACATTAACTATATCAACTTCCGATGAATCATTAATCCAATGCAAAATATCATCATCGCTAGTGCGATTCGTAATAATTAACTAAATTTGTAATTTATACCGGCGCGCTATTCAAAGTTTTCAAGCGGTGTTTTTTAATGTAAAATAAAATAAAAATAAAACAAAAGCAGAAAACAAAATTTTAAAAAAACCGAATTTTAAATTAATACAATAAACACGAAAGAATCGTTTTCAAGATCAAATACAATAATGTAAAATCGAATCAATGAGCTCCCACGGTATATTTAAACATACCATTTTCAAATTACTGCCGTAAGAAAACTATAAACGTTATCTGGTCAATATATATATATATATATATATATATATATATATATATATATATATATATATATATATATATATATATATATATGTGTGTTCTTCTTTATGTTTCTAAATTTAGTAATGCATCAGAAGCATTTTTAAAATCACGCAAAATATACAAGCGTTTAAAAAAAAGGTATATTAAAATATACTCGAATACATTATTGGGTGTGAAGAGGTTAATAAACAATCTGAAAGTGGACATTCACTACAGAGTTTCGAAAAGAATTCAAAATTATACGATTTTTTTTAAGGATACCTCAAGTTTGCGGAACACGTACGCGAGATCTGGAAGACTAGAAAACTCGGAGATTTTTGAAGAAATTTCAAAAATTCAGTGACCTATGCTCGAAAAAGTGTTCTCTATATTAGCGGATGGGGTTCTGTTTGGTAATTATCTATTCTACTAATAGCCTAGTAGGTTAGATGTATACCATGGCAGGAAAAGGATGTTTGTTCTTCCTACTCCCTCAACGACGAAATCGCCTGCAGAAGGAGTTTAAAAATACGTAAAAAACTTAATTTTTGTAATTTTGAGTAAATATGAATTAACGCGATAAGTGTGAAACAGATTTAGATCTTCGAAACTGCGATTGAAGAGAGAAAAATACGAATGTGAATATTTGAAGGCGGGAACGAAAACTAAAGTAAACGTTAAATAATAAGAAAGGAAAGTTGGAGCCTTGAAAAAAGTGTCGTTAATAATGATGATTTGTAAGAGATAAAGTTTTTCATTTTTTCGAAATTTCTACTATTTGTAGGCGGATGAAATAACGCGATATCCGAAAGTAGAATATTTTTAATACGCGTGTTATATAATATATATGTATGTATATATGAAAGATATGCTGGGAGAAATCGCGTACGAGGTATTTGCTCGAAATGTAATTCCGAGTTGGTTGTGATGCTGTACACAAGTCATCGTGCTATCCCGTTTCGGCTAACGAAGTTGGTAAAGTTGTGAAAAATTATTTCGTTTCTTACATTTCGAAATAACTTGTCGTCGTTTTCAATTTGTCCCTGGAAACTTTCAGTTCTGTCTTTTTACATTTCGCTACTTATCAACTTTTAACACTTTCGTCATATTTGACAGTTTCTCTTTACTCTCCACCCGCTCACGACGTAACATTTATTTTTCGAAGATAAATATAATCGTCGTGAATGTTTTTCTTTTTAAATAATTTAAAAAAAAGTAGCAGAATTCGAAAAAAAAAAACCTATCCAACAACATCCGTCGCAATAAAATATAAAAGTTTAAAATAAAATGTCCGGGGGAAAAAAACGTATTAGATGAAAATATTTGGCGAAAAATAAATAAGCCCCTATTAACAGGCAGTAGAATTAATATATACGATAGATATTAGATATAGAAATTAAATCTAGAATTGAGCTTTCGGAAAGTATAAACATAATCCGTCATCAGCATTTCCACATCTGTTAAATGCTATGGAGTAGAAACAAAAGCGTAATCAATAATCGTAGAATGTGGAAGATATATCACCGGTACAAAAAGTTGAAATATTCAACGGTAAATGGCTGGTGCTTTTTTGACAACTAATTACCGAAATAAAAAGCGGAAAATGAATGACGATATTTAATGCGAGACATTCGTAACTGGACAGAGGGGTGTATAATTTTGGAGAAATATGTCGGGGCGACAGAATTTTTTCCGTTTTGCGCAATGTTCCGTTTTATAATAATCGCCGACACTCAATAAGTACCGCAGCTTGAGAAGAAGACGATATATAAAATAAGTTGAACGTTCTGAGAATACGCGATGAAAATTAATGGACGAATTGAAAGAAAATATCGTAGGTCTAAATCGAGATCCAAAAAATCTTGATTTACTTTTGCTAATATTTTTCGAAAGTCAAGTAATAAAAATTAATTTTACGAAAATTAATAACAATATATACGCCACATATAGTTGCTACGGTGCTCGATTGTCAACCTGACAATCGTGGTTTCGATCCTAATTTGCGAGGTAAACTTTTCATGATCATGTAACTGTTAATTATCCCGAAGAAGACGGTGGTATCCCGCTCCGCATAACAAGGCGTTGCATATAATTAAAGCCTGGAATACTCGCCCATAAAGTACTCCATACGACGATGATATTTATGTATCTATATCCTGTACAGCATTTTAAAATTAAGCTTAGATTTTGAAACGACATTTCCGATTTTCGAGGTAGGTATATTACGCCGAACGAGTATTCTATGTTTTCGATAATTAAAAGGAAAGCAAAGGGAACTCATCCACTAGGGAGACTAGACATAATATAGACGGACGAAATTGCAAACGTATTTAGAAAGTCAATGGTTGACTACGGACGATGTACATCTGATTGAAGAGGTTGTAGTTTAAAAGAAAAAAGTAATCAGGACATCTGTTAGGGCTATTACGACTGAGGATGACAATGTGTACGTACATTTATTATACATGCATCCATCTAGGTGTGTCGTATAAAGTATCTTATGTATTTTTTTATTATTTTTTTTTTTTTATTTTTTTTGGGCACTGCTGAGGAGCAATCACAACCCACTAACGTGTTGATAAATAGTTATTATATATTGATGTTACAATTGGTTAGGAATTTGTAAAGAAGAAGGAAAACACGGGAGTCATTAGAAAAAATTAAGGAAGTGATAGAGAAAGGAGGACGATAACCGATGGATATTAAGGAATTCAGGAGTGCGAGTTGGTCAGGTGTGTGAAAACTGCAATTGAAAAGGACGTGGTTTTCATCGGCGATAATTTGTGAATCGGCTGGATGGGAACAATATGGGGAACTGGAAATCCTAATACGAAACATGTGAGCCGGAAGACGATTGTGTGAACGTAAACGGCTGATGGTTGTAATAAATTTTCAGAAGTTGAGGTGTATGTTGGACAAATTAAAGTACCAGGGAGTAGGTGATGTGGCCAGATAATATCTAGGGGTGGAAGAACTAACTAGTCACGATGACCGCTCGTAGGATATATCTATGTTGGCAAGAGATATCAGGTCTGTGGTGGAAATTGCCGGCACCAGAGAGCCGAAGAAAATGGCTTCCTTGGCCAGAGTGTCGGATGAATTCCCGGAATCCACACGTATGATATTAAGATGCCGCGGCTGAATAGTAAATAAGTGAATTGTCGCACTGCCAAGGGAAGATAATTGGAATTAGGTTGAAAGGAGGAATGCTTCAATGCGAGGAGAAAACTTAGGGAGTCGGATAAGATTAAGTATAGGGAGGAGGAATGGTGATCTAAACGTGATAAGAATTGCAGAGTTTTAAGGATGCTTAGGCCCTCGGCAGTGAAAATTGAATTGAACTGAGGAAAAATGAATGATTTGGAGATATTATATTGCGGTATATAAAATACTCCCGTAACGGACCGACGGGAAATTTGGATCCATCTGAAAATACATGTACATGATTAGGTTAGTAATTTTGTATGAAAGCATTAAGATCAGGATGGGAAGACATGATGGAGGAGAAGGAGGTGTCAATGGAGATGTTAAAAAGATTGACCTAATATGAATTAGTAAAGTAAATTGTAGGACGAGATGGAAGGATAAGATACTTGTACGTCCGGTATTTATAAGCTGCAGTGAAGAGTAGTGGAATACAGGAGCGGGTGAAACGCCATTTTCTTAAAATTTTTAAAAAATTGGAAGTGAAGGAATTAACTTGTTTATTGAGAGATTTCGAGATAAATCGGAAGGCTAAATTTTTACGTCGGAGGGAGAGAGGAACAATATGAGACTCGGAGGAAAGAAAGGAAATAGGAGTAGAACAAAGAGAGCCTAAGATTAAGCGCATACAGAGGTTTTGTATTTTATCCAGTTTGGTTAAGAGGTGTCGGGAGGCATTACCATACAGGAAGGAGCAGTAGTCAATTTTGGAACGAATTAAGGAAATATATAGAATGCGGAGAGAAACGGGATCTCCACCCCAGACAGTTGAGGAGAGGGATCTTGGGATATTAGAAGATTGTAACCGAAATAAGGAAGTCTATATGCGGTTTCCAAGTAAGTTTTTGATCTAAAGTCAGTCCTAAGTAGGTGAATTGTGTTACTATAGCGATGCGGTCATTATAAAACGGAATATATTGAGGAGGATAGGTAGGCCGATTGAGGGAAAACACGATAGCTGCAGATTTGCTGGGATTAATGGAAAGATCGGAAAATTTGAAACGGTTACTTAAAGTTATGATATCATGTGTTAAATATTGCGTAATAAGGTCAAGATTTGAAAGAGGACCAGATCGTCCGCATAGGAGATGAGATGGGATGAATGGGGAAGTGGAGGTTTTAAATCGTGCATAATATAGATATTAAATAAAATGGGACTAAGAACAGAACCTTGTGCGAGACCAGTGTAAGTAGTGTGGTGCAGCGGATGTTGGAGTGTAGGGTGCCGGAAGTGTAAATGTTTGATTTTAAATAGGTTACAAATATAAGCTGCGAGGTTATGTGGAATACTAAGTGATAAGAGGCGTTGGTGCAGTAAGCTGATGTTGACGTTATTGAAAGCTGCGGTGAGATCCAGAAATGTGGCTAACAAGAAACTTTTATCTATATAATATTGGGGGCGGAAGCCATAAATAAAATTAGGGAGAATATTGTTATTTTCCAACCACCACTCTAAACGATAGCAGATGACAGATTCAAGAAGTTTTCGAACACAGGAAGCTAGAGCAATGGGGCGGTACGAAGTAGCCAAATGTTTGGGTTTTGAAGATTTGTGAACAGGGGTAATATTGAAGGTTAGCCAGTCCTGAGGAATAAAGTTTTCTTGTAGAAATTTGGAGAACATTTGGGAAAGGAAATTCAAAGAACGGGTTGACAAAGCTTGAAGCATTTTATATGATATTAAATCAGGGCCTGGGGCAGTATCCCTTTTATTTTCTAATATATGTGTGAGCTCTCTAATCGTGATAGGCATATCCAACATGTTTGGAGGGGAAGCAGATGTGAAATGGAAAGGGTTGGTTTGATGAAGGGAAGGTATGTACGGAGGAGAAACGTGGTTGACAAATTCGTCAAACCAATGTTCATGATCAGTGGAGGGAGTAGAAGCAGAAAGAGCTCGATGTTTAAACGCTTTACATTGTTCCCAGATTTTGGATAACGGTGTGGATCTGTTAAAAGATGAGCAGAATCGTTTCCAGGAATCCCGTTTAGTCTGATTTCATAACTGGCGGGTTTGGGCATTGATCTTCCTAAATTCGATAAAATTGGATACGGTTTTATTTTTCCGAAAGATGCGGAATGCCTGATTCCTTTTGTTTATCTGGAAGGAACATTGCTTCGTCCACCATCTGACGGGAAGTTTCTTACCTAGGTAAATGGAATTATTACAAGTGGAGGCGGAAACTGAATCATGGATGATGGATAGAAAGAGATCATATACTTTGGGGGAGGAGAGATTTGACGGAAAGCTGAAGAAAAGATTGTCACCAACGGAAGAGAATAAATCATAATTGATTTTTTTGATGTGCGGGATAGAGGAAGGGGTAGAAGATGAAGTAGTATCCCCGCTGGGGAGTTGGAGGTAAATACAAACCGGCAGATGATCACTACCCAGATAGAAGGGGATGACCGACCAGTTGCATGAAAAAGATAAGATGGGAGAACAGAGGGTGAGATTAATGGCACTGGATGAAAATTGAGGAGTAGGAAGCGTGGTGTGGATCCCGTTGTTTAGAATATTCAGTGAATATTGATCGGCAATTGTAAAACGGCTGTACCATTAAGATTAAATGAACTACAGCCCCAGCTGGGGTGGTGAGCGTTAAAATCGCCCCCAATAATTAGATGTGTCGAGGCTAAAGACTCAATGGCTGCTCTGAAAGCTCGCATATTGATTCTGTGTAGGGGAGGCACGTAGATGGACAGTATATTGACTGTAGTATTATTGATAGTAATGGTGATTCCTATTGAGTTGATGTTATGCAACTGATTTGAGTAGTTAACGAAATGGTCGGGAAGAAGATGATGTGGAATGCGTTGCTTAACCAGCATGGCGGTACCGCCATAACCGTCGACCCTATCCTGTCTGTAGATTGAAAATCCAGGGATGGAAAAACCTGTGGATGGAGATAAGCACGTTTCAGAGATAAGTAAAATGCCAAAGTTAAAATATTTCTAGGTTTGGTTTGTTGCAAGGTAGGCTACGAGCATTCCATTGCAGAATCTTAATCATCAACAATGGGAGAAGTAAGGAGCAGTGATATATAGGGAAAAATGGAGCTAATGTAGATACGTGGAATGGCATGGATCAAACCAAAAATATGGTGTCGAGCAATGCTTAAAGGTGAGAATAGAAGTGATCGAAGGGTAAGATGGGTAGAATGGTAGAGTAAGAGGAAAATGAGATATATAACATACATGCACGCATGTACTACATGCACATATACATATGTATATGTGGACGCACACACCCATATGAATAGTGGAGCTTTTACGCACACCCACACATACATACACACGCGCGCACACACACATACATATATACATATGAACATAAATCTCCAAATGGATAAATAGAGAGAGGAAGAGATTGGAAGGTTAAAAGGCGTTCGCAAGAGTTGTAGGTGATATAATGAATTTGTAGGGGTGAGTTAGCATTAAGGGTGTATACTTTAATTTTTGAGTTGTTTGATACGAGTTGATGTAAGGTTGCGATTTAATTTCCGAAGGTCTAGAAGGAGCAACATGGACGATATGGACTTTACTTTGTTTACTGTGATGAGGAAGTTTATTGGTATCGGAATTAGAATCGGAGAAAGGTGAGGCAAAGGAAGCGCCTCTACGTAAGGCAGCGTTAGGTTCCCTGAGGTTATGTTGTGAAGAGATATTGTTTAAGGAAGATTTTGTAGGAGGGCACCCATCAGATGTGTTAAGATTAAGCTGTGTAGCATGATTCGGATAGGGGACTTTGGTGGGAGAGGATATGTCAACTTGATTAAATTTAGATTGAGAGAAGTTACTTTGACTTGGTATGTTTGAAGAAGATTGTTGGAGGTAGACAGGAGGGGACTGTCCCGATGGGAAGGAAAGTAAGTGATTATAGCTTGGAAATTGTTTGTTGGTGGCGATAATTGGGCTGCGAAAACGATTCGGAGAAGGGTATTTGGTGAAGTGATGACGAGATGTATCGGTATTTTTAGGTAAAGCTGGTTTGTTTACAGAATGAGCAATAGAGGAGGCTGCATCCGCATTACTGACTAGGCTGGATTTGGAAATATTAATGGCTTCAGTTCGGGATACATTATCGAAAGCTACTATTTTATTAATTTTATATTGTTCCTGGTAATATGGGCATGAATGATTGGTGGTGAAATGTGAGTCGTTACAATTTAAGCAAGGCGCTGATTCATTTTTGGGATGCGGGCAAGATGAAATAAAATGATTTCCAGTACAATTAGGACATCTTGGTCTAGAGCGACATTGAGTGGCAACATGTGAGTAACGGAAACAATTTCTACATAATACAGGAGGTTTGATACTTGGTTGTACCTCGAACCTCAACTTGTACACAGATATGAACCCGGGTAAAATGTTTCCTAGAAATTTAATTTCGACCGTACGAGTAGGAATAAGAGTAGTATCTTGACGTCTATGAATCCGGCGTAAGTCAACAACCTCAACAGAGCTTTCGATCCCGTCCTGCAAGTCTTGGGTTGAAATATCAGTCGGCACGAATAACTCCGAAACCATATAACAGACTGTTAGGAATAAACGCATTTAAATTGTGTTTACCGTTGATATTTAAAAGAAATGAATTCGCAGCAGAACATGTAGAAAAAGTAGCTTTAATTCGGTTGCGACCAGTTCGGGTGAAATAGCTGAGACCATCAGAGGATGCTAGTAATTTGCAAATGGCCAAGGGATTGAAATTGCCTATATTTTGATCTTTAGCCTCTATCAAAACCACATAAGGACCAGAATGTATCAAAGGCGAGTATACGGGAATTTTTTCAATTATCGATAGAATTATTACTATTATTAAAGGAATCACTACTAAAATTATTATTCTTAATAAATTCATTATCGATCTTACTGTTATCATCATTATTACTACCATTATTACCACTGCTGTAAAGGTTACTGTCAACGTTATTATTACCACTATTAACACTACTACTGCTATTACAACCAACACTGTTGTTCCGGGGGGTCTTTATCCCCTGGACTATCTATCACCATATCAGAAATACGTGAGGATAAGCGCTATTTTAAAATAATATACGTGAAGTAATATAATAATTTAGAAATAATGTAAAATAAAAATAAAAGAAAAAGTCGAAATAAAAGAAAAAGATTTATACAACCAGTTTCTACCGTGAGCACGTGAAACACGAAAGATTACTACACAATTACGCGAACCGTGAACACGAGAAACACGAACGATGTACTAGAAACACGACATATGTAATTGCCAAATAAAGCTGTTTACTATATACCGTACTAAGATAAAACGAAAATAACGATGTTTTCCCTCTAAATACGTAGGATAGAAAAAGATACGAATTAGGATATCATAAACTTATCATAGTCATCTTCGGGGAGGGGGGCGTACCAGCTATAAGAGACTAAAATTAAAGTCGAAAGCTTTGTTGTGTTGAAACTTTACAAGTACCGAGATAGTTCGAAATTGAAGAAAACTAGAATTTTATCTCATTCTTTTAATTTAATTTATTTTTGTTTTCATCAGTTATAATGGCTAGATTTTCATTTTATTAAAAGGGGGGGTATTAATTTCTTAGACGGCGTACGTTAGAGAATATATGTGAGATTATTATTTTTTTTTTGAAAATATAGGATCGCACACAGACACATATATATATATATACACAAAAAGGGACCTGTACTATATGTCTTAATGGGATAAACGTAATATTAGGCTTTTGTAGTTTATTAAAAATTGTTAAATGGTTCAGAAACAATTTCTTGTATTTTAGTAGAATTGGAAAACGTTTACGGTTATTACAAAACAAAAGAAATAAATAAATAGTAAACTCGTGCTAAGTTCTAATATGTTTTTTCCCGCCATAAAATTATACGTGAATTCAGATTTTCATAAAAAGTTATTCTTTCAGTAAAAAATCTGCGTTGAAATAAAATTATAATTCGATAATTATTTAAGAATATATGTATATTTATAATATTAACGTTATCTTTATTATTATTAATATAAAATGAAAAATATTCAATATTTACCGAATCTAGTTGCTAATTTTTCGATTGCGGCAAACGAGTGTGTTTTCTGAACTGAAACATAGAAATTCAAACAAAAAATTGAAGTAAACATTCTATCCGTTCAATACAAACAGAGAATTACTAAAATGCATCTGCATTTATGTACGATTTTCGATAACATTAATATAATTTAAACATACGCAATATAATTTATTATAATGCGGAATGTAATGAAAAATTTTATGGAATATAGTTTCACCGTCGCCATCAAATATTTTTAAGTAATTATTTTTAATTTATACTTTTAAAATTACGATTTAAAAAAAATATTTTTTTTGTTTACTTGATAATGGCGTAAATGCCGAAAAGCTTTGTGGTTTTCACAAGAAAATAAATGTTAGTAATTTAACTAATTTTTCAATTAAATTTCAACAATTCAAAAAATAAACAGAACAGACAAGCAGAATAAAATTTTATGGAATATAGTTTCACAGTCACCATCAAATATTTTTAAGTAATTATTTTTAATTTATACTTCTAAAATTATGATTTAAAAAAAATTGTTTTGTTCACTTGATAATGGCGTAAATGCCGAAAAGCTTTGTGTTTTTCACAAGAAAATAAATGTTAGCGATTTAACTAATTTTTCAATCGATTTTTTATACGCAATATATATCGTAGTTATTATTAGCGTCGGACCGAAAAGAGATTCTCAGCCGAAACCAAATCTTCAGATTGTCTTAATTTCGATCGAAATTGAAACTTTAATTAAACACGTATTAAACTTACGGTTCCATATTGAAGTCCAGCGTATTTTACGCACATATACAGACAACTAACTCGCGTAAAATAAACAGTTATTATTTACGTTATAATAATAATTTGACATTAAATAATAAATTGAAATTAATTTTAATATTCGTAATTAAACATTCTTATATTGTACGCTAAGAAAAGTAGTTTTTTTACGGTTTCACCAAGCAGGTTACTATATTACTCGCTGGTACCACTTTAAAACGGCTTTTCTCGGGGTAGAATATTGGATTACTGTTCCAAATAGTGATGGGAAAAACCGAATAACGGATAACTAGATGATGTAAAAAACCGGATGATTATTCAGATGAATCTGTTCTCTTCTGTTTCTTTGTACACTACAGTGTTGTCTGTTTTATAAAACGTGTATTATTTCCAGTTGTGTATATTTTCACTTGGTTTTTTTCTTTTTTTTGTTATATTTTATTATTAAAATTTTTATTTAAGGTATTTTTTATGCCAATAATATTTGTTTTTGCGGAGTTTAAAAATTATGTAGGGTAAATTAAATATATACTAAATATGAAGCGATTTGTAAAGTATTTTTGTACACCTTTTCGCATTATATGTTAATAAAAGTACGAAAGATTTTTTATTAATTCTCTATACATTTGTCAAATACTGTGAATTTAATTAGAATGATTTTATTTTTAATTCATAATCTCATTATATATTTAATAATAAATCATCTGAATCATATTTAAATTCACTGGATGTTATATTGCGGTAAAATTGGTTATTTTTCATTCAGATGC
Organism: Coronaproctus castanopsis; assembly: GCA_032883995.1. Classification (NCBI taxonomy): domain Eukaryota; kingdom Metazoa; phylum Arthropoda; class Insecta; order Hemiptera; family Monophlebidae; genus Coronaproctus; species Coronaproctus castanopsis. Next base: position 246,260,608 of record CM065052.1, read on the forward strand.
TTTTTATATTTCTCTTCTGTTTGTTTGCGCTGTGTTGTTAAAATAAGTATTACGTTTGATGTTTTCTGTTGTATATTTGTTATTTTAGGCTTATTATATTTTATTATACAGCTGTTTAGTAGTATACTATATTTTTAATTTTTTGGATTAAACGACAATGCTAATAATGCAGAAAAATGGGTAATGGAAGAGACCAAGTGTTTATTTACTCCAGGAAAACAAAAAAAATCTGAACATACTAATAGTTCTACTATTTGGGCTTTTTTTTTTTTTGATAAAAAAGCCGCTGATGTTAAAAATCTTTTGGTGCCCCGCTAGTATCTTAACATTGGCAATTAGACAATATATTGAAATGTCTTATGTAAATAGAACAGAAGATCCGTTACAATTCTGGTCTAAATATAAACAATCATTACCAGAATTGTACGAATCGGCTATGAGATATCTCAGTGGACCAGCTACATCAGTTTCATCTGAACGAATTTTTTCTAAAGCTGGACAAATTACTAATTTAAGAAGAAATATAAGCTAGATGAAATTCTGTTTTTACATAATTCATTGTAAATTATTTTGCCTTTTTATAAGTATAATTTTTGTTTTATATAATTGTAGTATCTTAAAGTATATAAATTATGTTTAGTTTTGTAAATATGTATTAAAAAATAAGTATCTATATTATTATATGTTGACTTATGTAAATATGTATTTTAAAATGTATATAAACTGTTTAATTTTGTAAATGTTTTAAAATTAAAAAATTAAATTTTCATTTGATATTTTTAATGTCTTTAGTAATTGTTAATCGTTATTTATTAAGTTTTTAAAAGCATGCAGGAAAAATACACTAAAAATATCAAACAGATTTTGAAGTATCATTGTACACCTTTTTGTCATATGTTAATAAAAAAAAAAATACTTTTAAAAATTAATTTTCTATATATTGGTTAATACAGCGAAATTAATTTGAATGATTTTATTTTTAATTCGTAAACTAACTTTGCTACTTAAATAATTAATCATCCAAATCAAATCATTCAAATATATTTAATAATTGCGGCAAAATTATATATAGGTATACAATTAACTTCATGAGAATTTTGACACAATTCTAAACCTAAACAAAAATGTGGCAATAACAACATACAGTAACCTAAAAACTAAAAAAATAAGACGAAGTAGATATAGAAATCAGTAATGTGAAATGTGTACGCTCATTTTAGATAATTTCATTCGATACTAAGTTATTCATTCATTATTTATTTATAACCATCAGATACTGATTACAGATAGTTTTATTACTTGGTATTTGATAGTTATTCATCGTTATTCGTTATTCATTATCTGTTTATAACCATCGGATACTGATTACAGATAGTTTTATTACTCGGTATTCGATAGTTATTCATCATTATTCGTTATTCATTATCTGTTTATAACCATCGGATACTGATTACAGATAGTTTTATTACTCGGTATTCGATAGTTATTCATCATTATTCGTTATTCATTATCTGTTTATAACCATCGGATACTGATTACAGATAGTTTTATTACTCGGTATTCGATAGTTATTCATCATTATTCGTTATTCATTATCTATTGATAACCATTGGATACTGGTTACAGTTAGTTTTTTCAAAAACCGGATACAGATGGTTTTTTCAAAAACCGAATAATCGGTTATTTTTCATTTAGATGATCCCATCACTAGTTCCAAACATTGCGTTACAACAATGACTCTGACAGACAAGATTTTTAAAGCAGTTTTTTTTCTTATCTTCAGATCTGGTTGTCTCCATCTGTTTAAGAATATTACCGTGTATACCCCAAAGATACTGTATTTTATTTCTCGTTGTAGTTTTAGGTCGTCATTATCTTGCATCAGAAAATTTATCATTTCTGTTGCAACATTCACTTCATAGGGAATTGAGGTATTTCGATTTACGCACGCACAAAAAACACGTCTCTATAATTTAAAATGTAAGTTAATAGTCGGTAATATCTAAGTACTACTTACCTTAAAGTTTCGAAAATTAACAAAATTAATAATGCTATTTATTATTATTTACTTAAATTAAAATCACGGAGAAAATTTTATCGAAATCAATAAATTAGAAATATGGGTATGTATATGTAAGTTAAATAAAGTTTTAAATGAAGTTTTGTGTGTATGCGTATATAATTTAAATTGTATCTTTCTATCTTGATTCATTGTAAACATAATCCGGTTTAGGTCATGTTAGTTAGTTGTATAATATTATTTCGATCGGCTAATGATAGAACCAATTGCTCAGGAAGTATATAAAGTTTCGATCATAAAGTGCCTATAAAATAAGTTTAAAATGCCTTGTGATTTAGTTGAATTCTGTTAACGGGCGGTGTAGTCTATTCGAAACGTTAAAATTACAAAACAAACGAGACTTATTTCTCTCATTGAAAGTTAAATTTTAAGCACGATAAAAGACTACGAAAATTACAAAAATTATATTAAAAAAAAAGCGACTAATTAACGTCTGGCTACAACTTTACACCGAAATTGCAAAGAATACGTCTCGTAAATAGTGAATTTATTTCACTTTTGATAGGCCCTCTACCTTCCCCGAGCCGGCTACCTCAACTTGGGACGATACCGCCCACCAGTTCCTTCTAAAGACCTAGACAGCTATCCGGCAAGATGATCTACTCGATGTTAAAAAATATATTTCTGTCTAGGTTTATCCTTTTTTTCTCACAAAAAGTAGGCTATAAAAAACCAAAGGACTGGTTCGCCATCATTATATCCGTCTTACACTATTAATCTCCTCCTGAGTTGGACATACGTCACTACTCCTACTTCTTGTTTTACGATGCCCATTAATGTTAGTCTCGGACTGTCCTTCGAACTTTTCATCGCTATTTTGTCTTTCATTGTATCGACTAGCATTCCTCCATGTTACATGCCCGATCTATTCCACCATTCTTTTTCTTATCCTCCTTCGTAGGATAGAAAATCGTTCTTGGACCCAGTAAAAATACTTTGGCAATGATACTTTGTCAGTCAATGAGATTTGGCAAAGTTTCAAATGCTTCTAATTTTGTTTATCTTTTACTGACATAGTTCAGGTTTCTGCTCCATACAAGGCTACTAGCCATACGTAAGTTGTTCATATTCATTTCCGTACGTTTAGGGACATGATTCGCTGTGTGATCAAAGATCTTTTCGATAAATATGTATATATATATATATATATATATATATTACGACGATTATCGTATGTTGACGTCGTGATAATTTAATTAATTAATTTGGGAAAGGAGGACTAATATTTAATTTAATTTAGATATAATGAAAAAATATATAATTATTTATATAGTTAAAATAAAATATTCAATTCGAAGCTTGCTAGCGTACTAATTATGAATGGAAGAACGTGTAGTTATAATAATAATTATTATAGTAAAAAAAAAAACGGATTTGTAACGAGCGAGGTATTGTCATACAATAGTAGTAGTTAAGCTGAAACGTCCCTACGATCGCAAGGTAAGTGAAAAGGAAAATTGCTCATGCTCAAGCTACTCGGGCAGCGTACAACCGATCGATTGGGGAGATGACGAGGAGAGAGGGGACAGAAAATGCTGGAGAAGTTGATAATTAAAGGTTTTCAAAAACAGTCAGGAAAAGTTAGCGAAAGAAGAATCAGTAGTTACTTAGTCGAGAAGAGTCAGTTGGTCAAGACTGAATAAAATGTCAGTAATGAGTTAAGTTATGTCGATATTGGGAGCCAACCCGAACGGAAAGATGGTTGGCGAGTTATAGTTTAATTTATATATTATTGGAATAAAAATGTTATTTTATTTTATTAATCCAATCCGCCGATAATAAGTAAAAGTATAATATAGTTTTTTATTGCATGATAAAATTAATATTCGTTAACGTGAAAATTCGCTCATCTAACGCGCGTGTAATTTATAATGGTTTGAATTATCTTTCATACAATAAACTATTTCTTCATAAACACCGCGTCATAGTTCATTTCTGCAATGGAAAAGAGAAAAGTATTAAAAGACGAGGAGAGAAAGTAGAGTGTAGAATAGAAAAATATATACATTAATATACGGGGATCCTAAGCTAGAAGTCCGTTAGGCGAGTATTAGGGTCCTCTTAATATATATTAGTGTAAAAGAGGAACACAGTAATATTAATCTGGCAGAAAGGGATAAAATTCATCTTCCGAGTTGCTTGGCCAGCACAGGAGATTAGGTCAACATTACCCCAATATTAATGTAAGAAAAAAGAAGGCTCGTACTAGCCAAAGTTAAAATGGGCAATCTGAATTGACTCCTTTATCGCCTAGTTAGAAATACAAATAAAGGAGGCAAACACCGGATAAAATCATTAATATCAGTCGGATTTGACAAAAACATGAACAAATTAGGGAATAACGCAAAAACTAAGAATTGCCCTATAGTGTGCGGACTTTAATTTCAGAAAAAAAAAATGTTGGAGCTAGAAGAAGAATAAAATAAAATGGGATACAATCGGCTTAAGCGAAGTCAGTAGAAGAGGCGAAAATATCGTAAAGCTAAAAGTCTATATTATTTTATAAAGGGAATTCCGAATACCATCAAAATGGAGGAGGATTTTTAATAAATAAGCAATGGCATAATAATTTAGTTAAGTATACAGATTTGCATACATAATAGTTCTTAGTGCAAATATATGCTGCGACAGAATCACATACAGAGGAAGAAATGGAATGTTTCCATGATGAATTACAGGAAACTATAAATAGATTAGATAAAAGTGTATTTACAAAATAAATATATGTTACAAAAAAAAAAAAAGTAACGAAAATAATAATAGAACGCATACACGGTTCTTACTATACGTATATACTAGTTTAAAACAGTATGCCCAGTTGCTCATTTAACTAAAATAAAAATACAGGGAAAACCCATCAACAAAACCTGCACACTGATATCATAAAGCTACATCTAAAGAGACAGAGAAAAAAATCGACAAAATGCCAGCTGTATAATAGCGTGTGTTTAATTCTTTTAAGTTTATTAATATTTCAGTTGCAAACACTTGTATGACTTTTGTTTTATGTAGGATTAAATCGAGAAATAAGCAGTTTTTAAATGCGATAGGGTCGATATTGGAGGGAGGAGTGTTTAGAGACACAACGTAGACTCGTCTCCGGGCGGTGTCTGTTTAAAAGTCAAGTTAGCAAAAAAAAAACAAGCTAACTTAAAAGCGTTTCCAAAAATGCTGCGTTTGTCTTTTCAAGTCAACATAAATGAAGAAAAACTCGTTAAAATAGTAAACGTAGACGGTTTTAAAAAATAACGACTCAGTTAGGGTGTTGATAACCGATATTCCGTCTTAAGCGTTGTGTCGCCGTCACCCGTTCAGTCAGACATTATAAAAAACACGAAATTATAGTTTATTACGCAACACTGTAGGCGATTATGCATATATATATAAAATAAGTTTAAATTTGAGACATTTCACGACAACTGGAAAATAAAAAATTTCGTTAGCGTCGAAATGTCATGTACCCTATAGTGGACATCGTGACTTTTAAACATATATTTCGCTGAATTTTTAATAATTCGTTCGGCACGCTAATAATATTACGTTCGTAATTTTTGTTTCCTCGTAAAAATTCCCGGGGGGGATGATGGAATATTTTATTCGAGCTGAATTCGCGATTTTTTTCATCCTTAATTATTCTACTGGATAATATGGAGGAGGTTCGCCGGCCACAACGGACGAAACCACTAGATTTACTACTCTAGTTAATGGCGCACGCAAGGATGAAAAGCCGCTATGTGAACACTCGTATCGTATCGTATCGTATCGTATCGTATGATGTTGATTTATAGATCGAGCTCTAAATGGGAAAACCAGTCTAAACTCCCGCCGCGCAGATGATGTACATCTTCAACCGTAATCCCATTTTCCGAGTATATTTCGCATTCTTCGACGATGTGTGTTTACATGGGATGTCCGCAACAGCAACTAGCCGAATCAGAAATACTCCACTTCTGCATGACCGCATCTACCATGACCAGTTCGGATTCTGTTCAAGAGTCGCCACTCCTTTCGTCGAAGTTCCATTCCTAGAGGTTGCTCCGAAGGGTTTTCGACGAGGGATCCATTTATGAACGAATTACGCACCGAATTCCATTCCTGGGTCCATTGTTCTTTCCAATCGAATGCAAATCGTGCTTGATCCAAAGTTGTCCATGGGGATTTCCTAGATTTTAATCTAATTTTAGGTGCTTCTCTTATAAATTTTGTAATTAGTAAATTTTCATTTTCTTTGAATTTTGCTGAGTTCTTTTTCAACGAGTCGGTTCTTCGAATATGAGGCGGTTGAATGTTCGTAAGAACTGGAAGCCATGATGCAGTTGGTGTGCTGCGTATCGTTGCTGAGATAATACGCATTACTTCGTTAAGCTGAACGTCCACTTTCCGCACATAACAACTGTTCATCCACACCGGCGAGCAAAATTCCGCGGCTGTATAAACTAATGATAAAGCGGATATGATGTTGAGAATAACAAATGTGAACACTAACTAGCTACAACATCAATGGATGGGGCTATAAGTGACTAAATTGTAATCTGATAACGACTACTGATAGCCTAGACAGATTATAGCAGGGATTAAAAAAAAAAAAATCTTTAATATATTTTAAATTTCTATCAGGTACGTCGACGGATATCGTATATTTTAGTTTTAAGCGACGAAGAAAGTCTATTTAATACACGCGCGTATTGTATCTATATCTCCGTGTATTCATAAATATAACACATATACATGTATATACACATACACATATACACACGTATAAGTGCATTTTCTTAGTTGTATAGTAGTACCGGTCTAAAACGTTTTGTTAATAAGTTTGCTTTCTCGTAATTGTCCTAGACGTCTTTATGCCGCACAGCATAAAACTTTTACCGTACCATGTCAAATGAATGATAATAATGATAGGATGAAATATTATTCGCATGAATATCACGTTTTCTCATACACTACGTGACACTCGCATATAAATATGACATGTGTTTGTGTGTGTGTGTGTGTGCATGTATAAGGGTGTAAAAATAACAAAATTTCATTTCTAAGAAGTTTTGCTTTTACACTTTCCATAGCAACGGTGGAAAAAGTATTAGCGCGCACAACTATAATTGAACATTTGCGACCAGCAATCGAACGATGATCAAGTGGTACTGTAATTTATGGTGTGTAAAGTTTTTTTCTATATATGTATTACACACACGTGTACACATATATAACTTTAGGATGTTTACGTTGGCATGCACTATAATATATATATATAATATATATATATATACATATATATGGGTTCAAAGTTGTTGCATCTTCATTTCTGTACATACTGTCTTCCTGTCATACGTACAATTTTACGTGTATAACAAGGATAAATTTTACATCGTCAGTGGCGACGTTCTTAAAAAATGCTGACAGTTTAATAGATAAACCGTTTTATTTTTCGATTATAATGTTTTTATTTCACACTAACACCACGTTGAAAAGTCAAATTTGGTGTTTATCCGAAGATAGAGTGGCACATGACATACAACACACACACACGACTAAGTATTTTATTTGTAAATTATAGATGTTCCATGCTGTCGCTCATGTGTTTCCAATTTTTTCCTCGGGTTTATACAAATGCGTGTACACACGCACACATATACATTATATATATATGTATGTATGTATGTATATGAAAAACACGGAAATTCTTCTTTTAAACGCGATAAAAAATAGATACGAACAAAATGAGTTCGCGCATTATAAATTTTTTTTCTACCGTATATATTATAACGATTAATACCGCGCTCTAGCGACGCATTTAAGAAAGTTAACGGAGTGGTTGTAAATAACATTCGCTACGCGGACGATATTTGCAGCGAGCCTTTGAGTTCTACAAGAACTAATGAACGCGCTTAATAAAGGCAGTAAAAATATGGGCATAAAAAAAAAATGGATGGCTATTAGTGCAAAGAACAGGATTAGCGGCACACTGTTTTTCGAAAATGCGACGATCGAAAAGACCAGATCGATTAAATATCTGGGATGTCGTATTAACGACAGATGGGAAATAGCCACTGAGATAAGAACCAGGATTGAACAGAACGCATTTTCAAAAAATGAATAAAGTTCCGACAAATCGGAATTTGAAGAAAGATTTGCGGATACTACGATGTTCTGTTTTTAGACTATACGGCGTCGAATCCTGGATCAGTGGCATTATGCAAAAAGTTAGAAGCCTTTTGAAATGTAGGCATACCGTAGGATATTAAAAATTCCTTTCACGGCTAAATTAACTAATTTCGAAGTTCCACAACGATTGAACGGAAGAAAATAGAAATTGTTAATTCGGTGAAAATAAGGAAACTAGGATATTTTGGACACATAACGCGAAATAACAAGTACGAGTTGCTTCGAGTGATTATAATAAATGGTAATCGGAGGCGTGGCCGGCCTAGAATAATGTGGTTATCTAAGAAAAAAGTGGTTCGAACTAGATACAGTAGAAATATTTCGAAAATTTATGGATAACGGTTAAGTCAAATCATCAACGTTCTTCGAGGACATATAGAAGAAGAAATAGAAAAAAATGTATCTAGAAGTATTATATATATATATCTATATATATATATATATATATATGTGTGTGTGTATTTCTATTGTCACATTTACAAGTATGTATTTCATATGTCGGGGGGGGGGAAGGTTCTACCGTTGATAATGCAGAATTTCATATCTAATAAAGGATAAGCGATTTTTTTTATATTATTGGCGTTGTCCTTATTCGTAAAATATTATCATCTATTAATTTACTATTATTAGGGAAATAGAAAATAGTTTCTTTTGTCAGTCCCCGCAGTTGTCTTTTAACTGACCAACCCTCGTCTTGAAAGTTTACGACGTAAACTGAGGATAATATTGATAAACCATTCATCGCTCTAGCTTCATTTCAACTTTTCGTAGGACACCTCGAATATGAGTATATACATCGTAATGGCGAACATTTAGGCATGGATGTACATATCGATGATGATAAATCGATTTATTTTCTCGTTTTCATTTTATGTACTCGTTACACATCGTATATATGGCGGTGGAAAATGCGATAACAAAATGTTCTTTCCTCCGAGTCAGCCGGAAGTAATCTGTTCGAAAAAGCGAGCCTACAGGAAGCAACCGAAAGCGAAATATTTTCCACGTTAAACGTACGATTTATCAGGATGAAAGGATAAAAGAACTCGACTTTCATTACGCTATATCGTGGACTATTATAATTATTTTATTTTTTTTGGACTTTACTTCCGTTCATATTTATAATACAGCTCATGAAAAGGATAGCTCTATAATGTTAAATCTAAAGTAAATAAGCGGTACACGAGCAGGAGTATAGCCCAATGATTAAAATATGCTAATTATATTAAATTAAGTAACGACCAATTTGATGAGGTTAGTTTCAACCTTCTGAAATCCAGATGCGTAGACAAAAGTGCCGATATCTCCGAATTCGGATGGTGAGAAAGCCGTTTTTTGATGTTGTCGAACATAATCCATATATTACCTTGTTGTTCCGCTTCATCTGTAGATCAGCACGCGGAGTGCGTGATTTGCGACCATTTGTAATCGGTCGAAGAAACTTATCTCGAGTTGTTTGGATTACTTTTCGATTCGATCGATTAACACATCGTCATATGCGACAATCCGTAAATCCATATCGGGCGTATAACAGATTCATATATTACGTGCTCGTTCTTTAGCTTCATTTTAGAGCGATGCCCAATGAACCAGTAAGTAGTAATCGATACAAAACACAATCGGGTATAGAACGACATTAACGCTTGAACGGGTACGGTGTAAATTCGTCCATCCACTTTATCGGTATCTCTGTATATTGGATATTATAAATTAAACGACAAAGCGTTATTTATAATGAGAATAAAAAGTAAATAGACCGAAAGGAATGCGTAGAGAGCGTTTAAATTTCGATACTAAAATTAAAAACGCAGGATGTATACGTCGATATTATAAACAAACAGCTAGTAGAAATGCGATATTTATATGAAAAGGAACATTAACAGCCAGCTGAACTCGATACAATACAGAAATGACTGTAATGAAAACATTAAAGGAAGGCCCTCGTTTGTTACTTATTTAAACGTAAATCTAATATCGCGGTAATAATGAACTCGGCTTAGTGAAAAGTATAGAAAATACCCGTACCGTACTCGGGTTGTACAGATATCGATCTTCGACCTGCCAGTAATCTTTCGGGCGATGTTCCGCTAGCTTAGACGACACCTATATTTAATTATTTAACTAATTTTAAGACATATATTTTTTTCTTTTTCAAACACACACACACCAGGATATACATTTTCTAGGTGGACTTCCGTTTGTACTATATTCGGACATCGTAGCGTTTGTAAAGCACAGAAAACTGATACAGATAACAATATATTAGGAACAGAACGCGAGCTTCAGAATACAAGACGAACTCTCGACTAAAAGATGTCCGATAACAAGAGGAGTTGAAGCAATGCCCATTTAACTTATATACAGAAAAAATTATGAAAAATGCGATGATAGAAAATGCCGCCGTTAGGATTAACGTGTATAGGATGCACAAGTTTCGCTTAACTAGTGAAATATGTTGAGTAGACTAAATCGAGAAGGGAAGAAATCAGGATTGAAAATCAACTTTGGAAAAAATATATAATAATGAAGTTCGAGAGAACCCCTAATGGCAAGTCACTAAGATAAACATTGAAGGAGAAACGGCGAAGACAGTCAAAGAGTTCGAATATTTTGGGAGCTCTGTTCACCAATGACGGAAGATATATTAAAGAAAAAAGGTCGCTCATTGGAATGGCGAAACAGACATTTAATAATCTGCAAGCGATACTAAAAGATTGGAAATTAATAATTAATACAAACATGAGAATTAATCAACGCTATGTAATGTCAGTAGAATATGTCTCAAAGATGCGAACTTAAAGCGCGGAATGTATAAAAAGATTAAACGCATTGGAAATGTGGACGCTCAAACGAATGTGGCTGATCTCACGGAAAGAGAAGAGAACAAACGGAATGGAAAGGATGATCCTGGTAGATGACATCGTGAAGAAGAAAGGAAAAGATGATCCTGGTAGATGACATCGTGAAGAGGGAAAAGAAAATATGTGGCACCCAAAATCAGAGAGGAAGAATTATTCACGTATACAGGGGAAAAATCTCGAAGGGAAGCCAGAAAGAAGAAGAGTGGAAATAAACGGATCCAAAAATCGTTAAGGACATAGTAGATGTCGCAAGGAGCAGACGATTATAAGGGCAGATATTCGATTTAACTGCACATAGATATTGGTGTATGGAAATCCAAGATGCAACGTGATGATAATGATGAGTTAACGAATCTTTTTAGAAGAAGGAAATAGTAACACTGATGAAGGGTATAGTCATTACCAGTAAATACACACTTTACAAAGGTTACTATACTATATATATATATATATTATATATATATATATATATAATATATATATATATATATATTATATATATATAATATATATCAGCCTACTGATTTACGAGTGTAATAAAGACCTATATATAGGGTACATTTGTATCTTATAAATTACGATAAAGAACGTAAACCACTGAAACATTGTAATTTATTAATGGTTCTTCATCTGTTAAAGCTATTAGTCCTTTCTAGTATTTTGAATCCTCTTACCGGTAATAATAGAAACTGCTTCATATTTTCGCCAGCGGGTGCGAATGACAAATTAATGAAGAACAAGCCGGTAAGTATTTTAAGGAAGTGGGCGCGCCATCTATTCGAATAAAAAACAAGTTAACAAAATGATTATTATATATATACATACATATATATATATATATATATATATATATATATATATATAAATGTATGCAAATTAAACAACAAAATTAAATTCAGTCAATGATTCATATAAAGAGATACATGGTAGGTGTATGTTCAATTTTGCTAAACCAAGCGTCGTGGAATTATTATTTTTTGTCTTTGTCGTTAACTTACTTAATTATGTACGAATTTAATTCGTATTCACTTTGACATTAGTGACATTTCTGTCAAACGCATTCGGCTCGTCGATTTTCTCATATTTTTCATCAACTAAATATGTACGCTGGCAGTACTGCTATATTCAAATTTAACAATTAATGAGTCTCAAAAAAAATAAATGAAATAAAATAAAATAAATAAAAAACCTAACGGATTATAGTATACGTATACACGCATTATACATATATTATGTATGTAAATTTAATGAATAAACCATTTACAAAGAAACTGTTCGAGAATTATTCCTAATAAGAACAAGGATTTTTTTGGTTGTGGAATGTAGTGATTTTTTATTAATTTAATTACAAAAACTTGATAATGGCGTATTTGCCGAAAAGCGTTGTGATTTTTTCAAGAAAATAAACGTTTAGTGATTTTAATTTTTGTAATTAAATTAAACACAAGAACGAATTAATTATCACTACGGACGATATAAATTACGTTACAGAGGAATATATTTATATAGGATATTTTCGTCGTATTAAATTAATAAAACGGAATTAGAAGAAAAACAAATAAAAATATAATATCAGAACACGCGGGCAATATGAACAATAATCTCGGATAAGCGGAAAAATAATTTTACACACGGAACGGTTGAAAATATACCGCCGATATGTTGCATAACAAAATGCTGAAATATCGAATAGGGGAAAAAAAACAATAAAAAAAAAGATTCAGAGGGAATGAGAGAATAGAATACGGTAAAAGAAAAAGAGGAGAAATTAAATATATATATGAAAATAATTATAATCGTGTACAAAACGAAGATTATTAAAACACTCGAAAGTCAGAAATAATGCTGTATAATAATTTGATAAAAGAATCGACTGTTGTTATGTAGTTAATTAACGAAGACCATCTGTCCAGAGTATAATCAGTGAAAACTTCCTAATGGGAATGTTATGTCTTCGTTTTTTAAAACTAAAGTACGAGCAGTCAGCGTATGATTAAGAAATGTAAAAGATTGAAAAAAAAATCACGGAATAAGGTTGAATAAAATGTATGATCGTCACCTATCTAAAGACAAATTATGGAAAAATGTAAATGTGAATCTTAAATGTTCTGTATAAAATTTGAACGTTCGTTATAAAAACGAATTTTTCAACAATGTCTTAATAAATGAAAAATTTATTATTGTTAGAGACGATTGAAACATGTTATTACTGCTATATAAGGCATTAATTGGTTCTGATTTACGATTGTCTAACATTCGGCTCTGTTACCCAGGGATTGCTGTGGTCTTTGGATACCGTTTTACATTTAGTCGTACGAATAGCCAACGGAGTCTTTTATACCAGCTTCAGTCAGTTTCAACAGCGAATCGGGGAAGCTTCCTCTGTGTTTTTGTAGACAAATTCTAACAGCTAAGTTTCTCACATCCACTTTTGTTTTCCCAAAACTTCTATTCAATGATCTGCATAATTCTTCAAGCCACAATCAAGTGTTCACAAACATCCCTAACTATGTAATCAACATCAAAACAAATGTATATTTTCGTTTCGTCAGTTTAATAAATTTATTTTCAATCCCGCGCTTCGTCTACTTCTTGGATTTTGCATCCTCTTCACATTGAGCCTAACCCATTTGTCCAACCCATTCCATATACTCCGTTATCAAAATATAAGGACGCTTTTTTCTATTTTACCGAGGGATCCAAACCTGGAGGATGTGTCAGATTTGTTTTCTTTGTACCTCCTGTGACCTATTGTTTTCGGTTTCCAAGTATTACTCCATATTCTCAACTGAATCACTTGCTATTTTTAAGTGTCTTGAATTCCTATCCGCGTCACCGCCTCCTTCTAAATTTCTTATCCTCTCTGATTCAATTAGTATTTTACAGTCTCTCCACAACTTTTATACGGAAAATGCCGTATAACGCATATTTCTTCTCTATGACTTATTAGACCCCAAGTTTTCATAGTTTTGGATTCCAAGCCATGCCGGCCTCTCTTATAACAAGGCTATGGACTGAACTACCAGAGAGGCGACCTTGCATTCACACATTCGACTCTCTCTCTCTCTCTCTCTCTCTCTCTCTCTCTCTCTCTCTCTCTAGTGATGTAATAGTTTTCCTGAAATCTTTCATAACCAAATTCTGGAGTCGTGTACGGAAGTCTAGTCAAAAAAGCCACCTTCTTTCTACTAAATCTAATTCGCTTATTTCTGATTAAGGAATAAAAGTGTTATCCTTACTAGACTTTTAATATATCGCCTGCGATCTTACCAGTTCCTATTTTATTCAAGACGCGGATTCTACTCTCTCTCCCTTTTTCAAAATGACACAACTGCTTATTTTCCACATATTAGCATCTTGTCACGCCTTCATAACACTTACAACTCAGCACAGCCTTCCTCCTTCTTTACTTCAACTCTTATCGCAGTCCCTCGGCCACATCCGTCATGTTTTCCGATTCATGCATTCACCGAACCTTTTAGATCCGTGATTTCGGATCCGTGTAAGTCCCTTATGTTCCGTTAGTGCCCATACTGCCAAATAATAATAATAATAATAAAAATAATATCGAATAATTTTATGGAGTGATTATCAGTTACACCGCTATCTAAAAGTACACGCGACGTAAGATAATACGAGATAGATTAAAGAAAATTTAGAAATTTCATGCTTACGGTAAAACTCTGAATACAGCTAAATGAACACCGTGAACACAAATCGCGACCCAACGAAAAATTTGTAGACGTTACTATCGAAGAAAATTGTAAGGGACACATTACACGCGGCTTAACATGAAACTTACTTTCAAAAGAGTCGACACTGGAAATTTTTGTTTTGGCAAATTTCCATTCCGGACGATTAAATTAGAAAAGGTTTTTACTACTTTCATTAACTCGGGATTTTCCGTTTATTTTATGTCAGGCCTGCTAGTAAACGTGATTCAAAGTTTAAATTGTTTTCTTGCAATATTAACCGGCAACTTTTCAGACATGTAACGTACAAGCTTCGTTTTCCCACCGTACTCCTTCTTTCGAACGGATGCCTTTTCCCATTTGGCAGGCGATTACATTGATATCTATATATGTACATCTATGTGTATATATATATACATGTACAACCAATACGCTGACAATTTATTTCGAAATTCTACGATTTGTAACGAAATTTTGTTCTTTGCGTGTCCAAATCGTAATCGGGTGTAAAATTAAACTTAAATTTCTTACCACAACCATCTGCTTTGTTTTCTTTATTGTTCATGTTCGTTCTTTAGTTTATCCTTTTATTCTTCTTTCTTTTTGCGACTTTCATTTCTTTTTTTGCGTAGTAATCTGGTGTGATATTTAAACATCGATATTTGCCTTCTGTGCTTAAGAGGTAGTATGTTTGATTATGCAAAGCTGTACTACAGCTCGTATGAAAGGCTTTTAGGGCTATTTTAAGGGCTAAATTTTGAATTGCGTTAAGGTTTTTTTTTAATGTGGTATAAGGGCGTTATCATATAGTATGCTACCATAATCTCTAATCTGCTTAATATATACTATTTATATAATTTTATTAGAGTTTCTCTATCCGATCCCCAAGATGAATGATTGAGCAACTTCAACATACTTAGTGGTTTTTGATTGCAGTTTATTTTTTATTTACGTATATATGTTCTCTCCAATTTAACTTTCTATCTAGAGTCAATCCTACTATCTGTAAGGTGTCTGTGTTTATTATTTCCCTGGAGCCTATTTGTAGGTGAGATGTATTGCTTTGTTAACATTAATTAAACGCAACTTTTAGAATTTCCATTTACTGTATCCATTCCCCATAAATAAGATAAAAAAACACGAATATTAGAAAACTTTGCCATCAACACTATTCTTAGCCGAAGAATGCAATTTCCATAACGGTCGGAATTGTAAAAAAAATACGCGTATAATAGGGGCGAAGTTTTACAAATTTTGAACAGCTTCAACCGATGCTGCGAGAAATAATTGATGTAAAAATGTAGGGAACATGTCCAAGCGGCGAGGTAAGCATTAGATGAACAGACGCTATCATGAACATCTGCAGATGGATTGCTACAAATCGGGTAGAGTGGTGGAATGAAATTGAAGAGGCTTCATAGTGATTAACTTTGTTTTTATGTTGTTTTGATTGTCACGACAATCCTTCGGTGAATTATGATCGCAGAAAGATATATATATATATATATATAGGCGTAAAATTTTTTTGTGTTCGTATTCCTTCTTTTGCGCATTGACACACGGCTAACGTTTGAGTCATCGCCATATCAAAAGTTAAGCATAAAAGTGCGTTCCTTTTCTTTGTGAAATTTGTACGAAATCGTGAGTTCATTAAATAAGTGTTTTTTTTTTTGAAAAATGTAAGTTTCACTGAGGCACAGATTTGTTTTTTAAATCGATACTTAAAAGTCTGTTATTCGGATTAGAGATCAGTTACTAAATTTCTAATTTTTCAAGTCCACAGTTTGAACTCCAGCTATGATATATTTTCCAATAAACTCCGATGATTGTTTCATTCGGCGGAGAGAATAAACATTTCGATCTTTTTTTTTTCTGCATTTACCGTTCGAGTTTTGCGTGCGTGTGCGGTGATAGGGAATACCAGTGTTTTGACTTTATCTTCATCTTGTTCAGCTTAGAAGTGTGTGTGTCTATCTCTCCATATACGTATAACGCACTGCATTTCTCATTTTTCGCTTAAGTAACATTTTTCCCTATACCAATAGCTCACACATCCGGTACATCTTAGAAGATCGAAATGAAACAGTAAAGGAAATTGCAAATTCAAACGCATTAACAACGGTAAAATGAAACTGAACTTATTTACTAATAAATAATTGAGGAATTTATCATTGTCGAAGAAGTTCAGCGAACTTTATAGAATTTGAACGAGGACATCATTTTTTGAAAAACTATCCACTCGACTAGTAGTTCTAAACCAAAAATCGGACTGTCGCGAAAAATTTTACATAAAATAAATTCAAATTAACGCGTTCCTTATTTTGAATTCTTCGCTTAAAAATTCGTTCGCGTTATGAAACGTTTAGAGTGGCGCCTAAAATATATTATCATGATTATTATCATCGTTTCTTTTGATTATTTCTAATTTTTCTTATAGTTTCAGCGGGAAATGAGATCTATTAAAAGACATCCGTACAAGTTAGAACGTGATAAAGCGCGACAACTAGACAATTTAGTAATTTCGAGCACGATCTCGCATCCTCATTAAGATGCGACTAGTTTCGTTCCTGCCAACGCTAACGAGACGCTAAACTAACGCATACGTGTTTAAGCATAACCTAACTTGTACGAACAATTGCAGGACGACTTATTCTGTAAATACGAAAATATTTATACGTTCCCTGTGCGCATAATATGTATACCGAGCATTCTGAATTACATTAAGATCTAGCCGTCGTTATGAAGTACACCGTGTCAGTCTTTAAAAAAAACAATTTTCTTGGCTTTTACGAATAAAATGTATATATATATGACATAGATTTACACACACACACATATATATATATATATATATGTCTCTGAGGTCTCACCTTACACACACCAACAGACATATATATATATATATATATATATATATATATATATATATATAAAATTGTAAGACAAGCGCTTTAAAGTTCGCTCGCATAATATAGTCTATTTTCAAGTCCGTCAAAAGGATATCTAATGAGCAGTTCCTTGTATGTTAAATGTTCGAATTTCTTCGTAAATTTGAAAAATTCCGATTAAAATCTTCTATTCTTTTTTTTTTAATATGTTAACGATTAAAAAATTGCAATCCAGCTGATATAGTCAATATAAGCAATTCATATTCAGCTCGTAACGGGAGACGTTCGTTCGTGTCGATTAAATAGATTAGAAAGATCACTAATGGTGTGTAAACGGTTCAGTCTTGCCCGTATTGTTGCCACGATCTAAGTGACGTCTAATTTCTGAATATGTAAGATTCGTGTTAGAGTCTGTTTTACAATATTTACGTGAATTATTTAATTATGAATCAGCTGCGTAATAAGTAATCACGACTTTTCAATGGACAAAAACTTTTTGAATCGATCCGATGACTATATATATATTATATATATTATATATATCGATATGCCGGAGAGTAGTGATTTTATGAAGGAATAAAATGAAATAAAAACAAGTTAATCACTTTTAAAAAATTTTTTATTAACACAAAGCTTTTCGCCAATTACGCCATTATCAAGCATATAAAATAAATGTTACATATAAATTAACTCAAATTTATATGTAACGTTTATTGTATATGCTTTATAATGACGTAATCGTCGAAAAAATTTGCGTTAATAATGTTTTTTTAGAGTGATTAACTTTGTTTTAATTTTATTTTATTATATATAGACATATACATATATATATATATATATATATATATGTCATGAAATAATGTAAAAATAATTAAAATTACTCGTTCATCAAAATTGATCATAATCGACGCTTCGCAAGTATAACCTATTATATTTAAAAATTTAATAATAACGTTTGGGTGATGGATATTAAAATGTTCGCGAATTTCACTGTGAGTATCGAATTATTTAAATCTAGTTTCACTTATAATAAAACTAAAAAAAAAAAATGATTTTAAATTTAAAACAGATTGTCTGAAAACTTTAAGGCTGTTATCAATGTGAAAAGCCTTTTTCCTGTTCCTTAATCTTTGCCTGCATAAAGATGAAAGGAAACAAATTAACGTGTGAAGATACAAAATATTGTATATAAGGTGATTTTTTTTAATATTATATAATGATGTATATATATATAAAATTCTTAATATGAATATTTATATGAAATATATATTTACCTACGCTTCCGAGTAGAACAAGGATTTCTCTAAGAACAGCCCGACCAATAATAATATTAGTGATAATCTATAATATAAAAATGAATCGCTAAACGTTGTAACCGCATAACTCAACAACGCCTGGACCAATTCGGCCAATTTTTTTTTTAAATGTTCGTTGAAGTTCAAGGATGGTTTTTATGGCGAGAAAAATTTGAAAAAAAAATTTCAGGGAGGTTAGGGGGTTGAAGGGGGTAAATTATTTAAATTTCGATTTTGGAAAAATTTCGATAGAATCGATTTGGTAGATATTAAAATGACCGATACGAAACAGAAAACCGTTTTTCGTTACGATCGATAGGTGTTGAGCTACGAATTTTTAAAAATCGATGACCTGCCACCTTTGGCAAGGCATAGCGAGAGCGACGTAAACATTTTTAAACGATTCCGACTTTACAAATAGTCGTTACTATATAAGATCTATCGGATGAAACGAAAAAATCGCCAAAAAAAATTTCAAACCCGATCCGAAAATTGTGAAAAAAAATTTCAAACCCGATCCGAAAATTTCAAATGAGGTGTGTTACATGCGATTTTTTCGAAATTCCGATTTTTTCGCAATAATTCACGAACGATTCGAAATTTTGGAAATAGTGTTTTAATGAAAGTTATTCGTCATTAAAAGACGTGTCTAATGATGGTATTGCCGTATTTTTATATCGAATAATCGCCGAGAAAATCGGGCTTAAAGGGTTTTGGGCCCTTTTTGAAGCCTCTATGGCAGCTAGAGGGTTTGGGTTGGTCTTAAAAGAAAGTATACGTGGAGATCTATAATCTATGATGTTAATCTTCTATAATATAAAAATGAATCGCTAAATGTATTGGTAAGCGCATAACTCAATAACGGGCTCACCTATCCAAACCAAATGTTTAGGCTTTGTTCGGGCTATTTAGTAGATGGTTTATGTGAAGTTTGCACAAAATCGGTCGAGCGGTTCTTCATTTATCACATTTTTTGTAATTATATAGCGAATTTGTTTTCGACTGTAAATCGCTTACGTTTAGAGATACGAAAAAAATTGTTATTACCTAAGTCGATCGTCGTAAAAAACCCTATTAAACCAAGTCATCGTCAAAATTAAAAAAAAAATCAGAGGAGTTATGGGGGGGGTGACTCATTAAAATTTCGATTGAATCGATATGGATATGATAGATATTAAAATGACGAATTCAAAACAGAAAACCGTTTTTCGTTATGATCGATAGGTCTCGAGCTACGAATTTTCGCAAATCGATGACCTGCCACCTTTGGCAAGGCATAGCGAGCGACGTAAATATTTTTAAACGATTCCGTTTCTCGAAATAGTCGTTACTATATAAGATCTATAGGATAAAGCGAAAAAACCACGAAAAAAAATTTCAAGCCGAACCCAAAAATTGCTTTTTTCGCAATAATTCGTGAACGATTCAAAATTTGAAAAAATTGTTTACACGAAAGTTATTTGTCATTAAAATACGCGTCTAACGATGGTATTGCAGTATTTTTATATCGAATACTCGCCGAGAAAATTGGGCTTGAAGGGTTTTCGGGGTTTGGGCCCTTTTTGAAGCCCCTATGATAGATCGGTGGGTCGGGTTGGGCTTAAAAGAAAACGTTGAGATCTATAATTTATGTTATGAGGTAAATGTTTTAAAAATTAACCCGTAACGAGAAATCGCAAATTGAATATTTCATTTTCGATTTTTAAAAATTCTGCCGGCGATTTTTAATCGGCCGATTCTACAATGCATTTAAGTTCAATAAATCTACAAAAATTAAAAAGTATCGACATATCATTTAAATTTCGTTATAAATTTGTTTTTTAATTTTTTGTATAGTTCCTAATTCTCCATCGGTATTTGTGCTTTATTTAATTCAGCTAATAAATTTATACATTTATTGATTGTGGGGCGATACGAAGTTCGCCGGGTCAGCTAGTAATTATAATAAAAACAATCACAATTAATAGCAATAATAACGACAATACTACTACTATTACTAATAGTAATAATCAAATCAAATCAAATCAGATTTATTTTAATTTCAATACGATGCACCAGTACATTTCGAAATAGAAGAAATATAAAATAAAAATTAATTACAAATCGAATATGAATAAACAAATAAAATAAAATAAAAAACGGATAAATAAACATTGAGAAAATAATTAAAGTCCTACTGCTAATAATAGTAATGGCGTAATACTTAAATGATATCGTACACAATTCATTTGATTGTGTATATGAAACTAAAATAAAGCGATTAAAACCCCTATGCGCAACCCTGCACGAGCGGAGGCTGGGTTATTAAATAATAGTAATAATAATAATAATAAAGAATCAATTAAACTTTATTCATTGGTCATTGGAGTTTAACATTTAAATATATATATATATATATATATATATATATATATATATATATAATATATATCTGTGCACATGCAAGCATATATGTATTAATGGAATCCCTGAACGTTCGTGCGTGTTTCCTGCTATCATCCGCGCATATATATAAAATTAATTATTGTTTTTTTTTTTTTTACATGATTATCACTTTTCTATTCCTACTCATTTATGGTAAAACCTAATATAACCTTTGACCTACGCATTCTTATATGGAATTCAAGTAGTTTCGAATCTCATTTAGTTGTAAATTCTTTCAATATCATCATTTTATCTGGAATTCGGATGTCCCTACTATACTTCATATTCTAAGTTAATTTTTGTTACCGAGATGACAGAGAGGGTGGATATGGTTTGGGCAGTTTTTTTTTTTTTTCTTTAAATATACAATTCTGTACCTTATTAATGTCACGATATAAATTTCATTACAATCAATAGATAGTGAAGTGTGGACTTCTATAAATATTTAAATAAAGAACTCGGTGATTTCATAATTTTTTCCGAGTGTAATAAGTCTGGACCCTTAGTATGTGTTCTTCAGATTAGATAATAAAGAAAATATTTGAACTGGTGATGAAGAATTTTGTGTTTTCATGGACAGTATACCGCAGGCGTTACTATATTTTTTGCACAGAAAACTTTTACACCTGTTACTTGAAGATGAATTTTTCTTGAAATTGATCAATTTCATGATGTTTGATATTACTTTTTATTAGAATTGCTGTTCCTTTACGAGCAATACCATCCGGATGGGATATTATAGAAGGAGTAATTTTTTATTGTTCAATTCTAAGGTAATTAATAAATACTGAATATTATAAATATCTTTATTGTTACCGTTGGGTTCTAATAAAAAATAATGGCAATGTGTGTTTGTATAATCCATATTTAATATTGACCATATATTTCTTACTTAATGACTGCTTTCAGCCACCGGAAGTTTTAAAATCTTCGATTTGTACCGATTTTTTAACGTAACTACCGTTCTCCTTTTAATTGGTATGTATGAAAAGCCGCATTTTCTTTTGTTAAAATGTTCACTGTGCCTCTATATTCTCGCGGGCCTTTGTTGATACCTTAATAAGAAGATTATAGTTAATAGTTTTATAACTGAAGAAATCTGAGGGTGGATTTTCTTCAATTTTTCCTTAATATTTGAAAATTGTTTACGCTCGAGATGAATATTGGTGGAGTTTTAATATTTTTAATTTTGTTAATTTTTGACTAATGATGGAGAGTATATCTAGATCCACTGTGTTCAGTTTGCAGTGGAGAGAAACTATTGTTTTGTTTTTTTTTTTACTTTGAGATCTGAATAAGCCTACTTAGGACCACGGTCTTTCAAGGTGTTAAATCGATTTCTTCTGTATCTAAAATTGCATCATTCGCTGTCGAGGTCTTTTTTTTCCTCGGGCCATTTTTTATTTGTATGCAAATGTTTGTATATTTCTTCATTAGATTTTTACCTATATTACTCGTTTACTTTAGTTGGCCCTAAGATTCTTCCTAACACATTCCTTTTTTTATGTAGTTCCTCGATCATGTCCTTTGTATTTAATGCAAGGGCTTTTTACCGTATATATATATATATATAGTAACTAGGTTTGAATAGCTGAATAACAATATCGTACTTTCGCATTGCGCGACATACATTTCTTATCATAAACGTTCTTCGTTAATTGAAAAGTTGCTACTAATTTGTTTATTCTAGAAAGTATCGCTGTTTTCTATAGCATTAGATTTAGCTATTCTGCCATATTTCTTGTTTCCAATTAACAGAAATTCAGGAGCTGATTGGATATTAGTGACAAATTTAAATATGCACTTTTTCTTTTCATAGATTTAAGCACCGTTCCCGAATGATTTTTTCTAACACGCAGAAAAAAAAATCAATACATTCTAACCTTTTCAAATTATTTCCTTATTACTATTAAATTATTATTGTTTTTATCTCATCTATGTACATATGAATATTATTAATATGTTAAGCTATATGTATAATTTTCTAATCTTTTGTTTTGTGTGTATTTATTTACATTTATTAATTTATCGATATTCGAATTGAAATTGACATATATAATTCCAACGGTATAATATCAATAATTTTACAACGATTTAGGAATTAAATTGTCGTTATAACGTTTGTAGAATTCTTCGAACGAATTAAATTATAACGCAGCTCGTACAAACGGTACAAGGCATGATGAAATTAATTTTCCGCATCAATGAAATTAAGTAGTTAAAATTTTCCGAACGGCTGATACTTATCGGAATATCTAACGCAGGACGCCGAGCGTGTCTCCTAATTAGAAAAACACAAACGACAGAGATAGCTGTAGAATATAGTAAGAGAATAAATTTTAAACCACCACAATTCTCACCATCACGGCTATCGTCGTGGCCGTCGCGAAAAATGAAGGATGTCTTTTAATTAGGAAAAAGCGGTAAAGAACTAGTCGTAAAAACGAGTTTAGAGACGTTAATTAATTAATATTGATTAGAGTTAACGTTTAAGGAAATTTCAAACGACCGTAAAAGCGAAGTAAAAAGCGAAAATTAAACTAATGAAAAATAATTAAAACAGCGAACGAGGATGAAGATACGAGATTTCAGTAGCAGAGACAAAGAAAAGAAATATTCGTTAGGTTTTGTATTATAAAAACAGGGATGAAAAATTTTAATAACTCAATTCCACCCGGTATGCGAATAATTAATTTTGAAAAGCCAGCTCGTCAGAAGCGGATTACGTAATTTGTTACACATTCCCTTAATTGTGTCCATCATTCAGTCATATATATAAATTTATTCTTTCACGTGTCACGTTAGTAATATGCAGTGGTGGTTTTCCGTTTTCTTCTGTTGGAGTTTTCTGTAGGGTTTGCTTCCTTAAGGACCCGGTTTTAATCTGTCTACCTAGCGGGTTGCTGATAGTATCCGCTGCTGCAAATACGATAGAAAGTTTAACTGTATTTAAGATAGGAACACCTTCAGCCAGTGAATCGTTCGTGAATTTCATTTTAGCTTTCCTAATCACCGTCAAACCGGTCGAATAGGAAATTAGTGGACGTATGGAAACTCGATTGTTTGTCTTTTCACTTGTCCGCCGGTGAGGGTGGCACCATTTGTCGGTCGAGTGACTACTGACTAGAGCAGGTTAGTTACAACAATCTGTACGTCAATGGACCAAAAAGCACGAAAAGTACTTTTTTTTTTAGTTCAAATATTGCGCAGCAAGGGTATAGATACAATATTAAAATGAAGATTAATATAGTGTTACGTATTTTCGGTATTTCTAACTATATCGTAGAATAATTAGAATAAAATAGAATGGCAAAATACGAAACTCTAAAGTATTAAATCGATTAAATAAATGTAAAGAAATATTAAAAGAAGTTAGCGCAGAAAATTAAGATATTTTGCATACATAACGCGTCACCTGGAACAATATAGTAAATTTCACCTTCTTCTACAAGGCAAGATGGCGAGAAAGAGACCGCTAGGAAGAAAAAAGATTAACGTGGGTACGGAATTTACGATTTGTTCAGTTGAACTATTCCGAAGCGCATTAGACAGAAAAATAATTGGTGACGTGTTAGTCAACGCTCGGGCTACGGTGGCATAGTGCTAGAGTACGTAACTGCCCAATTCAACGGTCGAACAGTCGATCCTAGAATGCAGCGCACATTTTAATATTCTTTATTAGAATCCACTGCCTTATGTTTGCACGCGTTTTTATTTGATGCATTGACCGGAGTTTTTACATATCTTTTTACTATCGTCTTCCCAACATGTACGTGTTCAACCGCTTTCTCTTTTATTCATTGGACGCCATTTAACTAATCCGGCCGTCCATCTGTCATCATTAAGTCTATGTGTCCTGTCCATCTTCAATTGGTTTTAAAATTTCTCGGGCGGAGACTTTTACTTTAGTTCTCCTTCTTATTTCGGATATTTTAACCTTATCTTGTATAGTTATCCTAATTATTTTCTTCTCAATTCTTCATTTAACTTGTTTTAAGTCGTCTTCAGTCTTGCTCCATATTTCTGCGTATCATTAATAACAGCACGCATTGATTAAATTTCTTTTTAAACAAGCATGTATTCTCTTTTCCTCTGATATTTTCTTCAATTTACCAAAAACGACCAACGTCATTTATATACGTTGTTTCATTTTAAGTATCATTATTTGCCATTATGTTATGGCATAAATATATATAAATGCGTCCACTGTTTCAATTGTTATATTATTTATATATTCATCTGTGTTTTCTTTTCATATTTATTGTATACAACTTTGGCTTTTTCCGCATTTATTTTAATACAGTTCTTCTCACTTATTGCTGGTAGTTGATTCGTCGTATTTTCTACTACCTCTTCATTTGTTCCTACATCATCATTAGGTACTTTAATCTATCGCTTCCTATTCGGATTCTCGTATTTTGCAAATTTAAACTTTTCCTTATCTAAGCATATTGACCATGCATCATTGAAGACAAACAGAGCAATCTGTTCAATTTATCCCATTTTCAAACGTAAATCTCACTTAAATATTAATAATAAATTAATAATCTACAAGTCAATCATTAGGCCTATTTTAACATATTCTTGTTCAGTTTGGTCTTCAGTCTCAAATGCTAGTTTTAATAGACTGCAATTAGTCCAAAATCGATGTCTTAGATGTATCCTCAATGTCCCCGTATACACTAAAATTTCATATATGCATAGTGCTCTGCAGATACCATATGTAAAAGATCCTCAAACTATCCCAAAAATTTTTTCTCAGTTGTAGTGTGCACCGTAATAATTTACTTCCAGCAATAGGAAATTACGATTCCAGGGAACTAAGTATTAGATATCCTAAGTATATCGACGCATTAAACATAATGTATTATTCTTATAACGTCATAATTTGTTTGCTTTCGTTTCCATTACTTATAAATGATATTACATATTCGTTATATAATTAAACTTATATTTATTATTTTTTAAATTACTGCTTTTCATTTGTGATGGTTTTTTGTCTGACCATCAATACTATTTTCATCTTGTATATTTATTATTTACCAGTTTATATTATTAGTTACTTTCATAAATGGAGAGAGCCTCCGGTACATTTATTAAATATTATTATAACTTTTTAATATAATGCCAAATATACGCGTTTTACATTTTCCTTATTTCTCGGAGAGCAGCCTTCCTTATGCATATTTTTATCATAGTGTAACTCTTAATTATCGGATAATTGCACCCCACTTCCTATAATATCAAAAAGCGTTAGCACTAGCGTTGCGTGTAATTATTGTCTAATAAGAGTCCATTTTGTACAAAAATAATAACGTTACAATAATAAAAAAAATTAACCGCTTTGTATTTCGAATGTTATAAAAACAATAAATTCGGATTCTGTTACTTTGTTATCTCCGTTATTATTTATGTAAATGTTCACTTATTGGATGATGGCGTTACGATAATAATAAGTACTAAATAATGTCCTATCATTAGTAGAGCACGTCCGCGTCGGCTGTCGAAAGCACTGGCCAAACCAAGTATTTCGGAAATCCTGTATGAGGTGCCTTGTTTACCTTCTCTCCGGGAGATCTTTATATTCCCAACAAACTAGTACTCATTTACTAACTAATTCAATGCATAGTTAAGTCGGCTACAGGCCATTTTACAATGAAATATTCTCGTTTCTGTTTCGATTCGAACTCAGGTCCGGAGAGCGGAACCTTCAGCATTATCGCTAACTACCGAAGACTCCGTAATATTAAATAAAAATAACGATAATCAACAATATGAAATTTATACATAAACAATAAGACAAATAGCCAGTAAAATAAAAAATAAATAAAAACCAAACTGTGCAGAAATGATGAAAATACTCAGAACTAATTCTTCATCAATGTTAAACGCTATCAAAACAACATGCTGAGGTCCCTGGTGGGAACACCGTGATATGTATCAAAAATATTTAATTTATATACTCCTGAATGTTTTAATATACTTTTATCGTCTATTTTGTCGTTACTAATTGTTTCCGATAAAAAGTTGAGTGATTTTAAACTATTTTTCGATTTTTATTTTATTTTTTATAAATTAATACACTCCTTATCAAAAATAACTTTCAACCACTAGAATCGATATATAGTATCGACGATGGCGCTGCCATTTATTGTTACAAAATCGGAATCGAGGTCCGGAATTCAACTATTACGATGTCGAACAAGAAGATTTATTCTACATGCACAACCTGAGCTCGAATTTGACGCGGGATGAAAATGTTTCAAGGTAAAAGGCTTCTGGCCAACTCAGCTATTCGTACAATTGATTGGTAAATGAGTACCAGCTTGCCGGTAAAGTAAAGAAGTTAGATACGGCAATGGCAAATTACCCCACACCGGATTACTCGGTGGAATCCTCTTTCGGCCGGTCGTTTATTAGTTTTCAAGGTTGATGAAGATTTTTTCCCTAGTTAACGCACCCTAGTATATGCGAAATGATCATCTTCACAAGAATATGAAGGTATAGCAGAAGTCAAAGATGAGATACGAACCTATATACTAGAGAGCCACTTTAATCCAGTGACTATTAATTTGCTGGATAATAGTGGCGAAGTCAAACGAATCAATCGGCTGACTCACCTCGATTTCCTACACCGTAATCGTTAACTAGTAGTGATAGTAGTATTGAACGTCACCAGTGGGCAATCGTTTCACACCCGTCATGGTCCGTTTCACACTTCAATTGCTGATTAGCTGTTTCAGTTAGATTGAAATTTATCTGAAAGTGTAATTAAAATGAACATTTTTGGATAAGGCGCGCTTACAACTTCCGAGTTTATGTGATTTTACTTTTATGTATGAGTACACACACACACACATATATATATAACTAACAGCAGAAAAATTCGTCATTTTTCATAAAGAAAAAATTTTTAGTGATTTTAACTTCTTTTTTGTTGTTTATTTGAATAAAAATCACTACATTCCACATTCTACAAATTATATATATATATATATATATTTATAAGAAAATATTATGATTAGTAGGATGGTTTTTCAGTTATCCATTCATAATATATAGTTGGGCGAAGTTGACAGCTAATTACAAGTGTATTGTTAAATGAATTCCCCCGGAAAAACAGAAATAAAAACAATATCGTAACATCACCAATATACTTCACGTATTCCTGCGATACGCCCGTTTATGAATTGTTTAAATTTTGGTAATTAAGTACCAAGAGAATAAAAATAAAAAAAAATAAAATATTATAGTTTATTATTTACCGAGAACGATTGGATAAATCGACTCAGCTGGAATATTAGTCGTGATTTATAAATCACAAAATTAAAAAAAATAAATTCTATCTTCGTATAAAATATCTTATATATACTTTAAATAGAATTTCAAATTTTCACACGTTTGGTAACTATATATATTCAACATTTACGTGAGAAATTAAGTTAGAATTTTTTTACATATAACGTCACCTTAATGCTTTAAATTCCCGTTTTTTACAAACGGAACGAAGTTCTATATTTTCTCGATAGTTCGATTATCGAGCATCCTTGTTTTAAATAAAATCATTATTACAACTCTCGATATCCTTTTCCGGTATTTTAACGTAATTATACTACATATCAAACCATCGTATGTTTAAAATTGTGTGTGCGTGCCAGTGGCGTGCGGTGAGTTTTTCTAGAGGGTAAGCGATGACCATATGAAGTGTAATACTACATCAAACGAAAATTTATTTACAAGAAACACGTGATAATACGTTTATTTAATACTTATTTAAATACAAAATCCATTCGGCGATCTAATTTAATAAAGTCGGTTATAACAAGATCGTAAAACGTACTCATAAGTTCATTTTGGAGCTGATTTAACAACGGTTTTTCAATGGATATCAAAGATAAGCCACTTAATCGTTCCTGTCCCTGTGTCGTTCTCTGGTATGATTTTATTCGTTTCAATGCTGAAAATGACCTCTCTACACTAGCAGTTGTACTAGGTATTGTCAATATTAATTGACCTAATTTATAAACTTCGGAAAAGATCTCATCGAACTCAAACGCCTTCATTGCTTCCACTAATTCATGCGGATTCATTTTATTAAGGTCGTCATCCATATACACCGAGAGTAATTGATTTTTCAGCTTTACATCGTCGAAAAACTCCCCATAGCATTCTTTTAAATTTGAAAAAATTTCGTTTGGAAATTTTTTTATACTCTTCGTATTTACTTGTATCTAGAAGCGATAAAAATTTCAATTGATCAAGATTTCCAAAACGTTCACTCAGCTGAGTTAGAACATTGTCAAAGATTTCGTTGAACAGTGCACGTGCGTGTGTTTCTTCATCTTTTGGTTCTGATAGTTTTCGTCTTTTTCTCACAACAAATTCTTCGTTTTCTTTTGACTTTGCATAATTCCATATGCTTTTGAAGATCGCGTCATTCCTATATTTTTGGATTTCCATTTGAGTTTCTTGAATTTTCTTCATACAACATAAAATATCTAGTTGTTTTTTTTTTACAAAATATCGTATAAGACATAAGTTAGCGCAAATATTTAGGAAAAAATTTCGATGAAGAATAAAGTTCGAACTTCACTGAAAAATTTTAGGAATCCTTGGGCTGATATTACGGTTTCAGTATCCCACTGTTCCGAATTTTCAATAACAGTTTGAAAAAACTCAGTGAAACAATGATGATATTCTTTAACCGTGCTTATCAATCTGGAAGAGAAATTCAATCTGGTTGGTGCGTTTCTTGGCATTTTCTTAGTAGTAAATTCACTAAGTGCATGTGCGCGTTTGGTTGATTTGCTAAAAAAAGCACCCAATCCAGATAATGTCTGAAAAAAAATTCTACATTCTTTTATATTTGAAGCGGATTGTGATAAAACTAAATTCAACGAATGACTAAAACAATGGACAAATAGTGCTTTCGGATACAATTTTTGGAGTTTTTTGCGTAAACCTCCTACTTGTCCTGCCATCACCGCTGCCCCATCGTATGTTTGCGCCACGAGTTTCTTAGCTAAATCGTATTCTTCGATGATACTTTTAACATACTCAAGTATACCATCAGCAGATCGATCTCCACTAACATCAATAAATTTAATAAATCTCTCTCGAGCTTTTGCAGTGTAACTGCATATATAACGTAAAACTACAGACAGCTGCGATTTATTTGAAACGTCCGACGTTTCATCCAGTAATATAGCAACGTACTTCGCGTTTTTGATTTCTTCTTTTATCTTACCTTGAACAACAGCGTGTACCGAAGAAATTAAATCATTCTGAATACGATTTGAGGACCCACAGAACGTTGTAGATGTTTCTAGGTGTGTTTTTAGAATTATATCATATTTAGAAAGTAATTGAAGAAGGTCTAATTCCCACGATTATCCGAATCAGTATTTTCAGAGTGACCACGGAAAGCAAGCTCGTGAACACCGAGATAACATACTGCATCGATTAATCTTTTTAAAATGTTCCTATTTTGTAGTACAACTTCATTATGTTTTATCACTTCAATTCATACATTATCGTTTAATTGTAAATCTATGCGTGACTTAGCAAATTTTTTTAGCTAGCTTCATGGAGGAGAAAATATGAATCTGGGAACGTTCATGTTTTTTAACCGCATTGATCAAATTATTCAAGTTATCGTACCCTTGAGTAGGATCATTCCACACGCAATTTTTCTTTTTCAGTACCAAATAATAGACACGGCCAACAAAACAATTTTCCACCATCTTCATAACCAGTTAACCACAAAATTTTTTCATATTGCGATATATTGAAATTTCTGGTAAAAGTCATACCACCTTTTTTTTGTTCAGTTTTCAAAGAAGGTAATTCTGGTTTTGGCTTACCACAATTTATAATTTCTAACTGCTTCTTTAAAACTAAATCGCGAAAAAGGTTTTTCAATCAATTACCGAACACGCATTTTGCTTTCAAAAAAGATCGGAGCACATGCAGTAGATACACAAAAACCGCGTTATTAGTTATTAAACTATCCAGCGAAAAGCGATATTACAGTCGCTTACCATAGGCACGTTTTCATCACGTTTACGTTTGCTAGTATGTCTTTGTGTTGGTAAATTATCCGCAGAAGGGAGGTAGTAAGTAATAAGCGATGTTCTAATCGCTGCCCTGTTCGACCAGTTTGACGGACCTCGCCCCTCTACAGTTTTCAGAACCGTTTGCAACACGTATTGAACAAATCCTTCTGTGTGTATGTGTAACCAACTAACATGACGCGGCTGCATTTGGATAAACAGAACACTTCGTAATAATACTAACATTCTGTTTTAACTATATATGTGTGTCAATGTCAACCAGCAACTGTATGTAGCGCCACGCGTTCCGTGCAATTGTTGAAGCAATAAGCGGAAATGTGATCGCTTTCTATTTTAATACCTTTATAAGTTAAGATTAAAAAATATATATTTTCTCGGGATTTTTCTGGGTAAGCGGCGCTTACCTCGCTTACCTGGAATGCACGCCAGTGGTGCGTGCGTATGTATATTAAATCAATAAGTATAATTATCGTTATCGTCATAAGAGAACGTCAGCTTAGAATGGATTCGTCATCAGAAAATTAATTTTTTTGTATTTGAACGGGTAATATTAGAGTGTTTTTAATAATCTAAATCGAAAGTCGATTCAGTTGAAGAAGTAGGTGGTATAATGTTTCGATATAAACAAATCGGAATCAGCCTTAATAACTTATTTATAAAACTGATTTGACTAAATAGAAATAAATTATTTCAATTTATTCGGTTACGAAGCAAAACTGCCCCCCAGAGTAAATATTTGCAAACTGGTATATAACTATTCTTACTACAGTCTGTAATTACGATACACAAACATATTAACACGACTAAACATTTTTTTCTTACTTCTCACATTACCGAATAATTTTAACTACTTTTGTCGCCACATCATTTTATAGTTTAACATTATTCTCTTAAAGTGTGCATTTTCATTTTTTCTACTAATCATCTTCGTAAATAATAATGTCGGGTAGGTATCGCTGGATACTTGTCCCCTCATGCTCAATTCTTTTAAACGTACTGCTAAATGTCCTTGGTGGACAGCTCGCAGTATTATAAATAATTAAAAAAAAAATAATAATAATAATAATAATGTGATATACGTATATATACGTATATATCATTTATTCGTTCACAATTACTTGATAATAAAATGAATTCGGATAAAGAGAGAATTATCCAGACGAACTGAAACAATTGATCGTGTTAGAAATCACAGTTATCACGAGTATGGCGTCGAATTAAATCCTTAACGGTAGTCCGAATTTTTTCAATTGACATATTACGGATGTACATAATTAAAGTATACAATGAATAAAACGTAATATTATGAAACAGATTTTATCTAAGTATGTAAAACTTATAAATAATCATAATCAAACACGATTGTATGTTCGATAGAAATGATGTGTATAAAGTATAGGAATGTGAAAGTATTAATAAATTACGATAATTATACATTTTTACAACAAAAAAAAATTACCTGATATTAGTAACTTAAATAATAATAATAATTTTTCAATTTATTTATGTATTTAAATTCATTATATCATTTGTGACTCGAAACTTATTTATTTAAAATAATAATAACCACAAAATATTTCACACGTTACAAATATAAACATTACAAATATAAACATTACAAATATAAACATTACAAATATAAACATTACAAATATAAACATTACAAATATAAACATAATGCTCAATCAAATAACGATAGTTATATATATATATATATATATATATATATATATATATATATATATATATATAATTGAACATGAACTTTAAGAAAGTTATTATATAATACCGTAAAATTAACACACTATAAGCTAAATAAAGAGAGTGCCTCTATCTATTTATATGTATGTATATATAAAAAAAATTCCAACCGAAAGTACCCCCGGAATCCATCATACGTATTTGCTATTAAGAAGAGAATTTCTCTTAAAGCTAACGGTTGAGCAACTGTTGGACACATGTTCAACAAGTCAGTCTCTGAGGACCCAATCTAAGATACTAAAATGTATGGATATTCTTATTCATGATTAAATTACAATTATTAGCGACACATTTTTCTAATGGACTTCTGGAATTATAAGTACGAGCTAATACGGAATTATTAATGATATTCACTCGCTTACATTCTCAAAACTTATTAAAAAAAGATAAAAAATTTTTCATGTATTAGTAGCAAGCAGAGTTGCCGAGAAATGGAGACAATAGGAAGAAAAAATCAAATTTTTCCGGATGCAGATGAGAAAACGAAATAATAATTTCCAATTTCCATGATCGGCAGGTATTCTCTATTCATTGGGAAATTCGCAGATTATATATATAAAATATATATATTTCATATATATATATAATAGGTGCCAGGGGCATATGTACCTGTTGCTCAGTAGATACTACAGACAATGTTAACAATTTTATTTTTGGATGGAAATAAAACCGTTTTTTCTTAATAATAACAATAATTTCGATTCGTTTAATTTCTCCGAGATTGTTATCAGAACTAAGTTCTAAATTATAAATTAAATTCGATTTTAATAATAACGAATTCTAAAAAAATCTTTCAAATTATTAAATATTTTTACTCGATTAATTTCTTTCAGTCGCTCTGTAACATCGCATATATATATATATATATATATATATATATATATATATATATATATATATACAAATACAAAAGCCTTTATTTCCATTATTTATAACATACCCATGTATAATATTCTATATATTATAATCTTAATACTTATATAATAAATATTATGTAGTACACTATATTTAAAACAAGAAATTTGAGCCCGTTGTCGAGCATTGGCCTCCTCCAATCAAGCATGTTTCTTCCACAATTGATTCCATTCCCGACGATTTTGAGTTTTACGCATCCAATATTTTCCTGCGTGATTGACGATATCTTTGCTCCATCTTGTTTTTGGTCTTTTCCTCTTAATTCTCTTGTCTAATGGTAACCATTCCGTACCTCTCCTGGTCCATCTGTTCGGTTTCAACAGCATGACATGTCCAGCCCAATTCCACTTCATTTCACGTATTATTTGTAGAGCGTCCTCCATTTTCGATCTGGATCTTAATATTTTGTTACTTATCTTATCCAACCTAGTTACCCCAACCATTTTTCTTTCCATTGCTCTTTGAGCTATTTGTGTATTATTTTGCACAATTTACTCGTCAATGACCATGTTTGAGCGCCATAAATAATGGTAGGGAGGACAAAGATTTGTGCTTTTTTAGTACGATCTAACTTAAGTTCAAATATTTCTTTTAATGACCAAAATTTTTTCCAACCTACCGCTATTCTTCGGTTTACCTCTTTTTCCGTTCTATCTGTGAAGGAAACTAATTGTCCTAGATATATAACATCGTCTGCCCATTGTAACGCCTTTCCATTAATTTTAATTTCTATTTTATCTTATATACACAGTTTGCGTTTTGTATTATATCGGATATCGATTAAAATGTTGAAGTCGCCATGGTTAAAGCTATAAAATAATTCATTGTAAACAATTTCACGGAATAGCTGCATAACCCTATTACAATATACTTGAAGAATATAATCATTTCAAAACTATAATTCTATCTTTAATTTAATTTTGATAATACCTGAGATTGATTACGTTGTTAATCTGAATAGCGCTTTAAAATCTAAATATTATACTAGCGACGTATTTATTGCGTACATTATTTTTTATATATATATATATATATTTTTAATTTATCTAAAAATATTAATTACACGTAGACATTTCTGCTTTACAGATATATTCTTGAAAGACACGAATATTATTTAAATAATTATAATAATAATAGTAATCATCATCAAATTGAATTTATAAACGTTTTATAGAAATAAAATATAAATAATAAAAGTAATGAATATAATCGTAATAACGATAAAATACATTATCGTCCGCTGTGCCGTGAAAATAGATAACATTATGATTTGAGCTCGGCGAATTAAATTAATTTATTAAAGTAGTATTGTGATAATTTAAAAAAAAAACCAACTCGAAGTTTACTTTTCGGGTTTTAAAAAAATATTTTTATTCTTATAAAGTTTTTAAATTTTGGAAAATAACGGAATCGGGTAAAACCGTTAGCGTTTATTTTGTATTATCTAATGTTTTTTTTTTCCTTTTTTTTTTACGGTAAACACTTAAACGACCAAATAGACATTTTTAAATATTATTTAAGATTATCCTGTATTGTATTTCGTTCGATACACTCAAGTCGAGCGTGTAAGTTTATATTATTATTTAGATGACCGGTATTGTATGCTGCTCGATAGACTCGAATCGAGCGCGTTCTGTCAATTGTATTTCGTTCGACTTGTTGTTACACGAGCCGATGATTACACAGCTAGTTTTGTAAATTAAACAAAGTCTAATGGCGCAACATATAGATGCGTAGCTATCGAACAATATCAACAATGGGGAAGCACACGAGTATCAAATGCTCAATTATAAATGTAAATAAAATCATTAAAAGAGATGAATCGTAATCTATTAGCTAGGCTTAAGCGATATGAAGAAAAATATATTCCTAGGCCTCCTACGCGAAGTCTTCCCTCGATTGAGTAAATTAATAAAACACTTGTAGTTATTTTTTTGTAAGACGATCGGCGAACAGAACAAAGGTTATGCCAAAAATGCCGATGCTTTTCGCAATATTACAAAAGTTATTTAATGAACAAAAAACTCGAAGAACGTAATAACAAAAACCCTCTGTATCGGATTTTATTTTACATCATGATTCCAGGCAACCGCAGTTTATGTACATCGAATATAAATATAGACGCTTTAATAATACACTGTAAATTAATAATATCATTATTTTATATATATATATATATATATATATATATATATATATATATATATATATATATATATAGAGGTGTGTATATGTGTATTTTATTTTATATGTCTTTATTATAATTGTTTTCTATCGAAAAATATATATATATATTAGTTTTTCCCGGTAAATTATATCGGGATAGTAAACATACTAGTTCTAATTTATAAGAAATATTACATAAAAAATTTAGATTATCATCTGCAAAGATATTATTTCTTTGTATTACTGTTAATTTATGTAAATCAGTAAATGTTTTTTCCTCATTTTACACCCACAAACTGAAAACAGAACTTTTCGTGTTCTAATTCGAGATGGAGGATCGGCTGTGATTATTAAAAAAATATACAGCATTAAAAAAAAAAATACAGCAAAGGAGTATGCGACAACCGTTGCTGCTCAAAGCAATGGGGCGCAGTAGTTAATATTGCCGCTGTGTACTTTCCACCTAAGCACAACATGAGGAAAGATTATTACGAACATTATTTCGATCAACGATTTGTAATAGGCGGCGACTTTAATGCGAAGAACGGAATCCTGGTAATCAAGATCTATTTACAATAAGAAACCAAAATATGGTACACATCGAAGGAAAGTAACTCCTACAAAGTAATTTTATTTCGGGGTTGGGTTATACTTGTATAAATAATCTTTAAATAAGCGGCCGCCCGTAATAAATTTTATAGGTATAAATGCTGTATTACTGAATCTTTTTTCAATATCTGGCAAAAAGTTTTTAGCTATACCGTTATATTCATTACGCTGTGAGATTGAAATTTATTTATATGTATCTAATACATGTACGAACTGTTTAAACGTTAAAAGTTATTTTTCAAGAATGAAATAAGGCTGTTGATATTTCACATTAGTTGAATTCGTGATCTGAATTTATATTATTTTTTATGAAAAATATGTTAAAATATGTTCCTCTATATCTAAACTTAATGTTTTGATTCCTGCAATGACAATGCTTGCCTAAATAGCTGGTAATTCTGTAGGATTTAATCAATTTTACTGCTATCTTATTTCGGAGATCGAATTGATGTCTGATTTGTTATTAAATATAAATTCTTCTAATTCGATTTGCGGTTTGACTAAACCATCGATGTTCCACGTAGTTAAACGGAGTAGAATTTCTTTTCAATTGCGCGCTTCCACAAGTTTTACCCATTATAAATTGTAATATAAAAATTACATAAAAATATACATGGTTATATCCAAAGGATATGTGATTTAGGTCGGCCATAATATCTGTAGGGTGTGAGCAGTAGGGAGAGATAGTAATTGGAATAGTGAAAAAGGGAGATGATTTTTTACGAATCGCGGTATACGTACGACGATTATGAATGGCGAATTTGGTCGACTGGCATTTGTATATTATAAAACCAGGGTAAATATGGAAGAGCAGTATGAAGCAATTTATGACGTAAGACATTGTATATTTTAGATTTCCAGTATTTCTTACGGGCCGTTTTAACAATGGAGTGAAGATCAATGTACGGTGAATAAGCGATGAACAATATAAGAAGGGAAGGAAAGATTGGACATAATAGTCAGCGAGAAAGTTACCGCCGAATCATCCAGAATGGCCGATTCATACAAACTTAATTGTGACTCCAACATCCAGTAGAAGAGCGACATGATAGTTGATTTTCAGTACTATAGGAGAAGAATGTTGTTTGTAGTGTATAAATATAAAATTAATTTTGTTCGTTTTAAAGTTAGGACGATAACCGGCATTTTTTATTCAAAATAAACTTTGAGAGATCGTTTCTAACCTACTTAACAAGACTTGAAAGTCACGTTTACACGTCTTCCTAAATTGTGATTTACTTTAGTTACTTCGTTCCTCGTTTGTCGCTTTGTTACTTGGCCAATGTTGATATTACCGAATTCGTTCAAACAGCGTTCATTTATGATAATAAACAGTTCAAAAAGCGCTAATTAATGAAAATAATTTAATAACTACAGCCTGGATAGTTTAGATATAAACGAAATGTTACCCTCGTACAAAGTCAATGAGCGCCGCTACACGGCAG
Source organism: Coronaproctus castanopsis (assembly GCA_032883995.1). Classification (NCBI taxonomy): domain Eukaryota; kingdom Metazoa; phylum Arthropoda; class Insecta; order Hemiptera; family Monophlebidae; genus Coronaproctus; species Coronaproctus castanopsis. The sequence continues at coordinate 246,298,982 of CM065052.1, forward strand.
GTAAGTCTCGAAGTAGAGTTTGTTTACACGTCCGTGTTGAGCCGATAATTCTTTAGGATTATCATCTTACTAACGTGCGAATTAAAAAAAAAAAAAAGACGAAACGAGTTAATTTATTCAAACATAAATACCGGAAATCGATAACCTAGTCTGAAGCGAAGGTAAACCGCTCATAGAAGAACTGGATGCGATTAAATCAAATTAACACCGCGACATTTTAAGAACGACTATGTATTTCAGTGTAGACATCGAACCGTACGTGTACCTTCTATTGTAACTTCCGACGACATTCGATGAAGTGAAAGAAGCTGCGCTAAAAATGTAGACGACACGATTTACAAAGACGCCATCTGCGTATTAACCTTATGACAGAAGAACGAGAATTTTGTTCTTTCGGAGGAATTAGCGGTTAGTATTGTAACTGAAAGTTATTTTTCAAAGATTTGAGCTAAAAAAAAAGTAAGTCACAGCGAAGGAAATTGAACATCCACCGACTAAGCTTTAGAAAATTCTTAAAAATTGAAAACATCCTTCTTTTCTCTAGAGAAGTGAAATGGTTTCTAAAATAAGAAGCCACCAAAAAATATATATATATTTGGAGGTAAAATATCAGTAAGGAATACCAGCTTCTAAAATACTATTCTACCGATTTGACTTATCCCGCTTTTCAACGTGTTTTTTTAAAGAGAGCCGTTTCGATATCGTTCTATACTTATATCCTATAAGTATATATTATAAAGATGTACTAACACACTAATATATATATATATATATATATATATATTCACATATACGTACGTACGTTTGTACCGAATATTTGAATATGGTATGGGATCAAATAAAATTTTTTAAAATGGAATATTATTCTGAAGACTTCGTACAAATCATAAAGTCGTCGACTTAACTCGGATACTCGGTAAGGATGTGATGCAGAAATTGTTGAATCTATATTTGTCTTGAAAAACATTTTTTCAGATTATAAGAGAGAATCGTTCGACCGGATAACTAGAAAAAGAAAACGATGTTGCATCGGAGAAAAAATAAAATGACATAAACCTCAAATAAACACATGCACACACGTATATATATATATATATATATATATATATATATATATATATATATATATATATATAAATATTGGAGTGTATGGTAAATAAGGCGAAAAAATGGAAAAATAGTCGCTAATGGAAGGAAAAAGCTAGATAAGAAACATATTATATATATATATATATATATATATATATATATATATATATATGCAGTGAAATTCGACTATAACGATTCCGCATATAGCGATATTCCGGATATAACGATGTAAAATAGGTGGCTAGTTTGGTTTGCTATGTAAAAGTGAATAAATAAATCCGGTTGTAGCGATGTTGGATATAACGGTATTGTGTCTATAACGATATAAACTAGCGTTTTTATTCCTTTTGTAACGATTTAACACAACAAAGAATTCGTGGAATTCCTAGTTATATTTTTAAACGTAAATAAGTCTTGTTTCTTTCCCGTCGTTACTCGTTGAATATGACTCATTGTTTTTTTCACGGAATGTTATCCTACTGTTCTCCTCAATTTTCTTCGAACACTCTTCGTCCAATTTACTGTGTAATATTCTTTCAAAATGCCGGTTTTAATTCAGTCTTCATTTTTTCTTTGTGCGGTATGGCGTCGAATAAACGTCGCGCGTTTTCAATTGAAGAAAAAGTCAAGATTATTCAAAGGATAGAGAAAGGAGAAACTATTAACAGTTTAGTTTCCGAGCTCAACATTTCACAATCAACAGTCTCAACAATTTGGAAATCAAAGGAAAAAATAAAAGAAATTTTTGAAAAAGACGTCAAATCGAAGAAAAAGCTTCGGAACAGCCAACACGAAGAGATTGAAGCAGCTCTTTTGGAGTGGTTTAAGATCCAACGAAGAAAAAACATTCCGATTAATGGGCCTATTTTACAAGCAAAAGGAAATGAGTTCGCTAGAATCATGGGTAAAGAAGATTTTCATTGCTCCATGTCTTGGATTACGCGGTTCAGAGCAAGACACAACATTGTGTTTGGTGTGTTTGGTAAGATCAGCGGAAAATCTTCTAGTGTACCAGCCGGAGCGTCTGAAAACTGGCTACAGAACATCTGGCCTACAACTCGGGAGAATTTCGCTGAGGAAGACATTTACAATGCCGACGAGACCGGATTGTTTTACCGATTGACGCCGGACAAGACCTTTCGATTTAAAGGAGAATCGTGCCATGGTGGCAAGCACTCAAAAGAGAGAGTTACAGTCCTAGTCGCAAGCAACATGACGGGAACTGATAAGAAGAAATTATTAATCATCGGAAAATCGAAATCTTCTCAGTGTTGATAATTGTCCTTCTCACCCGGCAGTCCCAAACCTGAAAAACATCGAACTTCATTTTTTACCAGCCAATACGACATCTGTGCTTCAACCCATGGACCAAGGCATAATCAAAAACCTCAAAGTAAAGTTTCGTCAACGTTTGGTATTAAAAATGTTGGACCAGCCAGAAAACTTTAAGGTGTCTGTACTTGATGCAATCCTAATGATTTCCGATTCCTGGGATGACGTCAATCAAAAAACCATTCAAAATTGTTTTAGACATGGTTTTGGAAAAGACGAAACGAGAATCGACCATGAAGACGACTCGAGGAATTTTAATGAATGGGCTCAAAAGCTGGATTTCAATTTTCACGGCGATGCAGAATCATACGCAGAAGTCGATGACAACGTCATTACATCAGAGGAACCGACCGAAGAATCAATCGTGGATTCTTTAAATAAGAATAAAGGGGAAGATGAAGATATCGATGAGACTGAAGATTTCCTTTTCCGTACACCGACTCTATCACAAGTCTACAGCGCTCTTGGTGTCATTAGGACATTCGTCGCCCTAAATGATGACGTAAATAAACCTCAAACTACAGCATCTTTAAAAGAACTTGACGAGTATGTAAGAGCAAACTAAAATTACAGATTTTTTTATCAAAAATTAAAGAATGTACAGAATATAAAATTACATAGCAACTAATGCCGATTATTAGTTATTAGGTACGTTATGTGATTTTTTTATATGTGTGTACATATATTCATAATAATATGTATAAGGCATGTTTTTAACCGTTAAAAATTGAATTAGGTATGTACCTATGTACATGCATATTAAAACAATAAATATGTATAATATAAAACTGTTTTTTTTCCGTCGCCCCCTCTCATTCCGGATATAACGATTTCCGGATATAACGATCAATTTTGTCTGGTCCCTTCAATATCGTTATAACCGGATTTCACTGTATATATATATATATATATATATAGCAAAACAAAGTAAAATTGAAGTTAATCACTAAAAAATTTTTTTATTACACAAACACGAACACGAAGCTTTTCAACTATTAAGTCATTTTCAAGCTTTTGTTAAAAATTTTAATTTGTAACATTTTTAACAAAAGCTTGAAAATGACTTAATAGTTGAAAAGCTTCGTGTTCGTGTTTGTGTAATAAAAAAATTTTTTAGTGATTAACTTCAATTTTATTTTGTTTTGCTAAATTCATAAAATCACTACTCTCCAATACATCAACATTATATATATATATATATATATATATATATATATATATATATATATATATATATATATATATATATATTGGGGCTCCTGACAAGACGTGTTTTTTTACGTCATTAAAAGCATATTAAGTGATAGTGACGCATAACTTTATTAATCGTAACTCATCGAACGGAATATGCTATCGAAAATAAGATAGACTTTATTAGTTAAAAGATTTAAAATATCTTGACATAACTTGCAGATCAATTTTATTTAAGTTTTCGTGTTATAAGATGAATAATTTGACTTTTAAATAACCATATATAATGACTGTCGTCAACTAAATCGGAAATATATAAAAGTAAATAGAAACATCTAATATTAAACAACAGGTTATATATATATATATATATATATATATATATATATATATATATATATATATATATATATGTATATGTATATGTATATATATATTAAGCTTTACAATTCAAAAGTTGTTATAGGCGTCACCTTAGCGTGACACCCTGTCTTTCTAAAGATTGATAGAAGACAAACGACACATACTAGGTAAGACAATATAAGTTGGTTTGCCATTGATTTCTCCGGTAAACCGATTCATTCACCGGCCAACTAGTTTTTTTTTTTTTCATCATTAAAAATGCTTACCCCCCTAGTATAATTCGAACTCAAGTTCAACTAGGAAAAATAACTATAGCGGCGATCTATTTGAAAATTAGATTAGCAGGAATGACTTTTTTGCTTAAAACATTTTGTTTTTATTTTTTATGTTTTTTTTTGTCGGGAACCATATACTGTTGCTACGGTCAGGAGCTCCTGACAGTAATTATTGGGTGTTGTTGATCATATATTTCGGAAGGACTGCTTGTACTGCAATTGAGTCATGCGATAAAATTTCTTGTAGCGAATTGTAACTAAATTTTCGAGGTCGGTATACAGAATATTGTGAATATTTAAAAAATACGTGTCGAAGTGTTAAAGGTGTCTGGACGCAGCGAGCCTACAATGGTGGATCTGTTATATAATGTAGCCACAGATCAATACAGTATGACCAATGCAAAAACGAGATAGAGCTACGTGTTCCTTTGTACCGTGTAAAAAAAAAGATCTTCGAGGAAAAGCATAAGAACGAATAGCTTTAAGGTGATTAGTTGTAGGTATAGCATTCCATAAATCGCGAAGCGATTGCATCAGATTCGGATATAGCAGTTAATGGATAGGGTTGGATAGTGGTTGCTTCTTTAGTTGTTTTATCTGTTAGTTCATTTGATGGAAAACCTTTGTGATTTGAGATTCACAATAAAATTATGTTAAGGCTAAGGATTTAGTATAAAAAAATCAATACTTCTGTAGCAGCACGATATAATTTGGCGGAGTTACAGGTTGAAACGCATGAACATATTAGAAGATTTTTGTGGTTTTCAGCGAGGATAGCGGATAAAGCTTCTCCAATTAACTACACCTAATACATCCAATTTTCACAGTTCAAATATATAATCACATCGAACAAACTATAAACACATATAAAGGATGTATAAAAATCTACAAAATTTAACAAACTTTCTGGTTGCACTGTAGTTTGATTTACAAATAGGCCACCGTTGTAAGAATACGCTTTGTCCACCTGTGGTTATTTCCATTTTCAATACGAATGTCTCTAACATTCAGCATTATCTTGCATATAAATACACATACACATTCAAGCTGATACAAACTGAATTTTTTAATTTTCCGAATAAACCGGAAATATCATCGCATACTGATTAAAAATTGGTTCACCGACTGCTACGTAATTTTAATTCGCCCGAATTAGAAACCATGCGATATAGAAAGTTTTTCATCATTACATCGCGGAGAAGTCACACTCTGTATAACATAGTATGCGCGCGCATCTACTTTGCATATAAAAAAAGTGCCTTGAATACTAGCCCATTTGGTATGTAAAAATAAACGTACAATGGCTAGTCACGACGTTCGACTAACGAAATGATGGCGATGATGTATCCTCGATTAAAATTTAAAACAATTTAACATTTCTCATAATTTGTCAGAAGTTCCTTCGAAAAATATCATTAAAATACGAAAAAAAAACCTCCTTTAGACGTTTTAGTACAAACGAAGATATAATTTATTTTTTTTTATTTTAATTTTTATATAATTTTTTATATAATGTGGAAGATATAATCGGTATAGCGTTTAAATTATACACAGTTTAAATATCGAACAGGCGACATTACAGTTTCCATAGAAAATTTTTAAACTGTTTAACGTGATAACGATTTCTGAATCAGCTTTTAGAACTATCTGTAAATTATAACATTTTATACACCGTTATAAACTCGCTAAGATTTACTGAGGATATTCTTGTAATTAATCGGAGATTCCATATTACATTTTAGTATACATTCGCGTAAATCGAAAGCGCGGGACGTATTTTCGAAACGAGTTCTAAAGCGATTTACGAGTTAAATTATTTCATTGAACGTTTAAAATTATTTTAAATTATAAACGCCGATATAATGGTCAAATCTTTATAACTTCAACGTTTTCGGTATTACGCGCGTAAATTAAATCGTAAATTACAATTTTTCTAAATTAAAAGAGAATCACGTTTTTAACGTTCACAAGGAGACAGTGCGAAATACGATGAAAAAGATAAATTAAAATTTTAATTAGAAACTATTTCATAGCCGATGTGTCCTGTGAATTATAACGTAAAGAACACCCGTCAGAATTTTGGAGTATTTATGAGGGTCTGTCGACGAGCGCTTAAAGTACCTGCACCATACACATACAAGCTTGCATATACATATATACACACACACACAAACATTTTTATATATATGGTTCGTGTATACAGTAATAATTGTACACGTTCAGCGATTGCGATCAATTCTGTGGACGACTACACAGTAAGTTCTAAACGTTATCAACATTTACGAGAGCAGCAGTCGGTCCTCCCCGAATGTTCAAAATCATGGTTAACATTTTGTACGAAGTTCAAGTAAGGGTTGGAGAAAATTAAAAATACCACTTTTGAATATGTATATATATATAAATACACACACACACATAATAAAAGAATTACAACGTCCTGACAACAAAAGGATATCATCATTTTAGACAATATGAGTATAAAAATTACGAACGAAAATAATTTAACTTTTCACGTTAGATTTGTGGACATGTTTTTAACTGTTCTTGAAAGTGATGTTTTATCTATTGAAAATATGTTGGGAAGTACAAGGGACCATATCACCGCTATACAATCAACGATTAAGAACAAATGTTTTTTACTTTATCGCTTAGAAGTAATGACGAGTGAATTAACATGTTGACCACAGAAAAAAAAAAACCTTCTTGCTGATATTTCGAAATTGAACTATTTTTGGCAAATTCGTTCATTGTGCATTTTTAAGAATTTATTATTATAAATATATATATATATATATACACTTATTAATGTTGATGTATTGGAGAGTAGTGATTTTATGAATTGACAAAACAAAATAAAAACAAAGTTAATCACTATAAAATTTATTTTTAGCAAAGCTTTTCGATTTTTACGTCATTTTCAAGCTATACAAAAAAACTTGACAAATCTATGTAAAGTTTTTGTATAGCTTGAAAATGATGTAAAAATCGAGAAAAGCTTTGCTAAAAGTAAATTTTATAGTAATTAACTTTGTTTTTATTTTGTTTTGTTAATATATGTATATATTTTTTTTACATAAATGAACAGTCACATTTAGTTCCATTTCTATATTGATTTCTCCTACAAAAAGTCACACTACTAATAAAAAATATAGTAAATCAATTGAAAATTAGTTAAATCACTAATATTTATTTTCTTATAGAAAACACAAACCTTTCCGGCATTTACGCCATTATCAAGTGAAACATTTTTAATAAATCATAATTTTAAAAATATGAATTAAATATAATTACTTAAAAATATTTAATGGTGATTGTGAAAATATACTCCAAAAATGCTGTTCTGCTTCTGTTCTGTCTATTTTTTGAATTGTTGAAATTGACCATCAATATATTTGTTTATTAATTTTGTTTTTTTATATTAATTTTTTCTTCAATATTATTTTCACGGATTCTGATTAAATTATATCCGTGAAAATAATATTGAAGAAAAAATTAATATAAAAAAACAAAATTAATAAACAAATATATTGATGGTCAATTTCAACAATTCAAAAAATAGACAGAACAGAAGCAGAACAGCATTTTTGGAGTATATTTTCACAATCACCGTCAAATATTTTTAAGTAATTATATTTAATTTATATTTTTAAAATTATGATTTGTTAAAAATGTTTCACTTGGTAATGGCGTAAATGCCGAAAAGCTTTGTGTTTTCTATAAGAAAATAAATATTAGTGATTTAACTAATTTTCAATTGATTTTTTGTAAAAAATCACTACATTCCACATTATATAAAAAATAAAAAAAAATATTATCGTCAATTTGCGTGAAGATACGGATATACATCTACATATCGGAAAATTTATTTCGCTTATTATTATTTGTAGTTCAACGTATCTATTAATCATAGTTCCAGTCAATTCATAAAAATTTAATATATCTGTCATAATTCATATATATATATATATATATATATATATATATATATATATATATATATATATATATATATAGAGAGAGAGAGAGAGAGAGAGAAATAAATATTAGTTGTATTTTTTATAGCTTTATTCCTCTTTCACGTTCTAATTGTATATATATACAGCTCTATTTAGTATTTGATACTCATACATATATTAAGTTTCTCATATTGCTATAACTATTTATTGTCATGTAGAAGGCAGAGGCATCGTAGTCCCTACATCATAGCCGCGCACACCATTAATTATATTTTTACAGCCATCTCCATTCATATTAAAGTTTTAGTTGTACATTTATCACCTCTATTGCACGTGATATTCTCAGATGCTTAGACTTCTTGATTTAGTCTTTTTTTTTCGACGGATGAAATAAATGAGACTCTCTCAACAGTTTTATAACAGATACGTATTTAATTTAAATGAGAATATTGTTATTATACTTTGCGATCGTATGAGAATTATCCATTAAATATTGTTATATATATGGTGGAAAACCAAGCCAAAGAAGACCGAACAGGAGATGGACGAACGATATTGCCAATACAGCGGTAACTTAGTGACTTCGGAAAACACAAGATAGAAGAGGATGAGAACTGGAGGCCTACATCAATACAATGATGTAATATAGGCAAATAAGAAGAAAAAGAGATATATATATATAATAAATAAGTCTCGTGGCGCATCAGCAATGCTTAAGCGTTCCGGTCGCACGATCTCAATTCGAATTCTACCAGAGGCTGATCAGAATTTTTAATGATACTATCTATTCAATTGCCCGGTAAATAAATTATGTGTCATTCAACCTGTCTTCTATCAATCTTGATGTTAACAATAAAACGACTTCACACCAGATTTTGAATTAATGAATTTTATATATATATATATATATATATATATATATATATATATATATATATATGTACATATATATATATATATATATGTGTACATCATCATCATCATTGTAGTATTGTTCGTCACTGAACGTCGTGGCTAGGCAATAATTAAAAATAGCGTACATCTGCACTCTATCATCACGACATGTATTAAATAAATAAATAAATATATATATATATATATATAGCAGTTACCCACGGCATCGCCTGTGCATTTCTTTTTAAATACCTTATCGCTATCTCTTTCCATTAACAAGTTTACATTAGTATAGTATATGTATATATGTTGCATATAAATAGTGCCTTGAATGCTAGTTAATTTTGTACGTAAAAATAAATGTACAGTAGCTAGTCACGACGTTCAGCAACGAACAACACGACGACGACGATGATGATGATATACAGTAGCTAGTCACGACGTTCAGCAACGAACAACACGACGACGACGATGATGATGATATATATCCGTCTGTTATTTCGGCAACGCCCCTAACGCAATTTAGTCTACGTATATATATATATATATATATATACGCATGTATATTATATACATATATCCGTCCGTTAAAAACTTTAAATTTTTGTAATTTCTGACCTATTTGTGATATCAATGTGAAACAAAGTCTATAACGAATCCGATAGTATAGGCTATAAACTATGCGAATTTTATCATTATTGCTTTAATAGTTTTTCAGTGAAATCGGAACAGACAGACAGGCAGACAGACAATAAAAATAGATTAGATTTTTTGTTTGTGTGAAAAAATAGCCCAATGCAATGATGAAAATATTCACCGACAAACACTATAGTTTTACTATTCCTACATCTGCCTGCACAAGGCGCTTTTGCTGGTAGAAGTTTGCGTTGAAAATCTCAGAGGGAAACCAGGTCGGCGAACAGAATGATGTACAAGAGGTCTAAGAAAGAAAAGTATCTAGTTCAACTTAAAAAAGACCTTCTCAGATCGAATAGGAACAGGAGGAGGTTTCCTATTCTGTGGACACTAGCGGAAATTTTTGATGGGAGATTCAACTGTAGCGTTCAACACCCTTATGTACTAGGGTACGGTCTACTCTCAGCGTCTGTACTACATGTTAGGAACGGCTGCAATAGGTGTTTTTTTCCTGCGTTAAGGACGGTCTATTAATAGGAAGGAAAACTATAAACCGTGCAGGAGGCAAACCACTGGAGTTTTTTCGCTTTGTAAATCAGCGTAGTAACATACAAAAAATGCAATTTTCCATGCTAGCCGACTAGCGATCGACGCTTCGATATCCGGGGTCGGAGCGTGAAATATGCGACCGGCGATGTGGATAAGGATCCCCAGTTATTTCGTGGAAAATATGCGATTGGGAAAATTACGTATTTGGTAAATGGAATGTCCAAGGATTTCTTCAAGCTAGTAAGCTAAAAATTATAGAAATGGAATTGTAACGTTACAATATTGAAATATGCGGGCTATCAGAAGCACACTACAAACAAATAGGTCAGTTTACTACTGATAACAAAATAATATATTGTTCGAGTAATACAGACGAAAAGTACTATCAGCAATAGGTTACAATCCGGTGTTGATCGTGTAATTAAGTATTTTTCTAAATGGCGAATTGCTCTTAATCCTTCCAAAACGAAAGCAATTTTCTTCACTCGTCGAAGACCGTTTTTACCGACCAGACTTCATGTCAGTGGCGTTGATATAGAATGGTCTGACCAAATACGCTATCTTGGTGTCGTTTTAGACAAGAGACTAACGTTTTCTAAGCATATTGACCATGCATCATTGAAGACAAACAGAGCAATCTGTTCAATTTATCCCATTTTCAAACGTAAATCTCACTTAAATATTAATAATAAATTAATAATCTACAAGTCAATCATTAGGCCTATTTTAACATATTCTTGTCCAGTTTGGTCTTCAGTCTCAAATGCTAGTTTTAATCGACTGCAATTAGTCCAAAATCGATGTCTTAGATGTATCCTCAATGTCCCCGTATACACTAAAATTTCAAATATGCATAGTGCTCTGCAGATTCCATATGTAAAAGACTATATCCTCAAACTATCCCAAAAATTTTTTCTCAGTTGTAGTGTGCACCGTAATAATTTACTTCCAGCAATAGGAAATTACGATTCCAGGGAACTAAGTATTAGATATACTAAGTATAAGCATCGACGCATTAAACATAATGTATTATTCTCATAACGTAATAATTTGTTTGCTTTCGTTTCCATTACTTATAAATGATATTACATATTCGTTATATAATTAAACTTATATTTATTATTTTTTAAATTACCGCTTTTCATTTGTCTGATTTTTCCATCAATACTATTTTCATCTTGTATATTTATTATTTACCAGTTTATATTATTAGAATTTTTACTTTCATAAATGGAGAAAGCATTTGTTCCGGTACATTTATTAAATATTATTATAACTTTTTAATATATTGCCAAATATACGCGTTTTACATTTTACATTAATGGTGTAGTAATAATAATAATAATAATAATAATAGATAAAAAATAGAACTATCTAACCGGTGGTTGTGTAACTAAAAGTGACAGAATTATAATGGTCAAATTGGATACAAAACCGATAATAGTGGCGAAGGAGATCGACTTATCGAATTTGCAATTAACAACCAGCTAACAGTTGCAAATACTATGTTATAAATCTATCGCAACTCTTATAAACCATCACAGCTCGATTATGTGTTAATAAATGAACAATCGAAATCATCCTGCATAAACGTAGTAGTTTATCCAAGAGCAAAATGTGGTCACAAACTTTTAGTTACGAAACTATATGGAACAATAAGAAAATCAACGATAGAGCTAAAAACGTAGCAAAGATTGCTAATAACAGACAAAAATAAATGCAAATATCTTTGATGACATGGTTAAATGTGGGAAAACAAACGATCATATTCAGTCGATCACATTGGTAGATTTAAAATAGATAATGTATTTGAAAAAACTGCAGACCCAATACGAAACGTCGAAAACCTCGGTTTTCAACGGAAACTATGAACCTAATTGATGAACGACGAACACTAAAAACAGGAGGATAAAAACAGACATAGACGATTAACAAAAATATTAGAAGAAGTTGCAGACGAGACAAAAACAATTTTATCAGTTATGCGATGAAATACAGAAACACCCCGATCATAATGAAACGAAAGGCCCATTTAGAAAAATTAATTAAAAAGACACTTTAAAGTCAAAAAGTGGGCAAAAGAGGATAAAGACGGTTGTCTAAAAACGAACTTCTCAGAAATAGCCGAAGTATGATAAAGCAGTTGGAAAAGATGAAATACCGTCAGAGATATAAAAATTAATGGAATATACTGGAGTCGACGAATTACATTTATTATGTAATTCTGTACGAAACTATGGGATGTGGCCTGGAGAACAGTGTAGGTCAGTGTGAATACTACTACTTAAAAAAAAGGAAAAAGTACAAAATGAGGAAACTATGGAACTATTTCATTTATACCACATGCAAGCAAGATAATGCTTCACATAATATACAAACGTATAGAAGGGTTAATAAAGATGCAGACTGGTTTCTTGAAAGCGTAACACGTGAGCAAATACTGAACTTAAGGCGATAGAAAAGTGTCGAGAGTATAATATGCCAGCAGTCCTATGTTTTAGAGACTAAAAACGTTCGATAATATAATATGAAGTAAGCCACGGCTGACTAAGATGAGTGTTCCGGAACATATTATACTAATGATGAAGAATCTATGTGGAAATAATAACAATGAAATTCGAATGGATAAAACAGTACAATCTGTTGAATTCTACACTAAGAAAGGTGTAATAAAGAGGAATGCCCTATCGCCTGTTCTATTTAACGTATATGGGGAATACATTATGAGAATGGTGCTGCATGAATGGAATGGAGGATTACCTATAGGCGGACGAAAGATGTGCAACTTACGATACGCCGACAATACAACGCTTATTAATCTGACCTCGTCGAAATGAAAATACGTATAAAAAAGGTCGAATGGACTTGAAATAAATAAAATCAAAACAATAGACAGAGGAAGACGATTAAAATTCAATGACAAAATCTTCGCAGTATATGAAGTAGTAAACGACTTTCTGCACTTTGGATCGCTAATCAATAGAAAATGGAGCGCGGAAAAAGAAATAAAATTGAAACGGGTTGCTGTGCTATGGTAAAACCAAGCAATACATGGATAGGCGGCTATATTAATAAGCATGTTAAAGTAAAAGTAGTAAAGATGTTTATATCTTCGATAGTACTATATGAAACAGAAACATGTAAATAAAACTAGCCTAGTCCGACTTAACAGTTTCGAAATGTGGTGCTGGAGAACACTCCTCCGCCTATCATGGACCGCGAAACGAACAAAGGCTTCCATAGTGGAGCTGACCTTGACGCAGCGGTTAACTAATATGACTATTATCAGAGTGTTGAAATATTTTGGGTATATTATACGTAGTGAGCGAAACTTGAGCTGTTACTAGTACAGGCGAAGATTCAAGGAAACAGACCGAAAAGCCGACCACCGCAGCGATGGACAGATATAATAAGAAACTGTGGCGGACCAGCACTATATCAGTGGCGATGGGCACGCGACAGAGAAGCTTGACGAAAATGACGTAGTTACTGTATGATCACGATGACCCTTGGGTTAACCGATTAAGAAGAAGATATATATATATTATTATTATTATTATCTTAAATTAACGTGCCGTGTACAGCGGCTAAGGCTAGAGGCAGGGAAGGAGTAGAGGAATTAGATTAAGGAATAAAGTCCTGATTTATGGAGAAACGATATTAAGTTAGAGAGAGAAAAGTTTTCATCTTTGAAAAGCAGAGGGAGTGTAGAAGGAAGGTTATGCGATAATCTGTGAGGATGGTATAAAGGACAGTCAATTAGGATGTGGGAGTCGGATAGAATAACTCCGCACACGGCACATTCTGGAGCAGAGGTCCTGTTGATGAGGTATGCGTGAGTGAGCCGAGTATGTCCCAACCGCAATCTGCTGATGATGACATCTTATCTGCGAATTGGACGTTGGCAGAAGACATATATATATATATATATATATATATACATATATAAATGTATATATATTTTATATATTTAAACGAGCAATTCTGGTGTATAAATAAATTTCGAACACACGGAAACGGCTTTAATTAATGTGTTAAGTGATTGAGAATACAGAAATCGTTAATTCTGAAATTTTTACCCTGTCGCCGAGTACTCGTCGCAAAATTTTGAAAATTTTGATTTTTTCATTAGCTTTTTCTTGATGCTTATCTAAAAAAAATTTCACGTTACGAGCTTGAAAAATTACTTTTTATCGCATATGTGCGTCTTAAAATATAATTAAAATTTCATAACTGAGGTACTGTTTCGATTTAAGGTATCGGATTTTCCGGAAATATTTTTTTTATTTTAAAGAAAAATATCCGATCGAAAAATTCTAAAATTTTTTTTTAAAAAATTGACAAAACTGACATTTTTAGTTATAACACGGGAAAGTTACGAAACAAAGGTGTACACGAGTAAAGTAGCTCCGAGTTACTTTTCAATGTTTATATAATTAGTATCGAAATATATTTTCCGAAAAAACACGACTTTACAAAAAAACAAAAAAAAAACGAGAAAAACTGGCTTGCACAAATACAATTATATATATATATATATGTGTGTGTGTGTTACAGAGTGTGTTATCGGGTGTTATTGATATTTCTGGCTGCTTGTATATATTTGGGATTTAGTTTACAGATATATATCCATAAACAGCCGTTATTTGAAAACAAAATTAGAAAATTCGCTATTATATCGAGAAAATCAAAATAAAATTATACGATGTGTGAGATCAACGTTCGTTTAAAATGATCAATATTTGAATTCGTTGTGTCAACAAACGAAACAGTTAAGATGTTAAATTAAAAGAATTTTCTTATCTCGGTGAAGTGAAAGGTAAACTTCTTTTTAAAATAATAAAAAAAGAGTACTGAATATTTCGATAGATTTCCTTACAGTCACATTCAGTTTGTATTCAAAACTCGATTGATAATGTTTATTTCCCTTTGCGTGCGTATGTCAAGCGAAACACAATCGCATACACACACACACACACACACACACATATATATATATATATATATTAAAGTAATCTTTCTGATAAAGAAATAAGAAGGTTGAAAGTTTGGTTTCTAAATTTAAATGACAGTCACGATACATAAATAGACATATATATATATATATATATATATATATATATATATATATATATATATATATATATATATATATATATATATATATATATATATGTATATACTTACGTCAGTAGATAATATAAATACTAAAAAAATACTTCAGAGCTTTATGGAAATGCCTAAGAATAACTGTATTTTGAAAGTTGTCTTTTTCTGTTTAAAAGTTTATTAGAAAGGAAATTGATTCCACGATTTGTCGAATAAATGGAAAGTGGCAAACAGATGAACGCAGTTCCTTTTTTAAAAAAATTTAAACGGCGAATCAGAAATTGAAATCGATTTTTCTATTTTTAACGAGGCGTCATTCAGGAATTCAAATTAAGTTCTCGACGTCGTCCAATTTATTTTTACTAATTTAAGGACTAAGATTTTTTTTATTAAGAATAAAATTTTCCAGGAAAAAATATCAGTCGGACGTTTTCGTTATGCTAAAAATGTAATTCCCAAACGTTGGCTTGGAAGGCAAATGATTGGAATTAAAAAAAAAAGATGAAGAAAATAAATTGCAAATTTATAATATACACGCTTTTACACTAAACACACACACATGCACAACACACACAAACATATATATATATTATATACGTATATATTTAACTTTAACGTTTTTTTTACCTCGTTGTTCTTTTTTACTATCTCTCTAGTTTTCATATCCTTTTCTAGTTGGTTTGTATTCTGTTTCTTTCTGTCCTAACTATTTCTTGGTAATCGTCATCGGCGTGATAATTTTTCAGACCGATAGCACTCTAGAGAATAACGAATTACAACGAAATGGAATTTACAACCCAAATACCTGTATTTTTTCTCTCTTTTACACTCTCTCACACACCTACACACATATAAACACACGCGCGCGCGTACACACACATACATACACATATATATGGACGATATATTCAAGTAAATAGACATTCCTTATACTTTCTTTTTCATTATTTTCAAAAATATCACTCGTACATTAGTCATGATTTTGAAAAAAAAAAGAATATAATTAAACGTCACACGATGCATATAATATAAAACATCATAGATTAAAATTACCTGCATTACTCCTATGTGGATGTGTATAATACCCATACTTTATGTACTCTAAGGAATTTTCAAAAATTTTAGGATATTTTACTCAAAGAAGAACAGTAAAATATTTGGATGACAAATATCTAAAAATACTGTTACGAGAGCTTATAATTAATAAACGATCGGGATAAAGGATATATATATTTATTTAACGGCGAGAAACTAACTTACATAGAAGTTTTTCTATTACTGAAGAAAAAGTTACATTACATTTCCAGGTCCGCGGAGCTTGGATAGCAGGCCATGCGAACCTAGACATCAGCATGCGGGTAGGCAAAGCCGTAAAATCATCGTGCTTCATGGGACCTGTTACGAAAATTCCAACACCTGCTAGTGATATTCAAGTGGTGTCCAGTATTCAAAAACAGTGAATCTAGAGATGGGTCATCAACATTCCAATGGAATCGAATGCGCTTTGTTTACTAAAAATAGTTTCACAACCGTCAGCGATCACCATATCTGGAAGACGAACTGAAGTGGTTTTGTCTCGCCTATGCACAGACCATGTTAACACATACTTATGTACTTAAACTTGAGAGCTCTCCTCTTTGTCATCTTTGTAACACTCAATTACTATCTTACATATATTAATCCTCTACCGTTTATATACAAATATTAGTTCCTCCCTAAATATGTCAAGTTCTCGTCCGTTAATCCTTCATAACATACCTTCTTCTGAAAAAACTCCTACAATTCCTTAAGTCATGCAACCTATATAATCTAGTTTAAAAGTTTCTTTTCTCTATGCGTCTGGCTCTTGTTGCAGTACACAGCACTGTTAAAAAAAAAATTGACAGATAATATAATCCAAGTGAGAACGGAATAATGATTACAATGGATCGATTAATATATCGTATATACTTATGATTAGATAAATAATCGTACAATCGTTCTAAATAGTCATAAAACTAATACGAGAACAATTTATTACAGTAATTTAGATAATATTCCATCTTTGGTGTACTTTGTAATGTACGAATTTTACTGTTTTCACACACATACACACACACACATACATATATATATATATATATATATATATATATAAATTTTCAAATCACGTTCGATATTTATCAATACGCACTAATGTATAGCAACAAAAAGTAAGTACGACTCCAGATTACACAAATTTACATAATCAAACAGGCGCAACGCAACTTATTGCAGATATTGTCGGTTTAAATTTGTAATCATTATTACTGTAGACTAATACAAGACCAAGTAATATAAATATCAGAAAAGGAGACGAAGCACCATCGATTGAAATCTGGGAACTTGAGGACGCAATACAAAAATCTAGAAAAAACAAGTCGGTATGGGAAGATGAAATACCCGCAGAAATACTGAAATTCCTGGGTGTCAAAAAGCGAAAAAACAGTTGCTGAGTATTTTAAACGCAATATATTATACCGGTGTAACATCGGATGATTTCAAAAATAATATTTTTGTTTCAATATCGAAGAAATTTTCCTTACAAACATACGACACAGGACCATAGCCTTAATGAGTGACATAAAATAAGTTTTACTCGGCATAATAAATAAGAGAATAGAAAGAAAAATAGATATATAGGTAATTAAACGTACTGCAGAAACGTGGATTGGATGAAAATGATGTAAGGAAAGACGACCGGATTAAACGCGATTTCAAAGTACGCTTAAAATACCGATTTTATATTATGGTAATTTAGTCTACTTGTTCTATTTAAGTATATATGTAGTTCGACACACACATTATATATATATATATATATATATATATATATATATATATATATATATATGTAGCAAGGATGAACAATACCAGACTCCCCAAACAAATACTCTTCAGCCAAATGTCGTTGGGTACAAGGCATATTGGGCGTCCTCGCTGGAGGTATAGGGATTATATGAAACTTGTACTCAGTGAATGCGGTATACAGCTAGGCAGCTGGGAAGAATTGGCTCAGGATCGAGCAACTTGGAAGCGTATAGTGAAAGATGGCCTTGGTATCGCGAAAAAGAAAACAGAAACAGCGGCCGAAAATAAAAGCGAAAATGTCAAAGAAAATAGAAACAGCGGCCGAAAATAAAAGCGAAGATGTCAGCAAGCTCGTCGGAAGGCGTTTACGTGTGGAACGATTGTGGAAAGCGGTGTACCGCCTAAATTGGATTTATCAGTCATCGTAGAAAGCATAGATAACAGTGCCCGATACTCGATATCGAGTGGGCTATTGATAACATATATATGGTGCAAATTCACATTGGTGCGAAAATAAAATTAAAAATTTTGAAACGAAATATAAGATCTCAATGAAACCAATTATCTACATTAGTGATAAGTATTACATGGTAAACATATTTAAAGTTAGATAGTACGTATATAGTAAAAATAAATTACTGATGCCAGTGAGATTATTTATAAATATACATGTATATTTTTAAAGATTTCAAAGATGAAATTTGAAAAGGGTTCCAAAAAGATTATCTGGTCATGGAGGTAACGAAGTGGCAATGTTTTATATATATATATATATATATATATATATATAAACTTATTTAAGAAGGGGCACGTACTGTCGTGTATACACTTATATTAAATAATATAGTTATACATCACACAAAAGCGCGTGCCACACACACACACACACACACACACACACACACACATATATATATATATATATAGAGCACGTGTCGATAAATTATTATCAACACAGAGATAAAATAGGAATTGTTTCTTTGGCAAAGTTCAATATAACATTTCATCCTAAGTTAGTATCGAAAGTTCGGAAAATTTACTACGTCAACGCGGGGTGCAGATAAATATCCGAAGTAAAAAGAGGGTTAGTAGCTCGCAAAAACTATAGTTACCTTTATAGCGAAGATTCTCAGTAAGAAACTACATGCGGTCCAATTGGAAATCTTCCCAAGTTTGGGAAAATTAATCGCCAGCAGCGAAGTTCGATTCAATTATAACAACAAGCGAACCTTGTGATTTGGGCGGTGTCACAAAAACTGGCTAATTAAAATCACAGTCATCAGAAGAACAACGGAAATATAAATTAATTAATATATGGAATGAAATCGATATTTTTTTATTCGAAGCAGAAGTTTTTAGGGGATTAAGTACTATATGTAAGCATATATTTTGTGTGTATATATATATATATAATATATATAATATATATATTATATTATATATACTCGTATATATATATATATATACATTTATTTATTTATTTTAATGGAGTCCACACAACAACTAAGGAGCCAATTATAGTGTAGGCTTATGATTACTAAATACTACAAAGAATAATTTAAAAATTACAAAGAACGAAAAAAAATACAGATAATATGTATTCAGGAGTCTCACAAACATACATTCTATTTACATAATCCCATTTCAAATATACGAAAATTCTTCAACAAATTAATAATAGTGGCCGTACATCGGTAAAGGAACACACACGCCAAACACACCCACCATATAACACAAA
Organism: Coronaproctus castanopsis; assembly: GCA_032883995.1. Taxonomy (NCBI): domain Eukaryota; kingdom Metazoa; phylum Arthropoda; class Insecta; order Hemiptera; family Monophlebidae; genus Coronaproctus; species Coronaproctus castanopsis. The sequence continues at coordinate 246,318,943 of CM065052.1, forward strand.
CCTTAGAACGATCAAAAATGTTATTATGAGCAACAAGATCACGTACACATTGAACATTTAACGAATATTAATTTAAATTTAAAATAGACAGGTTGAAACATACGTTAATAAATAAAATAGTATTGGTAATGAAATATGGGAAAAATTAATAGAAGACGATGAAATAAAGTATATATATATTATATATATATATATAGATGGCGTTCAGAGAAGGTTAATAAATATCAATGGAATTAAGATGACGACATGGCCGTAATGGCGGAAAGTGGAAAAAGCTTGTTAGATGTATCGTCAAAACTAGACTCTTATAAAAATATGTTGATAAACATGAAAAAAAAAACTGTGGCCACGAGGTACAATAAAACGAAGATAATAAAGAAATAAAAATAAAATTAGATAACGAGATTAAAACATGTAAAAGAACACTGATATCATGGTTCATGAATAATGGCCTAGAATAACACCGGCAAAGGAGGCTTTTATTAAAAACAAATCGCTGTTGACGTCAAAAAATGCACGCATAGAGCTAAGGAAAAGTTTAACAAAGGTGTACGTTTGGAACGTACTTCTGTATGGTTCAGAAACTTGGACCATAAATAAAGGAAGACAAAGAGGCTGTTCGAAATATGGTGTTATATATAGAAATATACAAAAAAAGAATAAATGGGCAGATAGAATACAAAATACGGAAGTACTCCGAAACATCAATGAAAAAAGATGCTTCATGAACATTATAGAGAAAGGAGATGTGGCTGGATAGGACATATATTAGAAATAACGGATATTTGACAACAATAATAGAAGGGCCAATAAATGGTAAGATAACAAGAGGAAGATAACAGCGAAAATTCATCACCCGCGTAATAGAGGATACAAGTGACGTATCAAGTATTGAAAGAGAAGGCACAGGTGTAATGCTTTTCCGGTTGACCAACAATCGAAAGATTTCAAGAAGAAGACATAAGTTATGAGTAAAGAAATAAAAAAAATATCACTAGCAATCGTGAAGATACGAGATAACCTGCTGCACGAATACGTCTACTGTTATTACAACTAAAAGTTGCGGATTCTTTATTTTTTCGACTTTCAACTGATTATATGTACAATGTATATATATATATATATATATATATATATATATATATATATATATATATAAAATTATTAACAAAAAAAATAAAAAGTTCATCACTACAAAAGTTATTTTAAAGCTTTTCGACATTAACGTCATTTTCAAGCATATACAAAAAAATATTATTATTAAATTAGACAGTATTATTATTTTTTCAATTTCGGCTTATAAGGACCAATCGGGAGTTAAAATTCTTTCTTCTCTAATATTCCTTCAATTTTTCACGGTGCAAATTATAAATTATTTCTTTGTTTTTCTTGATTTTTAACTGACATTATTTTTGATTTATATCTTTCTAGTTCACCGTTCTGGTCTTATTCCTCAGGAACTCTTTTATTTTTAAGCTGTGATCATTTTTCCGGTTTTCAGATAATTTTGATCCCGTATTCATTCTAACGTTTTCTTGAAAGTTGTGAAATTTCTCAGTTTCTCTCCGGAGTTGGTTTCTTTCTCGTATATTTGTATCCGAAATGTTCATCTGTTTGATATGTTTTGTAATTTCTCGAAACCATCCCAGTTTTGTTTTATAATTTTTCATAAAAAAAAAGTCGAAATATCTATTTAGTCAATCTACTTGACACTATTCTCTTCAAGTAGTCGTAAAACAAAATTCCCATATTTTTCATGTTTTTTTTTTTATCTTCTTCACTTTTTCATATATGTCTTTGTCGCTATTATGAAATATTTTTTTTGTCCACAATATTAGGATAGAGTGTTGTTCTCGTATATATATATTTTTTCCCCAATTCTTTCTATATGATATTGTGTTTAAGGTATCCTGATGTACACGTTGATCTGATGATGGTGTTATAATATCAGGCTTACCTTTAAAGACTTTATAGCCCTTTTATCTTTGAATTTAATTTCTTGCAGAATTAAAAGTTGCATCCGATTTTCATGCAAAACGTTAGTTAATTGTTTCAGTTTACCTAAATTTAGCAGGGAATTTATATTTATGATGTCGAAGAAATACTTACACCTTGCATTCACGTTCTTACGTGTCCTTGTAGCAAACACGCACGAAGGTCTATACACTGTGATTGTGGTCACGGTGGAGAATATAGAGATAGTATATATATATATTTTTTTTTTCAGAATTTTGTTATTATTATTGTCTCTGAGAGATAATGTTGATTTTTTTATCTTATGGATTTATGCCTGGTTTTATTATCGGATTTTTCATTTCTCTTATAATGCTGTATCGGATCAGGGGTTCTAAACTGTATAATCCGGCATTGTGACATTTTGTCAGTATTTATTTGGTCATTTGAAATAAGCCAGTATTTTAAAGGAGAAAATCGAAAATTTGACGGTAAGGTGCATAATCTTGTTAACGACCATATTTCTTAACACATAGCACGAATAGAAAATTTACCGGCATATATATATATAGTCTGATAAAAATTTTATATTTTTATATTTTAAAAAGTGAAAAAAAAAAAACACAACAAACGAGATCTTCCATTTGGAGTAGGAAAATAGGTAAAGTGGAACAACTTATACGAAGCGTAACAAACGATCTTAAGTAATGCTGTTTACGGACGGTAGATCAGATAAACCACGACAGTAAGAAAGAGAGAAAAATAAGAAAACGGGAAAACACATTTTCTCTTTCATTCCAAAGGAAATAACGATAACCTACGGCTAATCGGAACGACAAAACGGATAACGTAAAAGATGAAGATACACACACACACCACCACCATCGGTGTATACGAAAAAAAAAACGAAAAACATTAACCTGTAACTAAATTTCAAATTCCCTAAAGTGCGCAACGCATGTAACGATGGTAACCTTATCGTCAACGGTGTGGACTAAAGTTTACATATTTTTCCAAGAATTTTTCTTTCTTAAATATATATATGTCATCCGGTATCCGTTAAAAAAACTTTCGTAAATTTTTTTCAACGTAACTTTACAATAAGCTTTTAGAATAACTACAAAAACCCAAAAAATAAAAAACCGTACGCGTAAGACGGAGTAATTTTGAAAAATAGTTGCAAAATATATTCATATAAATACGATCGACTGTGTCTCGCATCGATCAATCAATCGGTGTATCAGTCCTTAGACCGAAATCCTCCATTTTGCTAGCTCATTTCAATGTAGCTCTTGATATTCGCTTCTTTCTCGATTATGTATATGAGTATGTGTCTCGGTTTTCCTTTTTCGACCTGCACGTGGGTATTCTATAATGCCTTTCGATAGGTCATCGTGTTTCCTAACTAGTGCCATATTCATATTTCATTCTTGTTTTCTTAATCGTGTTTTCAGCAGTGACTCATCCTCTTTTCGTACATTCGGAATTTTTACAACTCGCGAAATTTTGTAGCATGCTTCGTCAGCCGTCACGTTTTAAAAGCTTCGATTTTTGGTAAATCAATTTTGTTTAAAATCCATGTTTCCGCCGCGTATACACATGATTTGACAATTCGTTTTGGTAATATTATAGATAGGTGAGTTATTATTACGTGTATTTTTCTTTCAAATACCCTTTTAGTATGCAACTGTTCACCTGAACTCTTTGCTACAATACATACAATACACGTTTTAGCTGTTATTGTATGCCTTACATATTTGAAGCAATCTATTTTTTTTTCACTGGTTGATATAGTGGTTTTTCCTGGCGTTTTATTGATGAGCGTTACATTTGTTTTTTCAATATTAATTTCTATTCTATATTTGCTAATGACGTTTATTAATTTTTCTACCGTTGTTAATAATCCTTTCTCGTTGTCTGCAATTAATACTTGGTCCTCTGCGAATTTGAATTTCTTCTAACGTTTCATTCACTACGAATCCTCCATTATGTATATATATATATATATATATATATATATATATATATATATATATATATATATATGCATATTAAACTGTTCAAAATCTTTGATAATTTGTGTAACTTTCTGTTATACATAACTGTCGATGATATTTCTAGGCAAATCGTAGCGCGGGTATTATCGATTGAACGATATATTTTTAAATAAAAATCGATAAAGAACGTACGAAACGATTACACGTTCACCAATTCTTTAATTATTTTAACGATATTTTAAAAAAACAAGGGACTAATAACCAATAAATAAAATTCTCCTCCAGAATTCAACAGAACGTTTTAATAAGAAAAATATTAAGAGTAAATTTTTGTACGACATAATAAATATTTCGTCGGATATTATTTAAATAAATTACGCCATTACGTAACGCCACGATGGCTCACTGTATAACGGAATTAATATAAAGATGCGTAAGGCTTCAGGTAGAAGTGGTAAGCGATAAGCGACAGAACGACAAATAATTGAACGTTAAGCGACGAGCGGCTAAAAGGGTACGATTTTGTAAAATTTTCATTACAGTCATTCCACAAGGTGGATCTCTAATTTGAACTTCTGATATCAGAACATCGGTTTTTTACATCACTTAATTTCCTTTTACAAGCCATTTTTTTTTTTTAAATGGGCTTTGGTGATTTCACCCAGGGTTGTAACAAACGGACGCATGTCTTACTAAATATTTATATTACGGGCTAATGTGTAATCAAATATAAACACGTATACGCTATTATTCTGCAAGCTGAGCAGACATCTGAGACTAGTTGGGAGAGGGATTGCTTGGCTTTACGTGACAGGAATTTCGATTGATACATTCTGTAATAACTGCAGCTGAAAAATAGGTGGTTTTCATCGGAAATCTGATCTGCATCGCAGGGATGGGTACAGAATGGCGAACAGGCTAATTTGTGTGTAAATAGAACGTATCGAATGTTGTCGTTTTCTATGTTGGCGGGAAGATTGAAGAACCGGGGAATTACCGGAATTGAAGGTTGAATATTCCTAAATTGTTTGGTCGAATAACAATATTTCCAAGCACGGTTCCCAAAATTCCTTGTGCGAAAACTTAATCTCAGATAAAATGTCCCTAATCGGTGTACTGAAGTAGAATGAACCATAACAACAAGCCATTATATTCATTCGCAGAGCAACCTTTTGAGCGACAGGTGAAAGAAAAATATGTCTAAATTGCTTTAACGCTCGTGTGTACCGTAGTCACCGGATGCGACGCAGGATTTAATTTCGGTGAAATATATAAACCAGCATCGCCGCCTAAACGTTCACCGCTCTGCCGCTTACCGTTTACCGCTTGCGGCTCGCGATTGTATCGTAGCGTAAGCCTAACAGAGTAGAAGAAAATTTATACTTGTAAGGGGACACAGTGATAAAAGTATTAAGAAGGAAAAGGAACTGTACAGGGGAAAAGGAGTAACAATAAATAATACTAATAAAACAAAAGACAAGACAAGACTGACACACGTTACCGGAAATAATTACACAAGTAATAAATTGTGTAAAACGAAGGTTCCTTGTTATATCGTCACTAAAGGCTGTTACGTTTATAGGTCTCCTATGTTTAAATTTACTATTGCATAAATCGAAGTTGTTTTAAATCGTAATTACCGATGGTATAAATTAGACGATTATCAATCACAGACTAATTATATTTAGTGCCTGACACGTTTTAGAGTAGTACACACGTATGAAGAATTCTATAATATTTAAGAACGTGTTTAGCACTGTTTTATAATAATAGTTTGATAACGGGACGAATAAATGTTTTATAAAAATTATTTTATTATTAACATTAAGTAATTATTTTCGGACGATATACGATAGATATGTTTTTATTAACTTTCACGGAACGTGTTTAGAAAAATTTATTCTATTATTCGAGATTAGCTATCCGAGGCAGTATCGACCAGAGCTAATTAGATAACATCCTGAAGTGGAAAAAAAAAAAATATGTGGCACACAAAATCGGAGAGGAAGAAATTATATTCACGCCGGCTATACAAGGGGAAAATCGACGTGCAAGAAAATGACGGGAAACGATAACATCAAGAATGGAGCCCAAAATGACGCAGGGAGCAGACGATTATAGAGGCGCAGATATTCTACGATGTTGGTTGTTGCGATCTTCGGAAATCAAAGACGCAACGTGATGATGATAATGATGAGTTATAGACAATATCGGTTGTTCGTTACGGTTAAAAATTTTCTACACGTAAATTGATTATAATTATTTAAGTATTATTACGCTTATTATTAATATTTTTTATTTCGGTTATCAACCGTTAAATATAGTAGTCGTTCCATCTTCCTTCTTCTTCATCTTTTTCGTTGATATATACTGCTACTGAGGCCACAGGCATGGGAGGAATTTATATTAACGGGTAGATTCTGGATAAATGAAGGAAAGCAAGGAGTCCAGATTCGGGTGTGTGTAGGAGAATACTGTAAGATATTTGGGAGAATATTTGGAAGATGTGCGACTGAACGTTCGGAAGAATATAGCGGACAGGTGCTAATATATTGCATGCAGTACATTTCGGTTGGTAATCGTAATTTAAAGTTTACAATTATATCAAACAATTTCAATAATTTTGAACGGTAGTCGTCATTTATAATTTAAGTCGTAAACGAACATCAAAGATTTAAACTAGCGATCGGTTTTAAACCTGCGTCTCTAACGGACTAGACGTCGTACATAGACAATTGTAATAAAAAATACGTACTAGCTGAAAGCCAACGCCATTTAGTCAGCTAACAGATAGACTTGATAGAAATACGAGTTTCTGTAAAAATGTTTTGTAAAATATCTCGAGAGTCAGATTGTTGCTAGAAAACGTTAACTAGGAACGATAATCTCCAGGAAGAAGATTTTTCAACGTTATTCCGGGGAAAAATAACCTTTCAGTCATAACCTTTCAGTCATCGCGCAAAATTATAAATCGGGTAAAAACTCTTAAGCCGAATGTTGTCAGATGAAAGAAGTCAGTTTGAATTTCGTTACAGAGCGTAAGCGTCGCTTAAAGTATGGCGCTAGGTGCGTATTTCAATATTTCAGATAAAAATTGAATAAAGACACCTATTCCGCTATTTTTTTCCTCTTCTTACATTCATCTTTGTATACGTTCGGTCATTCTTTTTACCAGGATCCGGTTACATCCGGATACGCTACTTCCCGTTATATCTGATGAAGAATGGACTGAAATAATGTAACGCGAGGAATCCCGATTTCGCGACGTTACTTCGGTCGTTATAAGTTTTTTTCGTTTTTTACTTTAACTATACAGTCGGAAAACTACATCTATTTTTTTGAAATGCAGGATGGTTAGAGTTGAAGTGATGCGAAAAAATGTAATATCCCGCGTATAATAATACCGTCGTTTAGATGACTACAGATAATTTCTAACGGCTTATATGGATATTGTTTTAAGAGACATTATACATCGACCAAACTTATTATATACATATATAGATATATATATATATATATATATATATATATATATATATATATATATATACATATATATAAGTAACAAAACAAAATAAAATCGAAGTTATCACTAAAAAATTTTTTATTACATAAACACGAAGCTTTTCGACTATGAAGTCATTTTCAAGCAATTCATAGTCGAAAAGCTTCGTGTTTATGTAATAAAAAATTTTTTAGTGATTAACTTCGATTTTATTTAGTTTTGTTAAATTCATAAAATCACTACTCTCCAATACATCAACATTATATATATATATATATATATATATATATATATATATATATATATATAAATAGACAATTTCGTTAAAAGATAGTGTACCGCACAGGACACATTTCGATTAAAAAGGTTAATATAGCGATAATTTTCGATAACCATTTTACGAAATTTTAAGCGCTTTATTTTTCGAGTATTAATATATATATATATATATATATATATATATATATATATATATATATATATATATATATATACTTTAATAGTTTCATCTTCACTGTTATTACTCTAATCACTATTATCAGCCGGCCGTTATCATCGTCATGAATTCAAAATTCGATCCACGAGTTTATTTTTACTATTCTAATTTTTTTCGAATTACTACTAAACTCACTTACGCGACAGCTGCAAAGAATGTTAATCAGAAGCTTGAGGCATTTTATATATATATATATATATATATATATATATATATATATAAACACAAAAGTACAGGCTACATCGCGAACAATAAAATTTAAAAAAAAATGAATACGCAGATAGAATGCTGATGGAAGTCGAATTTCGTAAATACAGTATAACTTGGCAGACGTGGATGGTGTGGCAGCGGCTTATTCGTGAGCGGAATGTTTAGTTTTTTTTTTCGACTAATGTGATTAGAAGTTGAAAAATTTCGATCGCACTTTTTGAAAATGGCGATGATTATCAACACTAATTAGACTACTACTGCTAATAATAATGGCGCATTAATAATAAAAATAATGAGATTTATATTATTCAAATTATTATCATTATTAATAATAATATTTGTATCGTGTGCGCTCAGGCCACACATTGCTTACCCACAAGTACTTATTTACTAATAAAGACCAACCCGAATGTACTTCATGCGATATTCCCTTAGCTATTCCTCGCTTGCTTCTTACTTGGCCGCTATATTCCTTCCGAACGTATAAAACCCCTTGAAATATTTTACAGCATTCTCCGACGCCTTCCTTCATTTATCCAAAATCTACCCGTTGATATAAATTCCACGTCTCTGGCCTTAGTAGCAGTACACGGCAATCAACGAAGAAGAAGAAGAAGAATATTCTAGTCGATTATGATACATTTTATTGAACACACATTATTATATAAACGTAATTAATAATCAATCAATCAACCAATCAATCGATCGATATACTTCAGGAAAATAAAATTACAAAAGTAAACCTTTTTGATATATGACTTTTTTCGAATATGTATCATGCGCTCGAGAAATGAGTTAAATTAGATATAAATTAAAATCAAAGAACGATATTCGAAACATAAATTATATATATATATATATATATATATATATATATATATATATATATATATATATGTAACTTTTTATTACAATAAACCGATATTAATAAAAATAAAAAACCCGCGATAAAAAATAATGGAATGCAAGAAAATATTTAATTTAGACGCACAATATTACAAAGAAAAGTAACGCCAAATACTAGATTTGATTATATTTGATCGGGTTAGTTTAGAATCAGAATCAATCTGGTGATATTGTATACACCTAAATTAAGTAAATTAGTTTTTATTTTTATTTATTTATTTTTATTTATTTATTTATGTAGACTCGAAAATGGTTTAATAACCGAGAAGGTTTGTGTTTTTAATACAAATTTCGACGATTTTAACTACCTTTTTTAATATTATTTATTTATTTATTAATTTTTTAAATCGTTACATTCCACGCCGGTTCGAATTATTCAATCGACGTACACGATTGCGTCGATGACACAGTGTCTGCGTATGCGAGATAAGCTGCAAGATGAAGAATTGTAAATTTATCAACGCGGGTTCTCTACTCCAAATAATACTACATTTTAAAAGTATAAATAAATAAAAAACAAACTCGGGTCGATAATGTCGGCGATAAAGGATTAAATGCGTAGCGACAGGAACAGAGAGGAGAACGGTGTAAGCTGACAATGTTGAAAATTGAAACAGAATGGCAAAAGTTTTAGCCGATGAAAAGTAATTAACGGTTCGATCGGATTTATTGGCAGACGTCATAAACAGGAAACACGAATAGAACGTGAAACGACTGAAGATGAAGGTGTTGCGAACGACAGATGAAAACAAAATTGAAATAGACCGTTTAATCAATCGTTAAAAATTTATTTAAAAATTACATCTCTACATTATGAAATGTACATAATAAACCAAACAGTGTAGTAACATTTGACGACTAGACACGCATAATGTGTGTAACAAATGTCGATACAATAAACAACAATTTATAATCACATTATTAAAAAATAAACGTAATTTTAATCCGACAATACGATAAACTAACTTGCATTCAGTCTGTGTATATATATAAATTATAACGAACATACAAACATATACAGTACATACGTATAACTTTACGAAAACAAAGTATATAAAATAAATAAACAAAATAATAGTTATCGCTTGTGTTCATACAATGCACACGTATTATAACTACTTATTTAAAATATATACAAGGTCAAATTAACAGAGCACAATGTGGTTTTAAAGTATGCGATCGAAAACGACAATACGCGATATAAAATATAGTAAATAAACAAAATAGTAGTTATGACGTGTGTTCAGTTCACACGATACGGTACAAATAAGCAACATTTATTTAGGATAAAGCTGGGAAAATTTCGAACAAAATACAAACTTAAATTAATAAGCGACCTAGTAGTAGGATGAAAAATTTGTGTATGTTACTGTACACCAGTTCGACAACCGTGTCCTATCATGCAAAAACTCTTTGCAAATTCGGCACAGGTTATACTAATTCAAAAATGAACAGGAAATTGGCATTGTGTCACACACACTAGCTGTATTCGATCAAATAGCAGGGAATAAAATTATGCACGCATCCATTGGCTAAGAAAATTATTAATTTGACAATGAATAATCAAAGTCTGCAGATTCATATAGTCTGGGGATTCTTCCTGGATATAGGAGAGATATCGTAGGAATGAAGAAGTAGTTTTTATATAAAATGTCGCCTATGACTTACTTTCCCGCAATACGGAGTTTTTATAAATTTTTCTTTATAATCTTTTTATGTAAAGGTTTAACGAATTTAACTACTTTTTTGAAAATGTTGTTTATTTTTTAAAAATCACTACATTCCACACTGTTCAAATGTATTATTATTATTATTATAATATATTATTTAAATTATTAATATTTTCTTCTCCTATTTTTTTTTTTTGAAATTTACATCAAATTTATTTTATCTATAAAATGTATTTACAGCGATGAGTAATGTCGAAATAAATTAAAATTATTATCTATATGGTGCTTATTATTTCGTTTAATAGCATATTCACGATGGTGATCATATATATATATATATGAGTTGTTTAGTTTTAGTGTACAAATAAGAATGGCATGATTCCCCGTGTAATAGTATGAAAGATGGTGGCGTTAAAACATATATTGTAGCATATAAATTTATTTAAAAATGATTTTGAGTTTTTATTTTAAGCTGTTTATTTTCATTTATTTCTTTTACATTTCATCGTCAATTAACGCATTTGTAACATTATTAGGTTTTTATTGCAAATGTTCTATAGGGTAATTATTTATGGATAAGGTAAGATTTTTATTACAGTAATATAATCGATCGTTCGTTATAAGCGTAATTATTAATCTTATAATGTATTTATTTTTAGACTTTTTATACTTTACTACTAACAGGCTGTGTTTTGCGAAGAAAGTTCATATTCCGCGTTAACCTACTACCAGTATGTATGCGTACAAACATGTATGTATATTTGTATGTTCAATGTGTATATATATGATGTGTATGTTTATGCTTGTATATGTTAGTACGAGTGAATATGTGCGTTTTTATGTATAAGTGTCGATCTGTGTATATATATATATATATATATATATATATATATATGTATGTATATATGTATATTTTTTAATTATATATTACTTTTTTCATTCGAGTAACCGAATTGTATTGTGTATATAATTGCAATAAGTATTTACGCGAATATAGCCGAGGGTTTCCATTCGTACTTGTAAATATATTAAGTGTATCTTTACGAATGTACTTATAAAACATTTGCATACACCAAAGAATATACATCACATAACCACCATTTTCCAAATGACCCTATACCAAAGCTACTTAGCATACTACCAACATATCACATAAGCCCGATTCCAAAATCAACATTCAACATATCACATTAGCCTGATTCCAAAATCAACATTGAATTACAATATGGTGATGCCCTCTTGGGACCCTTCTGAAACAAAAATAGATTTATCTCTCACACAGCACAATAAATTTACACACCTTACAAAAATATAAAATAAATTGTATTAGGCACCCTTAAAAAATATACAATATACACGCATACACAGACACGGAGCAAAATCTACAGCAGGAGGTAGCAATTCATCAGCAGCTTACTCTTACCAAATTGATAATATATTACACTCAATCCGTTGGTTATAACAGACTCCCTCTTCTCTCTACAGCTAGTATTCCGTCAAGACAACAAGAACATAATAATATTAGAAATTCAACACAATCTACACAAACTACATAAGGAAGGAAGTTAAATACGCTTCTTGTGGATCTCGAGTGACATTGGGCTGCACAATACTGATAAAGTAGACCTTGAAGCCCGGTCTATGATACTTTCACCAATACCAGAATACTTAACACCTCCATCAACGTTAGTACACGTACTCACGCACAAGAGTAAACATGAAAGGACAACCGACTGGACCTCACAAACAACCTTCCTGAGGAGCATAAAATCAACCATACAACCTTGGTGGCCTCCACATAGCACAAGCAGAAAATAATACGCTACTCTAAACCGTCTACGTGTGGGTCAACGTCTATCACACAATTATCTATATATCAAAAGCCGTCCACCGACACACCGACAAACTTATGCGGACCTTTAATAGAGCCAACACTCGTACACTTAATCTACAACTGGCAAACACTTATACCACACAGGTTAAGACACAAAATACAGGGTCCGATACATAAAATCCTCTTAAACAATCCTGAATCAATAATTAGAATCCTAACTTTTGACCGAGAAAGCGGACTTCTAGCGTACATATAAATTAGACACATGTCTCCTTATGCTGTAATAATCGTGGTAGTTACAAACGGTGTATGGAGAGATTTACATAATGCAATAAAAAAAAAATTTAGCAAAATGTTTACTATATTATTTTTCTGATATAAATAAAATATATATATATAATTTCTAAGAAGACGAAATTTCCAAGTAGTAAATTGAAATTTAACTTCTATAGAAATTTTTATTACATTATTTAAATTCGTCTATCTGTTTACGAGCCATAAAAATCTCTATTCGGTACTAAAAAAAAAACCACCAATGACTCGATCTAAAAATTTTGTTAGCATCTCACACACACGTATATATATATATATATGTATGTATGTATATTATTTGTTGACGTAGGATTATGCTTTATATTCAGCTTGGTTTAAATGAGCATTACTCGGTTAGCTTTATTTTTTGATGTTTAAAAATTGCACGAAATTTCGTAAATACTTAAAAACTGTAATTTTCGTTAATTCACAATTTTCGACGGTCGATTATTTTTCGCAGTTTAAATTCTATTTTCGGAAATTTTCCAAGTGGCTGACTGAAAAATAATTCAAAACGGACGCGCACGTATTTTTCAAATATCTAACGAGTTGGTAAACCTATCGTATTATTTTTAGTTAATTTTTTTTTTTTCATATATATTTTCAAAATTGATGGTCATCTAGCAATTGATCTGGAGCGCTAAATAACTTTTTAAGGGGGTTATTATCCAGCGATGGACCCTACTGTGATTTAACTAAGCCTTCAATCGACCAATCCAGACCGAGTTGATATACATTCGAATGGGTTTCCAAGCGGCTTCTTATATATATATATATATATATATCGCTTAATAGCGTGCTTGATCTCATCCTTCACGCGTAGGACATTTAAACGTCGATCCAATGTACCGTTAGACACGTACCAATGTGATAAGACGATGAGTCATATGGTCGTATTTTGGAAAGTTAGTAAATAGTTAAATTAAGTAAAATTTATATTTTTGTTTCTCACCTCGTAATTGATAATTCTATCGAATAAATAATATTCTCTAAAGACCTGTATTACGTAGATTTGGTAGTGTTGAGATGATTAGAAAATGATCGAGATGTACATATATTCAGATATCGGTGAAGCGTATTGAAAACTTTTTAAACGACACGCTATGTTAATTCATCGTAAAAATAGTAATTTTCATATCGAAACAATTAGCTAATATCTTCGTAAATTTAAAATAAAATATAATTATTTCTGTTTATAACCGTTCTATGATGTATATTATGGCGTTTTAAGAGCATGGGGGTACCTACGAAATTAATAATAATTATTAAAAAATAAAATTAAAATAAAAAATATTCTTATAATAGGCGAGGGTATTGAAAAGTTATATAAAGTTAAAAATCGATTTATCTGGTAACGATATACATTTGATAAAATAGGCCGAATGTCGATATACAAATAGTTATAATTAGGAAATTTCCCCGATACGTGAGATATAATAATGATCAGTACAATGCAGAGAATAGAATTCGAATGTAGGTAGTATCGTCAACATACTGGGGGGGGGGATTTCGAAGATACGCGTGTAAAAAAGACAACCTGGTATATCATTAATATTTGTCGCGACGTAGTTAGATAATCGCGTTACAATCGATTAAGATGTCGGGAAGTCGTTACGCGCTAAACGAGGCGAGAGGCTATTGTATATTTAGATATATATTAAAGAAAATATTAAGTTACTAGTCGCGATCTTGAAAATGACGTTAAAGTCGAAAAGTTTTGCATAAATAAAATAAATTTTATAGCGATTGAAATTGTTTTTATTTTGTTAAATTTAAAAAAAAATACCTATAAATAAAGTTAATCTAGTTCATTCGTCAATAGAATACAGCGTTAAAATTATAAGCATTCGAATAATAAATCGTCGGAAATATATAAGAAAAAAATAAAGACTAATTATTCGGTTAATAATAATAATAATAATAATAACCAAATCAAATCAAATTTATTTCAGAAGTGTTTACAATATTTACAACAATTTAATTATAATAATAATAATAATAATAATATTGGAAATATATAATTACAACATTAAAATTGTAATAAGAAACAGAGCTAAAAAAATAACAGATAAATAAATACAAGAAATCCCGTTTAATATAAATGCGCGAGTACCGGACATTTTAAAATCATAACGCAACTGCCACGTAGTAACTTAACAACTAAGATCTTATTGTAATATACAAACTAACAAGCAACACGAACTGAAGTAAAAATACAAATATTAGCATTAAAAGTTAGAAATAACAATTAAAAATAAATAATTTAGAGCTAGATTATAAAAAAGAAAAAAAAAAACAAATTTACATTTCTAAAATAATAAAACAAAAAAATCACCCACACACGCGCATCCATTTAATACAACCACCTCGAAAATTATAAATAAAAGTTAATAAAATATTTTTTTTAACTTAACTCTTATTCAAAACGTAAGAAGCCCCAGCATTTACGACGTCGACGTTTATAGTTAACCAACTCTACTTTTACAGACTTCGGAATTAAATTGTAAGCCAAGGCCCCGGCTATTAGGAATTCGCGAATAGGATACGCCTCCGTCCTCCAGCATCACCACCGTTCCTGCACGCGGTATACCACAGGTCGTACGATTTTTTTTTTTTTAAATTTATATTGAATAAAAGTATACGTGTATTTTGGATTTATATAAATTTTATTTTATATATGTGTATGTATGTTACATGATTTATTTGTTTGATGTATTTTTTTTCGATTTTTTTAAATTAATAAAAGCATAGTCAACAAATCGCAGGATTAATATTAATGTAGGGCAATTTCAGTAGTTGGCTACTTTACACGTGATTGCGAATATCATTAAAAAAAAAAAAAAGTATAATTTAAAGTACTACCCAGGATCCGTAATAAATTGGTGACTGCGAGATCTGAATACCACGTAATTCTACCCTCTGAACATTATAAATTAGCTACACACGACGAGACAGAGAATCAGTATAATATATATATTTATATGTTTGGTACCGAAGTTATTTAACGGAAGCCTTAAAAGGCGTGGTCAGAAAACTGAACCGGTATTCAAGGTTCGTAACTTCTTCGCATGATAATCAACGCTAGATGGTTTCAAGGGAATGAATTATTGCATAATGATCTTATGATTAAGTTTGTCGACGAAAAGTTATTGCTGACTATGCTTACCGGCATGAACGCAGACTCCAGAAACATCCCAACCCGGAAGTATCCATCCTCCTCAAAACCGGCGAAGCTCAAGACGCTTTAAAATCCTCAAACCAAAGGACCTAGTCCTGTTGTAAAATGTTTATTAAATGTGTACTTGCATGCTTGTGACTTGCGTGTATACCTATGTGTTATATATAGGTGTGTGTGTCTGTTGTAAGTATACAGGTATATTCATAAATAACAGTGTTTAGCTATCTCTGTAACATGTTAATAATCTCAGTTTTAATCATAATTATTACTTATTTAGAATATACGCTAAGATTTTAATATATATAGTTCTATAAACTATTAAAAAAAATATATATATATATATATAAATGTAGAAAATCACCTAAGATTTGTAGATGATATCCATTATACGAAAAATCGAAATACTTTCAAACTATGTTAAATGAACTAAAAATTGAATCTGGGAAAATATGGTTAAAAATAAATATGTATATAGGAAGAAAAAAATATTACAATTAACTATACGGACGATATATGCGTAGTATATTGCAATGTGGTACACCACCTATCTTCCAGAAGAAATATAACCGCGGATAGAAAAGAAATCGCTTATATAGAAAGATATCCGGGCTAAAAGAAAATAATCACTCGGAACAGACGAAATGTACGTAGAAAATACATATTCCGCAGTGGTGCTTGACGCGACGTCATGGCGAAAATTACACAGATTACTAGTCGCGCGCAATATAAATCACACTGTAAATGCTTCGGATATGGATGATGTGAAGATAGTCTACATAGCTAATTTGTTTTTTAACCGGCGCTATCGTTACACGTCACTTTATTGGAATGGATAGTTCTTACATTTCGAATGAACTTATCCCATCACCGGGCACAAATGTATCGATAGCGACCAAGAAAATCTATATATATATTTTTTTTTAAATCTCCTTCACATCTAGAACTTACTAGTATAGTCGTTTACTAGATTTTAATCTTGACAGGATCATTATTTTCAAGATCTGCCCATCAGCATGATCTCAATTTTACTTGTTGAACCGTTAGGCTAAATCAACAACGTTTCTCCTTCTCAACCTCTTGCGACTTGCTGGTTCTTGTAGGAGGTTCGCTGCAAAAGCGTTCCCATGTCCTTCCAATACCGACAAATGATTGGCATCAGTTAGTTTTATTTCTTTCGTAACGTATTTGACTTGATATAGAGTTTTAATGCATTTTGTTTTGATAGCGCTGTATTCTATTAATATTACTTTTGGACGCACATCCCCATAGATCGGCTGCGTACAACCGTATTGGTTTTAGCACCATGCGATGTAACAATATTTTATTTGCAACCTGTAATTGAGAGCGCCGTCCGAGTAACCTGTAAAGTTCTTTATTTTTTTAAAGTTAAGTTCCGTTATTTTAGTCTTAATATGCCAAAGTTATGCGTTTTGATCTAGGTGTGGTCCCAGATATTTTACGGATGAGTATGTGTGTATTTGCTTGTTGCGTTTTTTTTTTTTTTTTTTTTTTTTTTTTTAAATATAAATGCTTTTAATTTATTATAATTTTTCACTTATTCAACCATTCGATGATTTTATTTAATATAGTTTGTAGATTTTCTGCGGACTCTTTTGGGTTCGTATGCGTTATTGTTACGTCATCAGCAGAAGTCGCTGTTACTGCATCATCAGTATCTGGCATGTCGACTACATCTACCCTGTGCCGGTACAACTGCCGGTTTTTTTTTTTTTTTTTTTTGTATGCGTGATTTTGTTCCGTTTACTATCTCACTTACTTGTCTGTTAGATATCAAGATATTGACATACTGAGTCGATAATAATATTCCGCATTTCAATTATACTCGTCTTATTATTATACGCATATTCCCGTTGACTTAATTAATAATAGTAATAATCGTTTCGTTGGTACTTCTTAGCACACCTTATTTAGAATATTCGTCATGCTCAGATTTTTACGTTATATGAATTTCTTCAAACATTTATTTCCCTAAATTTCTAACTGTTTGTATAGTTTTAAATATTTCAGAGATACCATTTTTAAATGATATTTTTCTCGAATTTTATCGGTGATTTTTTTCCAACTTTTCTTTCTGTACTTTATTACGATTATGCTAACGACGTTACTGCAAAATTTTTACTTAAAATTTATTCATAAGAAAATGTCAGAGTATTTTTCTCCGTTAACGTATTCGAGAATTGACATACGAATTATGTATTTCTTCATATTCTACTTCGTTAATGACTAATTTATAGACAGCGTGTTATCCTATTATAATAACGATGACCAACTAGTTACTGGTAACGTAACAATAACTCGAATTATATAACATTCATCGGATTTTGCAACTTTAAACGTATCTACTTTTAAAAATATTTTATAATTATATTTTAAAAATTTATACGCGTAAAATTATTTTTTATTACTCGTTTTCTTGTTTTGTTTCGGAATTACTCGTTTAAAAATCGAAATTGACTTGGTTAATCCTTTCAATTATCAATTTTTTGCACTACACAAAATTATACAGTTCGATTTAAGGAAATAACGTTTGAAAAAAACTCGGGAAAATTCGCGAATAATATCGCTTTCCGGAGACGAGTAGATAATTTTTTCTGATATCAATACGTCTCGAAACATTTAATATCGGAGAAAATGTCCCATATTACGGAATTATAAGTTTATCGTATAAAGAAGGTTAAATACGTTTAATCGTTCTTTTTTTCGATAATTTCATTTCCGGAAATAACCTATATATCTATTTCTCAAATTTACGCGCAACGAACGACCACGAATAAATATAAATTAAGTTACTACGTTTTTTTTTTTAAATATTAAATTGAATAAATTGGAATGACGAAGAAATGAAATTAATTTGGATAATGAGTTAGGATCGTCAGTAAATATTTCAGTTAAAAAGGATGGAAAGTTTAGTGCGGATCTAAATTGAGGACACTCCGTAAGGATGTGATTAACGGAGATATTAACATTATGTTGCATACGATTTCTTCTGAAAAATGTGGCCACGCGTTAGTTGAGTATGGCCGAGTCAGCCTAATCTAGCGTGACGAATACCACGTGTCACTCATTGTCAATTCATCTGCTCCTCCGTATTTCTGGTAATTTAATTTATTAAAATAAATTACAGAATTAATTATTTAATTTGTAGTAGGAATCAAGGATTTTTGAATTTAAGTTAAATAAAGTAAATTATATAGTTATTTCGAATTACTTTTTTTAAACAAAAATTTTAAATTAAAATGTATAGAATGACGTGACTGCCACTCACAGAATAGAATTAAAAATTTTATTACCAATTTAATAAAACAAAATTAATATTAATTAATTCCATAAATATACCTTGACGGATTATTTGACTTTGATCGAATGTCCTCTATAGCACGGCGTTTTACTGCTCGAAGAATCTATAAATTTTCTGCTGTTTACATATTACTCTTTCTTATTACATTATCGATGTATCTATCTATCTGCCTATCGATATAAATATAAATATGGACTTTATATACACAACGTACACTTGCTAGAAATTCTATTTTTTTGTCGTTTGTATATGATACTTATGAATTACAATTTGTAACTTCGGCGCAATCTTCCGATTTCTGTTCTGGAATTAACCAATCAGAAAATTCGGAATCGTTTCTTTTAATCTTCCATTAAAATGCCGAAGCAACCAATTTTTAATTTTCATTCTGTCCATTGTTAACTTCTTTGCCGATGCTACACCAGTTATTACATTTGTTATAGACATATTTTATTTTTTTTAGTATCCAAAGAATTTCTAAAACTCTAATCTTATAGACGTCCGCATGCTCACCCAGGTACACATTATATTGTTATACCTCGTCTTTTTTCAAAAGCAAATGTTTTTTTTTTTTTTGTACTCGGTTGTTCCAAAATTAATGTATCTAATTATAAACATCGACCGTGAAAATAGTGAAAAAATTAACCCGACTTGCGATCTGCAGTAATTTACGTTGTATACATTGCTAATTAACTTAAACGTTGATCTTCCTGAGATGTTTTTTCAGGCGAGAAAGAAATTGGAAGAAGGCGATTGCGCATGCGCGCGAGTAGTCAAAAAATGGATATTTTAATTTAGGTGATTATCAGTATAAATAATGAATATTCAAAAATATATACAAGTTTTATTTTTAAATTGATTGATTTTTTATTTCGTGGTGAGTATAGGACAGACGGTCGTCGTAAATATATATATATATATATATGTGTGTGTTACCCCTACATGTAATATATATACTCTTTTTATTGAATATTTTCGTATCTAAATAAAAAATACACATATATGTACCTATATATAAAATAAGCACGGTTACACTTTCAAATATCGCGTCACAAAAAATCACGCGTTTGTAGGGTAGTAGAAGTATAAGTTGTTACG
The DNA here is from genome assembly GCA_032883995.1 of Coronaproctus castanopsis. Lineage (NCBI taxonomy): Eukaryota > Metazoa > Arthropoda > Insecta > Hemiptera > Monophlebidae > Coronaproctus > Coronaproctus castanopsis. Next base: position 246,339,421 of record CM065052.1, read on the forward strand.
AATGATTGAGAGAGAAGTTTCAAGTGGAAGGAAGATTGAGACAATAGACAGCATTCTCTACAACATTTATTAATACTTATTTTTTGTACGCACACGTGGGCACACACTCAAATATTAGGGATGAATGAGAGAGATATGAAGTAAGAAAAATATAGAAATTCTATACAGCCGTCGGTGACCGTCGAACGGTTAGTGGGTGGTCTAGATTGTTTATGGTTTTGGAATAAAGTCATAAATTATTCTAAGGGTCCTGGCCAACCAAAGTAAACCGGCGATAAATCCCGGATATAAACGTGGTATAATTTAGTGATTTAGGAAATAAGGGATAATATTAAAATATTAATGTATTAAGAGATATTTTTAATTATTTAGGATTAAGTCTAACTCGACGCTAGCGTATTGATTACGAACGTACGTACTACGTTATTATAATTATTATGATTATTGTCAAAATCTGGTTTGGGGGTCAGTGATCTATCGTCGCGCAATAATTAAAAATAACAGTAGTTTAAGCTGAAACACCCCTCTGATTACAATGTAAGTAAAATTAGAAATTGCGTATGCTCAAACCACCCGGTCGGTTATTAGGACCGGCCGAGCGAGCAGAAAAAGAAAACAAAAAAAGGAGGTGGGAGAAAAAGATGTTCGAGATGCGATCATGATTTTAGTTAGGCAGTTAGAAGTCTTAAGTGTAAAAGAAGAGTTAGTTAAAATTTTAGATTTTCCGATGGCTGAAGAAAAAGAAGATGGTTAGTGAGTTCGATTTTGGAAATTAAACAGAAAGAAAAATGAACAGCAAGTACATTATTTTGCTGAAACCATCATCAAATCGGACATCTCAAACCAGGTTAGTTAGTTTGATAAAAGTTTTCAAAATAAAGTAAAACAAATAAATAAATAAAAATACCGCTAGTTGACAAAAAAAAAAAAAGTAAAATTATATTTTCAATTCGCGTATAACAATTATTCGTTCGTCTTTTTAAAGTTGTCGGTTAAATCGATAAAACATAAAATTATTATTAGTACGTGAACTTAAATTTTACGTCAGTAACGATTTTTATTAAATTATTCTATTCAAATAATTTGGCAAAAGAATATTAAAAAAAAAACAAAACAAAACAGAGAAGTATATTTAAATAGAGAAAAGAATAATGGGAGGATATTCGGAGAAAAGAAAAAGCTAAGTAGATTTAGAGAAACGAGAAAGTAAGAGAGAACAGATAAAAATATTAATAAGCCCACAAAAACGAAGTTTAAATATGCGTTAGGTGAGCCCTGAGGTACCCCCTTATAAGAAATTTACACTTTTAATTCCGTACTTTTAATTTTATCCTAATTACACTATCGACAATTCGTCTTCGGCTTCTGCTACTGTTTTCGAAACCGCGGATAATCAAATATAAGCGTTTCATGTATGTTTTAATAACTAGGTGTAATATTGTAGAGGGGCAGAGGACTAGAGTGCTAAAATGAAAAATTATAATTATATAGATGCAGGTGTATCTGAAAAGAAAAGAAAAACACGGTGTGTGTAGTAATCATCTGCCAGTAATATCTAACTATATAGTCCCGTCATCCACCATGTGTGCATGTGCGTGCAAAATTTGTGAAAATGCGTGATAGAAATTTGAAAAATGAACTTAAAATATACTTATCGCTAACAAATTTGTACATCTTATATTATTCGAGTGTAAATAAAATTATAAAGAAAACTTCTTCGTAAACGAAACAAAATAAATCTTATACAATAAATACATTTATAAAAAGAAAAACAACACGATGTTAAAACAAAACGAGTATATGGAATTAGAATTATTTTATTTCTTTAATAATATTCATAGTTATAAAAATAAAAGAGCAAAATCATTATTAATAATAGAGAGGGAATTACATTAATAGTTGTAAAAAAAAAAAAACAGAAAAAAAAAACAAAAAAAAAAACTTTAGTTATATAAGAAAACTAGTATTGTAGTGTATATTGTGCGAGGAGTGCATGTGTAGACAGTCAATTGAGAAGCATAGACCACACACTATCGTCGTTTGAATCAAGCGTTAAAGAAAAATAATTTACTATTATCCGGATTTAAACTTCTTACACATAGCAGACTCCAAATACCGCGGCAGATTTTTGGAATTAGATTTGTTAATGACCATTGAATTAATTCTGAATTGAGACCGAAGTTCGGAGAAATAAGGGCAGTGATTCAGTGATTTAATAAATGTTCAATGTCATCGACGGCACCAGAAGTACACAAGGTGCAACGAGGGTCACTTATAAGATGGAACCTATGTAAATAAGAACCAAATTTTTCATGCCGTGAGAGCATCGGCGCTATTACTTTGTTTTTATTAACAAACGTTCAAATATTATCACCTATTATTTCAGCCACTCGAACGGTTAAAATTTATGTTTTTTTTTTTTTTATCGAAAAATCTTGAAACGTAACAACGATAGATAAACAGTTTACGCAACTTTTCTTAAATATTTATATTCACACGCGATGATCGAACAATAATTACGATCATTTTATATTTGACAGTAATTTATTCGACTATATCCGGAATACGAGAGGTGCCTATCAAATTTCCGTTCTGATATTAAGTTATATATATATTTTTAAAGATTAAGAATTCGCGTTGTTATTTCGAAAGTAAATTATTTAAGGAATTAAAAAATTAAAACTTTTAAAAATAACGAGCCTTCGGAGTCTATAGAATTACAAGGTATGAAATATCTTCGTTTAATTAATATTACGCGAAGTAAGACGATAAAAAATGTAAAATGAACAGAATTGGTTTTCAGTGTAACTGCGCTCTACAAGTTTTTATACTTCACGCTTCGTTATTTCGACTGTACAAATTTTAATCGACCATTTTCTTAATGAAATTCGGATGTTGACGAGCTGCTAGTACGAAAAAAATTCGATATCGAGGTTAAATTCGTTCAGCGTGTTTTCATAATTCTCGTAAAAAGATAAGCTCGCATACGTATATATATATATATATATATATATATATATATATTACGTATACAATTTTGTTTTGTGTACTAAGTTTTAAATAAACGCGAAATTAAAATCGAACGTAAGCGCACCCGAATGTGATAAGTGGCAGATAAACGATCGAGTTTGACGATTTTTAGCACAACGATTATTAAATAAAATTATCGTTCGTTCTTATCGCATAGAGTAAATTATCGTTACCAATACAAATCGCGATTTATGCTGATGATGATGCTATATGAAAATAACGAAATGCGATGACGAATGCGAATGACGTAATCCCGTAATTCAGAATTAAAGTTCGTCTAGAATTGTAATTAATTTTTGTTTTCGATTATTTTAGTTCGTTTTCAAGCTTTAAAGGAAATCCTGTAGTCGAGATATTTAATTTCCCACGTTCACCGTCAACAACCTTAATATATTTGCATATAAATATAAAAATAAAGATGACGTAGGTTACAAAATATCGAAGGGTAAGAGAAGCGGAAGAAAACAAAATGTTAAATACTGCGGAAGAAAAATATGTAAAACCTACGCTACGAAATAAACTAGTTTTCTTAATTATTAATTACCAACGATAATTGTTAATATCGAAAGTTTAAACTGCTAAAATATATGCAGATAATTAGACCAATCTGGACATATATGGCATCCAGCTCTAAAAATCGAATCGGTTAATTGTACAACGAGTGCAAAATAAATGTCTTCGAGTCATTTGCTCAATGGTACCAGCGTAATGTTGATATACATTTGGAAATCCCATCCACCGACAAAACAATACAGCACTCGGCTAACAAGCATCTAAGATATCTTCATCCAAATTTGAAGCGCGATCATTTAAACGACATTAGTCGAAGCGTACGTAAATACGCGCCTTAGTTTATACATAACCCTCGACAGTTGTTGTGTAAATGTATACATCTTTCGTTCTCTACATGAATATAACTCTATCTCTAGTGCTAATTTATACATAAGTATAAGATCGTACTATTAAAAATAGATTAAAATATATATATATATATATATATATATTGTTCGAGCCTTCGGTTATTAAATTAATAAGCTAGTCACGATGATCCACATTAACCCTCAAGGTTTATTAATGATCGGTTATCACTATTTCAGAAATGGGTCTTCAAATGTAGAATAACAATTAATGATCAGAAATCATCGCATGTCACATTTACAATTAAACGGGAAACATGTCCAAAGTAAATTACTGCAATTGTACAAACCGTAAGTACGAGCGGTAAAATACCTCGGAATAACAATCGACAGGAGCCTAACACGAAGTCCGCGTGTAATTAATATCAATTATAAATTAAAGTTATTACTAAGGCAATTATATTCTACTACCGATGGGAAGAAAATCTAAGCTCAGTCCCGGAAACAAAGTTATTCTGTACAAAACCATGTTTGGTATGGATCGGCCGCTAAAACGCATCTCGATAAAATACATAAAATACTAAACATAATTACCGATGACGTTCGCGACGGTATAATTCACGATGATCTGGACGCTCGCACGATGGTGATATATAATGTATTCGGCAAGAATTCGGATCCATTAATATCTGACAATCCATCCAAAAAGTTGAGGAAAAAACAATGGCGAGATGCACTTATCACTTAATAATAAAAAATTGTAATCCTAATAATAAAATTATGTAACAAATAATTACCCAGCCGCTTTATCTATTCGGATAGAAACTCAAAATAACCACACATTGCGCTGATGAACCTAACAGTCGGTATTCAAGGGGGAATATACGAAAGTGAGTGACCTATGTGTCGGGTGTACTACTTACTTAGTAAAAGAGGTTAGTACTAATGAACAAATTAATGTCTGCGTTTATATTTGGAGTGTATGAAACGAACTTACCCGGAATCGTAACTGGCAATAGAGGAGACGTGTTTTGGTGTGAGAACTTATTGAAAAAGTCAGTCGTTAATTTTAGAACAAAATCTCTAATGTACAGCAATATAACGAGAATAAATCTGAATTTCGAATGATTTGTAATTTATTAGCTTTTCATATCGAGCTCCAGGCGGGACAAGCGTAGCGAAATATTGGACGGACTAATAGTTTATAGAAGATCATCTTGTTGTTAATGTTGAGGAAGGACTTGTGATTAAGGTATAAAAAACAGAAGGTATTATTTGTTTCAGTTGCGACATTATTTATGGGCTTAGTGAAAGTCAGTCCCTTGTCGAGGACCACACCAATATAACGAGAACCTTATCATACCACTCTAATACGTTTCCCTGTACCGTTAAAAATTGTCAGGTAGTTGCAGGTGAAAAAAATAGCTTTCAGTCAGGTTTGTGCTAATTTGCCATTTGTCGTAGTATTTAAGTAGCCGCCATATTCTAAGCTGTAGTCTATTACGGATCTCGGTCTATTCAACTTGCGTGTCGGGTGGATTCGGAAAATCACATAGATACAACGTAAACAAAAGTGTTTCAATTATGCTGCCTCGCGGAACACCCGCAGTACAATTTTTACGAGTACAGCGCTACTAACGGATACATAGAAAAAAATCTATTGCCTAAGTAACTACTAATTAAATGAATTAAGTATGTTGGGAATTTACATTGTATCATTTTGTAAAGAATACCCGCGTTTCACATTGTATCGAATGCTTTAGCAACGTTAGCACCATGCCGATACGTTTTGTTTCAGTTTGAAGTTGTGGCGATGGAATCAGCTACTCCGAATATTTCTCGAGCAGTGATGTGAGCAAAGTTTAGAATTGTTGTTGTCAACATGAGATATTAATTTAAGATAAATAATATTTCTGTAACTTTAATTAGGTTACTCAGTAAGCTAATGAGGTGTACGTTGCGGATGATCCTTTCCCTGCTTAGGTATGGCAATGATCTTGGCAGGTTTCATGCTCGGTGGAAATTATCCCGTTACCACTATAGCGGAATGAGGGACAAGCAGCGATATATTTATTGCCTACCGATTATTTTAATTACGAGCTACGTCTAATATAAGTCCTTTTTCGAGAAACATCAATACTATGATCATTATTTATGATTACTTATTATTATTATTCTTTGGTTATTATTTATTGACAATATCGTTATTATTTCTTATTTAGTTATTTTATATTCACTTTTTATGCCTTACATAAGTATGGTAGTGAGGATGAATGGGTGTGAATGCAGAAATCGTTTGTTATATGAATAAAATTTTGTAGAATAAATGAACAAGACGTTGTTCCGTTCATTTGTCTCGCAGCCTATTTATTAATTTTTAATTTATACAAATTTCAATAAATAACACGACCTTCGTGTTTCGTTTAATCTTAATTTATTTGTAGAAGATTTAAGTATTCTATTATGTTTATATTATTTTATTTTTCGCTATTTTTATAGTCAATTTTTTGTTTACAGAGGATTAATATTTTACGTTCATTTTATGTACTATTTAAATTACCGGCTATTCTTTTCACCATTTTTTCGTGTAACCTTGTATTATAATTAATTACAAATTTATTCGGTACTCGCGCATTTATGCGCATAACTTTATTTATTATTATTATTATTGTATTCTAATGTAACTTTTAATTTTATTTATTATTGAAATAAATACTAATCAAATTCGACTTGGTTACTACTATCATTATTATCTGTGAATTTTTCAAGTTCATTTATAAGGAACATATATTTAAGAGGAAAAAATTGTAATTTCCTTAGTGTGTAGGGAAGCGTGCTTACTAGTATGTATGTATTGTAAAATAGTATGTTCAGAACAATACAGCTTGTGTATTACGTGTATATCGTAAATAACACTACGTACATTGTTATAAGTGTTGTTGAACTTTTTTTCAAAATAAACGAAACGAAGAAAATTATTTACTTCGCGTTAAAAGTAAATAGCTTGAAATGACGCGTTAATACTCTCGGTCTAGTGGTGTTAGTATTTACATATGATCATTTCGATGTAGTAGTTACACGGGCGTTGTAATGGAGCTAATTTAAACAAAACAATTTTTGCTTCCCGATTTTCATGAAAGGCGAATTGAAATGATTAAATGTCGATTAATTATAGAGAAACATAGAAAAAAAACCCAATCCAATTAATTACAGATATCTGAAATAAAATAAAAATGTAATAAGTAATAATAATCAAAATCAAATCACGTATTTATTTGTACCCGTGCGAATACAAAATAAAATCTGGTGGACATATGGTGAAAAACTGTATGATGAAAAATTAACACCGAAATGGTTTCTAAAAGGCAGTCAATTATATGATGACGCAGCCCTTCAAATCGGAAGGAATAAATAAAACACCAGGAATTCATTCTTCGCAGAATTAATTAAAGTCGTGGAAAAATCGCTGCAAAGTGAACTTTTCAACTTAGTTTTTGATATATATATATATATATCGCAGCAACGCAAATGGGCAGGTACAACGGTGATAGAACAATCTCCCTAAGAAACCATCTGCAAATAAATGCGAGGACTTCGGAACCATATGTTTAATTTCATATGCGTATAAAGTAACGTTGCAGATAATTAAAAAATGATTGAACCCTATATATATATATATATATATATATATATATATATATATATATATATATATATATATATATACAAACACATCTAAGTAAATCACAGTTTGGGTTCTGTAAGCATAAAGCTACGCAAGGGGTGTCTTACGGAGTATTGGAGAAATAATGATGAGTGTAAATCGCAATGTTTATGTTATAGAATGTCCTTTATATATATAATTTGTATAAAGAGCAAAAAGCTGTAATAAAAAATAATAATGACCGGTCCCGCCAATATAAAGACAGGAGTAAAGACAATGATGTTTGTTGTCGCCAAATCTTTCTGACGTTTATTAACAGTTATGAAAGTACTAACTAAAACATAGAAGGAGCAAAATTAAAAACTATAAAATTTTTAGGTGGCCACTCGCAGAAACTGGGGATATGCTTCAGAAGATGATACGGCGTTTAAATAAAGTAGAGGAAGGTACTATATGGTAATAAATGTGGAAAAAAGAAATTGATGGAGAAAGTGGAACACATAAATGGCATATAACATTTAATTCACATCCAAATGCCAACATACCACCTTTACTAGCAGACACGTGTAACATGCCCTCCAATATGTATGAAATTCAGCAAACAAACTGTGTAAGATATCACGGAATGCAATTCATGTGATTCAATTTAGGAAACTATGATTTGCGAACTAGATTGCTGTACCCTGTCTCGGAAGAAAATTTGCTTTAAACTTAGCTTTAAAAAATATATATATATTTAACTATGATAGCTCAAATCTGGAAATATGGAATCGAATTATATGGAACTGCATATAAAACTAGTATATTTAAAATACAGCGACGACAACCGAAAATACTTAGTATCATCGCACCTGCACCAAAATATGTACCTAACTTAATCCTCATAATGACCTAAATATACCATGTCAATGAAGTTTATATAAATCAGCAAAAAAGTTTTTTGATGAATTGCAATTTGATATTAACCCGCATGTCGACAGAATGTATTTATTTACTCTCCCTGACAATCGTACAAGACGATTAAAAAAAAAGAGGTAATAGGGAGATGCTCTTCCAGTAACTTGAAAAGTAAACGATTTAATAATTCAGTGCTACAACTTTAATGATGCTGTCACTTAGAATCTAATTGTTTCACTGGAGACGTTAGATTAATCACATTTTTATTACTTTATTCATCGCCACTGTTTATGTTGCATTGGTGCCGGTACAGTGAAAAAAAAAAAAATGTTGATCAAGCCCAAATGTTTAAATACCCTGGTCATTATAACAACAACCCTGTTAAAAGACGTCGGGTTAAAGAACTGTGTTGAATTAAAGGAATTACTTTAATAAAAATATAATGGTAGGAGTGGATGATATATCGTACAAAATGATATGAAATGCTACCAGAGTTAACTAAAAATATGTTATTAATTTTTTATAATAATTCTATAAACACTGGATATGTTTCCCTCAATGGAACTATAAGTCACACAGGCTTATTTCATTACAGTTTCGTATGGGAAAAATATTAGAAAATATTCTGGTGTTTAGGTTAGAATTGTGTAACTTCAAATTTCGATAATTCAATACGGTTTCAAAAAATGATTTTATTTTACTGACGCATTCAGCTCATTTACACTCTATATTCAGGATCATCTGACAAATAAACGGAGTGTCGTATCTGTTTTTATCGACGTTCATGCGGTTTATGATAATGTCAACCTGTCCACATTATACAAACAGTTAATAACATGTGGGGTTTAACTAAAAAATTCGTACGTGAATACTTAACTATTTTAACAGTAGAAAGCTAACGATAATATATATAAAGACACTCAATACGCCTCGGTCTACTTTGGCGTAGGTTTAGCCCATAGCAGCCTCTTCAGTCCATTTATATACGAAATCGATAGAACAAATTCAAAATAAATCGATAGTGATATTTCAGTATGTAGATGATCTGGTGATGGAGCAGCGGATAGACTTTGCAATTTAAAAATTGCAGATAGCGCAAAATAAACCTCCTGCCGACATTATAATTGGGTAATACGCTAAAAGAGTAGTTACAGCGTATGGATAATATAAACAGAATAATAAGAGATGAAAAATAAATAAGAATTTATAACGAATTTAAAGTGGTGCGACAAGCGATAGCGATAAGTTGATATAGCGTTAGTACTAAATGAGGTAATTACAATATGATAAATTAAAAATAGATACTGTGCAAGTGTATTAGGGTGTGAACGAGTACTATAACCGTAACTTTTTGTGTATATGTGTGTATGTAAATTTTATAAATTAAAAATTAACGATATATGTGTGTAATAATATTTTAGGTGTACATGTTTTGTAAAATAGTGTAGATCTGTCGACAAGCGTAATGAGAAATATTGCTTAACATGTACAGAGTGGGGTGGGAGAGTGTGTGTAATTGAGTTTATTTCGTGTATTATTGTATTTTACAATAAATATACACGTTTACTAATATTTACGTACACACTTAGGTACTACGATATTTATTTGATAAAAACAAATTTAAATAAAATATTTATTTAAAAATATCACATTATTACATTTCATACGCCTGTATATCGAATAATAATAATTAGATCTATTCATTTTTACTACGTAGTAATAAAATATATTTCGCAAAATAATTTATAAGAAAATAAAAATTGTGCGATAAATCTTTAATGGATATCCAGTACATAGTTTAAAATTTACGATAATATAAAATAATTTAAAAAAGAAAGGTGGAAATACATATATACGCATTACACACATATATAAACATATGTAGTTATTGCTATTTTTTCTTTAAAATTGATACTTAAACTGATTGGTCAATTTTAAGTCCACATTCCCGTTACACAACGGAAGGATTAGTTCGTATAATAATTACCCAAGATATATATATATATATCTATATATATATATATAGATATTTTGAGCCCCGTGTCTATATGTAACCGACGTTGTCCATTATCGCCAGGCCATGTGATTTTTTTGTATAAATGCGATAACGCGCTAATTTTTAATTTTTACTGCGTATTAATAAAAATCTTTGGAACCATTGTGGTTAACTGAAAATTTTTCTACTTCTTTTAGAAACGGAGTAAAACCTCAAAAAAAAAAAAGAAAAACGTGTCAATAAATTTATGACTGACGTATTGTTATCACGCATTACGTATATATTAAACTATAAAGTTTTCATTTGAAACTTTCATTATTAAGTACCATTATATTAACCATTTCGTGCACTTAAAACTATTTTACATTAATCGGAAACGAAAAACAATCTTACATAAAAGTGTGAGTCATATATGATTAACACTTTTTTTACATCACAAAATAAACTACAAAACAACCTCGTTATTAAACAAAAATTTAACTTTTAATCAAAAGAATTGCAAAGTTAGAAGTATATGACTGAAATTGAATCTTTTATCACAATCATACTTCTCGTCCGTCACAATTGACTGACACGTAAAATGTGACTTGGGGCTCATTAAAGAGCCTTTTGTCTTGTAGCTAGCAAAACGATCATGTTTGTATGGAGTATACTACTTTCTGGATTAGAAAGCTGGACGATTGATAAAAACAATTCGAAAGAAAATAGAAACATTGGAAACCTGGTGTTGGAGAATAATAGAGAGGATAAAATGGACAGATAAGATAAACAACGAAAAAGTTTTTAATTTAATTAATAAAGAAAGAAATCTGACGGAGAAACTAAGAGAAAGAAGAAACAAATGGATCGGTCATGTACTCAGACATAATCAGTATTTAACGCAAATAATTGAAGGATCGCTAGAAGGGAAAAGAACAAGAGGAAGGCCGAGGCGGAATTATATTAAACAGATAGAAAGAGATATGAAAGCTACATGCTATGGAAACATGAAGAAAATGGCGATTTCCACAAAAATTCTTAAAGATAACTAAACTGTCCACCAATCTTGATGTAAGATTGAGGAATATATATAGTAGACTCGTAAACTGTTACGTACCGCATAAAAGGAAGAGAAATAATTATGTTAAAATTAAATAATAATAAATAGTAGCGAAGACAATAAATTCATTCGATAAAAACTGTAATATCTCCAAACTGACCAAATAGTTCACAGCCATGGTCACTGAAAGATTCTTACGCATTTTAAAAACCTATTTAACGTCGAAAGTACTAAATTTTTCTCCGATCGAATATAACTAATATTACATATATATATATATATATATATATATATATATATATATATATATCGGCCGAATTCTAATTTATGTAAGAAAAAATCATATATTATTTTTATAGAATTATTTCAGATAAAACTTTTATACATAGGTAAATTTACTCACCGATATACGCGGACAATTCTGATAGAAAACGATTTTAAAATTAATTATATCATTTTGAAAAGTTAAATTCGGTTAGGTTAGAATCGGATGTTTTGGGCTAGTTAAATTAAAGGAAAAAAGCGAGTTTAACGAAATATTCTGCTAGGTTTATTGGCCAGGCTTTAGAGTAAGATCTGGTTTTTCAACATTTTGATTTTCTGGAAAAATATGTTGTTTTTCTAAAATCTATCTAGAACTCACATACCTAACAAATTTAATATAGCGAATATATATATATATATATATATATATATATATATATATATATATATGTTTATTCTCATATTATACGCGTGAAGTAATAAACTCCGAAGTAAAATATTTTAAGCGCGCGTATTAAATATGAGAACCCTCGAAAATTCATTTATATATACACCGAAATGAAACTATACAATTATTGTAAAAAACAGGAAGTATAGTAATTTAAAAAAATGTACTCGCATAAAAAAATGTACTCGCATAAAAAAATCAGATAATATAACAAATCAGGAAGTTTCCTTGTTAGTCGGACCTGTTACTTTCGAAATAAAGACGAGATTTACCACAGTCGCGTGTTTACACAAATTTTGACGTAATTACGACTTACCTCTTTTTCCTGCGGTTCTGCAAAGGTGTGTCTGTAAGAAATTTCGACGTGTCGATAAATTTACACCGACCGAATACGTCGAATTTTGAAATTGAAAGAAACGAAAAACTTTTTATATTTTAAAACACGTTCGAACAACTAAATCCGACAATTATAATAAGACGACTGTTAACAGCAACGCGGCGTACAGAATTACAACCGAGCTGAAGACGAATTCTTCTTGTTCCGGATTACACACACACACACTCACACAACTCTCTGTACGATAACGAAGCTAACAATTCGCGGGCAAAATTACGCATGCGCAGTAGAACGTTTTTATGGCGGGAAAAAAATCGTATTCGATGTTCCCGGGTTTTTCAACCTACTGACAAACCACCGCTTATTATATATTTTTTTCTCTACTCCAGTTCCGAAGTAGTGTCCTTTTATTATTAAGTTTTAGCAGAAGAGGGTTTTGAAGAGATTTCGTTACGTTGGCATCTACTAACCGGTAGCTACCACTAGACTAGCCAGCGTGGCGACAGCATTTAAGACGTCGTTATCCGAAATTTAATGATATAAAAGGAAAAGGTAAATATTAAGTTGGAACGAATACATGCTGGTAAAAAGTAATAATAAATAATGATAGGTGTATTGATAATTATTAATTATGTTCGATAGTGCAGATATTCTACACGGTTTCACGTATTATTTTTCTTTTTGCAGCTTCGACATTACATCGGGCAAATGTTATTTTTTGAATCGTCTTCAAACGTTGCTCCATAGAGTGTAAACGCACTCGTACTCTAGGATTGCGTCGGACCTTTTCCAGAATTTTCGGTATCGTCGAACGTATACCGTCATCGACGTATGACACTTTAACGTATATATAGTTCACACTAAATGCGAGATAGTGATTAATATCTTTTTAATCGCAGTTGTTGTATTATTAGGTTTCATACAATTCTGTATCGTGCATCGGTGCTATAATTGAAAGTTAAATATTATACGTTCGCAGTTCAAATTTAATGCCAATTTCAGAGAATCGGCGAATATAATAATTTCGTACGGGCTACCATATCGTTTGAATAACGTTGACATCCTTGTTCGTGTACATTCTAAGATATTGCGCTTAAATATTATCGAGTTTTAATCTGGGATGTGTAATTTGTCGAATATGATGCGGTGACGTTTTTTATATATATATATATATCGTTTATCCGATCGAATCAGAAATGAACGAATCCGCGCAGCAATGGGAGTCGCGTCTATCGGTTAAGGTGGTATGGCCACATACTACGAGCTCAGTATCGACAGCGCTTACGTTTGAAGTTCCTGGTAAAAGGCCAGTAGGAAGACCAAAGGCACGATGTTATAACGAATGATCTCAGAAATGCTGATATATCCGCAGAACTAACAAACAACCGAATTGGATGGAAACGATCAATTTGTATGGCAGACCCCGCACCAACGGGAAATTGCCGTTGAAGAAGAAGATATATATATATATATATATACTTACGATATTCCGCATTGCATTGTTAGCGTAATTTGTATTATTATTAGCCGCGAGTATGAAACGAATGGTTTAGTTCGTGGTAGATAAGTCGGTCGTATATATTAAGTAGATTACAGGTCCTAATGTGCGCTACCTTGCAGCTCGGATGATAAGATATTGTATTTTTTAGAGAGTATATCATTTAGGATGAAAGATCACTCAGATAATTACGATAAAATTGACATTTAAAAAGCAAACTTCAGTATCAAATCTTTCGAACGCTTTGGAGACAATCTGTTAATGGTACCATTATACCGTTGAGTACGCCATCCAATACCAAGCTGATGATGTGATATTATAATACGACTTAAACCTTTCACAATGAAGAAAGGATTAATCAGTCGATACAAATATGAGCTTGATGTTTACTCTGGCTTATGTATCGTGTAATGGATTTTTCAAACTTTTTTTTTTTTAAATTAACCCGGTTTTCTATTTATAGCACAAGAAGACTATATCGAATTTCCTTGGCTACAGTTTATCTTTTTGGGGTTGTCAGTATATTGTTCTCCTTTAATCCTTATTTTGAAAAGAGGCGTTTAACGTATAGTAGTGGTTTAGTTAAGACGTCTTTCGCAAGTTGTGGATCTCAATTTGTTTCAAAAGTACCGCTAAAGATATTCGATGGTTTCGACTCTGTGACTGAACAACTTTTTTCGCTTAATTACGAAGTATGCCGCTGAAGGTAGCAACTTTTTAGTTCTAACTGGCAAAGGTTACTCAACTCTTATTCGATTTCTATATATATGTTAATATAAAATTATTTTATATTCGTTAATATACTACTTGAACTTATTTCTTAATTTGTTGCACAGGCGGTTCCAGAGAACGATTACGAATAATCTCTGAAAGATACTAAACTGTCTGGTCGATATTGTCTTAGTCTTCAACTCGGTGTCCGAATTTATGTTATTTCCAATCAGACTAGAGAAAATATACCAGTTGATGTATCCATTGCAGACGTGCTATTAATGGTGTACGTTCGCATTAAATATTACAATAATCGGTTTATTATTAGGATAGTGGCGTACCCACGGGAGGGGGCTACTGGGCTTCAGCCCCTCCAGAGGGCTTAGAAAAGTATAAAATGCGTATCAAGAAGGCGCGTAAAGCCCAAACGATTTCGCAGCTAAAATCATAGTTGAAATAGAATATTTGAAAGAGTTCGCGTCATCACTAATAAAATCTCATTTTGAAGAGCTGTAAAACAGCCTAGATTGCAAAAAGTACTGTTAGTAAATATTCCTATGACATTGAAAATCCAGCTGACTGTGCAACACAAAGAAAAAAAATGGCCATCAGTTACTCGAATTTGACCCGGGTTGTGACCAGTGCATTTTTGTTGTTGTTATTATTTGTTTCCGTTTTATTCATGATCGTTTATAGTTTGTTTTGCCTGCAGAATTTTGTTGCGCATTAGGCTTTTTATTCATTTTTATGACGATTTTTTTTTTGGAGGGGGAATGTGGAGCTCATCCCAGATACAAATCCTGGGTGCGCCATTGGATGGGGAGATCATATATAGTTTTACATTCATTTTTATACAGTTTTATAAAAAAAAAAGCGAATTCATTGTCCAGTTTATTGGATTGTCGCGAACAATATTGTGAAGCTATCGCAAAAACAGGACACTAATAGGCGCAAAGGTGCAAAGTGCGCGATGAACTCTTCGTCTGGGTGCGTAAAGAGAATTTGGCGTTATAATTATGGTGACTGCAATAATTAAGCGTGCGCATTAATTTTTAGGGGGAAAAATACATTGTCCATATGAATTTTTTTTTTTTCTCTTCTTTTTTATTGCCAATTTGTACCTAGCTTGATAAAGCTATCAACAAATGTTTGAAAAGAGACTCGTGTATGGGGAGCACACCCATTGGTGTGTTCTACCCTATTTGTTTACACTATCTTGAATTTTTATCCTCTTGAGACGTCTTGTCACTGGTTTGTTCGGTATCGCTGCCGCTAGCTGATTGGGGTGTCCATACAGACGCACCATGTGACTTTGAGTTCGTCTATTAATGACCTCGTCAATGGTATGAATCCCTAAATCTCGATGGATCAGTTCATTGGTAACGTACCAAGGCATACGGTATATCAATCTGAGGGCTTTGTTCTGGAACCGTTGGATGATCATCCGATTCGATGGTTTCGCGCATCCCCACAGCGGTGCAGCGTAGGTCCATATTGGTTTCAGCATGGTATTATATATTAACAGCTTGTTTCGTAGTGACAGCTGCGACTGATATCCTATAAGCCAGTATAGGTTTTTCAGCTTTAAGTCCAATTCCTTCCTCTTCTTCTGTATATGAATCTTCCAATTTAGAGTGGAATCCAAATGTACACCAAGGTATTTCGTCCCTTTGCTTCTCGGTACCAGTATATTATTTAACATTAATTGTTTATTATGAACCTTTCTATTGGAGAATGAGACGTGTGTACATTTTTCAGGATTTATTTGGAGGTCCCACTTTTGTGTCCATTTAAGTATGGTATTTAAGTTTGCCTGTAAAATGGCAACAGCCTTATTAGCATCTTCATCTGATGCAATTAACATCGTGTCATCTGCAAATGTTGCTACTTGTACATGTTCATCAGTTCGTAAGTTGGCAGTATAGATAGTATATAAGAGGGGCCCCAATACACTGCCCTGCGGCACACCAGCGTGTATAGGGTATATTTCCGAATGCTCATCGTCATACTTGACATGAAACAGCCTGTCTGTCAGGTAAGATTGCAATAATTGATAATATTTTTCCGGGAAAATCTTTCTAATTTTATATAATAGACCTTTATGCCATATTTTGTCAAAGGCTTTAGAGATATCAATAAAAATTGCTTCATTATATATGAAATTTCTATGGGCTATTCCGTCCAGTTACAATTGATTATGAAGTTTTGTTTTTACATTGTTTATCATTTTTGTCAATAATTTTTCGATCATTTGAAAAAGTGATAATAGCTTTATTTCGTTTATTACGAAAGATAATAATAAACTAAAACAAAAAACCTTATATCGTTCGAGTTATTATATTCAGTTTTAGGTACAGGGTATAATTTTAGCAGCATCCCAGTTATTAGGATAGTATTGGTAATTAAATAAACTGATAATACAAAGTTTATTTTTGAAACATAAATGTTAAAAACCGTAATTAAAATATTAAGATAAGTTCAAATATTCTATATTATATATATATATATATATATATATATATATATATATATATATGTATATCTACATGTTGCACGTGTAGAAATTTATACGGTGAACACATTCTATCTTAGTGTAAGATGTTTAATTATTGTGTAAAAATGGTTTTTGTTATTTAATTCTCTTACGATTCGAGTAATTTAAGCAGTTAAGAATAACTCGCAATTACGAACCCCTGAATAGGGGAGGTGAGAAATATCTACTGACCTTGTTATTTAATAGATTAATCTGCCAGACCGATAATGTATTTAAATTCTGTTTATGTCGACGACTACATTCGATTTCTCTACTAATTTATAAACAGGTTTCTAAGAGAGTTTGTTCGAATTAAACCGAGAAGCGAGGTATGGTTCTTCGTATTTTCTACAAACCAGTTTTTCTCCCTAGCGGTGGGTTGTAATCATTTTGATATTGACGAATATTTCTTTAATGAAAACAACCTATAATTATGGTATATATACATATATATATATAAATTCTTCATTGTTAACCAATTAGCCAAGGAACAAGTGGAAGACGTTTCATTATCGCGTATAAAAATAAACCGTCCTCTCAAAGCGTGTTAAATAAAACACTCGAACTGATTAAGCAATTAAAAATTTAAGTTCGCTCATACGTAATTAACGAGACAATTTACAGAAAAAATTTTCTAATTTAAAAGTTCAACCGCGATAAATATCTTTTCGATAATAAGAGGAAAGATTTCTTTCTTTCTCGTTTTCAATATATATATATATATATGTATGTATGTATGTATGTATATATATAAATATAAAATGAAAGATACTTATTTGTATCTAAAAGTAAACCACAGAAAAGCAGAATATGAACAAAAAATTAAATTACTGAACAAAGATACTGTTTTCGAGTTTTCGAACACATGTACTTTGTTATTATAAGGTTCAAATGTTTATTGTTATAATAATTATATATATATATATAATACACACAGAAGTAAAGAGAAATTTTAAAAAAAAAAAACATTTTGGCCAAATAATGATAATTGTAAATTATGGTAACTTTGTGTACTTTTTTTTATATTTTTGTCAATACGCAACGTATATATATATATATATATATATATATATATATATATATATATATATATATATATATATATATATATAGGATTTAAAAAATAACTGTTAATTATAAAATGTTCTAACGATACATTATCATTCGAAACTATATAAATTTCTGATTGATATTTTTTCTCTCTCGTTCGAATCAATTTCATAAATATATCGTAATATTAAAAATGGCCTACATATCGAGAATGGTTTCAAATTGACTTTTCGTATAATTTTGTAAATATATTATTCATTAATTTATAATTAATATATTTTATAAGGTTTTTTTTTAATTTTTTGTATAATTTGGAATATAGCGATTTTTTATAAAAAATCAATTGAAAATTAGTTAAATCACTAATATTTATTTTCCATAATTTTAAAAATATAAATTAAATATAAATACATAAAAATATTTTATGGTGATTGTGAAAATATACTCCAAAAATGCTGTTCTGCTTCTGTTCTGTCTATTTTTTGAATTGTTGAAATTTAACATCAATATATTTGTTTTTTTTTTTTTTTATTAATTTTTTCTTCAATATTATTTTCCGGATTCTGTAAAAGTTGTATACTGGTGGAATTTTAAATTTTTCATTTACTGTTGCGATGTATGATGTCCAAAAGTTAAATATAAAATATAAAAATATACGAACACAAAATTTTAAAAAAAAATACAATTTTACAAGTAAAATGAAAATAAATATTAAAAAATCTGATAATCAATTTATATTTTTAAAAATGTTTCACTTGATAATGGCGTAAATGCCGAAAAGCTTTGTGTTTTCTATAGGAAAATAAGTATTAGTGATTTAACTAATTTTCAATTGATTTTTTAAATTAGAGTTATTCGGTTTATCGTTATAAAACTGGCGTGAACTATTACCTTTCGTCGCTTTAAGAAAACCGTTCTTACGAATTTTAAATATATTCGTTCTCGGCATTTACATATTACGCGGTCTTTTCACGATTTATTCCGACTAGTACGTATTTAATTAATTAAAAGAAATCACTTTTAACAGTAAACACATTTAAATCGGACACGTACAATTGTGCGAATTATTTGATTCTATATTATTATTCTGTGATCTATAGTTCAGTATACATAATCTTTGGAATAAAAATTTTTCGCGTTTAATATATTTTTTTTTTATCTGACAATTATATATATATATATATTTACATAAGACATAATTTAATTGTGGAAAATAGAAAATCATATATAAATAAATATAATTAAAAAACGTTTAATTAATGTTGAATCTTTGAGTAATGAAGTATATATTTAGGAATTTCCTCAAATTCCTAAAAACGAGGAATTAAGTCATGTACACTAGACGAGGGTTGTTTACTTAATTACTTTGTTCGGTGGAAGTCAGAGCCTGGGATTTCAAAATGTATATCAATTTCGTCGAAAAATCAGCACAAACGTAATAATTACACAGCATGCCACATACACACAACATACAAATATAATCAAAATACGTATGATTTTGTTTCACGTTTGAAGGGGGTCTCTGTTTTTCTCTCGTTATAATTAATCACGGTGTACAACGTTTTTCATATAAAATATTATTAACGATTTACGGTAACGTAGTCAGGAATAAAGAAAAACCCCCGATTTTAATAATGTCAAACATATTTTACGGATTTAAACGTGCGCAGATTTAAAAAGTACATATGTTTTATAATAAATAAATATAAAAGTATTTTTGAAATTAACGACTTTAAGCCCACCAATATGAAATTTTGACTATTTAAACGCGAATAATTCTGACAGCCGAACGTAGTAACGAAAACCGATAACTAGATTATTTTACGATACGGTTGTTGATTGAGACTTTTATTATTATTCCACTTTAAGAGTTGGTCGACATGAATACGTGTCGAATCTCTGACGGCTCTTCCTGTACATGTGGGGAGGAGCAATCTATTCAACGTCTTTTCATCAGCGATAGTTGCCCACATAAGTGCAGTGTTAATGATTTATTACAACCGGGTGGAAAAACACGTCGCATTTGCAGAGTACTGGGCAAACAAACGCATAAAAATCCTTTTTCTAACACGAACAAGAAGAAATTATTACACTTTACCGCTGATGAAAAAAAATAATAACAATAATTGGTATTATTCAAATTCGGTCTCTTTAAATAGGTTAATTAAACAATTATTATTTTTAGTCCGCTTAATTTTATCTCTTTTATTTGTAACATAAAATCCGTTAAACATATGCTTAGTAAATAAACAAAAAGAAATAATAGGTGGGACACGAGATCCGCGAAGAAACAATTGAAGGAAAACCGCCAGCGGTAAGAAGAATGGAAATGATAACAACAGGATTTCGGAAACGGTAACTAAACGAAGTAAGAGACGCAGCCGGGAAAAGAGAAATTTGGTTCGGTTCAAAGTTGTTGTACGCTATCTTTTGACAAAAACATGCCACTAAACCGAGCAAATATTTACGTGTATATACATTTTATCATTTCGTATTTATAGCTTAAACTTATGGTAATATATACATTATTTCATCATGCTAATTAGACAGTAATTATATGGCCCGTATATATATATATTTTAAATTTATGAATTACACAGAAAAATAATAAACAGCATAAGCACACACAAATGCAATAAACAAAATATAAAAGCCTTTTTTTCCGGAAAATTTTCATTACGGCTTAGAAAATAGAAATTACGATACGAAACCGGGTACTCTATAAAGGAATAAACCGTCATCGTCATAAAAACAATCGCGTATTTTATACGTCATACCTCGCTCCCACAATTCTGTGGGTATGTTTATACGTAATTTTATATTATCAGTCAGAAAATCTTCTACCTTGGACGTTTGTTTCGAGATAACTTTAGTGTTTGAGCCGAGCGTTTCCACGTAGTTATCACGATCATTATCATCAGTTCCGTTATAGTCGTTAGAAAAATCCTGGGTTTTCGCGGATGAATTATTATTATTATTATTATTTTTAGAGCCTTCTAGAATTAATTTGTCTACTGTAGATAAATTTTTATGAGCTTGTATTCGTTGTCGGTATTCTTCGAGCGTAATATGCGATTTGTTGATTCTATTAAATTTACCGAAAGTCGATTCACCTTCATCGATAGTTCTAGCATCCGCGGTTACGTTTATGCGCGATGTTTCGCCTTCTATAAGTAAATTATTTCCATCCGGTGCGCCGATTAATTTTTTGTACTTCAGAATAATTCCGCCGAATTCGCCGGCTTTCGGTTTGGCTGTTGGTCGTTGAAGCAGATGTTTCATTTCTGCGAATAAAAAAAAAATCGATAAGAGAAAAGGTTATTATTATTATTTTTTAAAATGGAGATGACTTTATTACGGCATATCCAATTCTCTAGGAACGCCGCTATGTGAGGTAACAAGTGTAGATTATCCAGATGGAGAAACGGCGATACACTATATGGAGGTGTAATACATGGACAACACAGTAAGATAAGTTAAAGCTCAGAACGTAACGGTGCCAAACCACAACATTAAAAAAAAAACACCATTAACGGTATTGCACAGACTAGTGAAGACAGGAGGGATTTTCTTGCATTCGGAAAAGACGGTCAGGTAACAAATGATGTCTGAATCGCAATTTACTGACGAGTACAATTCCCTCACGATTAATCTTAAATAAATAGAACGGCAGAAGTTTTGGGACCAGACGGTTGAAGTTGATAAGATGTGATTTTGACTAATGTTCTCAGTGTACTATCAGTTCCCAATTGATCCTTCAGCCGAACAGAGTGAAGGTAAGCTACAAGAAGGACACGAATAGTCCACAGATGGCCAAATTCGCAAAGAAGAACATCTCTATCAAAAAACGTATTAAATTTAAAAATTCGAAATAAGATATGTTGGATTTATGATTTATTATCTGCATCGAAATTTGCCGATAAAACTAAGTTCAATAAACACACACACACACAGATAAATAAAAATATTTTCAAGTAATAAAACTCGACTAATACATGTAGAACGGTTAGGTTTAAGTTAAAAGCACGACAAAATTGAAAAATTTGTCAATTAGCTAATAGATGATCGCAATATAGGCAAATTAAAAATTTCCGAAATTTATTTCTCTCAATATACTTTAGTAAAAATACGTTGCATTTTTCTCCCTGTAAACGTACTAACAACTCAATTAATCAAATTATTATTTTCTTACTCCGAATTAACGCTAGACAGTGTGCGACCTTTCATTCGTATAAATCGTTTATACGTAATATTTTATATATATATATATATTTTTTTTTATAAAGCGAGATTATTATATGCATGTCTAAACTAGATATTAAATTGCTCCCGTTGAACGATATGTTAATTTCGTTTCAAATAATTTTTCGTAGATATTTCATTGTTTCAATTTTGGTAGTAGTCGAAATTTTAATTTATTTCGACACGGGATTTTCTACTTATTACGCTGAAGCTAATATAAGTATATATATATATATATATATATATATATATATATATATATATATATATATATATATATATAAATAATATTTGACGCTGAAATATGCCAAAGAGCCGATATCCTACTATCGTACCTTTTGGTAAGTCGTAATAACCGTTCATACTGACGGTCTTTATGCTATTAATTCAAATAATTCCCCAAGATAGTTTTGTAAATATGTAATAATTCTATATTATTTGGAAGAGATACAATGAAAATTAAAACAAGAATCGACTTGGCCAAAAGAGTGTTTGAAAATATCACATACATATTACTGAATATTGAATTATCACTTTGGCTAATTCAGTGCACGTCTATATTAAAATACGCGCGTGAAACACGGACAATAAGCGCAGAAAGTTTAAAACGGCTAGAAGCCGTTGAAATGCGAATCCTGCGAACGATAATGTGGACAGAAAAATGAACGAATAAATATGCATTGGAAAAATGTGGCCGCAAAACATAGATAATAGTTCACGACATGATTGCTAGGTTAACGGAAATATCTGGCGCATAGGATCAGGGAAAATGATAACTTTCTGCTGGCTTTTACTGGGTAAGATGAAAGAAAAAGCGCCCAGGGGAAGGATACGATTAAAAATGGTAACCGCCGGTTTCTTTCGAATACTAGATCACGATTTAGGCTAACTATTGTTAAGGAGATGCCACTAGAAGAAGAAGAAGATGTTATTTTATTATAAATGTAACGAAGAAAAAACATTTTTGTCATTTAATATAAGCGTATCGATCGCACATAAATAATTTCATCGATAGAATGAATAATTTTTCATAAAATTATAATGCTCTATATATAAAGTTATATATATATATATATATATATATATATATATATATATATATATATAATTATGGTTCTTCATTTTAATTACATTAAGTATACATAAGCTGATTAAAATCGCGCAATTATTCTATGTATATACAAATATATACTGTTTATCAATGCGTTTAAACAACTTATTGACATTTTGTAAATAAAATGGTTATTTTAATATATATATATATTATATATTTTAATTAAATATTTACAGAGAGAGTAAACTAAAGAAAGTTGCCAAATTATAGGTACGTTTATGCGCTTAATAAGTAACGTCGAGAATTGAGACAATTATAATAGCTTTGGAACGGTAATTTTAAGTAATCGTTGCAGTGGCATAAGTTAATATTCTTTGAACGGTTACTATGTATGTATCAGTTAAAAACAATTATGTAACATATTTTATTAGTAAAATAAAAAATAAAAGTTAAACACAAAATCGTCAACTCGGAAGTTAGTAGGCCACACTACGCAAGCGATTTTCTTCGGATTTATAGAAAACTGTTCGAATAATGCTATCCGAGCGCACAACTCCGTAAACAAATAATTAAATGGATATGCGAATTGATAACAGGTATTTTACAATAAGAAACTCTTGTTCAAGACTCGAACTTAGGTTGTCCGAGGTGGAAGTGAAATATATATATACATACATATATATATTATAAGCTAAATTTAGTAATAAATTTAAGTATTTGTAAATTACTTAAATTTAACAAAAGAAATATATATACATATATAAATAAAAGTATTTCCTCGTAGATAAATTACCTGATTGCGTATACACTGTCGAATGTCTGTTTGTAAATTTAGCGAAATGACTTTGTAGATCTACGTCCTTAAATTTTAGTTTATCTTCTCGAAATAGTTTCCAATTTTTCTCGACAGTTTTGTCGTGACTTAATAATTGTTTCTCATTTCGCGGTTTCCAATCTGCTTTCAATATTTGCTGTGAAATGAGAAAAATATAATAACGTCCCGTTTCATATTACATACGAGAGAAAAAAAATGATAACGTTTTCGTTAAAATGAAAATTTTGAAAAAATTCTGAATAACATTAAAATTTACGTCCGCAATGATGTCGGACACAATTTTTGTAATCTCGCGTTAAATATTACGAATTTATAACATCCACTTAGGCCTAGTCGCATCTAATAATGCTTAGTTTATATTCTAAGTAATCGCCGCGTATTTCAAGTAGTATCGATGTTTCAATAACTTTTTTTCGAATATTTACATATTTGTACGTTTATTATTATCTACATTTTTTTTTTCTCAAATTTATTCATTTTTATAGAATACCAAGTGATAGTATAAAAAAAAAAAATTACACGACTCGATAAATTAATGAAAATTTACGAAAAAATATATAATATGTACGCGAAAATAACACCGAAGTTTGTATTTATCAATTAAAACGATTAGAAAATAACTAAGACCTAAATCTATTTGAAATTTTATTATATTTAGCGCAGTTATTTCAGATTACGTAACAACAATGTGGAATATAAAATTCATTTTACATTTTCTTTTTCTTTTTCATTTGTAATTTACACGATATTTTTAAACCAAATAAAGTAAAGTCACGATTAGAAGATTCGGTACATGAATATTTAAATCAATGTCCACTAACAGCGCGTGAAAATGCCAAACATTTCTCTCCTGTAAAAATCAGAGCTATAATTAAATTAAGAAGCTTGACAACAGAAAAGCTCCAGGATATGACCAAATTACTGGAATAATACTAAAGCAGCTTCCAAGAAAAGCACTAGTCTTTTTGACTTATATATATAATGCAATTTTACGGCACCAATATGATACTGTGCTTTGGAAATTTGCTAATATTCTTATGATCTTAAAACCTGGAAAACCACCTGAAGAAGTATACCGACCGATTTCACTCTTACCAACACTTTCAACGGTTTTTGAAAAACTCATTCATAAAAGGCTGCAGAAAATTATTGATAAAAATAAAATCATCCCACATCATCAGTTTGGATTTCGTGTTTGACATTCTACTGTGCAACAGGTTCATCGAGTTGTGAAGCAAATTGAAGGATCCCTTGAAGATAAGAAGATTTGTGCTGCTGTCTTTCTCGACGTCAAGCAGGCGTTTGACAGAGTTTGGCACTCGGGACTGCTATATAAATGTAAACAGATCTTTCCATGGATATACTACAACATTTTGAAGTCCTACTTGGAAGACAGACATTTTCAAGCGATTGTCAATAATAGTCAATCATCTATATACAAAATTACGGCAGGAGTACCCCAGGGTAGTATACTGGGACCACTTCTATACTCCATTTTTACCAGTGATATTCCGGAAAACTCGTTTATGACAACTTTTGCCGATGACACGGCAATACTAGCTACTCATCACTGTCCCGATACGACTAATCGACAGCTCCAGAGTACCATTGATCTGACGGTTGATTGGTTTTGCAAGTGGAAAATAGTGATAAATGAGTTAAAATGTAGCCATATCATATTCACAAATAAAAAAGTTGATCGTGGAAAATATCAGATTAAAATAAGCGGAAAGATACTACCACAAAATCTTCGTGTGAAATATTTAGGAATTCATCTAGATCAAACACTAACATGGTTGCCACACATTACCGCTAAGAAAACTGAACTAAATATCAGAATGAAACAGTTATTTACTGGGACCTATGTCTCAACTAACAATTAACAACAAACTATTGCTGTACAAGCTTACATTAAAACCGATATGGCTTTATGGCTGCTAGCTATGGGGGATGGGCTTCTAAAAGCAACAAACAAAAAATCCAGCTGTGCCAAAATAAAATTTTGCGTATGATAGCTGGTGCTCCATGGTGGATAGGATATGTAGAAGATGAAGTCCGCTGTGCTGTCCGAAGGTATCTGTCGAAACTGGACTTTCATGGGAATCCGTTAGCAAAGATGCTGCTAGAACAAGAAGAAACCAGAAGATTGCGAAGAAAACGCATCACCGTTTTCAAGTAGAGTCGGTGCAGATAATTAATAGGACCACCCAGTCGACTCCTATTAAAATAAATTTCGTTCGCCAAATCTAGTTGATGACGAGAGACTCGTCAGTTCTAGATCTTAAAAGTTTATATAAAAAAAAAAGAATTCGTATTGTTAGATTTGTCATGTATCAAATTGTTCTTTATTATAAAATTATATCAAATTTTATAATTTTACGTGAATAGGACTTAATGTGTAATAAAATTTTAAAATCGTTAGAAATTTAAAACAAAACAACGGTAATAAGCAAATTCGTAAAAGGGAAAAAGTAAATTCAAACCCGTATAATAGCTGGAGTAGCGGGGAAGCTGGAAGCTAACTTCTGCTCAGTCCACATATCTGGATCATCGGCGTGTAAACGTTTGATCTGTTGTTTTTCTCCGTAAGTCAACATATTCGGTAATTTTTCATCCTTAAAGTGTCTTCTAGCAACGCCATATCTGTGTTTCTTAAGATCTTTTATGGCCATTTCTCTTTAAAGTAAACACCAAAACATATAAATTATTAGTACGTAAAAAAAAAGCAATCGAAATATAATGCACGAACGTGGGACTCTTATAACGTTTATATGTATAGAATAATTTCTTATATTTTAGAAATTAAGTTGCAATCTAATTCGATGTTTAAATATACATAAGGAAATTTAACATTGTTACAAATTTGTCTATAACAACTTCGTTTATTATGTACATACTTCGTATGAATACCTGCTAATGTTTATTACTTATTTAAAAAATATTTGTCCAAGTAAATTTCTTATTACACACGTTACAAAATTCTGCGACTATAATTGAAAATCAGTATGTAATACGATGAAAAAAAAATCGAAGGAATTTTAGTATAGAAAAAGAAAATAAAAGTATATTTTGATGAATTAAATTTTACCCAAGAAAAGAATAACTTATAATGTTCTATTGTTCCGAAAATAAAAAATTTCTTAACCGATAAACTTAATAATAGTTTTTTAAAAATATACACGAGTGATAGTTATAGACATTCATTGCTTAATGAAATTTACAGAAAAAATTAAACCTGCAACGTGTAGTTCATAAGTAAATTTTAAACTTAAAATAATTTATAAAATTTAAAGAGAAAAGAATACAAAAATATATCAAATAAAATTTATCTATAATATCATTGAATTTTAAACCTAATACCAGTAAGATATGTTTCGCCTATGTTTATATTTTTTATACCTGTGTCGTAGACACTGATAATCGTAGTTTCCCATTTCATTGGTCAGCAGACATGCGGTATGCATTAAAAAATTTTAAGGTCCTGTTTTTTATTATTTCTTGTATATAGGGATAGTTTAAAATGTTATGCATTGTTTTAATGGGCGTGTATCTGGGTTTGTTCAACACTATTCTTAGACAATGATTTTGTAAACGTTGTAATTTGTTTATATTACTTAAGGTGTTCGACGATACAGGACTAGTATAAAGAATTTTAGGTTGAATTACTTGATTATAAATCAAAAACTTGTTCACCGGTGATAGCGTAGATTTCTTGTTAAATAAACAGCAAACTCATTTTTTTATGTCCCCTGTAGATACACTCGTTAATATGTTTAGTAAAAGTTAGCTTACTATCTAGTGTTAAACCGAGATAATTTACTTTAGATTTGCAGTCTAGGTACTCATTATGAATTCGAACAAAGTCATTTATAGCGGGTTTACGCGTTGTGAAAATAATAGTCACTGTTTTACTATCGTTAATTTTAATTCTCCACTTATGAAAGTATTTGGATATTTTGTTAATTGCAGCGGTTAATCTGTTGTTAATCGGTATGATGACGTCAGCAGAGCAGTATCGTCAGCATATAAATTGACATCAACTTCTTTAATTGTACTAATATCATTTATGTAAATAATAAACAAGAATGGACCAAGGATGCTGCCCTGAGGTACTCCTGCCGATGCGTATCTGACTTTAGATTTCTGATTTTTAATTTTCACATAAAATTTTCTGTTATGTAAATATGCTTTAGTCGTGGAAACTAGTTCATATGGAAAACCGTATTTTATTAATTTATACAGAATTCCATCGTGCCAAGTAGTGTCGAAAGCTTTTTCAATGTCTAGCAGTGCTAGCCCAGTGTGCTTATTTTTATTAAACTTATCAGTAATTAGATCACACATTTTTACTAGCTGCGTGGTAGTGTTTAAATTCGATCGAAAACCAAATTGGAACTTATTAAGAATACCATTTAAATCGTTATGTTTTCTAAAAATTTAATGAGCAATATTTTCTCAAAAATGTTGCTAATGTTACTGATAACAGGTTGTATATTCTTCATCAAGGAGGCATCCTTGCCAGGTTTAGGAAGAGGTACAATTAAGAACAGTCTCCACGACAGAGGGCAGTAGCACAAACGAATGCAGGAATTAAATAACACTGTGAGAGCAACTACACCTTTACGAGATAAAGTTTTAATCATTTTTACGCTAATTTTATCGTGTCCGGTAGAGTATGAATTTCTTAATGATCTAAATGCAGTTCTTGACCTCTTTCGGCGAGGTTAAGACAGCATAGTTTAATGTAGGTACGTTATTTGTTAAAAATGTATTTATTTGTTTTAATTTCCGTTCGTGATATCGTGCGGACATTTCTTTATTCTGTCCATGTATATTCTGAAAGTGTTCTGCTAATTAGCTCAGCTTTAGTACGCTACTATATCGACACTTCCAGGTTTTTTCATAGAAGGCAAATTTGTTTGTCCCCCCCGGGAAAAATATTTGTTTACTTTCCATAGCTGATATTTGTGGGGTATATGACTGAGAAATGTGTTGTAATGAGCATTTTTTTCTTGTAACAGTCGTCTTTTAACTAATTTATTCAACCTATCATATAGTTGTTTAAATATATACATATTTTCATTATAATATCTCTGATAAGGTTTCCTATAATAATTTTTAATTTTTATTATTTGCAAAGTGCCAGGGGAGA
This sequence comes from Coronaproctus castanopsis, assembly GCA_032883995.1. Taxonomy (NCBI): domain Eukaryota; kingdom Metazoa; phylum Arthropoda; class Insecta; order Hemiptera; family Monophlebidae; genus Coronaproctus; species Coronaproctus castanopsis. The sequence goes on from CM065052.1 coordinate 246,369,028, forward strand.
TCGAAACATTTTTAACATTCTCTTTTAATAATGGGATGGAGCTTTCGGCAGCATTTAAGATAATAGAGTTAAGATAACGAATGTAACCATCTACATAAAAAGGATTTTGTAAGGTTATTGGAATTTTGACTTCGTTTTGTATGTATTGTTGATATTTTCTCCAGTTTGCTTTAGAGTAATCAAAATTTGGTTGCGTTACAATCCTTATCATACCACCGGGAGAACATATTATTGGATTATGATTGGAAGACAGCTTACTAATTGATATAGGATCGGAAATTTCATAGCAGTTATTTGTAAGGACCAGATCAATTATGCTAGGTTTTGAAGATGGGTGGCCCGGAAAAAACGTAGGTTCATTGGGTGCTTTTATTTGAAAGTTTAAGGTTGCAGACATAACTCATTTCCAGCTTACCACTGTAACAGTTCCAGGTACGATGTTTCGCATTAAAATCTTCGATTAATAAAACTCTTTCATGTCTGAACTATGATAATATATTGGATAAAAATAAGGCGAAAATTATTGGCTTTGCGATTTTTGATAAGTGGAAGAATAAAATCCAAATGAAATTTATAGGATCGATAAATATTAAACAGGTATCTGATAATGTCAAACGGAAATTATATTTCTAGAAATAAAAAAGGTACGAATAAGATATAAGGAACGAATAATTTACCTGTACAATAATTAATGGGTAATTATAAATATTAAAAATTACGAAAATGAGTAAGAAAAGTGTGCATTAGGGTTTAACGTTTATTATCAGCGCGAGGAACACTTAAAATAGAAAACAAAAATATCATTACGCCTAGATTCGTTGATGAAAATTACAGTATTAGACGAGTTAAGTAAAGAATTTACTAAATCTTTACAAGAACAGAAAATATATTTAAATACAACGAAAACTAAACTATTAATTATATGAATAATGATGGTTATCTGGTGGAATTACCATGACCGGAGTAAGAAATATGTAAAAAACTGAATCTTTTAAATTAAAGCAGCATTTAGTAATAAGACAAACTTTACAAACATCCACAAATATAAAATTGGATATATGAAAAACCGATTGTAAATGTACATATTTGGTATTTTTAATACAGATGTGAAAATTGATTCCTCTCAAACAGTTTATTTAATATTCGGTTGTTCAAGAACATTATATCTTTATAGATTATTATTTATATTTACTAATACTAGTATATATTAAAACAAGAAATTATAAGTACCACCGGAAATACAATTTAAAACCGGTCTTAGGTTTCTACAAAATAATTGTTGTTCCGCATATTATTAAACATTGTGCTGTAAAAAAGTGTTCTTTCTCAAAAGATAAACGAATTTAGTACACTAAACTACGATTTATAAATCAACACCTAAATTAACGAATTATGTTTATTTTTAGTAAATTCTTATTGTTTCGAATTTCTCAATAGTATATTATAACAAAAATTGTAAAAAATTTACACTTTAATGATCTATCACAAAAAGATTGTTTACTTTAACTAAGATATAGCGTAAATCTTACTGGAAATGCTTTTTGTATGCTTGACCATAATTCATTAGTTGCGGTTCCAAATCATCAATGTCTATTTCAGTAAGATCCTTTTTTTCTAATTCACCATCCTCCATAAACATTTTTAATCGCCGTCCAATTCCTTCGTTTTTCCAAAAGAGTGCATCATTATTTTCAAACGGCTTCCTCGGTTTAGGTGTCCTACGAGGCTCTTTTAAGGGAATGGTCATTCCTCCGCGAATACATCTAACAATTGTGTACTGAGTATTTCTTTTTAAATATTTCAGTAATAAGTGATTCGTAGGAATCATTCTATAATTGCAAAAATTTATGAAAATATAATTTTTAATGTTTCAAAATAAATTAACACAAACGTACCGATTTTAAAATCGAAATAATGATCTGAAAACTTATTAATAAATAATTATGCAGATTTAGACGTTCTGTTGATACTGTTACAATGAGTTTTATATTAATAAACACTTAAATTTTACAATTAATATTTAAATTGTTAAAAATAGTCAAAGTTTAAGAAAATTTTCCGCTTTTTATTTGGAAACCCTACAAAAATACAAAGTAGTATAAATCTAATAATTAAGTTTTTAAAAACAATGTTGTTCATCACCAACAGATAAATACAATACTACGTATACAATAACTTTTGACAACAAATATTCAATGTGAAATTACCGTTGTTTTAAAATTAAATGCGCTAATTTTCAAACAACAAAATAATTTTAGTATTGATTTTTAAAAGTAGTTTACACACTAGTTTATATAGTTATAAACATACTTGGTTTCAAATGTTTAATATAATAAGCGTTCATAAAAACACGGTAATCAAGTCAATATAGAAAGTTGATTATTCTACTTTCTACATTAACTTTATTATTATGATTGTTATTAAAGTACTTTTAAAAAGATACTCGGTGAACCAAAAACAAAAATAAAAACAAATTAAATACTTACTTTATAAATGCAAATGTATATCACTTCGAAGTGTTTCAAATTTTTATTAGTTTGGAAAAATACACGAATTAAAAAACAACGTATATTGGCATTGTGAGTAGCGGATCGATTATAGATTGAGTTTTCACCTGTGTTCTAAATCATGCATTTCTATAAAATATAAATTCAATACATAAGTATTTACAAAATACGAAATTAATAAATTGAGTCAAATATGTTACTCGATTATTACCATATTATGTTGACAATTATTTTGCGTTAATTTTTATAATTTATATTATTAAATTTGTTTATTTTCAGATAGCGTAGATCGCATTTTCATTTGTTTAAAGTGTAACAAAAAAAAAAAAGTTTTAAGGTGTTATATTTGATTTGTTGATTTTTTTTGTTCAGAAATTTTAAGACATTTAGTCTATAATATATTATAGTCAACTTTTAGGTTTAATCTGACGATCTCTTAAGGAATTATTTAATAGTTCCGGTTTTTGTCGGTTCAATAATTTTCATAACGAATAAAATCATATTTGTAAATGTGTTTCGAATTTTTAAACACAATAAATAAATAATTTTGGATCTTAGTTCTCTTCAGGTTTGCACAGTTTTTACTTTTTCATTTTTCTATCCCTTCACTTAGAATATTTACGCCAATATCATGGAACACATTATTAATTATAAGAATTTTGAATGAAATGAAAAACATAATTATATATATATATATATATATATATATATATATATCTTTATACGTAAAAATTTCGTGTCACGATGTTTGTCCACGCCAATCTCCGAAACCATTAAACCGATTTCAATAAACTTTTGTACATTTGTATTGTTTAGTTCAACTTAAAAGATAGGATAGTTTTTATCTCGATTAATGACGATTGATTTTAACCATGCGCGTAATTGTATGATTTGAATAAATCAAATTATTTCGATCTTGATTCGCTTGAGTATACTATTAACCAGTGGCGGCTCGTGGTTAAAAAATCTAGCGGTTGCAAGTACACCTTCCCCTCCCCTAAATATACATACACAAATTTTTTTTTTGTTTCACACATCGAAAAGTAACATTAATAATGTCAAAGTCGACAAAGAGTAATACAAATATAGGGACCATTTAAAACTGTAATCAGAAAAACTAAAAATTATGAAGTTAGATTATAAATTTCAAAGTTTAAAAATTGTAATATTAAACCGAAATGTATATTAAAAATTTATTTTCGCATGAATAATTACAAAATTTATATAATTAGAAACGTGTAAAATTTTTTGAAATACTAAAACGAAACAATAGACTAATTTTTTCACAATTTACACAAAATCCTCTGAAAATAAAATGATCAATTGCCCTATAAATAATAACGTTTCAGTAAGGAAAAAAATTTACGTGCATATATGGGTTGTAATAAATTCATCCTGGAGAACACTAAATAGATTACGAAGTGGTACCGCGCGGACGAAATATATTTAAATGGGGTTTGGCAGAAAATGATCAATGTCAATGTGGTGAAAGGCAAGATGGGAACCATTTATTCAATTGTAAATTAATTGGAGAATTTGATCCATCGAAACTTTATAGTAATTTCGGAGAAGACACATTAAAATTTATAGATTATTGGAAAAATATTGGTATATAAATCGACCGGATACGCGAAAAAAAACCCCAATAAACTAAGTCATAAAATCTCACTAATGTGGTACTAAATAACAATTCTAAATAGCAATGATATAAAATTATTAAATAAGGAGAACATAATAACAAAAGTATGTTTAAGATAGCGATATTTGTAACGCGGATAGCAAATGCGGAGGTTAGCTATATCGTAGTCGCCTTAACTAGTAGCGAGAAATTGTGAGTTTAAAATTTGATTTTCGATGTTGAAAAATTTTTCCAGCGATTTTTGGTCGGCCGATCCAAAATTCAAAACAGAAATAAAATTATACTATGGCCAACATAAAAGGAATACATTTTAAATCAATGTCTATTACCATGGAAGTAAAAATATAATATTTATAGGTGTTAAGAATCCCCTGGACAGACAAAAAAACGAATTACTCGATATTATAAGTAGATGGTCGTTGAGAAATTAAACAGCCTTATGTAAAAATCAAATTACAAAACAGAAATTATATAATCGATGGGCACTGCCGGTTTTCATATGTGGTTTGCAATCACGAAAATATTCACAAAGACTCACATCAGGAAGATAAGAAAGACACAAAATATCGAATATAAAGCAATCGGATAGAAAACGAAAATCAACGATAAAATCAAATAATAGATGGACAAAATGGATACTGGAATGGTGAACAATAGAAAAAAAAATAGTAACATTGTAAAAGCTGACTCATTAACGTGATGACATAATTAGAGTCGCAGGAAAATATTGGATATGGATCGTCCAGGATTGGGACGTTTGGAAGCAATTGTGGATAGAAAATATCCAGCAGTGTATCAATACAAGTTGATGATGATGACGACCTGTGTCATATTAAACGAACGTTTACAATCTATGTATCGCAGATAGACAGCGTTGAAAATTTTTATACAAAAAAATCATTGCAGTTTTCTGTAAGATATTTAATTTTTCGCCTTTTCAGTCTACACTACGAAAAAATTTCAATTCCTTCAAGTAATGATTGAAAATTTGATAGGGAATTATAATATTCACAATGACCTTAGGTCAGCAAGCAAAATTTTCAACATTTATATATAAAATGAACAATTAAATTGGATATTTACAAAGAATTCCCCACAATGTTTTCAATTGATTTCTGTAGTTGTGTGGAGCATATTGAATTAATTTATAAAAAATAAAAAAATAACTCATTCTATGCATGAAATAGAATGAATTCTACTTATATTTCTAGAATAATCTTTAACACTAATGCTATATTAAGCAAACTTTTACATTTATGTATTGTAGATAGACAGTGCTGATTACTTTCATATAAAAATCATTGCAGCTTCTTAAAGATATTCAATTTTCAGTCTTCTTGTACATTGCAAAAATATTCATTGTCTGCAAGTAATGACTGAAAAGTTAATAGAAAATTGTTACATCCACACAAGTTAACTAGCAAAATTTGTAACATTTATGTATAAAATCAACAATTACATGAGATATTTATAAAAAAAAAAAAAAAAAAATTATAAATACCTTACAATTTATACAGTTATTTTGCTTATATTGTTTTAAAAAATTGACGAAATCATAAAGCTCATAAATTGAATGCAAAATTTTTTTCTAGCAAAATAATCTTCAATGTAAGAGCGCTATCTTCATCATGAAAAGTAAACTCTTATTTTAATGTGTCATAAATAGATAACGCTAACAACTGTTATTCAATAAAACATTCCGCCTTTCGTGAATTGATTTATTTTTCCACCGTTACATTACAAAAATAATAATAATGTGTAAGTAATAAAAGAAAGTTTTGGAAGGAAATTATAATGTGTACACTTTTCAAATTTTCAATCGAGATATATATACACAAAATTTCCGAAATTTTATCAGTTTTCCATGATTTCTTAGTTTTTTTGGCGCATATTGCATTAAAAAATGTTCACAATAAAAAAAATTCACCCTTTACAACGAGATAAATTGAGTGCATTTTGCATTTTTCGTTTCTTCTCTAAGAAAATAATCTTCAACCGTGTTTATTTCCAATACAATATTTTCCGATGCCGTAAGTAACATTATTAATATTTTCCTTTGTAACTTTAGCAGTTTATTCTTATCTTTTTCAAATATACTGTGGAACAGTGTTATAGATCCGAAAACAGATTTATAAAGCAGTATTGTTTAAGATATGTGAAACCGCAAATATTTGAATTTCTTTAATCCGAAGTAAATTTTCTCGATCTTACACCATTCGACGTGTTTATTAAAATTTGATTATATTTCTTTTACTATTTTTATTTCAATGTCGGTGTATTAGTAGTGATTTTATGAATTAACGAAATAACATAAAAACGAATTTTAATAATTAAAAAATAATTATTTTATTAACGCAAAGATTTTCGACAATCACGTCATTTTCGAGCATATCCAAAAAAACTTTTTTATAATTTTTTTTTTAGTGGTTAACTATGTTTCCATTTTGTTTCGTTATTTTTATATTATCTTCATGTATACTGTTCGATGCAATGTATTATTACTGTTCTACCATGTTTTCTACTTATTAGTTGGGTTTTATTCATGTTAAACTGTAAGCCTAGATTTTGTATGTATTTACTCGTTTTTTTTTTTTTATTATTTCATTTATTTTGCGAACGCCTTCCATTTCGTTTATCGCGGAGATTAAAATTATATCATCTGCATAACTTATCATGTTGCAGTGCTGGCTGAAATGTGAGTTAAGAACTGCACTGAAAAGTATCGAACCTTGCGGTACTCCTGAGTTGATACTTGCGTTATATAAGATTTATTTTCTTGACTAAATAACCCGATTCTTCTATCTGTTAAATAGTTTTGAATAATAGCTTGGACAGTACCAGAGATATATTTTCATTTTCATAAACTTTAAAATTTTAACAATTTTTTTTTGATCAAACAAAACTGATTAGTAATGTGTATGTCTTATTATTTTAACTTTGCCCCGGACATTAGGAAAGTAATTTAGTTCAATACATTTCTGGTAAGTAGATTGAAATATTTTTTCATCTGTTTCATGAAGAAGTTTAACCGTCTTGTTCGATGTTTGATCATATCCATTTCGTAGTGTTCAGCATTTCGATTATTCTAGTTAATTCTTTTCCACATATTAGAAAATTACGATTACAAAGATTATCATAAAGCAAAATTATTTGCTAACCACTATGGTTTAATTTTTCCTATTTTACTGTTATCGTCTTTTTTATTTAGTTTTGTGAAGTCATTCGGTTGTATTTAGCTGCTAAGGTAACTTTAAGGATACTTGGCATATATTTATGTACATATAAATTCTTCATTATTTACGGAATTTTATATTGAAATAAACATACTGGAAATTGATTTTCTCCCCCTTTTATTTATTTTTTTTTATTTTTTAAACATTTATGTGTGTTGTAAATTTTTTGTCTTTATATCTTTAATTTTTTGATTTTTTTTGTTATAATTTATATATATATATATATATATATATATATATATATATATATATATGTGTATTTTTTATTGTTTGCTGGTTTTTTAAATTTCCCCCTCCGCTTATGATACTTGCGTTTAAACTATAGTGCTATTTTAATTACTGCGGTCGAGGTGAGTGTCATGCCTGTACTCCACCGTGTAAATAATTGCGCGCACACGATGTAATTTGATCAAATACATCTTTATTTTCTTTCTTTTCTTCTTCAATCACGGGGTTGCAGCGTCGAAAGTGTAATTCGAAGTTTCCGAAGTAAATCATGGCGAACGATCGCAAACGTCCCATGGCATTTAAACGATAAAACTTTGATTAGAATAGAAAATACGTACCACAAGTGATGAGGATACAAACGAAAAATCACGGAAAGAATCTTCACGAGTATCTGGACGGCAGTCAGTTTACTCGATAACTCATTTTAGAATTAAGTCGATTATATGGAGGAGAAAACACTAGATTTAATCATAAATAATTATAATCATAAATAATTATAATCATAAATAATTATAATCATAAATAATTATAATCATAAATAATTATAATCATAAATAATTATAATCATAAATAATTATAATTAAACAGCGATTTTAATGAACACTTAGATGTGCGATTCACGTAAATATACCATCTATTGATAGCTGAACAGCTGGGTGTTGATAAAATAAAATAATGAAAAACAAAAATTATCGTTGGCTATTTATTTCCGAAATTAAACGTTTAAGATTATACGTAATTTGGTCGTTTCTCTAATTGACTTTATGTTATTACTATTCTGCTTTAATTAATTAAATAAATAAAAACCAATAAAACAGCGAACCTATACAAAATTTCCTCGTATTCTACCTTTAGAAAGGTTTGATCAATTTTGTTATTTTATTTTTTATTAATTTATATAAGAAAATAATAAATATAGAGTAGCCTACGAAACTAGCTTCTAGCGGTAGTGACTATTAATATCTACGTTTAATCTGAAATAATTCCGAGATAAATATAGGAAATTGTTCTAACAGAATTATTTCACTAGGATTAAGCGAGCAATCGATATTGTACAATTTTATCAGATGAAAATGTAAAAACGCGTATATTTGGCATTATATTAAAAAGTTTTTTTTTTAAATAAAAAAAAAAATTAAAAAGTTATAATAATATTTAATATATGTACCGGAACAAATGCCCTCTCCATTTATGAAAGTAAAAATTCTATAAATATAAACTGGTAAATAAAAAATATACAAGATATAAATAGTATTGATGGAAAAATCAGACAAAAAACCATCGCAAATGAAAAGCGGTAATTTAAAAAATAATAAGTTTAATTATATAACGAATATGTAATATCATTTATAAGTAATGGAAACGAAAGCAAACAAATTATAACGTTATGAGAATAATACATTATGTTTAATGCGTCGATGCTTATACTTAGTATATCTAATACTTAGTTCCCTGGAATCGTAATTTCCTATTGATGGAAGTAAATTATTACGGTGCGCACTACAATTGAGAAAAATTTTTTAGGATAGTTCGAGGATATAGCCTTATCTGCAGAGCATTATGAATATATGAAATTTTAGTGCATACGGGGACATTGAGGATACATCTAAGACATCGATTTTGGACTAATTGCAGTCTCTTAAAACTAGCATTTGAGATCGAAGACCAAACTGGACAAGAATATGTTAAAATAGGCCTTTATTATTAATATTTAAGTGAAATTTACGATTGAAAATGGGGTAGATTGAACAGATTGCTCTGTTTGTCTTCAATGATGCATGGTCAATATGTTTGGAAAAGGTTAGCCTCTTGTCTAAAATGACACCAAGATAGCGTATCTGGTCAGACCATTCTATATCAACGCCACTGACGCGAAGTCTGGTCGGTAAAAACGGTCTTCGACGAGTGAATAAAATTGCTTTCGTTTTGGAAGGATTAAGAGCAATTTGCCATTTAGAAAAATACTTAATTACACGATCAACACCGGATTGTAACCTATTGCTGATAGTACTTGGCCTGTAGGAACTGCAAAACAACGCTGTGTCATCAGCGTATAAGGCAACCTCAATGTTATTTATATGCGATGAAAAATTTAAATAAGAATGGCCCCAGCACGCTGCCTTGAGGTACGCCGGCAGAACAGGATTTGCTACTTGATTTCGCATTATTTATAATGGTATAAAATGATCGATTACTTAAGTAACTATTAATCAGTTTAATTTGATAATTGGGAAACTTGGTAACAATCATTTTGTAGAAAATACCGTCGTGCCAGGTTGTGTCGAAAGCTTTTGCCACATCAAATAACACCATCCTAGTATGTTTATTGAAGTTAAAATTATGTGCGATATAGTCGGCAACTCTTGCTATCTGTTGTGTTGTGGAATGCTTTGATTGAAATCCAAATTGACTACTAGGTATTATATTATTAGAATTAGTGAAGTCACATAATCTTTTCAGAATAATTTTTTCAGCGATTTTTCTAAGATTGCTAAACAAGCTGATTGGACGGATTTTGTCTATCTGAGAGCAATCTTGATCTTGGTACTAGAATTATTTTAGCCTCCAACTAGAAGGGAAGTACCTAAATTTAAACATTGCATTATACAAATTAGTTAACTGGACGATGGCTTTTTGAATTTTAATGATAGTAGATTGGATACCATCGTGACCTACCGAGTTTTTCTTCTTTGTCGATTTTATAAAAACTTCTTTGAATTTTATCACATGGTAATATTTATTATATGTGTATATTATACGCTGGACATCCTCTATTTCATTAGTTACACAATTAAGACATTTTCCATCATCCATGATTTGTAATTTATTCAAATAATATCCGATAGAATCATAGTAAATATCTGCATGTAAAAATTTAATTTACCGCTTAATACTGAATGAATGTGAAATTTACTTTAAAAATATATATATATATATATATATATATATATATATATATATATATATATATATATATATATATAGGTACATATTTCGGGTCGCGGAATGAGTCCTTTAGTAAATAACTAGTTGAATTAATGGTAATAAAAGTTTAATTTATCAGCTTCTTCCGGAATTTACAAGAAATCTGACATCAGTTTTTTCAGAAAAATCGAGATTTTTCTACGGAGAGTTTATCGTTAACGTTCATCGACTAGAAACGGATTTCAGCAAATGTAAGGTTATTTTGTTCTCGCAGTTTACAAATCGCAAGGGAAATTAACGAATGTTTGTTTACCAGTACGCGGAAATGTAAACAGTGTAAAAGTGTGAAAGTGTAAAAGTGTAAAAGGGTAAAAGTATAGCGTATATGATTATGATGATGGCGACAATAATAATAATAATAATAATAGTAATGATAAACGGTGAAAAACAATGATTCTAAGAAATGGAATTTTCATATATAATGTAATTACCACCGTGGCTTAGTTTTATATATTTTTAAAAATCGTATATATTTGAAGATTAAATAATAACACAACGGGGTTTTTAATCGTTTATACGTGTAGCAATTTTGTTGTTAATGAAATTTTTTTGCAACAATATTTTATATACCTATATAATTTAGAAAAAAAAAAAAATACTATTTTACTACGCCAATGCAGGTTGATATCAGTGAAACGAAGATCTGCATGCAGAAATCTAAAGTGAGCAGACGATGTGAAAGATACAGAAAAACGATTCAACGATTATACTGATGTGGATACACTGCGGTATATATGGTAATGAAATAGTAGATAATGCAGCAAAATCGGATACGAATGTTAAAAACGATAATACTAATATATATATATATATATATATATATATATATATATATATATATATATATATATATATAGAATATATCCCACAAATAAAAATAATGAAGTATCCAAAAATGCAAGAAAAATATAATAAACAAAAAGAAATAGGGAAACAATATCATAAAATTCAGATAAAAATAAAACCTCATATGGTTTTGGAATAACTCATTACAATATACTTTTTAACAACAATCATCCGATTAAGAATAGGACATAATAAAACATTTGTACACATCTATATCGAATATAATTCAAAATAGTCTATTCGATAAATGTTAAGAGGATATCAACCATATCATATGGAAATGCGAGAAATACAAAATCGAAATAATATGATAGGGGAATTATTAAAATACAAACACACACTTCCTCTAAATGTAGAATCAATAGTAAGTGATCTAAACAATGCAGAACCAGTCAAAAATCATATATAAGTTCATATCCCAGAATAATATAGAAATATAATAACCCAACTATAATAGTTTAAAACAAGAAAATCATCCTATAAATGGCCAAAGCGACCTACAGGCCAAAAAAAAAAAGAAGAAATTAGACGATGTCTTGACTTCGGCACTTATAAACATCCGAATGATAAACCATTTGCTCGACACACCAGCAGATGTTTAAGCGCTTAAAGCCGAACAATTTAGTTATGTAAACAATTATCTAATTAACAGAAATTATATTCTATACTTGTTTAATCACTAAAATTAATGTCAAATATATTGATTAATTCGACATTAGTTTAAGATTGCAATTTTGTATATATACATAAAAAAAAGCGAAATAAAAAATAAATTATTGTATTCATCTTCGTTCGAATTTCTAATCGATCATTTACATCTAAAGCTATGGTTTCTTAGGAATACGGTGCCGTTTTTTAGCGTACGTAATATATTAGGTTGAATGACGTTATAAAACGGTGAAAAATAGATGGCCGCTTTTACGATGAACCAGAAGTGTAAAGTTAGAAACACCGTTCTTCAATTGTGTAAATACTGTTAATTTTTTGAAACTTGTACTTTTTTAAAAAATGGACGATTTAGATTTAGCTTTATTAATATATTAGATTTTGTTTTTTAAACTGAAGATGCAGATATATTAAGTTTCATCTATTCTATTTTTTCATTATTTATTATATACCTGTTTTATTAATTTTTACACTGATTTATCATTTATTCTATTTTTTCATTATTTATAATAAACTGTGTTTCGCATTGTTACTATACACGTTTTATTAATTTTTTTATACCAATTTCATTCCACAATTTTTGCTTTAATTGAGTTTTCCGATAATTTTTATTTTTTATATTATATAAAACATCGCGATTTCTTACAAAATCAATAAGTATTTCGTCGTCAACGTTACTCCAAATAATTTCACTCATCTTGTTTGAAAAGTTTCAAATACAAATAAAACTAAAATATTTGCCGATTATTATATCACCGTACAATGATAAAACATTGATAACACTGTTCATCGCCGTAATGACGACCGCTTTAAAAGCAAGCCGCGATTTCACCGTTTTTTTTTTTTTTACAACGGTAACAGTTGCCGCTTGCTAAGAAAATACCATCCTTTTGTTTCCATTGAGAACGTTCATTCAACGTATTATTACCGCCGCATGAAAACGGCACCGTACTCCTAAGAATAGCTTTACACGCGAGTTCTCCACATATAAATTTTTCTGAACAAAGACTTGTCTTCCACGAGTCTTTATTCTTTGTTTCTTTTAATTAAACTATCGTCGTTAAACATCTCCCGCACTTGCTGCTTATCGCATCTTTTATCAGTTCCATGTTTGGTAATTATTCTACCAGCGGGCTAATACTTAATGTCGAGGAAATGTTTTACCGAAAACATTCCGTTTATTTCTTTCCATTTATTTACATCTCATCTAGCATCTAAATCGAAATGACCTTGATTGAGCACATCCTTACGAGCCTATGATCATTAGAGCAGTCAGCCATTGCCCCAATTTTTTTCACGCGAAAGTACCTCGTTTTCCGTACCTCGGATCATTAACATTAGGTTGCGACTTTCTCAAAACGATGTAGGTAATCACTTCTATTACTAATGTAATCGATGCGGACACGACATGAATGTTTCGCATCATACATCTGACCGAGATATTTCAGTTGATTAATATATCAAATCAAATCAAGCCTTTATTTTTACTTGCTCGTATATAACAGTTTACCATAACATGCTGCAAATGTAACGCGCGAGTAGCAGCGTAAACAATAGAATTATTTTCTTAAATAAACGGTGTTTATTACGAGAAAAATAAATTAAACGAGCTTATAAAATAATTATGCGATTGTTGATAAAAATCAAAAATAATAAATATGTCATAAATGTTGCATAACCTGTATCCTAAATTACACTTATGCAACATTTATGACATATTTATTATTTACGAACTTCTTATTTGTTATGTAACTCATTAAATGCTTGCGACATTTCTTAAAAGTAATATTGGTATCTGAAATAAATAAAGTAAAAGCTCAGTTAGAGGGAATTCGGTGTTGCCACCGTTTAAAGAGTTATCAATAAGTAGTCATAATATCAATCTTAATCGTAGCGAGTTACAACGGAACCAACGTTGTTTCGACATCGATAACTAAGATGTCAATCGCACATTATAAATTATGTAAAAAATCGAATTGTTACGAAATATTTTATTTGTAGCTATTTGTTCATTTTACAAAAATTAAATTGCTTCTTTCTTTGCTGATTTTTTAACATCTCGAATTAATTTCGATCTCATTACAACTTTCCAAACATATATGAAGATTATTAAGGAGTAACTTTATTTATACTTTATTTACTCAATTATGCATCATCTGTTACTATAAACAAAATATCTAACGCTAAATTTACACGTCACGGTTTCCAAAAGGCGTTAATTTGAACTGCGAATAAATTCAAATTCAAATTCAAATTTAAATTCAAATTCAAATTCAAATTCAAATTATATATTTATTTAAAGACGTTCGACTTCTAGATTATTTGCGTCTACGGTACGGTACAATTTAGATAATTACAGATAATATTATAGTAATTGAATTGAAGGTTATATCTTCTACAAGTAGTTCTATCGTATGTATATCAAAAAACACTTTTATATAATTTTATAGAAATAGTATAAATAGTACAGAGCTCGGCATTGAACTTTTCGGTATACATAATTTTTGATTTCTTCTAGCTGACAAAGAGTTCCCATACTCGAATTTTGAATTTTCTATTTTGCAGGATATTGCCCCATGACAAATTTGCTCAAATTCCCTCTGAATTTCATCTCATGTAACGTATCTATTATCGACTATTTAGATATGTGATCAAAGGATTTCCGAATATCAAAAAACACACGTGTTGTATATGGCTGCGCAATCTTAATATGTTATCTATAGTCGATCGACCTTTAAACCGCTTCGATTGTTATCTAGTAAATTGTTATTTTCACGGTACAAATTATTGCCTTTATTCTTTCCAATATTCAACACTTAAAACTCTTTTAGCATGTGTTCGGCAAGGAAGTATTTTCGGTCCTTACCTATTTTTAATATTAATAAACGATTTTTCTAATATACTCTTCGTCCATGCGGGTTTTTATGTTGACGATCTGGCGCTATTTTGCACATCGTTCAGAACTGATATACAATAGGTTACAACAAATACTATTTACAAAAGTACTATAGACGCTGGAGGCTGAAATTAAATATCGGGAAATCACATGCTATGCTGTTTACTGAAAGATTTTCTCCTTTCACTGATATGACTATCAATGGTAAATGCATCAGTTAGCAGAAGCAGGTTAACTATCTAGGCTAGACTCTCGTCTTTCATTTAACACGCACATTAATACTATCGGTGATGCGAAAAAAGCCATTCGAATATTTGCACCAATTTTCAGAGTTACCTTTCTATAAGAAATTAATTTACTATAAGACCTAAGTTAGTTTATCTGGCTGGTGTTCAGGTGTTCAGTGTCCGTTAGAGTACTAAAAAAAAAAAAGGTAATGCAAAACGGGTGTTGTAGAATATCAATAAATGCTCCTCAATGGACTAAAATACAGTTACGTTCCATGATAATTATTCTTCATATTTATGATCATATTTATAAATATTATCGAAGAAATTTTATGATAAATGTATCACGATAATAACTTAATTCGGATAATCGGGGATTATGCTTGATCTCAGCGTGCGTTACACTAGATTTAAGCATCGTCGTATATTAAGCACCGATTTCTGATGTATACACAGGTCTGTGTCCCGATTTTTTTTATTTGTTTATTTATGTAAAAGTTAAATTTAATATACCAGCTAATAGTTTTTTTTTAGTTTTTCCTATTGTTAATTTTCTTTATCATTTCTTTTAGTCATTTGTTTGTATTTAGCTGCTAAGGTAACTTTAAGGATACTACTTGGTACATGTTTATGTACACATAAATTCTAAATGTTTTATAGAATTTTATATCGAAATAAATATATTGACTGATTGCTTGACTGCGTATTGAGTATAATAGCTCTTGATTTTTATATTTATTAGACTTTAAGATCGGTAAACTGATAAAATAATCGCCTGCTTCCATAATGCAAGAATTGTGTGTAATTTTCCAAAAAATTTTATTGAATAAATGTTGCATACATTTGATGCTATTAAGGTTTTTTTTTTTAGTATTTCCTCCGTGTGTTACTTCATGCTGTGTAATATGTTCGTTATATTATTGTTCAACCCATTCTTCTTCGTAGTTAGCGGTTTATAAATGATTATTTTCATATTTTTGCTTTTATATTATAACCTTCCGTCCGTGTCAGTGATGTTCTTATTCGGTATTTTTCAAATTCCGTACTGGTGTTATATCAGTTTTCGAATTTATTACTTTAATGACAAAAATCAGTTAAAATCACTAAAATTTTCTTTTCACAAAGCTTTTCCGGTAACTTCGATTGCGTAGTTGCCGAAAAGTTTTGCGAATTTCAAGAAAATATACCGATTTTAACTGATTTTCGTAATTGAAATAATAAAAAATCACTTTCCACGATCTAAACTTTTTCAATTTATGTTTGAAATAAAATCCCGCCAATACTTCTTTTTGCATTCTATAATAATTCTCCTTGTCGCAGTTTTTTTAACTTTTAAGAGATCGTAGTTTTCAAACGCTTATACGTATTAAATAGTTAATTTTCGTATTTTTAATAGTGATTCCACCAATTTCTTCGTTGATTTAGGGTTTGATTTTGATATTTCAGCACGATGTACGATGCGTTTTTTAAAATTTCTTTATTCATTGTATTGCATTTAATACTTGTTTAAGATAAAATTCAGTCTGCTTTACCTGTTAGTTTTCGTACTGTCGCGATCTGTTATTACATTTATAATCTGCGCGAAGTGGTCGCTGTTGTATAATTTCAATATATGGCTGACGGTTGAGCGAGTACTTTTACTGCAAGATGTAAAACAGTTCGAAGTCACGCATACGTCTGAAATGTGAATCCCTTATTATATAACCGGTTACAGATCCTAGAAGGAATAATAAATAACGATTTGTTATAGAATCAAATCAACTGCTGAACGTAGTTTCGAAACCATTAATCGTTTTTTAGCCACGCGTTATAAAATTTTGACACATAATGATAAATTTTATTCGGGTGTTATCGCCTTAGGACGAGACTGAATTCGTAACTAACTTCGCCCGTATACGTCATGTTGGATGGAAAAGGAATTGAGACGGTGAAATCGAGAGTGCGTATCGGGTGTTTGTTAAATGTGACCAGATTTCCGCTTACAAGGTGATTTGCATTTTTTTTTTTGCGTTCGCTCCATAATACGAAACAGAAATATATCAATTTTCGCTGAAAATGTCTTTGAGATAGCTGTGTTTTCCGAGTAGATGTTGATGGTTTAATTCTGCTCGCATCTAAACGATGTACATCGATGTCTGGACGATAAATAAATATGGTGATTCATTGGTTTAATGATGTTGATTAATTATAAACGAACAAAATAAAACACAATCACTAAAAGTTTTTAATCGCGAAGCTTTTCGACAGTTACGTCATTTTCAAGCGCGAATTAAATTTATTACATCTTTTTTTTAAAAAAAAAAAAAAAAAAAAAAAAAAAAAAAGATGTAATAAATTTAATTCGCGCTTGAAAATGACGTAACTGTCGAAAAGCTTCGCGATTAAAAACTTTTAGTGATTGTGTTTTATTTTGTTCGTTTATAATTAATTAATAAAATCACTACTCTCCAATATATTCAACTTTTAATGATGGTTTAGGTTATTCATTTTTGTATATAACGCTGCTTCTTGGTCGACTGTAGATAATTTTCAATGTGTTCGTATAAATATTTTTAATAAAATTGCGACATTTCGCGTAAAACAGAAAATAAGTTTATTACCGTTTAAATTTCACGCGTCGTCCTAAAACGAACATCGCGACTGAAAGGGTTAATATTTTTAAAAAATGAGAAGCGTTTTTCGATTTTTCAAAAACATCCGATCCCAACCGGAAACGCGGAAGGTCAAAATCGGTGATACCTTTTCCTCATTAAGAAATCGTATAACCTAGTTAAGTAATAGCCAGTATTATTTGCGTACCAGAATTTCGTGGCTTCGAACGCTTGAAATATTTTTTTTTTATTTTTATTTTTTTTTGGTTTTGCCCAGCTTGCGACATTCGGCCAGTTTAAAACTTTGTCTAGCTAATGTAAAATCTCAAAGCCATTACGCATCAATTCGTATAAACTGACGGTAACAGAAGGCAACGGGTTAGAAATAATTCAATACTCAAATGTAATGTACCTCACTTTTGTTAAATACGAGAGAACAGTTCTATGCTTTAAAAATGTAGAAAAAAAAAAACGAATTTTGTACTCGATACAGTCATCAACATGGCACGTGTGTTCCATCAGAAATTATGCCTAGTTTAGCAATCACGGGAGATTATGCCCAGTACGTAGTCGAAATAAATTTGATATATAAGCCCTCGAAACGTGCTGGTATCACGACTGGAAACCGTTGTATATCAAAGCGAAATATTATTAAGGAACGTAACTTTCGCGGTATTAATACTTGTAAGATGTTGTACATCAGGCTACGCTATACTGTTTTTTAGCGAATTAAAAAATAACTCCAGCATTGAAATATCCATTTGGTAATCCATGTAGATGATTAAAAGATATCCTCGATCTGACATAACTATGACATGAATAGCCTACTTCGGTTGTGAATGGACGAGAAGAATACTCTGGAAATGACTCTCCTTTCGCCAACATACACGGTATAGGGTGTGTATGCATTGATAGCGGAGGCAAGTAATAAGCATTAAGTATTCAATATTATCAATGCTCGTGCTCTCCACACCTGACCCTTTTATGCGGTCTAGGGATATCAACTGCGCATACATAGTTGTCTAAAGTTGTATATATACATAGACTCTTTTCCATTGGAAAATGAATTAATAAAATTACGACAGTGTGTTATCAGTCAATTGTGCGGGGTAAAAAGACACACACACGAAAAGATGTTTTAGGAAATAATAAATTTTCCGTTTTTATAATGACAAGCTTAATAACATTTACGTTTTTCGACGAATTCCTTTAGATTCGTCATACAGTCGCGATGTTTCGGCAGGACGATTTTACCCGTTGGCAGAGAGTTCAATGTTTAATTCGTCAAACAGTCCGCGGTAGATGATGGGGGGAAATGAAAATAATAAAAAGGTTAAAGTGAAACGGAATAAACAATCGACTTCGTAGAAAATAGCCGACGATCGGGGGTCCCTCACCAGTTAAAAAAATTTAATTTAGGAATTTTCTATAGGCTGATTTTTATTAATAGGAGATATCTCCTCCTGCTGGGTAGCGTCAGTGCATCCTAGAAGAAAAATCCATAATATACGAGGTGGGTTAGATACAGATTCCGACGGAACGGGAATGTAGTAAAAGCGAGGCCGATATAAACAAAAGAAATCGCAGCTTCGTAATGCCGTTCGTAGAAGGTGAAATAAAGTTCGACTAAGAAGAAAAATTGATAAATGATTTATTAGTTTTCGATTTAGGCTTTACACGCACACTCTATAGAATATGTTTATTTATATATAAAAATATTTATATATATATATACATAAATATAAATATATATATACATAAATATAAATATAGTACACATTTTGACTTTGTTTATAAATGAACTTTTTATGAGCTATGATAGCGCCATAATTTAACATGTTTGCTGCTACAAAAACAAATGGACGTGAATATATCTCTATACGTAATATATCTGTTTCTCTCTCTCTCTCTATATATATATATATAAATATATATATATATATATACATATATATACATATATATACACATATATATACACATATATATATGTAAAAATAAATATAGATATACACACAGAGATGTGATATAATCATTACCATTTTCACGATAATGACGATGATGATTATATTATTATTGTAATTATTTACTATTATTATGATTATTTAATTATTATTATTAGTATTATCATTATCATTAATAATTATTACTGTTATTCATTAATGCCAAATTCCGTTTAACGTAAAGTTACTACCAGATTAGTGCGCGTTTATTTTTTTAAACAAACATCGTTCCTTTTTTATATATACACACGTCATATATATTTATATACATGTATATATATATGTTATATACATTACGTGTTAAAATAAATCATTTGGAGCGTGTTATGCCGAGGCCTTATTGTATAAACGTCGTTACACGTGTACATGTGGTGCTATATACGTAGAAGCGTTATATTTGCGATTAGCAAGGGGGGCGGATCACGGCTTGCAAGTTGCTTAGTTCGATAGTTCGACGTATCATACAGATCGAACGATAGGAGATCCACGCAGGGCACGTCCTCCGAATGGCCATTCCTAGTTGTTGCTACTCTCTATTATATCATCCGGTCTTCCGAATAGGAGATGAAAAATACGTAGAGTATATATATATATATGCATATATGTTACGCATTTACATATTGTATTGTTATCCGCTGTATGTATTTGTATCGGTATTATTCCGTTATCGTGAAAACAATATCGGTTGACACTCGATAACAACTCGACTCGCGCTGACGCGATTGTTATCTTTCATGTACGGTCGTTATTAGTTATTTCGTTGAATGAAATTTTTAAATTTTCCAAAGCTTTACTTCTTAGTGCGCAGTTAGAAATTTTTATTTTTACCGTTATCGGATTTGGTCGAAAATGTTACAAAATGACTTTGACGTTATCGTATCGCAATTTATCTACTACGTCCGGCATTAGATCGTCGTCCGTGGCTCTACTCGTTTTGTTATGTTCGTTAATTTCCGGATTTTCCATACCAGGTTAATTTTATTATTATTATTATTATTATTATTATATTTATTATTATTATTATTATATTTATTATTATTATTATTATTATTATTATTATTATTATTATTATTACTATCATTGCCTATCCAAAAATCTTAGATTAATACATATTGCATAGACTCAAAGCACTATCACTCGTGCAAAATTGCTACATCCATTGTTAGATCTGTTTTCAATTTAGCGACTAAACGGATTATCTACCGTTCAATGATCGCCCTCATTTGGCCCACAGAGCTGTATGGAAATACCGGTAAAAGTAATCTTTAAAGAATATAATAACAGCAAAAATCGAAGATACTTCGCACTATCAGCTCCGGTCTACGTCTCCGATCTGACACTGGGTAATGATCTTAAGATTCTGTATGTCAGCGACGTACACACTCAACGATATAAGGGATTATTTGACAAGGTAAAACCCATCATGCGCAGGATGCATACAAGTCTTCCAGACAATCCGTCAAGGCGTCTGAGAAGAAAGTGGTGCCGTGATGGTACGATCACCTAACGGACTCCACTTTCCACAGACGATTTTCTCTTAATTAACTACTGTACTTGATCGTTCTTCTTATTACTATCATTCCTTCCCACTTTCATTCCCATCGTATTACTTCTCTTTTCTTTCTCACAATCTTATGCTTCAATTAGATTAACACACGAATGCCTGTTCTTTTATCAGGATCTGCGTTGTTTACAGCACTTAATGCTGGTGCGATGTTTATATATATGTATATATATATATATATATATATATATATATATATATATATATATATAAAATTGAATTATCTGTTCTACTATTTAAGGCAGTTCTTCTTTTCCGTTCAGATAAGATGTTTATACACTTTGTACTCTATCAACCCGTGCTGTTACACCTGTCTATCGGTGTGGTGTGTCCAAATACACACAAGTTCTTTAATGTGCGATACTGAGATTGGGCGCTGTATGGGCTTTTCGTATCATTTTTACTTCGACCAAATTAATCATCGCCTGTAAACTAAAAACGGGACAATTCTGTGTGCTCCCCGAAGCTTTTATCGGTGACACCGGGAGGAGTACTGGTCACATTATACTAACGAGGTATTTCATCAATTTCTTATTGCGATTTATTGTCAAAGCTAATTTTTCTTCGTCTAAAATTTCGGTACATATATTTTGATAAAGTTCATATATATATATATATATATATATATATATATATTATATATAGAAATACAAAAGCCTTTATTTCCATTGTTTATAACATACCCATGTATAATATTCTATATATTATAACCTTAATACTTATATAATAAATATTATCTAGTACACGCATATTTCTTCCCCAATTGATTCCATTCCAGACGATTTTGAGTTTTACCCGTCCAATATTTTCCTGCGTGATTGACGATATGTTCGCTCCATCTTGTTTTTGGTCTTTTCCTTTTAATTCTCTTGCCTAATGGTAACCATTCGGTGCTTCTCCTGGCCAATCTGTTCGGTTTCAACCGCATGACATGTCCAGTCCAATTTCACTTCATTTCACGTATTATTTGTAGAGCATCCTCCATCTTCGATCTGGCTCTTAATATTTTGTTACTTATCTTATCCAACCTAGTTACCCCAACTATTTTTCTTTCCATTGCTCTTTGAGTTATTTGTGTATTATTTTGCACAATTTAGTCGTCAATGACCATGTTTTGGACACATGTGTTAAAGATTTGTGCTTTTTTTCAGTACGATCTAACTTAAGTCCAAATATTTCTTTTAGTGATCAAAATTTTTTCCAACCTAACGCTATTCTTCGGTTTACCTCTTTTTCCGTTCTATCTGCGAAGGAAACTAATTTAGATATATAACATCGTCTGCCTATTTGTAACGCCTTTCCGTTAATTTTAATTTCTATTTTATCTCCGTTTGTAATTTTTTTCAAAGTTTATTTCGAGACCTTTTATTTTTTAATTAGCTTCTAGTTCCGTTAACATGATTTTTAATTGGTTTGCATGAGATTAAAGTTACATCATCTGCAAAGATTCGATATAAATGTTCCGTTAATTTTTATACCCTTTTTTTCCCCCCAACTCAAATTTATGAATATCTCCTCTAGCACAGCGTTAAATAGAATCGGTGTCATCTCCTTGACGTACACCTCTTCTTAAGGGCGAAAATTTTCACTTTATCCAGAATAATCTTTTTCTATATCCATTATCGTATATAGTTTTTATTATTCTTATATATTTGGATTGTATATTTTGTTTTTCTAGAGCCTGATACAAACCCTCGTGATAAACAGAATGAAATGCCTTCCGAAAATCTATACAAATGCTAGGTAAATTTTTATGTTGTATTCGTGTATTTTCTATATCAGCTGATTTACTGTATGTAGATTGTCTACAGTTGAAAAACCAGATCTGAAATATATGTTTTGTATTTATCTCGTCTTAGTTACTACCGTTTATATATGTTTACTTGTATTCGGTTATAAGTAGTTTAAACTTTGATTTATTTTAATATTATTTGAACTTAGTAATATTTTTTTTTTTTTTTCATTTCTTATAAAAGCTTACTTCGTCATTGTTCATTCTTTTACATCGTCTTCCATTTTCTGTGCCACGGATGTTGCCCAAGCGTTTTTGTGTCTTTCCTTATTTGTTCTATTTCTTTAAATGAAATAAATAAATACGTTGCTTCGTGTATTGTAGTTTTATAATAATTTACAATCTCGTTTGATTTCATATTTCCTTTAGGGTGCTTTTTTTTTTTTAAAAAAATCTTTTAATAAAAACAATTATTATTTTAAATATTTTAAAAAGGAAAATCGACTTAAAATATTTCGTTTTTAATTATTTATTCCGAACATTTCGTAGCTGAGTGAAAAAAAAGGTGAACTACTGCTACGTCATTTGCGACATTCCTGTTAAATGCGTTACAAAATTACGTTCGCCCTCGTGTTATGTGGAATGCCACGTGCGATAAAACAAGCGTGTATTGCTCCGAGTATGCGACCTTCGATTGAATGTTGATAATATGCGCATCGATACGAGTGTAAAGAAACAATCGAACTCGCATAGGAAAAAGTCGAGTACAGATTTAGATCGTGTAAAAATCCCGCATAACAGATCCCTGTTACTGAAAATGACCAATCGTGTCGTGCAATATATTTAACGTATACACTCGCACACTAGGCGTACGTAATGTCTTTCTAATATTAACTAGTGAAATATTTATATACGTACACACACACGCATAAATATAAATATATATTATATATTTGTACGGTGTATTTTGCGTATACATAACGCTGGATAGATATAAATAGAAACGTTATCGACATGGCCTGGGCAATAGCTGAGTTTTAAGAATAACAATACACCTAGTATCGAAACAATGCGTAGAGTAGAGAACAATATGTCAGTTGCCAACATCCGTGTCACTCTCACTCGTTGCATATATATATATATACACACATATATACGTATACATATATATATATATACACACACGTTATAAGGCAAACATTCTCATTAACAGACTCATTATTATTGTCGTATATCGTGTCCATCTTTGTTGACTTTTGTGCGGTTGCTTTGTTCTACATCCAGATGTTTTAACATTAGCTAGATAGAGAGGAATAAAAATAATGAAGCAGTTTAAAAAAAAAAAATAAAGTGCTAAATGCGTCGAGAATTTGATGGATTGGTGAACAAAATAACGACTATTAAGCCAGCGGAATTGCTAACGTTCCAACGATTTCCTCTCTGTCCCCTTTGGACTTGTCCTATTATAAAACGAGTCCTACTTGTGAATTTGGCTTTAGACGTTAGTAAAAAAAATCGTGGTCGTAAAACTTAATTGTCAAGCACGGGTAATGCCCGCTAGAAAAACTGCTCTGATTTTGCAACTCTTTTGAAGTGTCCGGTTCCAAGTAATAAGTTTACGTGACTGCAGGAAATAAACTGAAACACAAAATCAAATATAAACGATAAATAATTTTCTGTAGATAATCCTAACTCGTATCGAGATCTTCAGGAAATCAATAATAATAATAATAATAATAATATTCCAGAACAAATCGAAATAACCTACGAGCATTATGGGTATATAGGACGTAACAAGCTACCCAGATGCCGCTGGGCTTTATTAAAGGCAACGACGATTAGATCAGCAGATTATACCTTTATATCGATTTAACTTAGTGTTGTAACTTGAATTTATATTCACGTGATTTGTATGTTGCTTATGGAACTTCGAAGATCAGATTGGGATTGTTTTTACTGTATATATATATATATATATATATATATTGGGCATAACCGACTTATGACTAACGACTAATCCGTTTTTTTTTAAATAACCGATTAATTCGGTTTTTCCAAAATAACCGAATAAACCAGTCGTTTTCTGAATATATTTTTAAAAATTTATCAATTTAAGTAATTGTTTAAATATATATATATATATATATATATATATATATATATATATATATATATATATAATACGATGTTTACACATATTTATAATTTTTGATTTTTAAATTATAACGTCTAACAATAGTTAAATATATTCGTCTCACTCGCAATGTCGTGTAGGTAAGACATTTCCTGATAAATAAATTGGCGATTAGATAAA
Organism: Coronaproctus castanopsis; assembly: GCA_032883995.1. Taxonomy (NCBI): domain Eukaryota; kingdom Metazoa; phylum Arthropoda; class Insecta; order Hemiptera; family Monophlebidae; genus Coronaproctus; species Coronaproctus castanopsis. Next base: position 246,394,459 of record CM065052.1, read on the forward strand.
TCGATAATACACTCAAAAGGTTTCGTTTGTTATAACGGGTGTTATCAATTTTAAAGTAAACAATATGGTTCGTTCCTTTGTAAATGTTTCTTATAAAATTAAGTTTATCGCGATATTATCGATATTTTATTCTGGTAAGAAGATATTATATTATATATATGTGTGTGTGTGTGTGCATCGATCGTTGTATCCAGTTATTCACTACATTCCACACTTTTCAAATTAGGAAATATATTCGTCTCACTCGCAATGTCGTGTAGGTAAGACATTTCCTGATAAATAAATTGGCGATTAGATAAATCGATAATACACTCAAAAGGTTTCGTTTGTTATAACGGCGTAGTAATGAAATGAATATTTTATTCGTGTATGTGTGTGTGCAAAAAATGTTCGTTTTATAGAATTAAAATTAGAGTTCGTACAGCCTGAAGATATATAATGAATTGAATTACACGTCGCTATGGAGTAGTTACTAAATCTTTTGTTCAAAGTAAAATATTCGAAAATAAATAATTAAATTATATATATATATAAATATTTATATATTTATATGCGTGTGTTAGTATGTCTAAGTGTATATATTATCCGGGTAATGAGGTTCCTGTAATTAAATTAGGTTGTTAAATTTCTTTCAGCTGCTTAGTTAGTCTTAGATAAATTATATTTCAGCCTTGTTCATTTCTAATTATTTTCACAAGTGGTGACCTTTCCTCTAGTACTCGGTTAAAAACTTCTTCATTTGAAATTTTATCAACTAACGAAATTTTCAACATGCCGTATTTTAAAAATTTCAATTTTAAAGTAAACAATATGGTTCGTTCCTTTGTAAATGTTTCTTATAAAATTAAGTTTATCGCGATATTATCGATATTTTATTCTGGTAAGAAGATATTATATATATATATATATATGTATGTGTGTGTGTGCATCGATCGGTGTATCCAGTTATTCACTACATTCCACACTTTTCAAATTAGGAAACCTGTTATAGTGTTATCATTTTTCTTCTGTCTGTTGTTGATATCCCGGTACTACAGTTGCTGCTGTCGCGACTGTTTCTTTTATTTGTTGCCAGCGTTCTTCTATTACATTCGATGATTCTATTTCTTCAAATCCTTCCGATATTTACGGAATTTTTGTTTTACGTCTATTTCTCCTAGTTTTTCTGTATTCCATGTTTTACTCAGCATTTCTTTTATGCTGTTTCCTAAATTGTAATTCCGTTGTTATTTTTATTAAGTTATGATCGGTGTCCCCATCTGCTCCAGGACATTAGTTTTTTCACTTGATTGCGGTATCTTCTTTTAACCATTATATAATCTATCTGCATTTTACATGTATCATTTCTAAGTGTATCGACTCCTCAGCCAGGTTATAACCAATGTACCGATCTTTATCCTGTTTTATTTCTTGTGTCTAATCTAAACGGGTTCTCTCTCCTACACTAGTATTCTAGTCGCCATTATTATCACATTTCCTTCACCTTTAATTTTAATTTTCTGCATCTTCTACCCTTTCATATATATTTCTTCTAATAGTCCTCATCTTCGTTTTTTTCCCTTTGTTTCTTTTGGGAATGCACTTTCTATTGAAATGGCACTGAATTATTGCAATATTTACTGGTTTAGTTCAATATCTTGCTACGATTACTTCTTATAATTTACACATTCATTAATACATCGCTGAATGAATTACTAATTATGGGTGTTACATCGTTACGTTCATCTCCCGATAGGGTATTATTCGGTATGCTCGTAGATAAACATTTTTCCATCTTGTATCTACTATTCCTAGTAATTGTATCTTATAACGTGTGATTTCGGTTTTTTGTTTTTATATTGGCGATTGTTAGCAAGATCTAGTGAGATGTCTATATTTTTACGGTTATCTCCTACAGCTAAACTTCCACATCCATATAACTTATCGCGCTGTCATATTAAGAGTTCATTAGTTCGAGACTGGTAATCGGTTAACAGCTTCTAATCTGTATATTTGTAGGCTCGTTGAACGTGCTCAATTCCGACTAGAGTTTCCGTTATCCGAAAAATACCAGAGAAGAAAATACAAATTTGAATGATTTAATGTTTTTTGCTGTATAGTTTACTGGGGGTTCATTTTTACGGTGTAAATATTTCGGTTACATATTTTGTACAAATTGTGCGCAAAATTTTTGTACACACACACACGGAGTGAGTGAGAGAGGAGACATACAACGCGAACACATTTGACGCGTATGAGAATTACGTATGTGTGATGAAAACGGGAAACGAATTAGGACGTCAGAAGGAAGTAATAATAATAGTGTACCAATGATGATACGCAGACGGCACTTCATGATGATGGTGGATACCGATGATAATGATGATAAGAATTATAACAATGCTCGAGAGAAGCTCTCTTTATGAACTGACGTGTCTCCGGGGTTTAATATTTTTTTTGTATTAAATTTTCTTAATTGCTTTAATAACACAAGTGCGCGCTTCATTCCCCGAGGGAGATAATACATGTGAATTTTGTCCGCCTTTTGTAAATTCGAAATATTTTAAAACGAATTACAGGACGTAATTCCCTTTTAATTTTATTGAAATTTAAGATCCGCGGAAATTCCCGTAATAAATTTTCACAGTAACGTTATTCGGGAATAGCACGTTCTGATAACTTCGTACGTTTTTTCGTAATTTATTATTTAACTTTCTACGATAATTATATCTACTTTCCCGATCGTATATACCCTGTATTTACAGCTTAGTTTTTACATCGGTATATATATATATATATATATATATATATATATATATATATATATATATATGTGTGCATAAAATAGGCAAATTACAAATTACAGAACAAATATTTCGATATTTCTATACAATAATTGCAAACTGGTTATAAGAATATGTAATTTAAATATTAACGAATGTCAACTTACACGTTAAAATTAAACGATAAAGGGTTAAAATACAGTAACGAATTAAATATTTTTATTAGCCAAACTAACTATTTAGGCGAAATAGATATAACTTAAAAATTTTATAATCACTTTCGCTACATCGTCGATAAAATAAATAAATTTTTAATCATATTTAACAAACTGTATAACAATAATAACCGAGTAAATTATAAGAAGGATATGACACTATATATAAAAGTGTAGTGTTACCTAACATATTTTACGGCAGTGTTATTATGACACGCTAAAAATTAAAAGATTCCAGAATTTTTTCATCGAACACTATTGAAATAAAAAATTTCAATCCCAATACAAGACGAAATACACAATATCAAAAACCAATTTCACGAGGCATGGAACTTACACTGGAAGCGTATTCCCACAACCAACAAACTTCGAAACGTCAAGTTAAACACAGATCCATGGAGAACAATCATCCCATCGCGACGTGATGATGTTGTACTAACTCGGCTCAGAATTGGACATACGTCATTGACCCATAATTACTTAATAGAAAAAAAAAACCCAACCGATATGTTGCTACTGCGGACGGGAGCCTCTAACAGTCGAACACATGCTTACAAAGTGTAGGCCACTTCAAAAATACCATCCTGATGGCAATATTTCAATTCACACGGCACTCTCTGATAATCCAGCGGAACTTGAAAAAACCATTAAGTTTTTAAAAGTTACAAACATATATCCTTTGATTTAATTAAAATAGCTTCGGTGCCTCTAACCTGAGTTGTGGTACACGGCACCTTAAAAAAAAAAAAAAAAAAAAAAAGATTAAATCTTCTCGAACGATTAGCTATATGACAAGCATATGGTTCATATATATATATATATATATATATATAATAGAAAAAATATAATACCCGAGTACTATTTATTTTTACAACGTACCTTTTATAATCGAGATAAATATCGTATATGTTTCCCCCTAAATCCGTAATTGTACAATTTTCTCTCGATAAAATCGTATCAACGGCTTTACGTATATAGAAATACATCGAAATAACCGATCTCCTCTCTTCGAGACATCCGGAAATGTAATTCGTTCGAATAAATCATCATCAGTGCCTTTACTAGGAATACATCCATATCGATTGGAATTGAACGAATTTTATTAAGTAATTTAATATAATTTAAAAATTTTAATAATATAAACATAGGTCATACATTGATCAACGCTTTTATACACCGGGGGTTTGTTATTCGTAGTTTAAGTATATCTAAGACCATGGGAATCCCGGATAATCCCGTTAGAAGATTAAAGCAATGTAGAGATGAGTTGTCTAACCAATAATAAGTATTAGTAATTAAAAACACATTAAAAAAATATATATGTATGTATATATATGTATATATATTTACACATTAAAAAAAAAACGTGTTTATCTATTGGGATACACCGTTATTCAAGAAATTGGGAATTAATTATCAATTGCGTTGATGACCCAAGAGTCGGCACGCAAAAAAAAAAACAGCAAAAAAACTTATATCTGGAAACATAATAATAATTTAATTTAATTTCAAATTACACTTCCATTGCAAGAATATATAAATGACATAAAGTAAATAATGATAATAAAAAGAAATTCCTCTTCATTTTTAGAAAATACAAGATTGCTCTTGGTTTAACGCTGAATTTAAATGAGTCATACAATACCACCTAAAGTGCTCCTAAATATTCTAGTACATGTAAAACGTGCGTGTTATTCATATTATTATTCAATATATGCGCTGTATATATATATATATATATATATATGTATATGTGTATGATTATGCTGGGTGAATTTTCATCTCGAAATGATATATATACATAGGCTGAAAAATGTTTTTAGCCGAAAATGGCATTACGTTACACGGAGGAAAATTTGCGACATACCATTTACTGTCGCGGATATTATCGGCCAGTATGTATGTGTGTTTGTAGGTTTTTATTTCTTCATTTTGCCACGTTGTACAATATATCGTTCGATGCGACATATGTTCGGACATTTAATGTAATGACACGCCTACTACACAATGTTCATAATGTCGAAGGTGCCGCCAGGAATTTCAGGATTTATGTACTAGAAGAAGAAGAAGATAATAAATCGGCTAACATAAGGAAATATTCGCATATTTATTAAAATGTATGTCTATTTATTAAACGAATTTAACGCGATATGCTGGACGATGAGAGTATACGTTCACTCATACATTATCGAATTTCGAAACAAAATTATAAATTTTATACATACACACCACATCGCTTCTTATAGATAATTTTCATATACGGATATTTTAAAAATTTTTGACGTTTCACGTTAACTAGAAAATAAACACAATTTTGTTAGCGTTTTAAAATTTCTTTTATCGTGTATAGTTGTTTCATTTGTTTAGGAAAACTTTTCAAAATAAATCAGTATCTTTCTAGAGATTAAGAACAGAGTTAAATATGGCGCGAGATAACCACGAAGAATTCAACCAACCAATCACAGAGCAAGAACTGAGTAATTAATAAACTGGCCAATAAAGCGCCAGAACCAGACCAAATCTCCGCTTTGTTTGTGAAACATTTTCCTTCAGACACGAAGAAACTCTTACTGAATATATTTAATAGAATACGGACTGGCGATTGCTTCCCGAGTTCATGGAAAAAGCGATTGTCATCCCCGTTCGGAAACCGGGTAAAGACCGGGTAAAGACCGTGTAAATCCTTCATCATATGTGTAAATTAATTGAGAAATTCGTGACCAACCGGCTATTATGGTTCAAAATCTAATCTCATCCCTGGAAGCAAATCTGGTTTCCGTAAATACAGAAACACACTATCGAACCTGTGTAGCTTAGAACAAGAAATACTAAATCAATAAAAATCAATATCTATTCTCTATATTGATTTGACATCTATAAGACATACGACACGGTCTGGAATTCAAAATTATTCACTTGCTGAATGGGCGTTAAAGGCCGATTAATATGGTTCATTTAAAGCTTCCTCTCCAGCTATTCTTTTAAGGTTCGAGTACGAGTTAGTTACTCACGAGACTTAATTATTGAAAATGGTGTACCGCTAGCGTGCTAAGCGTATATCGCTTTCTCATATTGATGAATAGTATTATCGAGTCTTCTCCCATTTCAGACAGATTCCTTGCATCGATTTAAACATCACTTTACAATCGGCTGACATCTAATACGTTCAGATATTCTTACAAAAGTGACTAGACAATCTACACGAATGGAACTCGTATACTGGCCTACACATGTTCCCGTAAAAATATATTATTCTTACCAGAAAACGATTAGATTTGATACACTTAAATTTAACAAAATAAATAAATCAAATATACAGTAGGCGAAAGAATACAAGTTTCTCGGACTATATTTTGACTCGAGACTAACCCAGGAAAGTCATATTCTGGTAATCAAACATTCACACCTTTTATTACTCAATATCCTCAACATCCCGGGTAATAGATCATTCGGACCGAAAAGTTTTACATTAATTCGCATGTACTATACCCACATTCGCTCTAAGCTGGACTATGTTTACATCATATATGACTCTGCAAACTCACGCCTGCTCAACAAACTGAATATAATATAAAATACTTCACTTTGAATAGCACTGAAAGTCTTTCCAACAACGCCTACAGCTATCCTCCATTACTTAAGCGGTTCACCGCCTCTTCGCTACAGACGGAAACAACTTGCAACAAAGTACGCGCGGTAACTGTTGTCAGCCATCAACTTCGTCCAAACCAATTTCATATCAGCGAACTCTTAAAACCGGTTTCACTTCAGTTTCCATTAAATCTTCAGAGTAATATGAATGCCAACAGTTCTTCCACTATGAAGTCAATTCAAGCCAGAGATTTGCTAGGATCTCGGTACATCTGATAATAAATGTAAACCTAACCATGTGATACACGAAACCTTACAACAGATGTTGCTCCGGATACCTCAATCCATTATATGCTATACAGACGCATCGAAAACACCGTTTCATGTATGTGGAGCGTTTTCCATTCAAAACAAAATTCATGTTGATGTATTGGAGAGTAGTGATTTTATGAATTAACAAAATTCAGTCTTTCAATTTTCCGATCAGTCTCTTCAATGTATACTCCAAATCGATGGTTTCCCGCGGGATAATTATGTAGTTTACTCAGATTCTATTTCTACGCTAAAACACGTAGATACCATAAACTCCTAAATAGATATACTTTTCACGATACTGGGGCTATATAAACTGAACACAAAGGTCACCTTTTACTGGATTCCTAGCTGCCGTAAACGATGCTGTACATCGTGCGGCCTGCTGGCCGTTGCAAACTCGCCTACCTATATATATATATAGGTGCGGAATATGCTCAAGATTCAGTCCAGAACATACTTCAGAGTCAACCTAGTATTTTGGGATGCGTCAAAAAGACCTGACAGTATACAAAACTCATTGGCAAAATATTTGTCTAGCTAGATTGGAAACAAGGGTAAATATAGTGTCTTGGACATACACTAATCACCCAATCGTACCTGCTTGGTAACCAGGCACCACCTAATTGCGATGAATACCAATCACCATTAACCGTCCATCACATACTCAAGGCTTGTGCCAAAAATACGCTCAATATCGTACTAAAGAAATAAGTTGAGCTTTCCCGGACGTCTATAATCTGGAAATTCTTACCGACTTTCTCATCAAGACTAACATTATTAATAGCATCTAGTTATAAGTATTACAATTAACGATTATGTATACATCGAGTAATAGCCACGTGGCATTAATTACTCATAAAAAAATACAAACAAAAAAATTACAAGAACTTATATTTCTATATATAAATCAAAGAATTAAATACACATACGTAAGTGAGTGAAGATTGGTAACACAAAAGGTTGTTCGCTTTCGTCGGACTTTTTTTTAACGACTTTGCAGATATAATTCTGAAAGAAACATTTTGTGAAAATAAATATGGTGTAAAATGTGGCTGAATAAATTCAATAAAATTTGTAGACGATTAAATGCTACTAGCGGAAAGCCCGAAAGAATTGACAACAATGATCAATAAATTTCATATAAAAATGAGGAATCATGGAATGAAAAACATACTTAAGGCATGCTCATAAGTAGAGTGCGGATTTTTCGGCATTTAAAAAGTCAATATCCGGCATTCTTAGCTAACATAGCATTCTTTTTATCTTGAAGAATTTGTTCCCTCTTGCCAAGAATTTGGTCAATGCTCTGAAATGCACCTTCCGCAATTTATATTTTTTCAAACAAAGACAATCCCGCTTCTAAGCCGGACGTATGACTATGATGAATGCCAAGTCAGACTTTACAAATATTTCTACTTCCACGTGACTAAAAATCGAAAATTAAAAATTAATTTCATCGATGGATTTTTAAAAAAAAGAAGAACAAATAATTATTTTCGGCGTTTATTTAAATTTCGGGCTTTATTTTGTTTTCGGCACTTTTCGGCAAAATAAAATTTGATTCGCAGAATCAGTGAACTTCAATTCGAATTGGTCTGCGGTCAGATCTTCCGTAGCGTGTAGCAAAATTTATGACAAATGCCGGGAAATCCGCACTATAGTCATAAGTAATAAACAGCGTCAAATAAAGAATACACGTTGGAAATGTAGAACGAGTAACATATTTCAAATTAATAAAATATAACCCCGATTTTACACCAGAAATCCGTAAAAGACTATGGGCAAAGCAGCATTTAAAGAAAAATATTCATAGTTGGCAACACGCTCGTTATCCTTTTGTCTGGTCAATGGCTCAGAAACGTGGGTACTAAAAAAAACTATATTGCAATCGACTTGGAGCATTTGAAACGTGGTACAAAAATTACGAATAAAAAGACTCCAGAATGAATAAAAAGACTCCAGAATGAATAAAAACAAAACCACGATAATGTACAGATAGCCGCAACGGAAAAACAATTGTAAAAATGCTACATATAAGGACGAAAGTACATGAAAGTGATCGTAAACAGAACAAAAATCACGTAGCGGACATAAAATTAGAGAGGTAAAACTGAAAACAGGTGGACAACAATTGGAAAATATGAAACATTATAAATATTTGGTAGTTCTAATTATAGAAAATGGGTGCGATAACGATGAAATAATTTTGCAGAATAATAATGTCCACTGATAAATCGAAGGATTTAGAAACAAGAAAACGAATATTGCTATGTTTTCGTCCTTGTTGCTTTATTCAGCGGAAACCCAGACAGCAAATGACTGAAAAAAAAAGGATTAACTCCGTTTAAATATTGGCATATATCATGCTGAGAATTCCGGTGACCAACCGAGAAGTGTCGAATAGATGCATAGTGAACAGATTGCAATCCGGTATAAAACAAGGAAAAATTAAATATATATCGCTGGTAAGTTTCAGAAAAAGGACTTTATCAGCACAGAATAAAATTCCCGGAAAACCACTTAGAGGACGAAAAAGAATGGACTTGGCTACAACGAACACAGTAATTAAGAACTTGGTCGAATTATTTAAATCAGAGATGCCGACGTATACAGCGCTCGTGATGTGCAACCTCACGACTTTTATGATGATGTTGATGATGATATACTACCAGAACTAAAATATGAATAGATTATTAGCAAATATTGGCGAGGATTGTTTATAAATCATATAACGGCCAGCTGTTGAACTTGTAGGTTGGGACAGATTAAAGTTGGCGCGATTGTACGCCGGCAAATAACTTGTAATTTAGATAGAGGTATAAAATATTTCTTTTTCGTGACTATTCTTTTAGTATTCACGATATAAATGTATTGTATGTGTACAGAGGTATTTAACACAAAAATAAAGTTTCAATGAATACAAATTATTTAATTGTAGGTTGGACGGGCTAATATATATGTATATATATGTATATGTGTATTTGTATTTATACGCGTGTTATTTATGGATCATATCGATAGGTCACTTCTAAAAACTGACAAAAGAACTTTGACAGAATGTTTTAGTACTTTCTGCTGATTATCAGAGATTATATAACGTTTTAATATTGTATATCGAGAGCTGTAGAACAACTACATGTATATATATATATATATATATATATATATATATGTCTGAATAAAGTTTGATTATTATAAACTTCTTTAAATTATTTTAATTAATAATATATTTTTTTTTAAACATTAGGCGGTTTGATCATCGGACGAAATGAAACCACTTTGGATTTCGGCGATACGACTAGAACGGTTTTAGCTCGTTCCGGTGAAACGGCGGAATTACCGTGCGAAGTCAGAAATTTAAAAGAAAACGTAGTAAGTTAGAGAAACGAGAAATCCAAAAAAATTAAATAATTTTTCAATTTTACGTTATTAAAATTAAATTTTTTATCTATTTGTTTATTTTATTTAAAAAAAACAACAACAACGCTGAAATTATAAAGAAATTGGAAAAATTGGTTGTGGAAACATACGTCAGAAAATCCGAAATTTATATACTACGATCACACAGATTTTGTTCGAAGTGTATGGAAAAATACACACACACATATATATAATATAATTCATGCGAATGGAGAATTTTTGAATAATCTACGTTTTGCGGATGATGTAGTGTCGGTAGAGGGAAAAATTTAGTTGAGCTAAAAGAAATGACTGCGGGATGCAGCGGGGGAGCTGATTTACGTGTGAATATAGAAAAAACAAAAATCATTACGAACATAAGCGAAAAAGTAATAATTAAAGTAGACGGCCACAAAATTGAATACGTAGACGAAATCGTTTATTTAGGGGGCAAAGAGTAGATTTGAGAAATACGTCTAAAGGAGAAGTAGGTAGAAGAATATCGTTAGCTGGGAAAAAGTATTGGTCTCTGAAACATATATATATATATAAAGGTTCATTTGGAATTACAGTGTGAAAAGTGAAGTATTCGATAGTTGTGTGGTTCTAACGCTGGCACGTGATTCTGAAACGTGGTCCGCAGCTAAAATGGCAATAAGTAAATAGAATCGGATGTATTATGTTAAGTATTCGACGAAAGACTAGAATCGGAAATACATTTATCGGAGGAAAATTAAAAAAATGCGGTAAACTTTGTTCATGAATGTAAGAAGAAAAAGCGGGATTGGGCTGTTGCGATATTGACTGGAAGAAGAGGTAGTCAATTTTTGAGGTGGGATGACGGAATAACTAATTTTATTATAATAAATTTTATTATAATAAGCAATACGAGAGAATTGTGCAGGACCGTAGGGAATTGTGTTTAGCTGCGCTAACGGCATATTAAGATTGCCTCGTTTACACTGTACAACAAAATATGTATTGGTAATACTTACGATACGCAGACGGGGCTTAATGATGATGTATATTATCGTCATATTCATTAGTTAAATGTTGAATATATCGGAGAGTAGTGATTTTATTAATTAATAATAAACCGAACAAAATATAACACAATCACTAAAAGTTTTTTAATCGCGAAGCTTTTCGACAGTTACGTCATTTTGATGCGTCAAAAAGACCTGACAGTATACAAAACTCATTGGCAAAATATTTGTCTAGCTAGATTGGAAACAAGGGTAAATATAGTGTCTTGGACATACACTCATCACCCAATCGTACCTGCTTGGTAACCAGGCACCACCTAATTGCGATGAATACCAATCACCACTAACCGTAGATATAAAAAAAGTTGTAATAATTTTGGTGCGTGCTTGAAAATGACGTAACTGTCGAAAAGCTCCGCGATTAAAAAACTTTTAGTGATTGTGTTATATTTTGTTCGGTTTATTATTAATATTCATTAGTTGTTTAGAAAATTAGGGCACCGAAGAAAATGCCCTAAACAATTGAATACAGTTTACTAGTCTAACGCTGTACTATGTATACTGGTCGGGTCTTTTAACTTTATTTTAACTTTAGCGAAAATTCCGTTATTTAATTTTTAAAAATAAAGGAAATAATTAACGTTCAAAACATTAATTTGGTTTATTTATAGACATACGTACGTTATATATATATATATATATATGATATTATATATATTTCTGTAAATATTTTGAAGCGAAACAATGTATATATATATAAATAAAAATATATATATATATATAGGAGCGTACATATTTATTCGTAAATATACGTGTATATGTATAAAAACAATGACAAAAAATCGTTTATAATTCGTCCGCTAGAGAAATAGACGCTAGAAAGGTCATCGAGTTAATTAGATGCAATTGTTCCGTGTATATCGGGTTTGGTCAGGTTTTTCCTTTATATTTAACGTTTTGCCAATAGAATTACGGATCTCGTTAAGTTAAATAATGACAATAGTAATAGTAATAATAATAATAATAATAATAAAAATGGGAATAATAATAATGATTATAATAATAATAATTATAATAATAAAGAAATACGAGTGACCTGGTAAAATTGTCAATAAATCGTGAAAGTTACTTCGTTATCTACTTTGTTTATTATTAGGTATTATTCAATCTTCTTCGCCATTTTAACGAGAAAAAAAACACACACAAAAAAAACCTATTTGGTTTTTTACTCCAATACGGAGTGATGCGTGTCAGATATGGGGTTGCGCTAAATTAACTAACATAAAAAAAGTTCAGAAGTTCCAAAACGAATGCCAGACACAATGCGAAAGAAACAGCGATATCCATCGATATCTCCATATATACCAGAAGTATCATTAGAGTGATAAAGGAACTAGCAAGAAAGCACGAATTGCAGAATCATATTTCAATTCAGCAGGGAAGGTTGTAAAGAACCAAAACCTTGTGAGCCGAGCAAATAATTATAGAAGAATACATGAAAATTCTATTGGAAATACATATATATAATTCATATAATTAGTTTGGAGTATTACTGAATGTTCAAATATTGCACAGATTGTACTAAAAAAACACTTTATTGTTTATATATATATATATATATATATATACTATATATATATAAATATAAATGGTTTTACTATTAATAATTACTAAATTACAATATAGTTCTCGTTAACGATGTACGTAATTCCACCGGATAGTTTAGGCTTAATCGCGAGATACTATCGGAAGGGTAGTTTATTTTTTTCCACTATTTATTTATTATTCGTTAGGTCGTAAAATTAAACGAACCGGAACTGCCGAAGTTAAAAGAGGTTACCTAATGGACCTCACATCTAAGTACGGTGATCGTCAACCAGTCGTGCGGATCGGCCTATCATTTGGGTAGTAGGCCGTAAATTATGTTTAGAACAGCAACTAGTCGCCCGAAATTACCGAAAACCCACTAGACCAGTTTGGCCATATGCACGATATTATAAAAAAAAAATCGCATGTTTTTATCTATGTCATTATTTACTTGATTTACTTGTGGATTATTCTCGTTGTATCATATTCCTCTTCTTCATCGTTTACTCGATTGAAATCGTGAACCTTAATTTGCCGAACTTTTGCTCGCCATGAATAACTCGCTGAATCGACGTGGCGTTTGTCATTTTTTTAACCTAACCTAACCTAACTTTCCAGAAGTAGTTTTTCGGAACTATCTTACCGTATAATGTGGCCAAAGTATTTCGTCTCATCAGTATCGCATAGACGCATTTAATTTAGGATCGAGACGTTTATTCTTTTTTGGAAGATTCTGAGAATTTTTATCCAGCAGAACATTTCAAACGCATTTATTCGTTGGATTTAACGTCCAGCATTCCGATGCGTATAGAAAGACAGAGAAGATACGTGTTTTGGTATCCGTCGTGACTCTTCCATATTTTGACCTTCGACCAGTCATGCGAATATCATTTGGGTAGTAGGCCTATTTGGAATGTTCCTTTGATTAAAGGTGGTTGTATAAGACAGTGGTTACATTTGATTAGAATTTGTGCGAAAAGTTATGTTGCGAAATCGTCAGAATTCTGACGATATCATCAGAAATGGATGCGTAATCGGTTACGAATGTTAAAATACTGTAAAAATTTTCTTTCGGATTACGTACGCTTCATTAGCAGTTCTGTTACAACATCGTGATACTCGGTTGTTTAAATCAGCAGGTTGTATTGAGTTTGCCTGAAAAATTATCGGGAATATCGCCGAAAGTATTATGCAGGAGACAAAATGCACTTCGTAACTAAGTCCGCTCTGTCTGGATGAATTTCAATTTCTGTCTTTAAAATTCGCCATTTTGCTGTTATTATACCGAAGGGACGTCTAGTACGGAAAAGGTTCGAATTAAAAATTTAATAAACTTTGTTCTGAAAACGGACGCGTTGAATAGTATTTTAACCGTTTCGTCGGAACTTTCTCAATTTTTATCCTAAAATTCTGAAATTTGGTACGTGACCTAAAAACCTGTTGATTACAAAAACTTAGCCTCAGCATTACCGGAACAGCGGTAGTGAGGACATATATATAGTGTCATTGAGGAGCGATGTTTCAACTCGTGGATCAAAAAAACATAAACAACACTTTACCGGCTTAACGCGTAAATAAAATTTAATTTAAACAAACGAAATATATAAAATAGACGAAATAAGACAAAATAAAATTGAAATTAATAGAAAATAGGAGAAATATAGAAATAAGAAACGTCAAAGAATGGTTACGTGGTAAAATTAATACGGTATACTTAAATCTCAGCCATTAAAGTAGTGTCGCTCTACAGCGACATATCCAATGAAAGTGTTAAAGCGCATATAAAAAAAAGAAAGATGCAATGATAATTTGGTAATTTTTTGGCGTATTAAATTAATAATACTTCGGTATAGAAACACTCAACACGGCTAGTGCTTAACGCTCAATTTTTCATGACGAATTCGCAATAATGGTTCGGCGAAATTTTCTATTCGAAATTTGCACGAAAATTTCATAGCTGATCCACTTCGTAATATAACTTTTCATACAAATTCGGATCCGATGCAACTACGGGACTACAGAAATAAGAAGAGATTAACGCACAATCGTAGTACAGGTAGAATCTTATTTATTCGTTTATTATATGAGACGGTTATAGAAATTAAAAGAACCGGATGCAATGATTTAGTAATTTAATAATTTTGCCTCGTATGTCAGAGTATGGTAGTAAGCAAAGAGGCAGGAACAAAAAATACATCAATTAAAATCAATAAAAGAATCGCACAACACGGGTTAATACATTTACATACCTAGGATATAATGGGACCCTGATTACGAAATAAAAACGAGAATTGAATATGGAAGAAACGTGTGTTTCCGAACGTGAAAGGTATATTTGCGAACAAAACGATAAAATGGGACACCAGATGGAGATTTGTGAAGTGTTTACATATGGGCCAAACTACTATATGGAACGGAAGCCTGGACGATCAAAAAATCAACGCTAAATAGATTAAGATCATTCGAGATGCGGCTATACCGTCGGATGCTAAAGATTCCATGGACGGATAAAGTATCGAATGCGGAAATATTAAACCGTCTAAATAAAAGATTAGTGTTAGAAAAAAACTATTAAGAGAAGAAAAATAACTTATTTCGGGCACATCTTGAGGAACAAGGGATATGGGATAATCGAAGGAAACATCACTGGAAAACGGGGAAAAGGGAAGAAAAACACGGTTGGATAATGCAAAAGAATGGACAGGACACTTAATGCAGAAACCTTATTGAGGAAGTTAGCCAACAGATTGGAAGCCAGAGAAATAACCGCCAACATCCATTGAGGATAACCAGAAGAAGAAGAAAGATTTTTATTTAGTTATTTCAAGTTTTATACGTATACAAATGTATAACTAAGATTGCGCATATATCTAAATGTTTTATAATATATACGCGAGTATAATTCTAAATATATATATATATATATATATATAATTATTATTATTATCTTTCGATTACTGCGAATAAATCATATAATAACCGAGAGAATTATAGCGTGTGGTCTATAGGCGAAACTAACAGTCCAAACTGGTAATAGGTATTAGGACGAGTATTAAATTATACGCGAGCAGTATGATGTCTGGCGTGATGAATTGCGGTAAATTTAAACACCTCTTTACGTTTTAATTACAACGGTCGATATTCAATTTAGATGTAGATGTGAATTTGCGATTTAAGTTTAGATTTATATTTAGATTTAGTGACCGACCGAAGGAAATGGTTGGGAGAATTTAATTAACTGATAAATCAATCGGATAATTAGACGACCATGTAGGCGCGTGAACGAAGATAGACGTAATTCTGGCGGAGTGGCTATAAAATATTTTTAGGTAATTATATCGAAAAGGCGTTTCCACTTCAATCATGCGAAGTTTCGATTACCAAAAAGTAATGAAAAAGAAGACCGGTTCTCGTTAATTATGAAACGGGCAATAGAACTGGTTTTAATTTTTATTTTATTTTTGGGGCAGGCACAATTGATAATGTGCATATAAACATATAGATATATACATACATACACATTCAACATGCATTCGTAGATTCATAAACATATACGAAGCGAACTAGTACGATTCTATCGTATTTCAGAAGGTAACCGACGGTCAGCGGTGCTGTAGATATTAGAGCGTTCGATTGTCAACCCGACGGTCGGAGAGTGTTCGAACTCAGCTCGCGGCATAAAGTTTTTCGTCATCACATGACTTTGAATTATTAGCGAAAAGTTATGGCACCAGTCTCCGTGTAACATTTGTGCGCGTGCACTTCAGTTAATGTCTTGAATGCTAGACGTCCGTTAATTTGGTCTGTAAAAATAAAAACATAGACGCATTTAGCATAATTTATTATGAATTTTGTTAATTTCGGATAATTATTTAAATTTTAATCTTTTCTTGGTTTTTACATCAATTTTCTCCTACGGTTGTATATTTATTTCATCATTATTCGAAAATACCTATAATAATATTTAACTATATCATCCTTTCAATCATGTGTAGCGCAGAGGTTTAATTAATTTTGGCGGATAGATAATACTTAAAAATGATAAAAATCATCTCGGATTTTCACGATTTCAGTTAGTACAGACACTTTCCACTTGCTTAATCTATTAGGCAACTTTACTTACATACTATCATTTCTAACGCCTGCAAACAACCGGCTGTGCAATGTGACGCAAGAAACAGCATTTTAACCGTGCCTTGTCAAAAAAATGGTCCGATTTCGATGATAATTTCATTTAACGTGCAATTCCAGTTACTATCCTCGGCAACGAACTATATACAATGATAATGATGGTGAAATGACGCTCCACTTATAGAAAAATACGAAAATATATGTAAAGTGACGTGTCGATAACTGTAAACAAATATATATATATATATATATATATATATATATATATAGGAGTTACAGAGACAGGTAGAAGAACTAGTTGAAATTGGCAAAACGATGGGCTTTAGCATTAATCAACAGAAAACTAAAATAATGCTAAACGAATTCACACCAAATAAAGACATCAAACTTGAAGGCAAACATCTGGAAACAGTCCAAGAATGGGCCAACTGATTAATATCACAGGATCATTGCATCAAGAAATAAGAGAAGGATCAGACTGGGATGGACAGCGATTGGACGAAATTCGGTTATTTTTAAATCAAAACTTCCACTGCACTTAAAAAAGAAAGCGTTTGATCAATGCATCCTCTCAGTGATGACATACGGTTGTGAAACGTGGACGCTAACCAGGAATTACAAATATAGGTTACAAGTAGCCCAGAGATCAATGTATATATATATATATATATATATATATATATGTATATAGGCTAACCCAGAGAAGAGGGACGGTTTTGTTTCTTGAATAGCGCAATTGGTAAGACTGCTACAACGCAAACTGCGTGTTTCACGTTTAATGTACACACTAGAAATTCGTTTTTGTCCAGTTTCAGTTATCATGTCATCCTATAATGAGAAGGAGCGCGCGTTTTGCGTGGGACGTTATTTTCGGCGCGAATCGATCATGACAGTGCAAAAAGAAAGTTTCGAAAAGAATTCAAAGTTACGCGATTTTTTTATTTTGCGGGGATACCTTAAGGAGATCTGGAAGACTTAAAAAGTCGGATTTCTGGAGAAATTTTAAAAATTCAGCGACCACTGCTCGAAAAAGTCTTTGCAGATTTAAGAACACTAAATACTCTTGTATAAAGCTTTCGTTTTCCGTTAGAGTGTTGTTCGATAATTTCGGATACATTTTACAAGTACACTATAGATGTGTAAAGGATTCAGAATAAGTTTTCGAAACATTTATTTTTCCGTATAATGAATTCTTATCCTGACCACGTAGCTTCTGTTATGTGACGTTATGATTTACGTATCGTTATATAAAAGACGGGAAATTCCCGAAAGTTTTTATATAACTTGGGTTCGCGTTAAATATTTGATTTCGTAAAATTAGTTCTGTAGTACAATCTGTAGGATGAACACAATCTTCGTTTCAATTTACCGTTGACGTTCACTTCACATCTGTATCATTACATAAAACTAATTCATGTTTGGATATACGTTTTTCAAGCAGATATTGTGGTTCGTGGGTAGCTCGTTTGAGTTATTGATTTTATAATTTCGAAATATCGTAGTATTTTTCCATACGTACACGTATTCAAATTTTTTTGCCGTATACCGTATTTATGTTTAATAATATAAGTACATTCCAGTGTAGTAAGTGTGTGTGTGTGTGTGCGGATAATGATACTTTTTGTTTTGTTTAAGTGTGTACATTCCAATGTATATTTCGAGTGACTGTGTTTGTATGTGCAGTTGTATAAGTGTCTTTAATATTACTTTAATAATTTAATGTAATTTTTTTTCCGAATTTGTTTGTGGTTCAATTCAGTTGTGCATTTATATTCGGTTATTTACTTTTCAGCGTTTTTGATTGGTATTAGCTGTTATGCGAACCGGTGTATAAGTATAAATAAATCGAATTTTCGTTGTAAAATTTTCCTTGAAGTAAGTCGTACGGTCCAGACGACGCTATAAAACGAATATTTTCTAGTCATCTAGGTTTAGTTTTTTTCCCCCAAAATCACATAAAGCCTTAATTCGATATTTATTCGTTAGATGACGCGGTTATCGCGATATAGTTTTAAATCGAAATTTAAGCGACTTTCTATGTATTATTATTTAATTTTGAAAATTAGCTAATTTATTTAAACTAATCGAGAAAGGAATAAACACAACCGAAATGTTATTTATTTTTGCAAAAATGCGAAAATAAAACATTAGAGAAACCGGAAAGAGATTTGTAAAACGATTTAAAATTAAAAACGCGATTTTTTTGTGAGCATGCCTTAAGACCCACGTTAAACACGTCCACGAGATCTGGAAGACCTGAAAACTCGGATTTCTGGAGAAATTTCAAACCTCCGCTCGAAAAAGTCTTCGAAAATTTTCTAGAGACGGAATGAACGTGTTGTTGCAAATGGCAGTCATCTGAACGATATTGTGTTCCACGAATGATTGTAAGCTAATCTCTCGTTTCCCTATTTTTAAATAAAACTTCGTTCAAAAATTTTAGTCGAGTAGTTTTTGAGTTATTCAAAAAACAACAAAAGCGTCCGTCTTCTTTGGGTCACCATATTATATATATATATATATATATATATATATATATATATATATATATATAATATTATATTGTAACAGTCAATGATGGTGTGATACGTAAAAGTAACATTATCGTTATTGTTATATAATATGATTTATCACATTTTTACACATTTATTATTGAATATCAACGCGAGTGCCAGTATTAAAGTTGGGATTATCTTTCCGCCATCATGTATGGGCTTCTATTGTTCTCGACGTATAACAGATATTTAGTCCGCTTTAACCGGATTATCTATCAGCCACTATATGTTACAAAAGTAATCTACAATTCTGTCGTTGGAAAAAATGGATACATACATATTACATAAATGCATATATATTATAGTGTAAATTATTTTGTATATTTGTACACGCGGGTAAGACAATCACTTAGAAGCGGGAAATTGCGAAATTATTGACGAAATAATCGGTATAAATCGTTCCTATTATCGAACGGAGCCAAGCAGTCTAGTACGTCTGTTAATCTTTCAACCGGTTTCACAAGGCTAAGACTTATTGATCGATAATCCGGTCCGGCACTAACGATTGGAGATTCATTTTTACGACTCACGGAATCATATTATGTTCATTTCGTAAAGAATTCTGTATTTTAAATATTTACCTAATTGCTTTATATTACCACGATACGCTACAAAAAAAAACACAAATTTTTCGGTAAAATCACAATTAAAAAACCAAAATTTATATAATCAACTCGAAAATCAGAATTTAAGTACTAAAAGTAGTCTGGCGCTTAACAACAATCGGATAATACTTACAAATGAAGTAAGATATTTGGGATTTATATTCGATAATAAACTTAGTTGGAAAGCGCATATAAGACTGCAAAAAGTTAAATTTGTTGCGGAAATATCGCATAGAGCCTACGGTGCAAGCAGACGTAATCTGCTAATGGTATACCGCATACTTGTACGATCTAAAATTGACTACGGTTCACCAGCTTATGCTTCCGCTAGTAAATCATTGCTGAAAAGTTTAAACTCAATCCATCATACAGGATTAAGATTATCAACTGGTGCTTTTCGAACTTCTCCAATACCGAGCTTATTATGCGATACGGTGGAATGGCCATTAGATTTACGGTAGAATTATTTGGCCATCTTAGCATTTGCCAACCTAAAATGTACAAATAAGACGTTCGGAGAGGACGACGAAACACCGGGCCACTACATGATGTCTATTTCGCAACAATTGAATATCGAAATACCAACATCGGTCAGGAGCTCGGAGCTCGATATCTGCTATACCGCCATGGTCTTACACAATGCAGTCCGACGTCCAGGGTTCCGAAAGAACGATCAATACATCCACTAAAGAATCGACGTCACCTAATGCAGCGATGCGGTTTATTGATTTTAAACATTAGCTCAATAAGAATTTGACCATAGAAAACAAATTACGCCGCATAAAATCGTCGCCGTGGCGATCTTCACATCAAATAAGCAGAAACCGAGAAGTATATGCAGACTGCGACTATACCCGTCTTACACACTCGTATCTACTAAACAACGAACAAGAACCTATGCAGAATTATCGATCGAACACCTACTGATTAAATGTCCGATTTATAACCGTTATCGAGAGCATTATAGAATACCATCGAATTTAAGTGATCTGCTGTGCGATGATCAGTCAACAGTTAATAGATTATTTAATTTTTTGGAGCATTACGATTTATTGAAATTATTTTAATGTGTATAATTTTTTCCCGCCTTTTACAACTTTGTAATCCCATTTCCGTGTCTCTAGCCTTAGTTGCTGCACATGACGCGTAAATAAATTAAATAATAATTAAATTTCCCTTTAAGATATAATTATTCTAACTCACTCGATGATGTGTATTAGTTCCGGCTGTTCTCTTAATGTTGTTATTAATGTCAGTGTGGTGTCACCTATGTAAATCTGTAAAACATTAATTTGTAAAGTATATTGATAGATAAAAATTGCTTAACAATACGAACGTGGAATTTCTGTCCGATCGGCTGCGTCAGTACTATTTTATCGATGATTATTCGGCTTTTCTCGTTTTCCATTATGCCAGCTGGTGTTTTCGTCAGTGAATAATTTCCGTTCTAATCGGATTCATTTCATCATCATCATTAAATACCGTCTCCGTATCGAAGACAGGCGACTACTTATCTATGCATAATTTGTTGTACAGTGTAAGTAGCGTACAAGCTAATCATAGTGTAATGTTAGCGGGATATAGACATACACACGCGGGATCACTTTGTTGCTAGTGTACTATATTATTAACTAGCCCACATACGGTGTTGTGCTTGGTGGTTTTCCACTGCCTTCCACCCGATAATAATAATATTAGGATTATTTATACTTTTATTATCTGATGATAATTTTTGCATCATCGATCGTATTCGAGATAGAAGTCCGTGCTCTATAGGCTATGCCGAAGATTTATTTCTCAGTTTTGTTAATTGTTCTAGTGAGATTTTATACGACTGCAGCACTCTGTTCTACCGGCACTCATTTTACACGTCTAGGGAATACGTTCGTCATTCATTCTAAGTGGCCAATGCCCATCATAGCCGGACTTCGCTAACTGTTGACATCTGAGCCGGATTTATAATTCTTTTTTTTTCCCGTTTTAACATTGTACTCTTTATAATGTCGTGTTAGTGGCGTAATAGGAGCAACAGCTCTATTAATCGTTATATTTATTTTGGCGTATACACGATATTTTAGTTAATATTGTGAATTAAATTTTAACTGGCTAATTTTCCGAATTTATCATTATTTTATAAAGACGATGTATAATAACAATTTCGTTCATTAGTGATCATTTAACTACGTTGTCATTAGTGAGAGTGGAATTGTCAGGTATCGCGGTGAATGGATATTGCTGCATATAAGTTATGTAGGTATATCATTAGTAAATACCGAGTATATATATGTCCTATAGTACATTTGCTTGCGTCGTATACGTTCGTTATTTTACGTCATGACGATTTCAACAATCCGGAAATACCGTTAATCCATGTGTAAAATTTGATTACGATAGAGGGTGGTCTCGTATTCGGAAATAATGTGGAACGATTTAAATTTTGTACAATTTCTTATGAAATTTTTGTCATTTCTTGTTTATCACTCGAAGGCGTTTGGATTTGACAATGGGCAAAACCTGATTTTCCTTATATATAAAATCCAGTAGATGATTTCGTTTTAATCAGTTCCGTATTAGAGGGTGAAACAAAATTCTTTTGTACCATTCTGCGAAGCCTTCTTTTGAATGTCCCGCTCGAAAATCAATTGGTGATTACGAATTATTTCGTTTCTATAGCAAGGAAATCTTGGTCGACGAGGAGTGGTTTGTTAAAAGATTTTTTTATTTACCGGATTAATGAAAATTTATAGCAAGACGTTTTGTCGCGAGTGAAAAAAAAAATTAAACTAGAGTAAAATATTGATATTAAAACAAAACTCATATATCTATGTATTGTTGTTTTTTAGCAGGGTATTATTACGATAATTACGTATTATATTCTGAGGTTGGTGTGTGTCTGAGTGCGAAATAAACTTTAAAATAATGCGTGAAATCAGTTGCGATCGAAACGGCGAATCGGTTAAAATCGACGTAGTCGAGCTGGTGGAATCTACCGAATAACTAAATATCATTCGAAATATGAGTATGTTTGCAAGTCCTCGTGAAGAACCTTCAGAATTGGCATTATCAAAAATGACGGTTAAACGATTAAAATATTCCGCGCGGACTGTTTTTATCGTAGACAAAAGTTCATCATTGGATGCACGAGTGATAGAAATTATGCTAATAACGCAATGTCCGGGAATCGTCGAGCAAATTGAATAACGTTGAGAGGTTGCAAATTTTCGATAATATTTATATAAAAAGGAACGCGCTTTGATAGCTTATAAAAAATATACACCGATCAAAAATCGTTAGAAAATATCGTCGTATAAGTCTGCTATTATAAATTTATGCAATTATCGGTGTTGGGTGGGCATTGTCGGTGTTAACGGAAAAAATTAATTGCTTTATACATCTTTAGCAGTACGCGTACGTCGGCTCTAAATTTAAAGCCACCGCCTCAATACATGCGAGATTTAGCACTAGGCGTTAAATACAAAATATCGCAACCGTTACAACTATAAACATTAGTAAGTGTGTGTTTTTGTTTACAATGATTCGACATTTTATATGTCATTAACTTTTTCGTTAAATTATTAGTTTGTCGGTTACACGTTTGCCGAAATTGTTTCCGAACACCCGACGAGAGTTACAAGTTTTTTTTGCTGCGCCTAAAGATGGTTTATTCGTGTGTTTAATTTTACGCATAACCCTTAATTTGCTATATACATATATTATATATATATAAAATATTATTTCATTTATAGATAGATTTCTTCGGTTAAATAGGTACAAGCTGGTTTTAATGTTATTTAGACGTTTTAAAATATTTACGTTTATAAGGTTCTTGTATTTTGATGCGATGTTCGTTATTTTTAAAGCCTGCTTAATGATTACACGAGGGTGAATTTAATGTTTTCATCCTAAGCTGAAATGATTACCTTAAATTAATAGAAGACGCCTTTTACGATCGGATTAATTTTACAGTTGGGCGTTGTTGTTTTAAAATTACTGCTGAGCAACAAGTTCGTTTATACAATTTGTAGTCGTCGTAAATTGTAAACGCGATTTACATTGACGATTAATCATTTTTCGATATTTTCGTATATATATATATATTATTTATTTTTATGCCGAATAAATCAAGACACAAATTCGACGGTTTGCTTAACCTACATAGAAGAATACGGCGAAACTAATCGCTGAGGATTTTAACTAGATTTTGGAACTAAGAAAACACTGGAGTCAAGAAAACGAAGATAGAAATCGTCGTTAATCCAGATGAAAACCACAAGAAAGAAACACGTGGACAGTTCTGAAACGATTGCGAACAGAGAACATGGAGAATCATGAAAATATATGGATTAAAAAAAAAAAAGTTATAGCATCTACTTAACGTAGAGAGATAGAACGGAAAATGGATCGCATCCTGATGGGATGTTAGAAGATTTGGAATGTGGTTGAGGAGAAATTATGAAATCGACGGACCCGGTGATTGGTCACAAAAACTTGATGTTATAGTATATATATGTATAGATTAATTCAGATACTTGTAGACGTACGGATAAATAAGAAGAAGTTTTAAGATTATCTATTGGCCAGTTTCTCTTCAACCGATGCGATGAAGCGAGTGGCATATTACGATTTGTGAGTTGTAGAATAGCCGGAAGCGGCATTTGTTAGTCTGCTGAAAAACAGCTTGTATCTTTTTCGAACTACTTCTGAAACAGTTGGTATCCGCAAGTCGGAATGCAGAGACTGATTTGACACGAACGAATGAGCGTCTATAATTTGATGTAAGTTCCTATAAGCGCCGGATGTTAGCTGGTTTAGCAGTGCCATATAGTTCAATGCCATAAGTTCAAATCGGTTGTACGATAATAATTTGTTCTCAACCGATAGCTTTGACTGTGTTTCTAAAAAGGCAATTGAGCAGATTTATCGCTTGCGCACATCTTTAATTTTATTAGTAAGGTATTGTCTGCAGGTAAGTTTTTTCTATCAAGACACAAACCAAGATATTTAGCACCGTTAACTTGGGGTATCGCATCTCGAGCCCATTACGTAGAGTAAAAATAATGCGACTGATTTTAATTTGATTAATCTTGATTCTCCATGTGGTTAACCAAGGGCGAATCAAAATAGTTCTGAAGTTCATTAGATACAATGACCGGATTAGAATCGGATGAGTGTGTCGTCAGCGAAAGTGAGTAACAGTGTATTTTTATTAACCAGTATGTCTACAGCGGAGTATTATTAATAACAAATTGATAAACTAATATTATTTCTTTATGTTTGCCGGATAATGGCTTAATAGCAGAAAAGCTTTATGATGTTTTTATTTAAAAATCTAGTTGTTTTAACTACTTTTCGTTTTGTGTTTTTTGCGTTGTTTTTTGTTTAGGTGTCAATATTTCTGAAGTGCGCGTAAAATAAGTTCGGTCTATAGTATTCACCACCTCCACCAACATTATTACGACACATACTCATGAACAACAATAAACAGATGTGGACCAGCCACTAGACCACGCAAACAACTTTTCTGAGGAGCATATAAAGTCAACCATAGAACCTTGATAGCCTCCAAATGGCACAAGCACGCAAGAGTATTGTAATACAGCGATATCACGCAATTAACCAGCAAACTGCCCTCTAGGCCGTTATTTAACGGAATCAACAGTCATTCACTAAATCTACTACTGTCAAACACTTACACCGTGCAGCATAAAACACGAAATACAATACATAAAATCCTCCGAAACAACCTTCAATCAATAATTAGAATCCTGACTTTTGTCAGCGAAAGCGAACTGCTAACGTACGTATATAAATTATCCCCATGTTTCCTTACGCTGTAATAGCCTTGATAGTTCACAAACGGCATATAGAGATTTTATAGATTTTTTTTTATCTATACTAATCTATACTAATATATGAAACTGTGTTGTCTGTCTGTGATTTGCGTCTATTTTCATTTTAATCACCACATTGGTCTATTTTTATCACACAAATAAAAAATCTATTTTTTTAAATTTTTGTCTGTCTGTCTGTTCAGATTTAACTCAAAAACTATTAAATCGATAATGCCGAAATTCGCACAGCTTACAGCCTATATTATCGGATTCGTTTTAAGTTTTATATTGATACCGTAAATATGACAGAAATTACAATAATTTAATGTTTTAAAAAGTTGGAAACAGCGATATCGCTGTCAAATCGTTTAAAATTTAACAAGTTTCCCTTTTCGAATGTACCTTCACTACCAACACACATAATACAAACCACATTTTGTTGCGTTAGGGCGTGGCCGAAATAAGATGCGTATATATATATATATATATATATGAGCATACATATATATACGTATAATACCTTAACTAATCTTACATCATATATATATATATATATATATATATATATATATATATATATATATATATATATATATATATATATATATATATATTCAATTCAATTCAATTCAATAAAGTATATTTATGTTTTTATACATCAGCAAATAATAAGTAAATAAAATAAAAAAATGCGCATACCGAGCAGCGTTAACGCTCTTACTCTGCGTCTTAGGAAATAGTGTACAAAGAAATCTTAAAATTTATTTTATAATTATACAATAATTATACAGGGAAAAACAACTAAAAACCCTGCGTAGCCGAAAATAGAGAAATTAATTAATTATAGTTTGATCTTAATAGTACAATAAGGATATGGGTAAAATTATACAAATTATATTGTTAAACAAATAAATAAGAGGATAGAAGAGAGAAATACTGATACAATAGATTACATGAGGATAGAGACTTATTAATAACGACTTAAGTAATTCGACAATCTGGTGCTAGAGAAGTGAATGTTTAATTCTTTTGTGTTTATATTTTTTATATTTTCTGGTCAGCGAGTCGCGAGTATAGTTTCCAATTCGCTGTACGATAGGGTAATGGCTAGTCAGACATTTGCTGTAGAACCTATCTGCTTGTTGGAATAGTACGCTGATGAAGAGCTGCATGCATGTCAGTTATTTTAGTATAGTAAGGGGCATTAAGTACAATACGCAGACATTTATTTTGAACAATTTGTAATTTATTTAAGGTGGAATTACTAACACCGGACCAAATTAGGCAAGAGTATAATAATATCGGCAGTATGTATGCTTTATATATTATTAGTTTGTTTTTAATACTAACTTTAGAGTGTTTATGAAAAATGGGGAAAATTTTATATAATCGGGAGTGCGCTTTGTCCGTGATGTGTTTAATGTGTTCATGGAACGATAGTCGCTTGTCCATTGTAAGACCAAGATATGTTACACGAGGTTTCCACGGTAGTTGTCTGTTGCTTATTTCAATGTGGTGAGTTATTTGCGGCCTGCGTCTCGTAAATAGTATAGCTTCCGTTTTTTCGGTGTTAATTTTAATTCTCCACTTTGTGTAATATTTGTATATTTTGTAATAACTTTTGGTGAGTTTGTTTGTTATTGTATCGATTCGATAGGAAGCTGTAAATAGAGCAGTGTCATCGGCGTAAAGAGATGTATCAACATCCCTCAGCAGAGGCAAACCATTAATATATAAAATATATAGGAAGGGTCCCAAGATACTACCTTGTGGAACTCCAGCTGTTAGTGTTTTAGTACTAGAGTAGGTATCATTTACCTTAACAATAAACTGCCTATCAGTTAGATATGATTTCATGATCATCATAATTTGCTTGGGAAAGCCATAATGAATCATTTTGTATATTATGCCATTGTGCCACGTAGTGTCAAATGCCTTTTCTACATCTAATAACAATAGTCCAGTATGTTTGTTCAGGTTAAATTGATCAAGAATGTGATCAGTAAGGCGCGCCATATTTTAGGATAATGACCAGTGATTATAATAGCATTAATTATATTTGTCAAGTATACTGCTGCTATTTTAGGCAGGTTCTTGAGCATTAATGTGTGTATTAAGTCTTGTCCTGTGGATGACTTGCATTTAAGTCTTTTTATGAAATAATTTATTTCTTTTGGTGTGGCGAGCTTAATTAATGAGTCAGATGCTGGCGGAGCGCTACAATATTTACGCACAGTGAGATCAACTTTTTTTGTATGAGATATGGTGGAGAGGGTTGTGTTTTGATTATATAATATATATATCCGTCCGTTCTGGATTTTTGCCATGGGTAACTTCTAGCTCGTTAATAAGGGCAATGAAATATGTTTGGCGAGGTGACTCGTTTATATCATATTATCATTTGCGAGAGCAGCTCTTTAATTT
Source organism: Coronaproctus castanopsis (assembly GCA_032883995.1). NCBI lineage: Eukaryota > Metazoa > Arthropoda > Insecta > Hemiptera > Monophlebidae > Coronaproctus > Coronaproctus castanopsis. The sequence continues at coordinate 246,422,860 of CM065052.1, forward strand.
GTTTACATTATTCTTGATCGTAGCTCGTTTCGACTGGGGTCGACTTTGTTTATTTTTACGACTGTTTACTAAAAACAAATTATATAATTTGTCGATTGACGCGATAAATTTCTTATTAATAAAATTACGGAAGGTTAAACATCGTACCTAGAATAACCGCGTAAGTGTTGGAACGGTCGAAAATTTGTACGTATCCAAATTTTTTTCTAAAGTCGAACATCGACAATTTAGCCGTAGTTTAATTTTGGAGTTCGAGTGTCAGTATAAACAGCAAATGGAATGGTTTTGTTTGTTTTACGGAGCAAATGAAAATCGAGAGAAATTAACGGTTGGAACTACACGAATTACGGCGGAGAAAAAATTAATCCACGACTACAAAAAGTACTCGACTTTCTGCCGTAAAAGCTGAAAAATCTTACCCTCCGACAACCGCATTTTTTCTACTCCGCTAGTATATAATCTTTACTATTTATACTATACTACTACTACGATCGCTCGTAATGCTCTATCATCTTTGCGATAAACGGACAAAATTGACAACGACTAGTCCTCGTCTAAATAATTCCACATCTTTTATAACATTTCGGACGTCTGTGGTTCTCCCCCCCTTTTTTTTCCTATCTCATTTTCTTCTTTTTTTTTTTTTATCGTTGATTATCTTATACGGATTCTTTCTATTTTATTTCTCGTCCCATTCAATTACGTCCGACGTTATTATTGTAATTCCGTATTTTACGATATTTAGCTCTAGTAGTATTTTTTTTTAAGGTTTCCTCACCATTGCGACGACACCACTATAATAATGGAAAACAAAGGAGAAATATATCCTTTAAGTTATAGAGACGCGGAATGGCAGAATTACGACCGAACTCGAGGGTTTCACATTAACGAGTCTTTCTTTTGGACTCTACTTTTGAATAAATGAAATAAGGGATGACCGAATTAAGTAGAACCGCTCGTCATAATTGTTTCAGACGAATTTAACGCTAATTATACTCCGTCGACAATAATCACCTGGACTTAATCACGTTGACAAGGACTAAACGACGTCCGCTTTGTTCGCCTAATGTATTTTTACTTATTTCACCTGTCCAATCGTCATTTTATTTGTATTTTATCCATTCGTTCCTATTTACGTTATCCATGTATATTATGAATACTGACACAAGCCTTTTTTTTTTTTTTTTTTTTAATAATAATAGAAATTTATAATAATATATATATATATATATATATATATATATATATATATATATATATATATATATATAATACATCCATATGCTTACATGTAACTACATATTATATATATATTTACATGTTACTACATATTTATTTTATATATATATATACATCCATATATTTACGGGTCACTACATATTATATATATATATATATATATATATATATATATATCAGTGGCGTGCAGTGAATTCTTCTACAGGGTAAGCGATAACTATATAAAGTGTAATACCACACCACCAAACGAAAATTCATTTATAAAAAACAGGCGATGATACATCTATTTAATATAAATACAAAATCCTTTGGACGATCTACTTTAATAAAGTCAGTTATAACGAGATCGTAAAACATACCCGTCGGTTCATTTTGCAGCTGATTTAATAACGCTTTTTCAATGGATATTAAAGATAAACCACTTAATCGGTTCTGTCCCTGTGTCGACCTCTGATATGATTTGGAGCTAAATCATATTCTTCGATAATACTTTTGACATACTCAAGTATACCATCAACAGATCGATCCGCACTAACATCAATAAATTTATTAAATCTCTCTTGAGTTTTTGCAATGTGACCGCGTAACGTAAAACTACAAACATTATTTAAAATGTCCGACGTTTCGTCCAGTAATATAGAAACGATTTCGCATTTTTTATTTCTTCTTTTATGTTAGTTCGAACAAGAGCATGTAGAAATTAAATCATTCTGAATACGATTTGAAGTACCGCACAGAACGTTATAAAAGTCTCTATGCGCGTTTTCAGGATCGTATCATATTTTTAAAGTATAGGTCTACATAATTCCCACGATTATCGGAATCAGCCTTTTCAGAGTGGCCACATAAGGCAAGCTCATGAACACCGAGATTGCATACTGCATCAATTAATCTTTTTAAAATGTTTCTATTTTGTTAGTACAATCTCATTACGTTCGATGACTTCAATTTGTACTCGATCATTTAATTATAAACCTACGCACGACTTACAAAATTTCTTCAGTTTCGTGGAGGAAAAAATATAACTCAGAACGTTCGTGATTTTTAATCGCATCGATCAAATTATTCAAGTTATCATATCCCTGAGTAAGATCGTTCCATATACATTTATTTTTTTCACTGCCAAATAATAAACGCGGCCAACGTTTATCTTCACAACCAGTTAACCACAAAATGTTATCATATAGAGATGCTTTAAAATGTCTGGTAAAAATTGTACTTTCTTTTGTTCATCTTTTAAAGATGGTAATTCTGATTTTGGCTTACCACAATTTATAATTTCTAACTGTTCATTAGAATTAAATCGTAAAAACGGGTTTTCATTGAATTCCCAAACACGCATTTTGTTTACAAAAAAAATCGACCATACAAATCACATGAATTAACGTTAAACTCCAGCCGAAAGCGATATTACGGGCGCTTACCATTGCTAGTGTCGCCTTTGTGTTTATGGGTGTAGTGAGTCTTTGTGTTAGTGAATTATCCGTATAGCCGGCTGAAAGCGATCTTACAGGCGCTTTACCCTTCTAGCGTGTTCTTGTCCGAAGGTCAGAAGCTATAGTCCGTCATCTCTGTGCACGTATCCTAATAGAACGAATTCTTTTCTATGTAATCAGCTAATACGATGCGCCTGTATAACACAATTCATACACGAAGTATAACACTTACGTGCATAGTATCACATGCGGTTGTTGAAGTAATAAGCGACAATATAATCGCTTTCTGTTTTCATATTCTATACCTTTATAAGTTAGGTCAAAAAAATTATTTTTTCAGAATTTTTCAGGGTAATTACCTCGCTTACCTGGAATGAACGCCACTGATATATATATATATATATATATATATATATATATATATTTGTGTGTGTGTGTGTGTATACATTTATAGACATACTATCATAATCGTCACGTTGATCGTTGTTGAACATTGTTACCAACACATTATACGTTACTTTTAATACAAAGTCTGCTAATAATCAAGGCACTAAATAGATGCGATGAAACTTGCGTGCACATGATGCTATGCTCTAGGTATAAATCGTATGTGACGCGCCACTAAATTGTATACAATTAATGCTTTAAATTCTAGTCTATTTTCTATGAAAAGCTGTAACATTATTCTATTTCCCATATTCTAGTTGACTGTGCTCCATACTCCTCGCTAAAAGCGTCTCGTAATCTTCCTCTTTCGCTTCATCTACTCTCCAAAAAGATGACCATGTTTCATTTTCGACGATCAGGTCTTTATTCCTTAATCTAATCCTCTTTTCCCATCTGCTGTACGCGACACGTTAATTTAATTTAATAGTAATAATTTTTACAACGCGAAATCTTACATCATCCGATGGATTCTGTCGATTAATCGGCCGACCGACTTTCGAAATTGTTAACTTCTCTTTACGTTGATTCGTTCTCACGATATTGCCGAAGTCTATAATACATCTATGTAAATTATCAGTCCGTTATTGTAGATAAAGCGTTTATGACTGGGACACTTAGAAGCTTGTGTACCGGCTTAGTCATATTACACTTAGAACGGGAAATACCCCGAAACTCGGAATGTAGAATACGTGCATTATTTATTCTTTAAGGATTCAATTTTTACGAGAAGTTATCAACCGGCGACGGGTCGTTGTTACCGAGACGGAAAATATTATTCCGCACTGAAATGTTATATATAGCGGAGCCCATCAATTTCATCTTAAAATCGTGCGAACTTCACCGTGTACACAGGTTACTTACGCTTCGGAATAATAAATGTAGTCAATAATACAGGAGTAAAGACTGAACACGGCCAAGATAATCGATCCCTCGGGTACAATACCTGTTTACTAGTTTTAATGGTAATTGGTTTAATTCGAAGCACGTGTTTACTTTTTCGACGAATAATAATAATAATTAATAATAATAATAATAATAATAATTGATAATAATAATAGTAATAAGAATAAGTATAATGACTATAATGATAGGAGCATGCGAATACACGCATGAATATATACGTACGATAAATTCCGGACTAGTTTCTTCACTAGTCCCAGAAGTAAAATGAGTTGGAATGGAATAATATACATAGACTTACACTAGTATACTATATATATTTATATATTTTCGTTAGACTGAATAGCTGAGAAACAATAATAATTTACTCGTGACAAGAGTATTTCTAGCTACTTGCTGGATACCTTAACGCTCTAGTTGCTACAATGCCGAATGTAGCCGCTTCGACTATGCCGGAGGGCGATGTAACGGAGACATCGACTAGAACCTGTACATATTTCTCGTCGGCGATGAGCGTGTAGATTTATTCCGAATTAGATTTTACACGTAACCTCTTTGCAGTCACTATCGTTCCATTCAACTTAAGACATCGTTGAACGAACTTCGATTAACCGACTAAATTGCATAACGATCTCGCCTTTTGCTTCTTGTATCAACTGAGAGGATGGCGATTGTGTGTGTGTGTGTATGTGTACAAAATATAGTAATTTTATAGACGCCGGTATACGTATCAACCGGAAAAGTATAATAGCATTTGCCGGAATAACAAGGCTTCTTAATCCGTTTACTGCGCTTCGACTAACTTTGAACTTAGCGACCTTTCTTTTTGCAACCGGATTAATTATATTCAACATTCCCTAAAACCTAATTAGGATACGTATCTCTTTCTGTTTATGCGTATAACTTAAGTTGTTACTTCGCTTTGTCTATATCTAATAACTCTGCTTATATCGTGTATATACCACTTACAATAAGATCAGAAAGTATTTCTGTGTTGATTATTCGATGATATGTGTAAAAAAAAGTATTTTTATATAATTTTTAAAACTATTTTCTCGGTCGATATTCATAATTAGATACAATAATTTCGGAATAACAGCGTACAAAAAAGAAAAAACGATTTATTAATAAAAGTAAAACGATATATTAATCAACCCGAGTTTATCAAGCATCGTCAGAAGTAAAGTAATCTAACTCATGACGTAACATATTGAGAAAACTACATATGACTGGTTCCCAATTAACCAATCACCGTTCTCCGCGCTGGATCAAGTTGGAAGCCATCCTCTCTGTTGAAGTTATTGAATTTTTCAATCTCTAAAGCTTCTCTAACAATTCTTTTACCCAACCTATTTACTTTGCCAAGAACTGTTGTTTCTTCAAACCTTATTACACGCCAGAACTGTTGTTTCTTCAAACCTTATTACACGCCCTGTAACCGTTTTGATATTCCACCACAGCCGACCCATACTGTTTAGTTCTGATGACGGACACGGCCTGTTGCTTTAAACGTAAACTCGGGTTTATTAATATATCGTTTTACTTTTATTATTATTTTTTTCCCTCTAATCCAGAACTAATTTAAATAATTATCTACCGGATTTTATGTAGGTATATATCAGGAGATGGAGGTTTTGCCCATTACCAGCCGCCTTAGAGTAATATTAGATAGTACTCAAACCAGATCTATGATTCTTTTCCGTTTTAATCTTTTAGGTGTTTCTTCATTAAGTAGGTTAGCTGCCAATGGATTTGGATGATGTATTCTTGATAAGTATCTACGGATTGCCGATTTAATCTCTTCAGCGACATATTTTACATGTAGGTCGGTGTGTAATGTCCTGTTTGAGATGTACCATGGAGCGCCAACTATCAACCGTAGTATTGTATTCTGCGCTGAATTCGTTCTACGTTATTTGCCGAAGCACATCCCTACAGTTCTGCTGCATATAACCATATAGGCTTCAATATTGCTTTATACAATATTAATTTATTATTGATATTCAATTGCGAGCGAGATCAGCCAATACCAATTGTTGCATCTTGAGTTCTAGCTCGATATTCTTAGCTTTTATATGTTTCAGCCAGGTTAACGTTTGATCCAAATAAACACAATGATATTTAGTACACTCGGTTTGCATTAATGACTTACAATTTAACGTAACTGCATACTTATCGCGCGCAATACGTCGTTTGGTAAAGATGATGTGATTGCATTTTTGCCTATTGATTACAATTTTCCATCTATGTGAGCACCGTATCATCTGCAAATGTAGCTACAAATACGTTTTCTTTTTTTGGGCATATCATTGGTGAACAATGAGTACAGGAGAGGCCCCAGTACGCTCGCCTGCAGCATACCTGCTTGTATTTTGCGTAAAGATAATTGTTTATCATTTATCACAACTCGAAAATATCGTTCATCCAAATAGGACTTGATAATGTTATAATATTGAACAGGCAAAATCTTCTTACATTTGTAGGGTAGCCCTGGATGCCAGACGCGATCGAACGCTTGCTGAATATCCACAAATACTGCAGAGCATATTTCTTTCTTATCGAAGCTCTCTCAACTTTCTTAACCACTTTGTAAACCTGTTGTACTGTTGAGTGCTCAGTTCGAAAACCAAATTGCTGATTTAGAATTATTTGATCTTCGCCAATTATCGTTTGAATCCTTTTCCTTTTTAATTTTTTCAAATACTTTAGAGAGTATTGGAAGTAAAGAAATTGGTCGATAGGAAGTCAGTTATTCAGGAGGTTTTCCAGGTTTCTGAACCATAATTATATTTGCAAAATTTCCATAGTACTGTATTGTAATCTCATGATTACGTTGAATATAAATGTTAATTTTACTATTGATTTTCTCGGTAAAATTCTCTTTGAACTCGACTGGTAATTAAATCATAACCAGGAGCCTTCTTGTTGCTCAATTTCTTGATTGTGGCTTTAACTTCCGCAGGAGAGAAAAACCTGATTATTGTTGGTCATGAAGATTGGTTTAGGTACTCACGAACTACATTTTCACATTTTGATCGGTCGTTATTTAGGTGAACAGTTTCGACCAAATGTATGGAAAATAGTTCAGCTTTAGTGTAATCATCTGTAGTCACCATCATTCATTTTTAAAGGATCACTTCTTTTTTTTGTTTTTTTAGGTATTTAACAGATTCCCACAGCGAATAATTTCCAACCTTTGAGGAAGATAGATTGGTTACATATTCCGTAAATGTATCGTTTTTGAAGTTTTGAAGCAACGCTTTCAGTTTCCTCGTTTGATGATGTTTTATCGCACGGATTTCTCGTTCTCGTCCACTCTTTTTTATTGTTACGAGGTGGCGCACATAATCCGGTTACCGTAGTATAAAGTGCTTTTACACGCGGCATTTATTATTTGATTAGCAAATAAGTTGACACTATTATCGATATCTTCATTCATTTTAAGTGCGAAGATTTTGACATTCTTCTAACGTATTCCTAAACGTTTCCCAGTTTTTAAACTTGTTAAATAGCGCAGGTCTTCTTTCACTCATCCGCATCTGTTCACATCTGTTCACTGACTTTTAATATAACGATTGGGTGGTCAGAAGATAGCGATAAAGAATTATTCGTAACTTTCATATAGTTATTTGATATTCCCTTTGTCATAAAGAAATCTAACAATTCGGGAATTTTGTTTCTGTCTGTCAGCCAATATGTAAGTAAGCCTCGCGACAATATGTCACATTTAGTTGAGATAGCCACTTTAAGGTTCTGCCTCTAGGAGTTATTAAACGAGAGCCCCAAAATGTATTTTTCGCATTGAAATCTCCTCCTATGATGAATCGGCTTCCCATTTCTTTCAAAAAAGTATGTGAATTGTTGGTGACTTATGGAGTACTTCGGGGGACAGTAAACCGCTGCCACATTTAAGATATTATTACTCTGCCTTATTGTTACTCTAGTAGATTGCAAATGTTTTTTTTGATAGTTTCCCATAACTTCATGTGGAATACATTGGTTTATAATTAGAGCCGTTTCAGCATGACCTTTTTTGTCCGGATGTAAAGTCCAACTGGAATCTTGATGTAGCTTTTGTCTGTAAAACGAGTTTCGGAAATTAACAATATATCAATGCCGTTTTCATTGTGATAAAATTCTAGTACTAGTCTATGTTGTAGCAATCCGTTTGCATTCCAGAGTGCTATGTTGAGTTCATTATTGAAACATGTTTTAACAATAATTTTTTGTTGATGAGAACAGACATGATTGTAGGGATTAGATTATTTATCATTGTGCTTTGTTGCTGAATCATATCTTTGAATAAAGGTTTTATTTCTACAAGAAAAGCATTTAAGCTTTGCTGGACATCTGAAGGAGATGTAGAGTTGTGGACATTTGAAGAAGTTGCTTCTGCATATGATAATTTTTGTACACTCGGTGTCGACCTCTGGTTTATTGATCGAGCAGATTGTATTTGATTTGGTGATGACTGTAGTGTTGATTTATTTAATGATTTAAGTGATCCTAGGTTCTTAATGCCACAGATTTGTTGAAGCTGTTTATACAGTTCACAGCCTTTGTAATTTGCTCGGTGATTATTACCGCAATTTGCGCATATAGTCGGAGATCTGATGTCCTTAGAGCATTCATGAGTTAGATGAGTTTGTGCATATTTTACACAAATAGCTTGTCGGTTACAATATTTCTTTGTGTGCCCATACAGTTGACGGCGTGCACATTGAACTACTTCCTGTTTAACATGTGGAGCTTCTACACTTTCATATTCAGTAAATATTGAATCTTGTAAATTCCTTTATTATTGTTATTTGGTTCGATGTCAACGAAAAAGAGTGGTAACGGCGATTTAGTTAATCGATGTTTAGACGATGTTTCTAACAACATGTCTACGATAAAGCTGAAGTTATATCGTTTAGCTGTAGACTATGGTGTAGATTCCTAATGACTACATTCACTTTTAATTTGGTATGTATGGAATTCAAGATTACTACTCTTTAAGTATGTTACAAGTTTCCTATAATCCTCTACTTCATTGCTCGTAATGTTAAACTTTTCAATCTGTTACTTCACGAACATAGCATTCTATACAGATGGGTCAAAATTTGACTTGTTCGTTGGCTGCTCCGTTGTTAGAGATAATGGCGGCTATATTCGAGTCTCACTACCGCAATCATTTACAATTTTATCTGTCGAACCAATACATGGCCATCAATTTCAGTATAAATACCAAACTGGAGTCTAGAGCTTGCCAATAATAATCTGCTCGGACTCTCCGTCAGCTTTGAACGCCATTCATAATGTATCTAACAACAGTAGCCACCCTACTATAGCGGAAACAATTGTAGAATTAATTACTAAAAATCTTGAACGATCCATTACATTCCTCTGGATCCCAGCGCATACTGGCATTGCTGAAAATGAAGTAGTTGATAGGACAACAAAGGAAGCAGCAACTGCGTCACCTGTGCCTAATTTACCAGTTCCATTCGTAGACATAAAGTGGTTCGTGAGATCATCATTATTCCAGTTATGGCATGAATAATGGCAATCCATATTAACATCGAACAAACTAAGATCTATCAAACCAAAAATAACACTTCGGAAGACACACTTACAACATCGGAGAGATTAGGTAGTTGTCAGCAGACTCCGATTGGGCCGCACTAAACTAACACACGTTTATCTTCTTAATAGATCGGAAGTTCCATTATGTACGGCTTGCAACGTTGTGCTGTCGGTTCAACATATTCTAACAGAGTGCCCTCAATACAGTCTACGGAGATCATATTACGGTCTTTCATCTTCATCGCAGCTACTCCTAGATGACAACGTTTCTACGCTATCCAGACTCATCCTGTTCCTGTATGATACTGGATTATATCGTTTAATTTATCGCTTATTTGCCTCGTTGCCTCTAGCCGTTTGTTGCATGTATAATTTTCATCATAGTAGTTTCATTAAGCCCCAGATATATATGTATCGGTGAATTAGAATTACTTTCATGTATACACGTTTTCGTGTTCGATGCGCATCGGTATTGAATGTTGATTAAAATAAAAAAAAAAAACACAAACGAAATAAAATGGGTCAATCAGATAAAGAGATGAAAGAGCAAAATGGTCGAGATTTAGTGTAATAGCTTTAGGATATTATCGTTTAAACCCTTTAAATCTGTTTTATTTTTATTCGCTATATCAATTTTCCAGAATGTTAAAATATCTTAAACGTAATTTAAAAAGCCCGGGCATTATTATTAAATCGTCTATATTTTATTAGGTTGGCTCGGTTCAGAATTTCAATATTCCCGAAGCTGCTAGTAAGTGGTTAAGTTTATACGTACATACGGACAAATAGATATAGGCATAAACACGAAAGAAAGTGATACAGAAAGAAAGAGTAAACGATAAAGAATGAAACGAAGAATTGTTCGTATAATTTTTCTAACGTCCGTAAATTGGAAAACGCGGGAAATGAGTTTACATTTGTTAAGAAACAAAATTTCACCAGATAGAAGTTCTGTCTCTATTCACAGCGTTCGCCTTTTCTAATTTTCGAACAAAAGCTGCCGTGAAATAAAAAGGCCGATTCCGATTTAATTTTTCACCTACTGCGATACTCTTTCGAGATAAACAAAGGCCGACTTTTTCTAATCTTTTTCAACTTCGTTTTGTGTATAGACCGCGTCTTATTTATCTGGAATTTATTCCCGTCTATCGTCGTTTGTAGTCTTTTCTTGTTAGAGTTCGTTGTGCTGGGGCGGGGGTATAATTTTGTGTTTACTCTCTCTGGTCGGGTTTTTCCGTTCGTCTCTTTTTTATTATTCTTCTATCGTACTTTTACATTCGACCAGATATCGTCGTTTTGTATGCGAAAGTTTCCTTCGATTCTCATCCACTTCTAATGCCGTCGCAGTGCGTCTTATTTATATTTTCGTTTCTAGACCCGTTTTTTTTCTTTTCTAGTCTCGTCTCGTTTCGAAAATTCAATTTTCGAACACTAAAATTAGACGTGATTTTAGTTGTGAGCTTAGTATAAATCGGTTACGTAATCTTCGACCTCTAAAAAATAGTAAATGGTCGGGATAAACTCGAACGAATAATTTAAATTGTTAATTTTCAAAATTTTTATCCGAAATTTATTTAACCGGTCGATGTATTTTCGTTGTAATTATCTTAAGAATATAACGAGACAGTAAATTTTACGTCGAATATGCTTCGACCGTCTGTTGCAATCGTCGCAGTTCTGACATCCAGCAAATTGACCGCTGTGTCCAATTAGAGTGATCGTGTAACTTCGTTCCATGTTTTTCTGTTTTATCACATAAGTAATATACGGAACACGTAGGTCACTAGGCAAAGTTTTGTTCGATACAAAAACCGTGGCGCATATGGTCCGTAGAGTTTTCTTCTAAAATCGATGGATAAGCGTTATATTATTGTTCTAGCACCGCAGCCCCATATTTGACGCTTGTTTTTATTATCCAAATGTAGTTTTGAATTTTTACCTATTAACTGGTGCATTTAGCGAACTCTTGTATTTAATTCATCGCTTTTAGCTCGAATTTTTCCAACTTAATTTGCTGTCTAGATGCATACCAAGGTATTTTATCTGTTTTTCGATTGCTGGTAAAATGACTTTAGGTATAATTTTTCTATTGGAAAAAGTTACTCTTTCGGACTTGTTTTCATTAACCTTTATTCGTCATTGTTCGCTCTATGCTGTCACTTCGTTTAATGAGCTTTGCAGAGATTTTTATGCGAAGGTGACTACCAAGCTTTTATCACATACTGGAAGATTTGATATATATATGTCTCAAGTAAAGGAACGGTCCTAACATTATTTCCTCGTGTAACTCCAGCAAGTATATATAGGTTATACGTTAGATACCTCATCTGCTAATTTAATTTGAAAATGTCATTTAAAAATGAGCTAAATAATTTGTAGTATTGATACGGAAATATAATTCGCAGTAGTAGAACTTTGTGCCATACCTTGTCAAAATCTTAGCTGATATCCAATACCGAATGGCATACTTTCTTTTCGTCTAAACTGCTTTCTATAACCACTCGATAAAGTAACGAAATGAGCTCGAAATAGAGAAATTTACTGTAACTATCGAGGAGGAAATCCAGAGTTGTTCTTGAAAAATAAAATATTACTATATAAATAAATGTATACCTAAATCGATTTCGACATACGTCTAGTCATTAAGATACTTCAAAATAAAATTTAGAGACATAATAAATTACAAATGTCCCCCCACCCGTGGTACATCCGAGCAGTTGTACACGTTAGTACGATAATAATCGAACAAGTGATAAACAAAAAAAAGTTGTAGAAAAGTTATGGTATCTCTGGAATACCGCATTGCCCGACCATCGTATTGGATACAATTTCGACGAAATTAGACACTTGAAACGAGATTTGCGTTATAAGGATCTATTAATTCGAATACCGAATGAAGCTATTACAAATTATGGTCATTTACTACGAGCCAGATGCTACGGAGATTTAATTACGCATATTTAATATTAATCCATTTAGGGGTTTCTGTTTTTTTCTGAACGTGGCCATATTATTGCAACTTATCTAATAAAGATTAACCTTTTCAGTAGGCTCACTATATAGCGCATGAAATTATAACGCTAACAACAGTTTTTATTTTCTGATTAACGTGCAATATCTCGATTTTAATAATATTCGTGTAAATATATTAAAAATTATCTACAAGTTCGTTTATAAGAAACGGTATTGTATAATAGACACTCTGCATAAAATTTATAATTTTAAAATGTACGACTGAATGGGTTAACGGCAACGGAAATTCACGTGTGAAAATGTGTAACATAGTATTATTAACGAGTTCAGTTGTATAGCTGCCACATACACACATCACACAAGTAACTCAGCCATTTCTGTACATAGTCATATGAAATATTATGAATTTTCTGCTACATACACACATCACACAAGTAACTCAGCTATTTTTGTACATAGTCGTTTGAAATATTATGAATTTAATTTCACATACAAGCGACCCTCCATGAAACTAATTGAGCATTCCGACGTTTATAATTTCATCAGTGTAATTACCCTTTTAAATTTGAAGTCACAGTGGAAAATTTCATTTACTTTTTAAATCACTGGGAAATTTTATTTTTGGCGGGAACATTTTTTTTTTTTAGACTATTACTCTTCTAACTACTGTATCGTTGCTTAACAAACGCAAAATTTCGTATGTTCTTCGCCAGCCATCTACATATTGACCTTTTCAAAAACAAATAAAATACATGGTCTTAGGAAGTCCTATATCAGCAAATGAAGTTTATGACTTTTGTATTAATATTGAACGTTTCTCGGGGATTCATCGCCGGATAACTGGCCTGTGATGTTACTGGATAGTGCTGTAAAAGTAACGATTAAGTCCGGTATTAAACAAAGACTATTAATTATTACTACATTCATAATTAATATTTGTTTGTTAAATCGTTCTTTGTTTTATTCGTATATTTAGTGATATTTTTCCATCGTCTTTTTGACATTTTAATTTCTGCGTTACTGTCCGGCGCGAACCATTCTCTACACTTAGTTTTTTTTCTTTTTTTTAAATTTGATCATTTCCGAATGTCCGTACCATGCTTCAGTTTTCTCGTTATTTCTATGTCTTTGACTGCTCTCTTAATTTTTCGCTTATTTATTCGATTGTATTTATCATGTCCTATTTCATCGACATCTGAACAATTTGTTAATTATTATTTTTTTTTCTATATAATTACTCGGCCACGTTTGTGATCTATAAGTAATCACCGTCATAATACATCGTGCTATTAATAATGAGTTCGTTCTTCTATTAGAAAATAGAGTGGAATATTACCTTTATTTCCGCCATATAATAAGTACCATGCGAAGTGATAGTTAAATACCTAAAAACCTTAATAGTTATCTACGAGCAGTATTACAACTACATAAATAGATAATAAACAGCCAATACTTTATATATATATATATATATGTATGTGTGTGTGTATATATCTAGATTATTATTGATTAGGGTCAAGGTTTAATGAAAGCTACATCGTGTTTGTTTTTCTATTCGTATAGGTAAGCGATGATGTTGGACGAATGAAAAATGGAACTTTATAAAAGTGTAATATATTATATATATATATATATATATATAATATAAAACACATAATTCTTTTGAATGTCGACCTTTGCATATGTCGTTTTTCGATCGTTAATTTATTCTGTTCCATTTTTTAAGGGGGAAACGACTGTATCAGTAGTATAGTGAAGAAGATGAACTAAAGCGAAACGCATTTGTTTCAAATTGTTCAAAGGAAAAATCTGTCTACATATCAACACCCGAATCTCCGCCTTCCTTTTACCTTTAGCTCCTGTTACATATCGTTTCAGCTATTCTGGCTGATTTCGATCAGATAAATGTGTGTGTGTTTGTGCGTATGTATATATGTAGTTCGTTGTTGATGGGAAACAGGGCTGGAATAAAAAGTAATCATAATAACACGGAAAAGGCGTCGTTTTATTAACTCTTCCTAGAAATGTAACTTGGCTTTTATCCGTTCTTCAGTTTTTTTTTATTTTTATTTTTATTTTATTTTTAAATTTTCACAACGATTTTGGAAACTCGAATAATTTTGGTTTTAGCATGTCGTATCTATTTTTCTCGCGGTAAAACAACTTGGTAGTAATATATACATATATATGTATATACACACACACACACATATATATATATTCCATTTTGGTAAGTTTAACCCGTTTATAAAGGTTGCTACCACGATGAACTTTATAATTTCATTTTGTAACTTTTCAAACTAACTGTCGGTACCCGGATACTTTATTACGGTTCTGTTCACGTTTTGTAATAAACGCGGGTGCCTTATAGAAAGTTCGTTTAGAAATTCTAAAATGAATTTGGCTATTATAAATATCTATATAGCTATATCTATCTATATATCTATATATCTATACATCTATCTACCTATCTATTTATACATCTATCTATATATATAATGGAAGAAGAAGAATATGAAAAAGCGGCAAAAGTAAACATCGTATAAGCAAAAATTAAACTTTAACTCCTTTGTTAAGACACTCGGTGAAAATAACAATCAAAATCGTACGAGGGATTATTATCAACGGAAATATTTTTAATGAATTAATCTTCAGCTCATCTGAGAGGGTTGGCGATACTGTTTCTTAGCAATCCATAGAATTCCCGAAATTTTCAACTTATTTATCACTACTCCAAGTGTGTGTGTTTTTTTTATCCAGTCCATTCTTCCACGTTAGTCGGTAATCAAAATATTCTCTGGAATGTTACCGTGTAATAACTTATATTTAATACTTCTCATTGTATGTTCTAGACCGCACTTTCTTTCGTTTTATGGTATTAATAAATTTTTAAATTTCTTTTACCGCGTGGTGCGATATTTCTTTATTAGAAAATTTATCTCGTTCTTCAATGCCATGACCGTTCTTGATGTTAGGCATGACAAACTTCATTAATGATTTATAAGCCTACCTATGTCGCGAATGAGCATTTTCTCATCGTTTACTGTCAATGTCAGTTTATTTTTTCTTCTACCGTTCCCATCAATATATGTAATATCTTCTTCTTCGGGGTTATTCAGCCCTAGGACTGGTACACCACCACTATATTCGCCTTCCACTGTCTGTTTTGGACATACGTTAGTATCCTTGCTTTTTGTTTTATGATGTCCATTATTGTTAGCTTCGATCTGTCAATGCTTCTAACGTTTGTTTATCTTTTAGAGACATAGTCCAGGTTTCTGCCCTGTACAAGGATACTGACATATGTTTCGAACTTTATTTATATCATCAACCCAACGTGCCAGTAGTCTGCCTATTCTACGGTTCCGTCTGCTGTACACATTGACATTTTATTTTTAAGGCATTCGGGATGTATTGCTAGATGACTAGCCATCTCCATTTTTATTCTTTCATACTTAATATCCTTTATTCTCGTTGTTTGTCTAATCTATTTATTTTCTTTCTTGTCTTTTAATGTTATTCCAATCATTTTCCGTTCGATTCTTCTTTGAGTCTTTTCTCCAATGCTCATGTTCACTTCCATAGCTTTGATTAAAAGTTTCTCTTTTGAGGCTTACTGGAATCTTCCTTTTTTGTTATAATATATTTTTGAACTTCCCACGTGCTAGGACGGTTATTTGGATTCTTGTCGGTATTTCCTCCTGTGGACGTGTTAACTTTAGAAAGAGCCGAATAGCTTTTGGAGGTTTGCATTTTCACCAGGATAAATTGATTTCTGTTTGAGTTGAAAATACACCGAACGTATAAACGTGTTTTGATCAACCGACTCGTGAGATGTAGCGATTTAAAAAAAAAGACACGAAACTTCGATAAATTACACGTGAACAACGAAGAAATTTCGGAATTCCTTATCAAACTTCCGTGAACAAATAAGGACTTAAGAACTAATTTAACGCTAACCTAGGCAGAGCGCATAAATAAAAAACAAATATTTAGTACTACTACTACTACTACTACTATTATTATATCGTTACTAACGATCTCTGTATTGGAACGAATCTGTTGCGCGTGTCCGTTTATTTATTTCCGTTAAATCGGGTAAAAACTCAAAGCTCGCATTTAAATTATTTTCATCATCGAGACGAGCGATAGAAGGAACTGGAAATTTATTCGAGCGTAAATGTGAATACACGTCCACGAAGTAAGTTGAAAAGAGTCGACTTTAGCCGAAGGTGAACTAATGCGAGTTGGAAAACCGAAGTGCGAGAAAAACAGTTTGAAGAGATGAAGCAGCGGAGAATGTGACACGGAAACGGTTTAGACAGACGAGCTGTAAAATTGAAGAGCTGCCTTGGGATAAAGAGCCGAAGAAATGAAAGGGATAAATCGTGCAGCGATGAGGGGGCGGCTGCAGCGAGGGAATCGAAAATTCTATAAGGAGACGTGCTTGGTCGATTGGACGAAATCGACGAATGTGTCTATTACGAGTAGCTTCGTGTGTTTGTAAGCGAATAATTGTGTTTAATATATATTTATAGGCGTGTGCTCATTTATATATATATATATATATATATATATATATACACAATCGTGTACGAATACATATTCCGAATGTGCGCGTGACCACGCGTGCGTGTAAAAGAAAATCTCGCGCAAAACCGTAAGGCAATTTTTCGGTTCGACAACTTTATTATATAGCGACAGGATTTGTCACATCATTATCGTTTTCATCTCTTCGTGAAACCGAAATATACCAACTGCCGCTAATGCTGTTATTGTTGCTGTTGCTGCTTCGTTGTTGTATGTTACGTTACGAGATATTTTCCGAAGATTTATTCGCTATTTCACTTATAGAAATTGAGTGCGTGTGTGATCAATTTTGTTATTTGTTTTTAAATTTATAAGATTATTTTTTAAATTTTGAATGTTCTAATATTAAAAAAAAAAATAATTTCTCGACAATTTTCATTTTTAATAGCGATAATGATTTCCACTTACGAAGGATTTAGAATACAATCAAAATTATTTATTAAATTTTAATATAATATACCCCAAATATTAATTTTCAGTATATACATATATCATCTTCCTCCCTCGATTCCCCGTTTGAGTGCTACTTGCTCTTAATTACCGATGTTTATGACGGGTATGCGACAACAAGCCAATTCGGCGATTGCTTATAAAACTGCAATCATTACAAGCGAACCATCGATGCTGGTCTGCGGTATTCATGCCTGGAATTTTCTTATTACTGGGCAGACACGTTTGTAACCGTTGATCTACTATTTTCGAACGTTTCTTTCTGTTTAGCGCAGTTTTTTTCCAGTCAGATTTTCTCGGGTTTATACTTTAAATCATTAAGTACGTCTTTGAACCGTAGTCCGTTTCTTTTCCACGAGTTCAGAACGCTGTAGAAAATTTGCTTTGGTACGCGATTCTCTTCTATTCGCACGACATGTCCAACCCATCGCGTGCGTCTTTTTGCAATTAATCGCTCAATAGACTGGAGTCCACACTCTTGCGTTTAGAATGAAATCTTTCCAATTTATTTTCAGTATTTTTCTTAAAATTTTTTGATGACAGTGTTCTAGTTTTCTGATTTGCGTCTTCGTGATCGGCCAAGACTCACTTCCGTGCAACATCGTTGGAAGTAGAATGGCTTTATAAACTATTATTTTCGTACTGATCGACAAGATATTTGTTATTAAAAACCCGATGAAACAATTTAAACGTACGCTACATTTGTATATCTTATTCTACAGGGGTGATTTTCCCATCTAATGTAGAATTTTTACTCATATCGCTACCGAGATATTTGAAAATATCTGTATTCGTTAACTTTTCCTATCCAGATAGAAGACGGATCTGTCGGTCTCCATATGTAAAATTTTTGTTTTTTTTAAAGTTTACCACTAATCCAAATGCCTGATAGGTTTTTTTCAGGCATGTGAGTTAAGTTTGGCAGATCTTCTTTCCGTTCGCACACTAAAGTACAATCGTCAGCATATTGTAAACTTGAAATCTCAATTGGATTTATACTTAGTGATATTGTATAAGCCGTCATCAAAACGGAAATTTACTTGTACTCCTGAGTTTTGTGCATTTTGTTTAAAAGCATAGTAGACCATGTTCATGTAAAAGTTGAAAAGAATTGTTGCAAGCACGCAACCTTGCTTAACTCCTGTTGTAACATTAAACGAATCCGCAATTCCAGCGTCGCAGATAACAGCCGCTTCCATTCCATCGTGTAATTGTTATTAGATCTAAATTTTTTCGAAGGCACTCTATATTCTTCAGGCATATTAGTGCTTCCCTGTTTACGGAGTCGAATGCTTTTTTTCAACATCGATAAAGGGCGATGTACAGGTTTGTGTTCTGCTACCTCGTTTTTTCCATTAACTATCGCATAGAGAAGATCATCTCCGTTATCCGCCTGTTCCTCTGGGAGAAAACCACCGAGGAACGGCTCCAGACGTCTTTGTAACACCTTGCTGAATATTTTTCATTCTGTGGGCTGTTGCTATCTTCGCATTAATGTCGCCTAATTTCATTACAATTTTGTTTCAAAGGATTGAACTTATTGTGTCTGACTTATTTTACTCATCCTTAATCGCTTCGATGTACCTTGATTTTGTATTCGGTCTGATTAGGACAATTCTATCTTGAACTGAATTGTAGCACCTTACTATTTGATTAAATACTTTTCGCTATTAAAAAAGCGGCCCTGTCTATATATCATTGCATATACTATGTAATCATGATCATCGAAATGTGATTGAATATAATCACCGAGATAATAAGGACTGATGACTCGATTATTCGAGTTTCAAGAGTAGCTATAAAATTACTATACTAGCGCTCATATATTAAAAACAACGTGAATTAGTTGTGAATTGAGAATTTAGTGGGTGTTTTTTAAATAAATAACGTTTCCTGTTTTTAAACGGGACAGCTAGTCATGAACTTTAAGTCGCATCCCATTCGTTTTTTTTTAATGGAAAACGAAATTTTAAAGCAAAAACCATAAAAATACATATAATGCAAAGAACTGTAACAAAATTTTGGATTATGAAGTTCTTACGTCTTGTTATTTTGAAAAAAAAAACCTAATAAAATTATTTATAAATTAAAAGAAAAACAAAGCATAACTGTTAGGATAAAAGTTGAAAATTTTTGTACTAAAATATATTAAAAAAATATCGCAAATAAATTTAAAATTAAAATCCATTAGACTTTATATAATTATTTATTTGCAAATGTCACATAGTTTGAATTTCCACAATAATTCTTTAGTAATGTATTTATCACACTTGTTATAATCATTTGCAAAGTAATCAAATGTCGATGATGACATTTGGTACATGTTCTGCTATTGTACGCGTTATGGTAGTGGTAGGATTTGTCAGCGATAGTTTGAAATTATCACCAAATTTTTTCAAATTCATATTTCCGTCGCTGTTCAGGGGCACCACGTGGAGGTTCCTACCTTGCTCCAAGAACAAGGAAAGCAACTGGAGACTTCAAAAGAAACAGCCTACCACAGGGTAACTTATTGGCCCAACAGTTTTCAATATCTATACTAGTGATCAGCCAAAGAGATTGGGAACAAGAAGGTTCATATTCGCAGAAGACCTGGAAGTTGCAGCTCAAGACAGGACCTATGCAGAAGTTCGAGAGCATATACAACGAGCTTTGGAGAATTTAGATGATTACTATAATGAAAATGCTTTAAATCCCAATCCGGGAAAAACGAAAGTGTGTGCCTTGGAAAGGCAAGATGTAAACTGAATGTCTACTGGAACGGATGCAAGATACGGCATAATCAAACTCCAAAATATCTACGATTTACCTTAGACCGAATACTTACATTTCGAACGCACTGTGGAAACACTGGAGAATTGAAACTAGAAATAATATATTGCAAAAATTCGTTTCTACGAAATAGGGTGCTACGCCAGAAGTGCTTAGAATATCGGCGCTGGCCTAATAATTTGCAGCAGGAGAGTATTCGAGCACAATCTGGAGCAGCCCACACAAGAAAAGTGGTAAAAAGCGCTTACAGAATCGTTACCGGCTGCTAAAAACCAACAGCGATTGGAGATCTGTACAGAGTCAGAGGTATCGCTCCTTCATTAATACGTAGGAAAGTATCAGAAATGAGGACGAAAACACTAGTGCTTACAGACCAGCGCCACATGCTCTATGGACGAACACCACCTAAAGGAAGACTTAAATCTAGAAAAGACTTTTGGAACTTAACCACACCACTTTTACACAAGCCAGAAAAACACCGCAAGGAACTATGACAACAACTGGACGTGGTTGGTAACGTGGGCATATTGCTACACAACACGATTAACTGAAAAAAATGGAAAATCCTAAATAGATTACGAACCAGATGTGGCCGTACAAATGAAAATGTAAAAAAATGGGGACTAGATACTGATTCGAGATCCGAATGCGGGGAACAAGATCATTAACACAGATGTTACTTGCAGATGAAATAAGTAACTTGATATTCACTTCTAAAATGCATTTCACAATGGCATTTTAAGCTAAATTCTTTTATACTAAACCAAGTAAATATAATATAAAATTCTCCTTGTAAAACAAAATGTCTATATGAAATTGTAAAATAATTACCTATGTTAAATAAATAAAAATAATGTTAAACCTCCTAAACTAAACAGAAAATCTAAAAAAAATAAAAAAAATACGTATTTAACGTTGTAAATAGAATAAAAGTTATTTCCAAACAAAAGAAACAACAAAAGATATTATAAATCGTCTAAAGGAACGCAACAATTATAATATATATTTAATTTAATTAAGTATATCGAAAACACTATAAATAAACAAACTTTGAATCGCAATTTAATATTCGAAACAATTCTAAAACGAACTTCACAACGAAGAATATCTAACAAACTGTTTGGTAGAATTCAGAATCAAACTATTTTATTATGACTATTTCATTCGACAAAAGTAGGCATGACGTCAGAGCCATCCGGCCTTATTATCTCGCTGGTAACGATATAACGCGTTTCCGGTTAATTTGACATCCGTAAATAAAATATTATTAATCTTTAGAGAGTTATAATTTAAAAGCTACTTTTTTTTAGCATGCAATCTGTATTTAATAACAATAACCAGCAGTGAAGACACGTTATTATCAAAAATTCAAAGGAGGAGAGCATCCCAACGGGTGTTGATCCTATTTATTGATGATTACTTTTACGTTAGTTTAATCTGCAGTTATAAGAGTAATAGATTATTAGGATCGATGTTGAAGCTGCAGAGGATGGAATTTGTGTATTCGATTGAATTTAATGCAGTTTACAACGACAGGTTCTTTGCTAATGTATTTGAGTGTTGAGTCTTTCTTTGTATCTTGCACTTGAGCTGCGGATTTCATCTTTAACCGAGCTGATCTTACTAATTTTAAAATTAGCGTCGAGCACTAATCCAGAACTAAACGGTGTATTGAATAAGAAAAAATAATTAAGTTTCTGCGTAATAAACCCGATCAATAATTTTAAAAATTGTAGCAACAGATAGCGAGAAGATATTTTAAATCACATTTGGAAGAAAATATTTAGACATACATATTACTCACACACACATACATATATATATATATATAAGATTATATTTATTTAATTTATACGTTCGTGATCTGGTAGCCCATCAGATTATAGAGCATTCGCAGTTAAATGTAAATGCGCTGGATATTACATGTAAATGCGCTGGATATTACATGTAAATACTTATCAATCACATTACAAGATAAATGAGCGCTACGTTGAGTGGATACTTATCATAAATCCAACAAAATCGCAAAATTCGTTTTTAATCTTAATTCGCTGATGGAAAAGTTAAGAATTTAATCGATTTTTGCAGAAAATATCTGTTTTCTAAAACACCCGAATATCTCGTATTACTCTAGACCATAGATACAGGTAGAAAAGAAAATATAGACGGAAGATAAACAATATACAAAGTTGTAAGACAGAGTATGATAGAAAAATTGAACTGTACAGGACAGCTATACTTATGTAACGTTACCGTATCACTAGCAGTGTACTGCTGCCTAGTTTGGCTGGTTAGTAGGTACACGCGAAGAAACGCGACATACAGCTGAATTTGGAATGCCAAACTTACCAAAGATATTCAACCGACTAATCTTCAGAATTATAGATTAGTGTGACCACGCAACTACCGACTTGAAAGAACTGTGAAGCAAACAAAAGTGCCGAAATCCGGACGTTACAAATGATTTATCTAATAATGTGTAAGTAGAGGATTTCGTCTGTAACGATACTCAGACGACGGTGGACTTTTTTAATTCTAAACAAATGAAGTATCTTCAGAAAAAGAGCATCTGTTTGATATTTTATCTTTATATTTCCACTACTATAAATACTTTATTGATACTATAAAGAATAAATAAAACTTTATGATAGCGTTAAGCTTTCGTAATACTGTTTATCGTACTTAACGATTATATCTTAAAATATTATAAATATTTCTAGAATTAAACTGCAAAATTTTTGTTCCTTGTACCGATGTCCGTTCATGTATATTTTATTCATATATATATATATAATATTTAGATTTCAATGTTTTTTTTTAAGGGTTTTCCTTGTTCATTTTAATGTAGTGGCTAAACGGAGAAAAAAAAAACAAAATTAATAAAACAAAATTATATTTCTAACATTTCTAATCAACATTGAATAGACTGTGTTTAACGTATTAAATTGTTTGTTTTATTTCACACACACACACACACTCGTATTTTACACAAAATATGTATCTAGTATACAGTATAGACGTTATTCTCAGTATCTCTGAAAAATGGTTCAATTTTTTCATATTTTCGACACTCCCATCTGGTTTATTTTTATGGACGAGGTTTTTATTGTCGCATAAACGCGCGGAGGGTAAAACTTTCTTTGTTATTTTATAGAACTTTGTTTCTTAAACCTTTTTCTAGTTTAATGACCTCCGGAAAAAGGAAACTGCTACAACTAGCTCGGCTATTATTACTGCCGTTACTATTACTACTACACTGCTAATAATAATAATAAGTAATCATGGTAATATTAATAATAATATTAATAATAATAATAATAATAATAAAAGCCACGTTAGATCTATGAAAATGTATACATTTCTGGCTTTTTATTCCTTAATATCTACATTACTTTTTTCTCTTTCTATCGTGTAGTTTGATATAGAATGGTGCAATCTGGCTGAAATAAATTAAAGTAGAAAGCCAAAAAAAAAAAACCAAAAAGGAACGAACGAGATCGTTTTACGCGTTACCATTACTATTATCATCTTCACGTTACTTTAAGCGGTTTACCTTTGTCGTTTCTTTTATTTTAATTTATTTTATTTTACATTATTTTAGTTTTTTTTTTTTAATATTATTTTTAAAGAAAATGACGAAATTTCATTGCGTCGTAATTTACGTAGACGATTTCAATCTTATTACATCGAAAATACGCCAACGAACAATCTCTCTCTTTTTATTTTTTAATAATATAAAGCTGTTTCGCTTTTAAAGCGCTTTAATAAATAACGATGTCGATAACAACTACTACGATATGGAAAGATAGTAATAAAAGTCATAATGACGTTGGATGATTGTTATAATAAAAAATAATTATATCAATCCAATTTATTTGTTTATATTTAAACACATTTTACAAAAAGGAACGAGACCGTTTATTGAATATCAGAATTAATTAAAAAAAATATATATTACAAATTGTAATGCGATTGAACGGAAGCTGTCTATATTCAATTGCATTTGCAATAACATACATAGGTTATAAATACTCATACACATATGTATGTAATCAGATATTTTCGCAATTACTAATATATATATTTATACAGCTCATAAGAGTCCATATGTATTACACACATGTATATATATATATATATATATCATCAACATCATCAATTATCGATAGTTCGTTTCGAGCTTCGTGGCACTATAGATTATCGCGAGCAACGTGTTCATTCGTCATATAGTTCTGGCTGCTGTCAGATCATCAGGAAATGACCAGGCACCGACGATTGCTTCGACTATATCTAAACATCTTGTTGGAGGTGTTCCACTTTTCGACTTTCTACTAGGGATGGGCATAATCACAAGTGACTAATTCGATTTTTCAGAAAAAATTACTAATTCAATTTTTTAAATTTAAATCCGACTAATTTTTCGGTTTTATTTTTCTTTATAGGCTTTCTACCGAAAGATAGGCGACGTAGATCATCGGCTAAAGTGAAAAATACGAATAAACCGATTATTAAACTAACTATTAATTCAGACTGTTCTAAAGACTAAAACGAATAATAAGCCAATATTCTAATTTAAAAGAACACTCGAAAAGAAATACGAATCGAGTTAAATCCAAAAAAATTGTAGTTAAAATTTTTAAATAATTTGAAACAAGTTTATAATTAGTATTCTATTTAATTAATACCGTAAATAATTATATATTATTTAATCCGTCTTTCTGCGACCAAAATTGTTCTTCTGATTATTTTTTGTTCAAATATGTTACGCGTAATAATCAATTGTTCCGCTTTACATTTATTCATGAAAATAAAGAAATGCGAATTTGACTTTTTTAAATCTCATTTCTTTTCCAACGCAAATAATTTAATTTTCGAAATTAAATATATTTGAAAAGGCCGTGTATTCGAGTACTTGTTTAAAATTGTATTATTTTAAACTATATTCCATTTATTTATGCCACTAATTTGGAATTAATACTTATTCGCAGTAATATATTGCACACGTGTCGAATCAACAAATTTAATTATATCGACATATATATATATATGTATGTGAAATAATGACGAAAATTTTAAAACATTCGAATATCTGTATTTTAACGAATACATTAAAATTTTAAAAAATATAAGCTTCGAAGTAATGAATTTTACGTCATTAGTGAAAAGTTGTAATTACTTAAAACACCTGCGTAATATAATATATTAATAGTTGGCAAAAAGAGAAAAATACATAAATATCATTTATTCAAGTACTCGTTTAAAACTGTACACATCCCTTTCGGTCACTATGTCCACTATATGGTACGTGGAATTTTAATATTAACAAAATTATATATTTTCGGTTAACCGCGACGTGTCTTAATTCTAATTATATTTATGTAAAAACATCGAAAATAATATAGATTTGTCTAAAAAGCAATGTTGTATAAAAAACAGCCTGTATAAAATTTATTATTTTCTGTCAAAATTTCATGCGTGACTGAACGGATTAAACTATATTCCATGATTTTATTTAGGTCATTAATTTGGAAGTTTCTAATCGTATTAATATTTGATTCGCAGTAATATATTATAAACATGTCAAATTAATAATTTAATTTTATTCATATATATGTATGTGAATTTAAAACATTCAAACATCTGTATATTAGAAATACGTTCTAATTTTTAAAAATATAGGTTTAAAAATAATGAATTTTACATCATTAGCAAAAAATTGTAATTAATTAAATTATAATAAACACCTGCAAATTATATTAGTAGTAGTCGGTAAAAACAGCAAAATAACACACTCAATAAATGTTCCTAATTAACTTATAAATTAACGAAAATTAGTCGTTAGTAGTATACTAACACTATATTAAGCGCTCAATAATCGAATAACGAGTATAGTAAGTATCTGAAGCTACTAACAAAAAATAACCGAATATAACCAGCTTATTTACAATAAGCGAGTAAATTGTTTTCGTAGTATAAATCTGACTAAATCTTTTCAGCGAAACCACTGACTGCTCTGAAGCGACTAACAAGTCAGTAAACAACTATTTCGTTTTCAAAAAAATCATTCGATTTTATTATTTATATTTTTTTATAATTTTTCATTAAAATAATTTCTAATTTACATTATTCATTGTTACATTTCAAATGTTTCACACTTCTTACTATATTTGAGAGATCATGCGTTGTATATTATTTTACATATTTTTGTTTTAAAAAACCCGTTGCGAGTTATGATAATTAAATTTATAACAAATTTTATTTAAATTATAAATAGCTATTTAGACTAAAATTTTATTATAATTAATTGAAAAGAATTAATGATTTATAATTAGTATATTACATTACGACATTACGAGGAAAATATTGAATATATCTGCTACATTATGTGAAACAAATGTGACTAAAAGACGATACTACTAATTAGTCGATTATAAGAATTAGTCGATTATAAGAATTAGTCGATTATAAGAATTAGTCGATTATAAGAATTAGTCGATTATGCTCGGGACTACCTTCTACCATTCCCGTGAGAATGATTTTTTTCTAATCTATCCTCTCGTATGATACGTCCATCAAAGTTTTCTATCCGTCTTGTACAATATTTCGAAGACTGTCAAATCCCTCGTTTCGTTTCGCCGTCCATGGAGTTCTGAGTATTCGTCTCCAACACTATATTTCAAATACGTTAATAGCCTGTCAGTTTTCTTCAAAGTCTAGCATTCCTCAGTATAAGGGAACGCAGAGAATGAGATGATGGTATATATATATATATATATATATATATATACAGGTGCATCAGTTCTTTGACTGGTTCGCACCTACCGTCCCGCTGTTATCCTTTTCGGTTCAACGTAACTGTTGATGTTAGCTTCTTTGCTGACTGCCACCATTAGTGTCTGTTTCGGTCTTCGGTTCGGCCTGCACATGGGCCTATAATAACTTTCGGTAGGCCATCCTGTCTTAACATAAACCGAATTCATTACAAATCGTTTTCAACAGTGTCCGTTACTTCTATACTCGGTTAGAGACTTATTCCTTCGGAATTTCATCAACAATCAACCAAGAAATTTTCCATATGCGTCGTCAGCACTACGTTCTAAAAACTTCAATTTTCTGTTTATCTTTTTCGCTTATGATCCGCGTTTCTGCCGCTTACAATGCTACTATAGATAACGTACTATGCGTTATTGCGTGTCTCTTTCTCGCGAGCGCCTTTTCGGATGTCTTTGTTACAATATACGTTTACCCGTCATTGTATATTCTAAATACTCGACGAATATCGCTCGTTTTAGATTTTTTCTCGTTGATCGATATATTCGTTTTTTCATTCCATATTTGTTATGCTGTTTAATTTTTCTACCGTTGTTAATAATTTTTTCTCTTTGTCCGCAATTAACGAGACCGATCATTATATAAGTTTTACCTATCTCCTATTTTTACGCTTTTTTGAATTTTATTTATTACGACAATAAATATTGAATAACGCCGATGATAGTATCGTTGACTCCTTCGGAAATTTCTGTTCTTTTGGCTAATTTATTTCTTCATTTTACACTAGCCATTTGTTTCTTGTACAACTTTTATATTAATACGATCATTTTATCCGGTATGATCACCATTTGTTTCGAACGGTTGATTTCGTTTTACTCTATCGAATGTATTAACCTAATCGATGTAGCTTGCGTATATTACCGTTCAAGTTTCATGTTTATTCTTTCTCCCAGGATTCGTAATGCTGCAATCGCATCGATCGTATCTATATAGCGTGAATCGTCAGTGTATAATTCTATATATTTTTCCGTTCGGTTGAATTTTCGTAAACTAATTGTCCTGTATTGTTCACAACGTTTTGGGTGTACTTTGGCATACATGGATGTGAAAGAAAACATACAGACATACAAGTATATTATTGCATTAACACACATATATATATACACATATGATATATATATATATATATGCATCCGGGGTTCTGACATATAACCATTTTGCATGCACACATTCATTAGGAACACACATAAACATGCTTAGAAATTAATACACGTTTCTGAATTTGTAGGTTCATACGATAAGCATTACAAACGTAATATTCTATTCCTATGTAGGAGTAAGTAATTAACATCAATGAGAATAAAAATTTCTTTTGTCTTCTACAACTTGGTTTTTTGCTTTTTGTTTGTTTCCTTTTAAATGAAAATAAACGAAAAAACACGAAAAAACAAGATACAATATAGCTAACTCATTATTATTATTATTCTAGCGTACCGGTCGGTTTACGCTGTCCGTCCGAAATTGTGGAAAGTCGACAGGTTCCACATTAATATGTAGTTTTTTCTTTTAAAAGCTCCGAATAATTCGCAATTAAATATCCGCTTATCATACTGCAGTTCGCCGTGATCGCGCTGAACGTTTTCCATCAGAACCCATTATTATATCAAGGCATGGATCGTTCTGGCTGTAACGCTAAGTAATCTGTTTAATGTTTTCGATACTTTTGGGAGAGAGATTCTTTTGTTTTCTGTTTGGTGCGTGTACTAACATTCGATGGTTCTCACTTTGATTTTTTTTTTCTACGTATTTCACTGTACAGAGAAACGTGCGAGACTTTAGATAACATTCAGTTAACTCTTTGTATCCATCTAAGGGATGCCGATTGTCATGGACAGTTTCCAATTTTTTCTATGCGACATCAATTGGTACGATGCTATAGTTCGTATGCATTCATTCTCTCAAAGGGTCTTGGTTTTAAGAAGCGGATGATTATTACGTGTAGTTGATTAAGTAGTCACTTTCTTTTTTTGCACGAACAGAACGATTCGAAACCGGGCACGGATCTACTGATTAGCAGGGTGTAATAGACCAAGTTTTTAATACATCTCGCTCCCCAGCTAAAATTGATTAGTTTCCGAATAATAATTATTTTTCATATAATTTTCACTTTTACGGTCTAAAGAACCGTACATATTCAATATGCGACGTGTCACTGTTCAGCAGAAACGCTCGCAATACTGAACTTGGATTTCGTTATTTGACCGCTCTAGATTTTGTTTCGTGTGGAGGCCTTAAGAATCGCGTCTGTTACCAAACACGTCCACGAGATCTGGAAGACCTGAAAACTCGGATAATTCAACTACCTATGCTCCAAAAAGAAAAAAAAAGACCGAATGAATGTATTGTTGCAAATGGCGGTCATCTGAACGATATTATTGTGTTCCGCAAATAATTTTAAGCTAATCTCTCGTTTTCCTATTTTTAAATAAAATTTCATTTAAAAATTTTACTCGAGTTATTCAAGAAATCAATCTTCTCCGGGTCAATGTATACATATATCATCATTGCGCCATGTAAGTCGGTCAATATTTTCCCTATTATTTTTCTACTTCGGAACAATTCAACTGTTAATCGGGTTTTACCACTGCGTGAAATTCTTTATGCACGTTATTCTCTTTCTTGCTAGCGGTTTCTTCTTCGATCAGGTTCCAGTGTAGTATGTATTGTTCTGGATGACGCGCTATGTGTTCGAAATATTTTAATGTTCCGTGTTTAACTTTTTCGACTTAATACTTGGCACTATTTTGTCCGTATATTTTATTTCGAGTATTCTACGATATAGTCGCATTTCGGACGCTTCTAACTTCTTCTCTAATATCTTCGTTAATAGTCAAACTTTCAACATCGTACGTTAATATTAGAAAATACTTAATTCTCTAATTATGCTATTACCGCGCGATATTGTTTTTAAATTAAAAAATGCTTTTCGCCCTTTTTAGACGTTTTTCATTCATTTATATTATCACTACTCCCTACATACTCGGTACTCGCGATTTTTTGCAATTATTTCATCATAAGCTGTAATCTTATTATTATTATTTGGTAATACGGACGCCGGCTGCACTGGCGGGCCATATGCACCCATTAACCCCTACTGTGGTCCTAGATCTGATTTAAAAGGTTCAATGAATCTAGGAACAGGAAAACATTATGAATGTGCTCGGCAGACTCAGATAAAATTTCTATTTCATCCATATATTACCGCGTTTTGTTTTAGATGTGTTTAGCTCCAATCCTTGTACTCCTTACATATTGCGATGAAGACAACTGCGAACTGTTGTAATTCTTTCAGGTTATTCAATATTAAATCGGCATTATATATAAATGTAAATTACAAAAAAAAAAATAAAAAAATAATAATAATAAACTACAGTATCCCTGATTTCCAAGCATCTCAATGTGAAACCTGAAAACCGGGTATATGACTACAGTTAAGCTGTTTGTCTTTAAGAATAGATTAATTTTATTTTTTATACACACGCATATAATATATATATGTGTGTGTTATGTATAATTTTATTATATTGTCATTTCATTTTTAGTAGAAATTTAATTGGATACTATTAAACAACTTTACTTTTATATATATATATATATATATATATACATTTCGTTTGTAACATAATTTTTATCAGAATTTATCTAAACCGTGGTGATGAGTGGTACAAGTCCACTAGAAACGTTTTAAATTTATATAAAAGTTTTTAACATGAAAAACAACCGTGAAAGTTTTAATAATTAGTTTCGACTTATTTAAAAAAAAATTGGCGATTGGTAGTGCAAGTCCAAAGTTGTTAATTCGCTTACACGGTTTTTACTGAAAGTCAATTTTATCGTTAAAGCGATATATTTTGTTGGTATTTATTTTTTTACTCCCCGGTTAATCGCGAATTTATATTACTGAAATTTTTAAAGCGTTTCTCAATATTTACGAAATTCGACAAGCCCTGCTTTACCTGTAGAGATTTACCAGTAGGTTTACGTGCCGTCTACTGCACCTAGGCCATAGGCATTGGAAAGGAGAGAACGTAAGATTAGTGAGTATGGATTGAAAGTCGGAAGAATAATGGGGAAGGACGGATTGTTAAATTAGATGATATAAATTGTAAGAAAATTTAATAAGTTATTGTAAGCATCGTGCGTGCAGGAAAGAATATTTAGCAGGCTGAACGGTTTGTCTAGGATTGATCGTTCGGAACTGACTTGCGCGCATTCGAGGAGAATGTGGTGGACGGTAATGAGGACATTACAGGTTGGACATGAAGGGAGTAGGAAGATTTTTAGGATATAACTGTGTGAGATGTTATTAGTGTGACTTAGGCGCAGACGAGCAAGTACAACATCATCTCTTCTATTTGTTGAATCCGGATAGGTTCCGGAGGAATGTTGAATTTAGAACCGATCGAAGTTTGTTGGCGAGTGGAGAAGTTTCATGACTGGATTCTATATAAGTCTGGAGGTCTCAGGAGCCGGAATGGTTGCGGCTTTGTTTTATTCGATACAGATGGTTTAGATCGGGTTACTATCGGAATTAATAAAGCTTAGCGCGTGTACAATATAATTAAATGTACACAGTTGGAGGATGATTTTAGAAGGCGAATCAAAACTAAACGAATTTCTAAATCTAACATCTATCTGGATTAAATTGATAAAGAAAAATTATTCTCAAAATTTGATATTTACAAAAATATTTCCCTTTTTATATCTCGAAATGAACGATCTTCGATGCGTTAGACTCGTATCGATCTGTACGCATACTTTCTTTAACTTAACTCACTACGCGAACTAAAAATCCTGAACCACCATTCGCTAATGATTGAAAAAAAAATATAGATATCGGTTGTTAATAAATAAATAGAGTGGAACACGGTTAAAAGTATTCTTCCGCGTGAAAGAACGCCCTAGTTTAGTTAATTAATTATTTAATTATTACGATAAAGTAACAATTTACTTTTAATTTTTTTTTTTTAAATTATATTTACTTGACATTATATTTAAAAAGTTATAATAATATTGAATAAAATTATCGGCGCCTACTCTATTCGCGAGAAGTAAAAATTCGAATAATTTAAATTTAAATAAATAAAAACACATAAGCTCGATGAATAAAGAAACATACTGAAGAATATTACATAGACGAGGTTAAAATGGATCGGTCATATATTACGGCAAGATCAAAATATCCTAAAAGAAGTAATTGAAGGGAAGATTATCGGGAAGACCAAGAATAACCCTGGTGGATACCATAGTGGAAGATGGCAAAACATCGACATATGCTGAGATAAAAAGAAAACAGCTGACCGGCTTACATGGAAGCTGTTGGTGCATGGAACGAACCAGCCTACGGGTTGTTACACCAATGATGATGATGAAGCTATAAATAGTATTGATGGGAAAATTAAACAAAAAAAGAAAAACAAAGCAATTTAAACAAAAGTAAATATAAGTTTTTAATTATAAAGCGAATACGTAATGCCATTTGTAAGTAGTATGTCGCGGTGGCATAGTTGCTAGAGTGCTCGACTGTTAACTCGACTGTGAGTGGTTCGAAACCAATAGGCGACATAGAAAGTTTTCATCGAATTCTTATTTATCATGCAAAAGTGGCACCCCGTATAACAATAGTGACGTGAATGCTATCATTTTGTATGTAAATGCTAAGCATAAAATGTGGGGTTCCCGATTGAATAACCCAAGAGGAAATCAGCTGCATAAATGTATTCAAATGAACAATTATAACAGTTTGTCAGGCGGAGAACCTACTTATTGGCCTACTGACAACAACAAGATTCCAGATTTGCCTGACTTTTTTTTATCTGTAATAGGATCAAAGCAAATCACCTGCTTATTGAATCGTGCCTAGATGGTGTTTCTGACTACTCTCCAGTAATTATGAATTTTAGCCGTGCTGTCATTTATGCTGAAGCAAAACCAGTAATGTGCAATAGATCAACTAAATGGGAAATATATCAACATTTAGTTGAAAATAAGATTAATCTAAATATTTCACTAATAATTGAAAAATGATATTGAAGCAGCGGTAGAAAATTTCACCAGATGTGTCCAGCAGTCTGCATATTTAGCAACACCTTAGAAACAAAATAAAGTCTTACAAATTAAAGGTCACCAAAAGGTAATAATTAGGATATGATACAGAAAAAAAGGAAATTAAGACGTAGAAACCCCAATGACAAAACTGCGTTTAATAAGACATCTAAAGAACTAGAAGCAAAATTCTCGAATGGTAGTACATTTAATAGGCTATATATCTTCATTAACCCCTGATGATAATACTGATTATTTCCTGTGGAAAGCGGTAAGAACTATTAAAAATAGTCATCCGCCACGACTTGCACCTCTGAAGATTGATAATAAATGCATGAGAACTGATGAGGAAAAAGCAGAAACATTTGCTAATATCACAGATATTCAATCCACACAAAAATAATACAGCAAGTGTTGCAGAAGTATAAGTAAAAAATTACCTGCAATCTCCACATCAAATGTCTCTTCCAATAAGATCTATGTCACCTATGGAAGTAAATAATTTTATTATACAAAAACATTTGAATCTAAAAAATCTCCGGGGTATGATTTAATTACAGTCATGATGGTCAAGAAATTACCAAAAAAGGCTGTTACACTGTTAGCATATATATTCAATGCGATGCTTCGCTTAAGCTACAATCCTATACAGTGGAAATTTGCGAACATAATTGTTATATCTAAACCGGGGAAGCCACCGATTGAGTTGGCTTCGTATAGACCTATAAGTCTGCTTCCTATTTTTTCGAAAATTTTTGAAAAATTACTGTTAAGAAGACTGAAACCTGTTCTGACCGCAGACAATATAATACCTCACTATCAATTTGGTTTTAGAGATCAACATAGCACAGTAGAACAAATTTACAGGGTTGTTAATGTTATCCACAGAAGCTTTGAAGAAAAGAAGTTCTGTTCCCCGGTGTTTCTGGACAAAGAAAAAGCGTTCGATAAAGTGTGGCATGATGGCCTACTTTATAAAATAAAACGCAAATTACCGGTTCCTTATTACTTATTAATACTTATCTCTCAGAAAGATACGTTCAGGTTACTGTCAATGAGTCAGTTTCTAACATCTACGCTATTCGAGCAGGAGTACCCCAAGGTAGTGTACTTGGGCCGTTACTTTATCAAATATTCTCTTCGGATTTTCCGCTAAACGTAACAACAACTACAGCTATGTTTGCTGATGACACTGTTATATTATCTGCCGACTGTGACATTGAGTTAGCATCAAACTGATTGCACATCTAAAGGAACTAGAAAATGGTTCACGTATTGGAAGATTAAAGTCAACGAAACTAAATGTTCAGATTTCACACTACCTATACGAATCATCCAGCATTAACGCTCAATGGAGTAGAAATCCCCACCACAGATAGTGTGAAATATCTCGGTGTGCACTTGGGATCATAAATTGACGCGGAGAAAACACATTTATGCAAAAAAAAAAACAACTCAACATAAAATTTAGTAGTTGGTTAATCGGAAAGACATCTAAGCTTCCAATAGAAAGCAAAGTCTTATTGTATAAGGCGATCCTAAGACCTATATGGTCTTACGGGATAGAACTTTGGAGTTCAGCTAGCAATTCGAGTATCGATGTCCACACGGTCAATCGAAGATAGTATATTGCGTTCCATCGTCGGTGCGCCATGGTTCGTGCGCAATGATGATATACGAAAGGATTTGGAAATACCATCGATCGAAAAAGTGATCAGCAGTCATAAGGAACGATACATGCAACGGCTAGACAAACACATGAATCACCTGGCACATAATTTGATTGTAAACCGGTCCAGATTCGTACGCTTAAAAAGGCGTAATATTATTAACTAGCTTATCCTACAACCCTGCGCCTAGGGCTTGCGTACCATTTGGAAAATAGTCCAGTCATAAGGTAAGGAGCTGTGCCACTGGGACACGCTCCATTAAATATATTTATTTTTAAAAGTTATCTTCGCCGCTTATTGTCTCAAATAGGCAGATTGCGAGCATTAAAAAAAAAATTGTATGTAAAAATAAACGTACAATAGCTAGTGACGACGTTCGGCAAGGAACAATACGATAATGATGATGATTTATAAGTAGTTAAAGAAAAACAAAATGGTTAGCAGAATAATAAATTATTGTTTAATATGTCGATGTTTCTACTAAGTATATCTAACATTTTTTTTTTTCTTATATAATATAATATATAATATAATATATAATATAATTATATAAGAAAAACCGCGAAATATAAGAAAATACTTAATTAACGCGTAATATTACAAAAAGTAGCAAAGTGAAAAAACCCAGATTCGATTATAAAAGAAACCGTTAGTGATCCAAAAACATGTAGTCATTTTAACATGTTTTTTATTGATTATTTATTTTTATAAAAAATCACTACATTCCCCCCACTAGTTCAAAATATTTATTTTACTACAAGACATAATTACGGTTCGATTTCGACGGAACATGTCGTTATTATTAAACTAAATTTCGTTTTTAATAAAACGAAATTGTTATTTTCTTATTTAAGAATCAGAAACGATATATGACCAAGTAATTTTATTCTACATTTTCTTGTAGCCGGGTCATAGAGGTATTCCACACAACGAATTTGTTGACTCATTGGCTAAAGATGCGTCGTCTAGTGGTGTAGAGCTCTCCTTAATAACTCACAAAGATATCATTCACTTTATTCAGGTAGAGCATAGGGATCAATGGGAGCTAATGTACACTAAGAGCATTAGTCAATCACCTCTCACTTATTACTATCACCTCCAGCCGTCTCTCCCCAAACTCCCGTGGTTCTATCTTTTTAAAAAGATTAGTCGTAAGGGGATTGAACTCATCAGCAGATTGCGATTTGGACATCATTTGTTGCCTGACCGTCTTTTCCCTATGCAGCTTAGAGAAAGTCTCTTCTGTCCCCTCCATTCTGAACAGGCAGAATCCCGATCATGTCTTTTTTTTTAATGTTCTGCTGTAGCACCGTTGCGCTCGGAGCTTTACCTTATCTTGTTACGTTCTTCGAGTATTACACCTCCGTATAATGCATCGTCCCTTTTACATCTGGATAATCTACAATTGTTCCCCCTATAGCGACGTTTTTAGAGAAGTCAGTATGCTTGATTAAGATGTAGATAGTAGTCCCCACAGTATCACGTTGGGTAAGCTGTAAAGGCACCCCCATTTAAAAAAAATATATATATATATTTATAGTAATAAAAGCATGTGTAACAACAAGGAATTCACACATTTATTTATATATTAAGTGAGAACCCTAATACTTGCCAGATTTCTACCGGCTTCATCACTGCACACTTAGTATACTGCGCTATTCTTTCTCTCACTCGTCCTTAAATACTTTTCTTTATTCAGTGATACACTATAATACGGTGTTTATAAAGAAATAATTTATTATATATAAAAATAATTCGAAATATTATAAATTATATATGCGATAAATGAACGAATTACCTTTTTACATTAACAATTTTATCATGTAATATTTTTAATATATTTCTATTCTTTATCGGCGAATCGGTTAAATACAATAAAATAATATTTTATTTGACATATATATATATATATATATATATATATATATATATAAAACTAACCAGATTCATAATGTAACTCACCGACCATGTTTTCTTCCGGTTGGTTCTGATTCTGACAACCGACTTGAACAACCGCTAACTCACAACTAACTCACTTTTATATAGTCTTGACCAAAACTAATTCTTCTGGAATAATTAAAAAATTAACTGGTTCTTCATTTAACTAAAACTCACTGGTTCTTCTCGATTTACTGGTTCTTCTTGACAAACTAAAACTCTTTTTTTTTTATTATTATTATTTTAAGAGTTAATACGATCTTAAGATTACGCTCAAATAAGTATTACAATTATTACGATGGTGTATATGCTTAGAACTAGTGTTAAACATAAAAACGGGTGCGAAGACACTTGCTCCAGCGAGCAAGGCTTCTTACTAACTTACAGATATCATATATAAATTAGTACTTAATGCTAAATCAAGTCGGTTTCAGTCGTTTCAAACGGCGAGTATCGAGTTCGATGTCAAGCAATTTTTTGCTTCAAGATTGGGATGTCCATGTAGTCGTCGTTTATGCATCTTTGCAATATCTTGTATTACTTCGCGTACACTTTTTACCCGAGGTCGCGATGAATAGGCATCTACGATTATTCGTAGGATTACGTTTTGCCGAGTTTGGACAAGCTGCTGATTGGTCTTCTTAGCGCAGCCCCATAGGGCTATTCCATATGTCCATATGGGCTTTATAATTTGTAAGTATATCAGGCGTTTGCAGTAAATGCTGAGCGTTGAACGCCGTCCTATTAGCCACAGTATAGTGTTGACATGGTTTTCTTGATTTGCCTGCACTTCATTTTTACATGCGGTTTCCACGTAAGATGAGAGTTCAAGTGCATGCCAAGATATTTTACCACGTTCGTTTGCGGAATAGGCTTGAAATGTAAACTCGATGGGACACGTTAACGTGCCGCAGGGTGAATACGATGTGTTGCGATTTGGAGTTGTTGAACATGATTTTCCATCGTTGAGCTCAACTGATGACGCTATCCAGATGTTGTTGAAGGTTCTTTGTTGCTTTCTTCTGGCTGCTACTCTTGGATAGAATGGTGGTGTCATCGGCGAACGTAACCGTAATTGTTTTATCATCAGTAGGCAAATCGTTGGTATATAGGAGGTACCGGATAGAAGACACTACCCTGCGGAACTCCAGCCTGTATA
This sequence comes from Coronaproctus castanopsis, assembly GCA_032883995.1. Taxonomy (NCBI): domain Eukaryota; kingdom Metazoa; phylum Arthropoda; class Insecta; order Hemiptera; family Monophlebidae; genus Coronaproctus; species Coronaproctus castanopsis. The sequence continues at coordinate 246,460,875 of CM065052.1, forward strand.
ACTAAAACTTACTGACTCTTTTTTCATTATATCGATTAAAGTCCCCATTTCCCAATTTAATTAATTAAATTATCACGACGTGAACATACGACGATCGTCGTAATATAACACACGCACATATATACATATATAGCTATTGAAAATGTAATGATGTCACAGAACATAAATAAGCGGAGAGCTTGCTTTACTTAAATGAAATATTCTAACAGAAATAAATTTAAATTTTTCGATCGGGATAAAAGTAATTTTTCTTAGAATTAGCCACCGTAAAAACATATCCAAGCTAAAATATCGTTGTACTTAACTGAACGACATGATAGAATCTGTCTGTTAAATTAGGCATTATGGTCATCATCTCAACTCTCGCCTTATAAATGGACGAACGAATTCGCGACCTCTGGTTGACCGTTGTTAATACAAAATCTGACGGTTATTTCCGTTCCAAATATACTCCTTTATGTGGGGGCACTTACTATATATCTCTGCGTTTTACCTCGAATTTTGCCTTGCCATCGATACGCTGGTTTCGGTACTGTTAAAAGGTCGAGTTTCCACTTCGTCTGTACTATTGCGCTAGTGTAAAAATATAGCTAACCCAGCGGTGTTAGGTTTCGATGTTCGACCAGATAAGTTGAACGAATGAATTAACAAAATAAATAAATATATATATATATCTGAAGGAATGGAAATATAATGTGTCATCCGCGTGTAATAGATTTGAAACTTATCACGCGCGCGATATCCCTTTCTCTCCTATTCTAAACGAAAAAATAAAATCGTCTTATTGTTCGGGTTTTTTGTTCTTTTATTAGCTTCGTCCGGGCGATATTTTCGTTTTTTGTCAGTGTATATATATATATATATATATATATATATATATATACTTATCGTATTCAAAAATTTCTCGCGGATAACCGGAATATAAACGGTCGGGAAATATTCCGGGTAAAGTTCATATTTTACTCGCTTCGAGGATAAATTACCTTCGTTAATTTGAAAACTTTTGTTATTTATTCCACTTCAACTATTCATTTTTCCGACGACTCCTATCTGCACACAAGCTTAGGAAAATACACGCGCACACATAACTTATACGCGAATCTTACGTTTGGTTTACCAACCGACCCTTGTCGTCGGCGTTAATCTATTTGTTTGGCTTTTGTTCAGTAATAAAAATTAAAAAACGTTCCCATTACACATACATACGTACATATGTATATATATGAGAATGTTGTTTGCCTGTGTGTGTAGTCCTACTTACGTACGTTTAATTTATGTATGTATTATGGGAAGGAAAGAACTCATGCACATGTATGTATGTATATATAGTATATATATATATATATATATATATATTTAAAAGACGCACTTCCCCGGTTCTAATTACGATGTTGTTTCAAATTTTCATTCGGAATAAAATTATTCGAACACGTTTAAATAGGCGAGATGCAACTTTTATCATTTTCGTCTCTGATAAATACGAGCTTCGTTCTTCTAATCGAATTTCCTCGTACATCTTCTTAATTCTTAATTCTTAATTCTTAATTCTTAATACGCTTCCGTTCGGAGTTACGTAATCTTATTTACTACTACTTCTAAAGAAAGTTAATTATTAAGTTTGTCCTTTTATTCGTTTTTCCGAATTTATTAAATTATCATCGTCCGTTTAAAATAAATCGTATCGGTGCGACATATTCGCATCCTAGAAAATAAACGAGCGATCGGATTCAGCGTGTTCGTTCACACGATGTCTCCTTGCAGACGGCATTTATCGGTTAATCCGTACGACACGGGTATAAAACATCGCATTAGACTCGGAAATGGGGTGTGGCTACAATAAACTCCCGATTATCCGCAGGATGGATTTGTTTTTTGACAGCATTTACGATGTAAATACCGATTGGGGAGGGTCAGTTATAAAATCAACATTAGCAAAATTTTACCTATTGCGGAATATTCTTTATAAGATTCTACCGAAGGAAAAGAAGAAAATGTTACTGATTTAGCTAATTTAGCGAAATCCGATTATAGGAGGAAGTGACGTCGACGAAGCAAAAACACTGTTTAGTAGATTAATTGCGATGCCAAAGATCGAAGCATTGAACATCTTATCGATGAACAAATTATTGATAGAGTGTCAGGTATGGTTTCAGAGGAGAATGAAGAAGAGGATATAAGACGAAGAAGCAAGTAGACCATGACGCAGCACAAACGAACACCGTACGACTTATTCCATATTTTGGAGGAACAAGACGATGCGTCGTTCCGCGATAAAACGATGCTAAAAATAAACTTCAATCTCAAATAAAGAAGCGGGGTTATAACGATCGTAAATTTATCGAACGCTGGATTAATTTAATCTTTTTACACGACTTCTAAATTAGCGGGGCTTTTCGTCAGCGCCGAATATAATACCGATCTAGTTATTAATCATCTAAAAACGCGTCGGGATTAAAAAGATTCGAAAATCTATCCACCCTTTCGTAACATCGTTCATTTCAATTGAAGTTTATTTCTCAGATTCGGCTGAAACACTTTTAGAAAATGGTTTACATCCGTGTGAAGCTTTCGCGGAGAATTTAGACGAAGAAATACTAAAAATTGAACTACCCTAATTTTTTTTTTAATTATCCCGGAGAATATAATAAAAAAAAACAGACGCTTAGAACATATCGGACAAAACGTATACGATAGACTTCTTTGACGATACCAATATATAACTACTATATAGAAATGTATTGTGTACCGGCCCGTTCTCAGAAGAAACCAGTGAGGCGGTGGTGATTGTTGTAAGCAACGATGAAATGGAAAAATGTAATCCGCAGATAGAAAGTATAATAGTATCATTGGTACTAAAATCTAAATTCTGGTCATACTGAAAGTAAAGTTTCAGCCTAAATTACGGCAAACATTAGGGCTTTGCAAATATATAATTAAATCAAGGCTTAATAACTAATCTTAACAAAATATAAATTAAAATAGACAGATCAAGTTGGAATTGCAATAGATAGAGATTTTTAAATGACCGAACTTGATGACAACATCAGATAACAGTTGCAGCTATTATTATAAATTAGTTCAGAAAAGTAACTATAAACCGAAATACGAGATAATGGTGACTGATAAAATAATTGCAGTTCGCCTGACGTATAAAAATTAAATCGTATATTAAATTTCGGTTTGATATCATTTAATTCGTAATAATCGGGTAAATATGTCGCGACGGGTTCGACTGTCAACTCGACGGTCGAGGGTTCGAAATCAACACGCGACATAGAAAGTTTTCATCGTTTAATTATTAATTATCACGCAGAAGGCAAGTGGCGCCCTACTCCCTATAGCATCATATGCGCGTGCATATGATATAAATAGTGCCTTGAATACTATTGCTCATTTTGTACGTCAATTGCTAGTCACAATACGACGCGATGACGATGATCGGTTAAATAAATTTATTACGATTATTGCGATATTTCGTATGTCCACAATGTCGCGCATGATGATCTATTCTGTTATTAGCTAGGCGTGTAGCAGACGGTAAACTACACCCGGTAAATATTACTCTTTTATTTTAATTAATTTTTCAATTGCTATATATATATATATATATAATGGTTCCCGGATTTAAAAAATTCCTGAGTTCCAGAAGCGCTCTGTATAGATTGACACACAACAAACGCAACTGGGAAAAATTGGGAGAGACCTTCGCTCGAAAGGGCCTAGTATGGCTACATTCGAAATTAATTTTAGAAATTGATTTGAGCTGTAATAGATATTTATAAATTTTTAATTTAGTCTAATTAAAGGTTATTATTATTATTATTATTATATATACGAATATTCTGTTTAGGTATCTTGGATCAGAAAAAGAGATTTACAGATAATAACGTCCGGCTTGTTAACATTTACCAGTGATAACCGATTTCAATTGGCCAATGCGGATCAAGAGAATATCGTGCCGACTACCGTCAATTGGAATTTACAACTGAGACGTGTGGTTGCCAATGACGCCGGTATATACGAATGTCAGGTAAACACCGAGCCTAAGATGAAGCGGGTTGTAACATTACTGGTAGCTCCGGGTAAGACACGTTATCGTTATTATGTAATTGATAAATTATCTGTTTACTCGCGACGATAATAAAAAAAAATATTCTCGAAAATCGAATTTCTAAGAATCGTTAATTTTATTTTAAATTATTATTATTTTTTCATTAGAGATATATGTGCAATTCTCATTTTTGTTGTTGTCTTTATTACTACCAAGACTTTTACGTCATAAAAACAGTTATCTGTATTTTATATTCATTAGACGGAGTTTACTTTCTCTGGTAAACGGAAGATTTTGAATTATTTGGTTAGGAGTGTTGGAGAGGATTTAGTATAAAGGACCTCATATTTCATTATTATTAATCTAAATTAACGTGCCGTGCGCAGCAACTAAGGTTAGAGGTACGAGGGAGAGGAAGTTAAATCAAGGAGTAGAGACATACGTAAGAACATGATTAGGTTAAGAAGCATTCCTCTTTGAAGAAAAAAGGAAGTGAGCAGGAAAGGTTGAGTGGCAATCTGGGTGAGGAGTACAAAGGTCAGTCAATGAGGATATGAGAGACGGAAAGCGTGACGCTACACACGGGGCATTGAGGAGCAGCCGTTCTGTTAGTCAGCTGTGAGTGGGCGAGTTTTGTATGACCCAGCCGCAATCTGCTGAGGACAGCGTCTTCTTTGCGGTTTGGAAGCGAAGTCTTGCAAGGTAAAATGGAATTCTTGATTTGGGGAAGCTTATTTAATGAGGAGTCGACTGCCACTTTTGTAGCTACGAATAAAAAATTGTTGATTTGACATAATTACGTGCGCCAATAGCTGAATTGTTGGCCCTCGTATTTTATGTGTTCTCTAATGTGGTGCCGAGTTTACGACATTTGTGTATAAAGCGTGCTACGCTTAGTTCAGCGAAAACGCTTCTGCATATGGGGGTAGTTCATTTTATCGTATGTTATTTTATTTATAGACGATCGATTCCCAAGATCATTTGCGTCTAAGTATTAGTTAAATGTTATTGCATTAATGTCCGTAAGGAACTTTTCGGGTCATCCTGTAACATTGTTTGTGTTATTTGATAATTGATATTTAGTTCCTCGATGTTTTTGTGTTTCTTACGGTCTAACAAAACATGATTTATGGTATGACTTGCAAGTGAGCAGGAAGGGTGGAGGTTGTCCGGTGAGCAGGTGTCGAGAAGTAATTATTATACGTTTTATAGTCCTTCTTTCTTCTGTTCTGTTTTTTCTTTCTCGTTCCGCTGTTTTCCAATATTCTAATTTCGACTGAATATGATATAGATGAAAATGAGTGAATTGTAGAATCGCCGATATGATGATGAGATTTATTGTAATACGATTATACTTAAATCAGTGATGGTTATCGATGTGACACTATTTAAGAATATTCAGTGATAAGTAATAGTTACATACTGAAATATACGAATGGAACGAATACTATGCAGATTCATTATCAGCTCCGTCGATACGTAATATTCATAAGGGTGTTAAGAGTTTTAAAGTCGATATCCTTGCAATTTAATTAATTTTTTATAAACGGCGAGCTTCAATTGTGTTTGTGTGAGTCTAATGAAATAAGAATATATTATTGTTTCGATTATATTATTGTTTTGATTATATTATTGTTTTGATTATATTATTGTTTTGATTATATTATTGTTTTGATTATATTATTGTTTTGATTATATTATTGTTTTGATTATATTATTGTTTTGATTATATTATTGTTTTGATTATATTACTGTTTTGTTCGTTAGGTAATATGAAACGGGATTCTTCTGACGAAGATGACGTAGAAGAAACTGACAACGAATTAGTCGCCGCTGGTAAGATTATACGTTACACGTTTATTTTCGATTGAATTAATTGCTAGAGTGAACTCGTGGCTTAGCATGTTTTTCATCATTATGTACATTTTAATTATCAATGGCCTCCCACTTCGTATACATATTTATTTTCAACCGACGCGATGAACCGAGTGGCATATCGCGATTTATCGGTTGTAGAATAGCTGGATTATTAGTCTGCTAAAAAAGAGCTCATATCTTTTTTTTTCGTTTTTTTTTTTGGTTACTTCCGAAACAGTTGGTATCCGCAAGTCGCGGGATATTGATTTGACACGAACAGAAGATCGTCTATAATCTGATATTAAGATTTTCCGTTGACTGTAAGCGCCGAATGTTAGCTGGCTTAGCAGTGCCGTATAGTTCAACGTCGTGAGTCTAATTCGGTTTTCATGACCTAGTTGTACAATAAAAATGTAGTCTGTTCTTAATCGATAACTTGGACTGTTTTCTAACAAAGGCGATATAGTAGCCCATATCGCTTAATGATGATTAAAGCGTCAAGTTGGGGAACAGAGATGATTAGCGTTTGAATTTAAACTACTATTCGTTTTCGTAGGTTTAATTTCATTAGTTTTCTCGTAAATACTTTTTTTATTTACGACGATTTTTAAAATAAGAAAAAGTAATCTGGAATGCGAAAAAAACCCATTCAATCTACGTAGAAAATAAATTAAACCCTCGCTTCGACTGCCGGGTGTATAAAATTTCGTCGTCCCAGGTAAAAACCCGAAAAAAAAAATAGAAATATCTAACCTTTATATATATATATATATATATATATATATATATATATATAATTTTTTTAAGCGGACCGTGATGACACCCACATTCCAATTTACCTAGGGGCTTGTGGTTAAAAATTTATCGCGAACGGAAGAAAAAGATAAATGTAAGAAAATCGACCGAGGTTGTTCTAGAATTTATAGAACGTAGAAAATGGAACTGAGAGTTCTATCCATATATTTATCTTTTCTATGTCTATACCTATCTGTTGGTTCGTTGTTTACGAGAATTAAGCGATTGCCGGTTTTCCCGTAATTTGGGCAGCCCCCCGGAGCATCTTCACATAATTACGATAGGTGGTGGCGTTTACTCCTTTCAAACGTTCTATTTTCTACAATTCCGCTTATGCTTACGTTTAAGGCGAATTATTAGCGTCGTTACTTTTAACGGGCTTAATTTGCGACTTAACCTTCTCTTTGGCGTAGATTTCGTTTAACAAATTTCTTACTGTGAGACGGACGACCGAGTGTAATTTTTCATTAATCACGACGCGACCTCGGTAAAATTCGCGATTATCGTCTTTTTTCGCAGTCCACCGTTAAAAGTGTTTTTTTTTTTTAATTTAATTTTTTTTTTTTAAGGGGAAAAATAATTGAAGAAACCTTCGCTTTCGAGAATTTTTTCTTTGTCAGGCGCGTCAACTCAAATGTTAAAAATGTTTTTCTCGATTTGTAGGGTCGCTCGAAATCGGTCGTAATAACGTAGTCTGTATAAAATCTTCGTTTCATTGCCCTGAAAGAAGATTAATCGAAAATTAATTAACCGCTTCCCGTCAAATTAGGATTATGTATTAACTTATTCGTAATTATTTATGATTATTGTTAATATTTTGTCGGCTTCTGTACATATTTACAATATTTACAGGTTGCTAATGACACGTTATTACATCTTTTTTTTTTTTTTTAATGGGGTGCCTTTACAGCTTACCTAACGTAATACTGTGGGGACTATCTACATCTTAATCAAGGATGCTGACTTCTCTAGAAATATCGCTATATGGGGGAATAACTGTAGATTATCCAGATGGGGAAGGGACGATACATTATAAGGAGGTGTAATACTCGAAGAACGCAGCAAGACAAGGTAAAGCTCCGAACACATCTGTAATATTGAAAATTGATTAATTAAGTAATTAAGTAATTAAGTAATTAAGTAATTAAGTGTCCGTTATCGTTAGTCTGCGCCATCCCATTTCAGCATTGTCATATTCTTGTACGACAGTTTGAAACAGTTAGTCGTATTTTATCTTATCTTTTCCACTTCGATATTATTGACAACAGGATCTTTTTTTTTCGTAGTCCGGTTCGTGTGAGTACTTCGTCGTTGGTAATTTTATCTACTCATTTGATACGATATAGACGATGATAGCGCCGCATTTCGAAAGCGCGTATTTTCCTTTTGACGGATTCCTTCATTATCCACGTCTCCGACGCACAGCGTACTAATGCGCGTAACATTTTAGTATTTTCAGCCGTATATTCATGTTCATCCTTTTGTCTCTAAGTATATAAAAGCACATATGATCTTATTTCTTCGTCGTCTTTTCTGTTGTTTGTAATAAGAACTCCCAGTTGTATTTACGCACCTCTTCAAGCTAAGTAAGTAAGTAAGTAAAAGTGTATTTACAATATTTAAATTTACATGAACAACAAACTTCTACGTGTATCGAAAAATTACATCTCACACCACGCTGTACGCCATCCGAATAAATATACGCAATTTGATGTGACTTTTGCTACGACTTTTGTTTTAGCCGAGTTTATTTTCACCCAGTATTTCGCGCTTTCTGTCGGTGTACCATTCTCTGTAACTGTTCCGGCGTTTCAGTAGTTAGCATCTTGTCATCTGCATAAGTGATTCTGCCAAGTTTTTTACCGTTCCCTTCGAACCCTGCGTTTGCAAGAGTGCGATATTTTATCAACTCGTCTGAGTAGAGGTTGAACAGCCTAACGAATATCCCCGTTTTACGTCTTGTTGTATATTACACGTTTATTTTGTTACGCACCATCCTATTACTACATTCGATTTTCGATATAAATTTAGAATAAGCCGAATGTCTTCTTTGTCGACCTCGTGTCTGCAAAGGTCTCGGATTATTTTCTCACGATTAACTTTATTAAATTCTTTTTTGTAGTAGACGAAACATAGACCGGCTCATGTTAAGTGCTCGTTGGATAATCATCTTGATCAATGCGATAGCATCACGTGTTATTCGTTACAAAACCGGAACTAAGTTTTATCCAGTTGTCCGTCAATTTTCTTCCAGATTGTTCGGTTTATTATCGCGAGTAGCCGTTTCAAAGTATGACTTATGATTGTGCGGAATGAACTTTTCCGCGCATTACATATTTTCGGAATTGGAATAAATATTGACACTTGCATTTCCTCCGGTATTTCACCAATCCGATATATCGTATTCAATGTTTTATGTAACGTTTTTTTATGCAATAATATTCGAAGTTTTATTTCCTGTCGCTGTTCGTTATCTTTATATAATTTGTTGACATATTTCATTCGGGTTTTCCCAATTTCTTCCTTGTTTGAGACTAGTTATTCTTGTTCTTCTATTGTCGTTATTCGTGATCGTTTTCTTTTATTCTTTCATTCACTTGATTTCGCGATGCATATCGCAGAGTCTACCTTTTATTCTGTAGATACCCGTTCTTCGTACCAAGCAATTTTTGCTCTTCTACACTTCGTATTTCTTTCTTCGATTTCCGATATTCTTGACTATTCCTATCTTTTATTTGTCTTCGTAAATTTATCAAATCTACTATTTCGTCTGCCATCCACTGTTTTCGTTTCAGGATTATGCTTTCGTTTAACCATTCTTTTGCTGTTCCATATCGCCGCATAATACTTCTACTTTATCATCCTCACGGTCTGTAATTGGAGCATATATTTGCACGTTACTAGTTAGTTTCGGCTTGTTATTAATAATTATGGTTACATATATAAGTTATGGGCATAACCGAGTTATGACTAACGACTAATTACTCCCCCCCCGAATAACCGAATAAATCAGTTGTTTTCTGAAAAAATATATATATTTTTAATTTGTTTATTAATTCACTATTCTTTCTTTATATAGGATGTTTACATATAAATCCTGCAAAGTTGTTATTTCGTCCGTATAAGTAAATTTAATATGTTTTAATAAAATCTGTACAACGTGTGTTAAGAAATGTGTGCTTTAAAATGAAAAACCGACTACCTTTAAAATCGGATGACGTAAATCCGATTGAATTTAGTTGTATTTCGACTAACATCTGTTAGCAGGTTCTATTATTTGGTGATTTTAGTTTGATTTAGGACTATGGTCGTATTATTCCATGAAATTGGCATTTTTTGTTCTTGTATACAACGATCTATTAACTCTTTTACAACAGATCTGCCGCCATATTTCAACATTTCGATTGTTACTGCATTCTCTCCTGATGATTTCCCACATTCCATTCGAAACACAGTTTCACTTTCCAATATTTCCGGAATATCATTTATATCAACAGGATGTTTTGTGTTAGAACAGTGCCCTATGTATTTCTATCGTCAGCGTACAATGATTTATAAAATTTATATATAGTTCGGATTATTTCATTCCCTTATTTCTTCACGAGATTTATTCTATATCGACGCGATTTATTTTCTACTTTGCGATAATTTCGCCTCAATATTTTCCGCCTCTTATTTGCTTCTACAAACTATTGTATTTTTTGATCTTGATATATTCTTAAATCCTCTTTTATACATTTTCTTATTTCAACATGCTACAGAGATTGACTTTCTGTCTTTTGTATTATTTCCTTTCGACGTTCAAAAAAATGTATTGTTTTTTCCGCTAATTTTCGTTTTCATTTGTTTTCTTTACCAATATATTTACTAACACCAGTTTTCATTATATGTTTTAATCCTGCCTCTGTTTAATTTAATGTTTTAATATATGTAAAAAATGGACATAAAAAAACAACAACAAAATTTAGCAGGATAACGAGAGAACAAACAGCGTGGGAAGGATTAATATTAAATATAAGACGAAAGAAGACCGTACTTTGTAATATGGTGGCGCAGATGGCCAAACTGAAGCATAAGCAGTGGAAAGGATAATAGATGGACAAAACGGGTATCGGAATGGTGGTCTCTTCATAAGAGAAGAAACATTGGTAGATCGCTGAATCGCTGATATGAAGATAAACTCAAGTAGCGGGGATGGATTCACAAAACTCAGAATCGCAACCAATGAAAAATATTGGGCAGAACTTACGTCTATAGCAGTAGACAGATATAGGGAAAGTGGAAGCAGCGCTATCAGTACTGTTTGCGGGTGGTGAATAGGATGTTCAAGAACAGCTGAAAATAGATATTTATCGGGCGTGGAGTACGTATTACTGAAGCGACCATAAAACTGCGATGAGGAAAGTAAAGGGAACCTACCTCATTAAATTCTCAAGACTTCAATTATGGAAAGCACGAATACTGATATGAGGAAGCTTTGCGATCCAACTAACAACTGGCGCCAGATGTTTGGTGGGACGACTAGTGTGAAATATGCTACTGCCCGTAATAAGGCGGAAAAGTCAGGCTTTAAAAATATGCTACTGGCTTTAATGAAGTAAAAATAGGAACATGGAATGTAATTAAAAATAGCAGGAAAATTGGAAAATATCAAAATTGAAATGGAAAGAAATAAAATTGATATACTAGGTATTAGTGAAACTAGAGGATCAAATAACAACGATTTTTGGAGTGGAGACTAGAGAATAATACACTCAGGCTCCGATGAAGGAAAAAACGGATTAAGACTAATCCTCAACAGGAAATGGGGAAGAAATGTAAGATCTTATCTGTAACTAAATGGCAGAATAATTTTAGTAAAACTGAACTCGATACCGTCAACAATAACGATAATAAGTGTTTACTTGCCGACAAGCAGCCATAGTGATCAAGAAGTAGAGGAAGTATACGAACAATTGGAAGAAGCAATATGCAGAAGATAAAGACAACCTAATCATAGTAGGAGATTGGAATGCGGTGGTCGGAGAAGGAAGCGATAACGAATATACAGGGAAATTAGGAAATAGAAATAAACGAGGAGAAAGGTTAATAAACCTTTGTACCGAAAATAGAATGGTAATAGGAAACACACTTTTTAAACAACCACCTAGAAGGAAATATACATGGACAATAAATGGTGGTCAAGGAAGGTATCAAATAGATATTACATCATGGTATGAAGTAGATGTAAAAAACAAAAAAAGCAATGCAAATCTTATCCGGGAGCAGACATAAACAGCGACCATAATCTAGTATTGATGACATCAAGACTACAATACAAAAAGTATTTTAACAAGAGCATCAGAAAAAAATGGGAAATACAAGAAATAAAAAATCTTGAAATAAAAGACAAGTACCAGAAGTAAATTGAGACTAACCTAGAAATAATGAATAAAGGAAATGAATGAAAAATGGAACAACACAAAAGAAGTAACAATAAATGCTGCAACAAGCATATTAATTAAAAGAAATAGAACATATAACAAAGCATGGATTACAAAGGAAATAATAAACAGAAAGGAAGAAATATAAAAATGTAAACACAGAAGAGGGCCGTAATAGGTATAGAAAATACAGGAACATGATAAATAGGGAAGTCAAAAGTGCCAAAACGGAACACCTTGAGTCAAGAGAAAGCAGAAGAAAACTTCAAAAAAGGTAATATAGAAAATGAATACAAACCGGTCAAAACATACTTCAACAAAAATAGAACAAATTGTATCGAGCATGAAAGTGGTAAAAAATTAATAGAAGATGATGAGATAACTGAAAGATGGAGAGATATGTAGAAAAGTTAATACAGAAGATTATCTTCAACAAGAAATTATCATAAATGAAGCATAAGAAGATAATATAGGTCCAAATATAACGAGAGATGAATTTGATAAGGCCCTGAAAGAACTAAAATATCATAAAGCAGAAGGATACGATAACATCTGTAGCGAGCTTATAAAAGAAGAGAATAAAGCACGGACGCATATTTACAAATTAATCTCGGATATGTACGAAACAGGTGAAATACCGAACGATTTCAAGAAAAACAAACTAATAATGATACCGAAAAGGAACGGTACAACTAAGTGTGAAGAACACCGACTGATAAGCTTACTTTCAAACTGTTCAAAAATAATAAGAAAAATAGTACTAGGCAGAATAAAACATAAAATAGAGATGGAATTAAGTGAAGAGCAATATGGTTTTAGAACAAGAGAAGCTATATCAGGGATACGAATGGTAGTTGAACAAAAGCTAGAAGTAAACCAACCAGTATACATTGCAATGATAGACTTAGAAAAAGCGTTCGATAAATGCGACTGCAATATTCTGGATCAAACTTTAACAAGAATAAAAATCGATCTTAAAGACAGAAGAATAATATAAGAGTTATATAAAACACAAAAATTAATAATAACAAGCAAAAACATAGATATTGAAGCAAAAGTCAAGAAAGGAGTAAGACAAGGATGTAGCTTATCACCGCTGCTCTTTAATATATATATATATATATATATATATATATATATATATATATATATATATATATATATATATATAGAGAGAGAGAGAGAGAGAGAGAGAGCAGACGTTCAAAAAATGGGAAGAAATTAGTAATGAAGGAATTAACGTGAGCGGAGTGAAGATTAAATCGTTTTAATCGCAGAAAGCGAAAAAAAACCTGTCGGCTGCATTGATAAAGGTAAACGTGATTCTTAAACGTTATGGCATGGCAATAAATAACAAGAAAACGGTGGTAATGAGATGCGGTAAAATGTAAAATAATAAAAAAATAAACATAAATTTAGAAAAAGAAGCAGTACAACAGGTAAAAAAAATACAAATACCTCGGTTCAATAATAACAGGAGATATGCGGATCAAGAAATAAGGTCAAGAATATCACAGGCAAAAGCCGCATTTATGAAAAAGAAATTATTATTAACATCAAAAAATTTAAATGCAGAAACACGGAAAAGGTTAATAAAGGTGTACGTTTGGACCGTGCTTTTGTACGGTTCTGAAACATAGGTTATAAACAAACGTAGACAAAAACAATTGGAAGCGTTCGAAATGTGGTGTTGGCGAAAATTACAAAAAGTTAAATGGACAGATAAAGCAAAGAATGTAGATGTACTTAAGACCATTAAAGCGATGCTTAATGAAGTATATAAGAGAAAGAAGATGCAGCTGCATAGGACACACTATAAGAAATAACAAATATTTAATAATCGAAGGCCAAGTAAATGGAAAAAGATCAAAAGGAAGACCGAGACAAAAGTACACCACTCAAATAATGGAGGATGCAAAAGTACGTACATACCAGGAATTGAAATGATGAAAATCACAAACCTGAAAGTAGAGTGCTCTACATATTGACCACCAATCGAAAGATTGAGGAATGATATATATATATATATATATAAATTATTATAACAGCGTTTATTTACACAATTTCAAAACATACATTTATAATATTACACATACTAGTTACTTAATGCTAATTTTCTATACTAAATGAGGTAAAAGTATATTTATATAAGGAAAATTAAACCCGTTATCGAGTGTGACCTCTTGCAATCTACGAGCGTTTACATATTTTTCTCTCAGTTGTTTCCATTCTAGACGATTCCGTGTTTTACGCATCCAAAACTATCCTGCGTCTTTGTCAATATCGTCCCTCAATCTTGTTTTCTGCCTTTTCCTCGTTCTTTTCCCGTCTAGTAGTAACCATTCAATGTATTTCCCTGCCCATCTGTTCGTTTTCATTCAAATGGCATGTCCAGTCCAATTCCACTTCATTTTCCGTATTTTTTGGAGAACATCTTCTGTAATCGATTTATCTGTTAATATTTTATTGTTCACTTTTTCCAACCTTGCTATCTTAATCAATATACATATACATACATATAATATAGATATATAAATATATACGCATGTATAAGTAAAGTTCTATAAACTCGAAAGTTCGTTTACAGTTTAACCGAAAATTAAAAGTGGACCGGTCAAACGGTATATCCTGTACAATCTAATATGAAGTGATTTCCTTTACTTCGTCAGCAAGCCGGTACCACTTATTTACCGACTAACTTCGGATGAGATAGCTGAGTTTGGAAATCATTTTCCGAATAATACGAACGGAATTTATTTGTTTGAAAGGTGCTGGACATTAGAAGAACGTAAGAAAGTATTCATCATATTTCGATAACGACGGACTGACAGATCTCATCCGCTGATTCGAGGATTAAAAATGTATGTATTGTAAATCATTTCAGAGATTTCTAATCGATCAATTTTACAATTTTAAAACTACCGGCTTTAATCTTCATTTTCTTAAAATGATCTGAACGAACGAATTAATTCATCTACGATCGGTGATGCACGACCTATAAAGCTGATCTGCGTATATTCTCATAGTTTTCAGAATCCTTATTTAATTATCTTCATATTGAAGGTGTATATTTAATCGGAGGATAGAATGAAAAGTGACGAATACGCGGTGCGACTTTAAAAGAATTAACTAGGACTCACTACGTAGAATTAGATATTTTCCCCAAAGGACAATATGTATGATACATTTCTGTAAAATATATATACATATATATACATATATATATACATATATACAAATACAAAAGCCTTTATTTTCATTATTTATAATATACCCATGTATAATATTCTATATAATACTATAACCTTAATACTTATATAATAAATATTATGTAGTACACTATATTTAAAACAGGAAATTTGAGCCCGTCGTCGAGCATTGGCCTCCTCCAATCAAGCATCCACATATTTCTTGCCAATTGATTCCATTCCAGACGATTTTGAGTTTTACGCATCCAAAATTTTCCTGCGTGATTGACGATGTCTTTGCTCCATCTTGTTTTTGGTCTCTTGCCTAATGGTAACCATTCGGTGGTTCTCCTGGCCCATCTGTTCGGTTTCAATGGCATGACATGTCCAGCCTAATTCCACTTAATTTCACGTAGCGTCCTCCGTCTTCGATCTGGTTCTTAATATTTTGTTACTTATCTTATCCAACCTAGTTACCCCAACTATTTTTCTTTCCATTGCTCTTTGAGCTATTTGTGTATACATGTGTTAAAGATTTATGCTGTTTTAGTACCGTCCAGCTTAAGTCCAAATATTTCTTTTAATGACCAAAATTTCTAACGCTATTGTTCGGTTTGCCTCTCTTTCCGTTCTATCTGTGAAGGAAACTAATTATATATATATAACATCGTCTGTAACGTCTTTTCGTTAATTTTAACTTCTATGTTTGTAATTAAACTCGTTCTTTCAAAGTTTATTTCGAGACCTTTTATTTTTGAATTAGCTTCTAGTTCCGTTAACATGCTTTTTAATTGGTTTGCAGAAGCTGAGATTAAAGTTACATCATCTGTAAATCGTAGACTCGATATAAAGATTCCGTTAATTACTAAAATTTATGAATATCTTCTCTAGCACAGCGTTAAATAGAATTGATGCCAGTGGACCTCCTTGACGTACACCTCTTCTTAGGGGAAAATTTTCACCTTCTTTATCCGGAATAATTTTTCCATATTATCGTATATAGTTTTTATAATTCTTATATATTTGGATTGTATATTTTGTTTTTCTAGAGAGCCTGATACAAACCCTCGTGATAAACCGAGTCAAACATATGAATTACCAGAAATGTTTATATAACGACAACTTAAAATTTGATATACATATTTCACTAGCCGGACGTAATTTCAATTTTAGATTTATTTACAATAAATTTTATTTATAAAACAGATTTTTAACAAAAAAAAAATTCTTCATCAAAATTGATATATATCTCCAAATCTGGTTCAGGTTCCATTAAATGTTGAATATATTGCGGAGTAGTGATTTTATTAATTATAAACCAAACAAAATATAACACCGTTTAATCACTAAAATGTTTTTATTGCGCAAAGCTTTTCGACAATTACGTGATTTTCAAGCACGCGCAATAAATATTACATATATGAATTACCAGCATATACATATTTGTATATATACACGATATCTTTAGTTATTTTATTACTGGCTTAGAAAACGCGGGTTTCTGCACGAAAATAAAATCGCCTTAAAAATCGTTTTATTTTCTTTTTTTTTTTAAAAATAATTTTTATATATTCAGTTTTTTCGAACATTTTTATTTGTTTATTCTCATTTCGACTGAAATATTCTGTACTAAATTTTCCCTTTAAATAATTTCCCCTCTTACTTATATAATAAATGACGACGCCGATGGTAATATTAATAATAATGATAATATAAAACTAAATTTAAACGTTATCCTCACTAATACTGCGATAAATTTACGGCAACCGACTTTTATTTTTTTTTATTTTCCGTTCTTTCTACGAATCTCGCTCGTCTTTCTTTAATAAAATGGAAATATTGTAACGTTGAGGAAAACGAAGTTGTGAATAAATAACAAGCGCCGATAGACGGATCGAAAGGCGCAGACGTAACAAAGAAACGAGAGTGGAGATATAAAACTTATTGGAAAATTTTTACTAACCGAGTGTAAACGGTAGCACTGAAGATGCAGATTAAAAGAATTTAGTAGAATTACCGAAATTACTTTCCGCGGACTTTTTAATTCTCCCCTATCCTCCTTAAAAGAGAAATCTCATTTTGTTTTGCAGCCGAGCAACTGGATGAAGATGAAAGTAGAAATAAGCTGAATTAAAATAAATTTAAAAAGTAAAGGAAGTTGTAAACATTCTGTTTCTATCTTTATATATATATATATATATATATATATATATATATATATATATATATATATATATATATATATATATATATATATTGATTTATTTATTTATTCATTTACATTTATTTAATTATTTTTGGTACGATTTTTTTTGGTTTAAAATATACGCAGAGAACTTGTTATATATTCACCAATCTCGTTATCTTCAGCGCTACAAGATGGGCGCAGCTCGTTATACAGTCAGGCTGTGTGTACTGTTTTGTTTTATTTTGTTACCGGTTCATTTAAACAACACATACACACATACATACACAATTACAGACTTGTTTATTACACTAAAAAATTACTTAAAATAGAATTTGCAATATTGTCACGCAATATTTCATATATTATATACATATATTTTGAAATATAAATCGTATATTTCAGGAAATATATATATATATATAAATATATAAAGCTGCAAAGGACCGTTAATAACTCAAAAATAAAGTATACACGAGCAAAAGTTACAAGAAAATTATATATATATCAGTTAATCTACACATATATGGCTTGTATATTCGTATACGTATAAATAAATATTTCCATCTTGTTTGTGCCGGAAGTCGTTTGCAGAGTGTACTTGTATTTAAGGACAACAGTCGGGATGACAAAACATAGTCCCAACCATTACTATCGTATGTACACACTTAAAACTCGAGAATATTATAATTTAGTTTATATTAAAAGAGAAAAAAAATACATCTATAATAATGACGACGATGTTTGCTGGTAATTTATTATTATATTATTATTAATGCGCATATTATATTACGACTTGCATTACTGTTTCTAGCATTACTATTATTCACAAGTTAATTACATATACACACATCTTCTTCTTTTAGTTCAGTCGTAAGACTGGTCTTTCTCTCCATGATGATATTTTCCCAATGTTACGATTTTTCGCAGCTCTTTTTAACTCCTTATAGCTACCGAATCCTATGTCTCGCTATAAGGTGTTACTATGAATGAGATTTTCTGGGTCTTTCACGTGCTCGTTTCCCTTGAATTTTGTCTTCGAAAACATCTCGAAGTATACATGTCCTATAGCCAATCTGGGTTAATCGCGTTTTCCGTATTCGATCATTAATCCAATTTTTTCGTTTATTTTATTCAAATAATTTCTTAATTTCTTATCTTGTCCGACTATCTTATCTTCTCCATTCTCCTCCAACACCACATTTCAAGAGTTTGCAACTTGTTCACATTTCGTTTATTAATAGTCAAAGTTTCGGCACTATATAGTGCTATATAGACCATATATATATATATATATGTGTATATATTATACTTTCAGCAGCCGTTTTCTTAAGTCTATTGGCATTGATTTTTGCCTTAATATATCTTGTTTATTCGTAAATAGCTTCGCAAATCCAATACGTGAACTGATTTCCTGATCGCAATATAAGCCATCCGACATTATTTACCCTAAACTTTTGTTCGATTTCTTTTTTATCGATCTCTATATGTAAGCGTCCCGGTTTCTTACTGATCATCATTGTTTTCGTTATATTTATGTTTATTTCCATCCCGAATTATTTTCCTGCCCTCTCGAGCCGCTGCATCATTTTATTTAGCATTCTTGCCGACCCAGATGGCTTGGTCGTCTGTAAATTTAATTACTTTCAATTTGACTCCTCCAATGTTTATTCCGAACTTTTCATTTCTTAGCGCTTTGTTTACTTTTCCGGATATACATTAAACGAATACGGCGATAATAAGCACCCTTGTCTTACTAATAGTTGCTGGTTCGGACAGGTTCTTCTTGACTTTAACTCTAGCCTCCTGTTGTTGGTAAAGATTATAAATCAAACGTATTATGTGTTGTGGAACTCCAGTTTGCTCCAGTAATGGAAATAATTTTCCCCATCGGACTTTGTCGAACGTTTTATGGTAGTCAACAGAACAAATGTATACACTTCGACCGGAATCCATCATCGTTTCCGCCGCGTTACGTAGTACTGCTAACGCATCTCTTGTAGCTTTATGTTTTCTGAACCCAAATTGAATTTCGTCTAGATATTGTTCACATCCGCTTCTAATCTCTTCTTCGTAATCTGGACTAGTATTTTTGAAGTATGAGGCTTATTGTTTTAAAATTCTCACACTCGTTCGCTCTTAGTTTTTTCGGAATTGGAACTATTATAGAAGTTCTATGTTCCTCCGACCACTTGCCTGTCTCTTATATTTTGGAAGCTAATTCAAATAATTGATCTTTCATCATTTTCCCGCTACTTTTTGTAGTTCAGCCGGTATATTATCGATACCTTTTAAATTTTTCAAAGCTACATCAAATTCCGCTTTCATTATATTATCTTCCGCCTGGTTATTTACCATTTTAGGAGCCACATAGTTAACGTTCTTCATAGAATTCTTCAATGTATGCCATCCAGTACTTCTTATTATTATCTTGATCTCTGATATCGTTCCCGATCACATACGTATTATATATGTATACATATACAGATAAAAAAAAGAGTTTAATATTAATAATTATGCTATTTCTTTATACGATAAAAAACAGTTTCAGACCATCAGCTGACCAAAATAATGGTTTTACGTTTGAAATTATATTTCTCATTACATAGTCAAGTGGAAGTTTCTATTCATAATGGAAAATTTATATCACCTTGCGCTCTTTGAGAATTTAAGGAAGACGTTTGTATTGTTCAGGTTGAGTTAACTTATCTTATCGATTTTAAATTTAACACGCTAAAGAGCAAAGGCGGGCATTCAGACGAAAAAAGTGTTTTAGGTTATCTATTCTGTCACTAGAACAACAGGTGCAGGTTGGCTCGCAATATGGAACCTCTATATAAGTAGACTGAAAATTTGCCATAAACTGACAAGATTTGTGAGCTATAGAAGTTGATATTTGGGGGTTTAATCTTCATTCTTTCAACAATACTCGAGTAAAACTCTGGTCTCAGAATACTGCCTTTTCTGTTAGTCTAATAATAATAATTGAGAAATGTGTTTTTTAAGTATATTAATTATTATGTTATTGCTGAGTGTATGATGTACATTATTATTTATAAATTTACTAGTTGTAAGCGAATTCAAATCCCAAAGTATGCGAAATTAACTAGTGATCGCTCTGCCTAATAATATTTTATATTTACAGATGTCGGTTACATAATATAATACTAGGTACAGAGTTATATCTAAAAAGTTCAAATATTTTAACACATTATAGAAATAAGTATGTATTTCTCTGTACATACACATAAACACACACATATATATATATATATATAAATAGAGTAGGTATATACAAGTACTCGATCATGCACACCTACTTTATTAATTTCAAAAATAAACACTAAATATTACTACTTGCACATTTGAAATACGTGGCTATAGATTTTACAACTGCAGGAAAATATTATACAAATCATTGTATTTTACTTCTTACCGAATGGTTGAAATTTAGGTGTGTTAAAAAAATAAGGTTTTCGGAAATCTCGGGCGTGACTTTGTTATTTAAATTCAAATTAACTGCATAAAATTTTCTCAACTAATGGACATTCGAGCAATATATGTGTTGTTCGGCTGTTTCTATTTTGCTTCATTTTGCATTCATTATCGTTTACTGTCCTACAACAACCTTGTGAAGATACTCGGGGCTACTGCCGTGTTCTAGAAGTTGTGTCGTATTAGTTCGATTCGATTACGTCACTAATTGTTTTCTCCAATTTTCAGATTTTTTTATAGTCGGCTTATATATGTTTTATTATGTATAATAAATTTTATGTGTTTTAGATATTTTATTCGCTCGAGAATTGCGTTGTTTACAAACATTTAATAGAATTTTTTACATCGAGTTTAATTCCTCCGCTGAATATTAGCGGGTCTATAGGAAGAAATGCCCCTATTACAATTACTGCACTATGCGAAGTAGTTTTGTAAGCTTTACACACACGTCGATCAACGTTTTTTTTACACCGGATAACATTTTTTCACAGCAATTCAATTCTTTGCATTATATTACGCTGTAGTTTTGATCAATGTTCAGTGTATTTTAAAGGTTAATTTTTTTAAGTTAACCAATCCACATGAAGCTTTAATTTTGTTATCGATTACTACTCTAAAATACTTGAAGTATTCTAGTATATTTAATTCCGTGACGTTCTATATTGATATTATTCCTCTTTAACTTTAGTGATTTGATAAATAGTGACGTAAAACACTTATCTACAGATCGTTCTAATTTAGCATCGTTTAATCTAGCATGTACATAGTATGTTCATTAATTACGAAAATTAAGTTATTCGCGTAGGTGTCTACCTTGTCGTTTTACGATAATTTGAAGGCGTTATTAAATAAAATATTCCTTACTAACGATTCAAGAACACTTTCTTGTTGACAGTTTATATTTGTTTTTTTGCACAGAAATGTTTTCAATAAATTTTGTCATCCTCTTGAATAACGATACAGAATCTTTAAATGGTTTTCATTTTCAACCAAGAGGTCTTTTAAATTCTGGAACAGGACAGATCATCAAGCCCTCCCCTTTTATATCAGTCAAATTAGAACGTAATTGTTTTTATTCAGTCCTTCTTTTTAAAGTATCATAATTTACAGCGTGTTCAGCAGATAATCCTTCTCCAAATTCAAACTGCCTTTTGTAAAGGATGGTTTGTTGATTAACATAAAACTAAAATTCGGTTTTTAATAATAATTTCCCAAAGAGACTTAATAAACAGATCGGTCTATAAGATTTAACGTCATAAGATTCTTTATTTTTCAAATCGTTTTGTTCGATAAGGTTGTTTCTCTTGGTGTTCATTATCGCGTTTATATCGTCTTTCGATATCGTGTTAATATATATCGGTTTTTGATAAACTTTATTTCCGCTTTATATCTCATCGTCCGATCACAGCGTGTGATTGTTGCTAGTAATCGATAACGTAGCGGCGTCATGTCGCTTTATCATTCTCGTTCGTCGTCTCCATCCGAAACAACTACTTCGTCGGACACAAATATTCAAGGTAATATTACTTTTAGTCATGACAGTAGCATCTAATGCCACAAAGAAACGTGGTTTACCTACATCGCCTACAGAGTCTGATAATGGAAAATCAATGGTAGTAAAGCGATTGCATGTTAAATTAAAAAAAACACAATTTCATCTAACACACACAACACAGTAACTACTCAATCTGGCCCTTTACCTCCAATCAGCCCATCTGCTATTACCTCCAATCCTGACAATTCATTCTCTCCGCCATCCAGTATCAATCGATCTCGTTCACTCACGCCACTCACCCATGCCGTCCCTAAGAATCGCTCTCGTTCAGCATCTTTAGCTGCAAGAAATCAAGTTCTAGAATTCCTTGCCAATTCTTTGCAGCAGCTACATCCGCCACCACCAATTCCTATCGAGTCAATTATTTCCTTCATTAACGATACATATGGAAACAACCAATATTCTACACTTCTACATAAATATCAAATGGACGGCAAATTATTATCCAACTTGTTCACCAAATTGTACCCATTGACCAAAAATAAACAAGTGAAAACACGTTTAACAACTATACTCAATAGATTAAAGGATTCATAATAATACACACACTCTCTCACCCATCTTTAGTAGTATTAATCTTTATTATAATTGATCTTATATTCATTTAAGAAAATTTAACTTATTTATTACATAATGTTTTGTTATATGCATAGTTTAATACAGTGGGAACTGCCGAGGTTATTACGCTCACTTAGAGGAACTAGAGTTATTAATTTTCACATATAATCCTCTAATTCTATGTCTGCCTGCATAAACTTTCCTTAGCAAATTATACCTTCATTCATCACGATTATATACACAGCTATAATGCGTGTGGTGGTTCATCTATTATTATTCATAACTCACTTCTATTCAAACAAATACCACTTCAATCAGACTTACAAGTATGTGCAGCCGTAATATATATACCCCTTCTTAATTCTCCTATTACTTTCGTTTTACATCCCTCCGGACCAACAAATTTCTGCAAATGACTTTAATTGTCTTTTACAACGTGTTATTGGGCGACTTTAATGCCCATTCATTGTATTGGGGATCACAAACAAATAATTCACGTGGTAATATACTAACCAGAATTATTTTAGAAAATCACTTCACACTTCTTGACCCAGTCTCACCCACATATTTCCATTTAGCATCAGGAAAGTTTTCAACAATCGACTTAGCCTTTTGTTCCCCATCCCTTTTTCCCAAGTTACACTTACGGGTTTATAATGACTTTTCTTCAGTGATCACTTCCCCATATTTATATCCTTTCATATCTCTCCTCCAATCCCGTCACAACCCAAATCACCATCCCTATATATCCGTTATGCCGATTGGAACAAGTACAAAAATAAATTTAATCTAATAAGACAAGATCATCAGTCATTTTCTGGCAACGTTTATAACTTCACATCAGCAATGTGGCAAGCTGTAGATGATTCTATCCCAATATTTGGTATACGTACAGATACACATACTGTTCCTTGGTGGAATGGAAATATAGCAAATGCTATTTCTAAAAGAAAACGAGCATTACGAACATTCAAAAGAACAAATACTCTCCAAGATCTAATCACCTTTAAAAAAGCAAGAGCTGAAGCCCGTTTACTAATCCGGAAAAGTAAGACAGAATCACTGTCTAGATTAGTATCAACTATTTCACAATTCACTTCATTATTAATTCAATTGGACCACAAAACAAAATCTTCAGCCCCTGGTCCAGACCATTTACACTCTCTAATGTTCAAATACCTCCCTAACCATGCCAGATTACATCACCTTCAAATATACAATCATATATTGGAAACAGGGTTAATTCCCCTGGAATGGAAGCAGTCAGTTGTAGTGCCGAATCCCAAAATAAAAAATAAAAAACCATACATTAGATAGCTTCCGCCCTATTTCACTGACAGCTGACATAGGTAAACTCATGGAAAAAATGGTTAATCGTCGACTCCTATTCATCTTGGAATCATTAAATCTCCTTTCTTCCTCCAAATGGGCGGTCGACAAAGTAGATCGTCCGTTGACCACCTACTATCCTTACAGAGAGAAATTTTAACTGCCTAAGCAACAAACATATTCTCTATTCTTTGACATTGAGAAAGCATATGAGAGAGTGAGGCATAACAATCTTCTCACAAAACTAAACCGGGTGACGATAAAAGGTAATATGCTAAAATACATATATTAAGAGTTTTTGGGAAAATATGTTAGCTCAGATGGAGCTGCAATTTGAAAATATTGAGTATGTGATAACAAAATGTTCCTATTATTTACGTTAAATCAATTCCAAATTTTGCTTTTCGCGTTTAGGCTACCCAGTGTGAGCACCCGAGTATTAAACTAGAATAATTTTCTAGTACCTTACTGATAGGAGGCTCACTTGCCAAAGGTGTCCTTCCATCAAATATCCTTAAGCTTTCTATTACATTAATAACAGCAGATTATCAGCAACTCGCTCGTGACATATGTGCCTTAGATACCGATCTAAGGCGAGTAGGCGAGTATCTGGCGCCTTAATAAAATCGGGTCGTTTCGGCTAAGGGGGAAAACATTAACAGAAAATCCTCTAAGGGAACAATCAACTGGAGTTCAATACTGGCATGCAAATAAACACATCAATAAGGGTCTTTAGTCTCCATCATGGCTCGCATACGTCGCTTCTGCAGCCTACTGGGGTGTGAAAAATATGCGGACTTAAAACCTTGAAAAGGCATCATATCCATGAACTGCTATGTGGAATATTCAGTATACCAGGGAAATTAGCAAATGTAATAATAGAAGTAAAACGATGCAATATTGACATCGAGGGAATAAGTGAAGTTAGATGGCCAGCAGTCGACCGAATAACTAGAGACGGGTATGAAATGATATATTCTGGAGGGGAAAACCACGAAAATGGAGTCGGTATCCTCGTCTCAACTTGGCCGTATCACTTATGCAGATGATAAGATGCTAAGGGATGAAACGCCGCAATAGCTACAGAAGAGAGTGGTTCACCGGCTAGTGACGGAAATCGCGAAATACGGAATGAATAGCAAGGGTCACATCAAATAGGGCGTTACGTATTTCTGCGGATGCGGTACAGCTTGAAGAAGTGCGTGAAAACAAATATCTGGGTGTTATTATTGCAAACGAATGGAAAAGACGATGAAGAAGTAATATCGAGGAGTGGAACAGCCAGATGTGCATTTAATAATCTCGAACGTATACTTAAAGACATAAGGCTGAAAATACTAAAATGTTACGTGTATGGTTTAATGCGCTATGCTTCGGAGACGTGCATAATGAAGGAACCCGTCAAAATGAAATACAAGCTTTCGGATGCGATACTACCGTCGTGTGCATCGTATCGAATGAGTAGAGAAGTGCTCAGACGGACCCGGAACTGTTGTCAATAATATCGGACGGATAAAAGATGTTCTTAGAAGATTAAACGAAACAGTCGACAAACTGTTTCAAACAGGTTTACAAGGAGAAATACCTGACAAGGCTCCAAGGAGACGGTGGTGCTGACTAACGACAATGGACATTTAATTATTTAATTAGTCAATTATTTAATATTACAGATGTAATAACATGTCAGTGGAAATCTATAATGTATAACTACAGAAGCTAACGAAATAATAATAATAATTTAAGGTTAAATTAAACGAATAAATAAACAAATTGTTTTACGTTGGCAAATGTGTTATAAAAAAAATCTTATTGTAACAAATAAAAAAACTGAAACAGGTATATATTTTTTGTCTTTTTTTTAAATCGAATAATATGTTACATAATAATAATAGTACAGCGATTGGTAGGTTATACATAGAATTTTCACACGCGGCTAGAGGAAATTATAAGATAGATGTAATAAAAAAAATTCGAATATTTGCAATAATTGAAAAAAATTTCTTAAGTCTTTTATAAAAGTAAATTTTGTACTCCTCGCCGTTAGTAGTAGTAATAATAATAACGATTAAAATAATCAGACGTTTAAAGTGAGAGAAAAATTGTTACTTTCAGTTAGTATGGAACAGTGTCTTCTATTTCCCATCTCGAATTTCGAGCATTTTGTAATTTTTTCATTATATCCTGTAATGGTTTTGCTACTGTTAACACACATACACTGATATAAGAGAATATCAGGCCATTTACACGCGCGTATAATATTATATATTTTGTATATATTTCGAACGGATTACAGTACGAAAGTCGTCATAGAAACCGGATAATCGGATTTCAGTCGGGTTTAAATAACGTAATAAGATCTGAATTGTAACGTATCGTTTTTCACATTTCTCGCCAATTTGAAAAGAACTACCCCACCTTCCTGTTAAAGCGAACCGCGGAGATTCAGCATTGGGAAATCATCGAAGCCAACAGAATCCAGAATTGCCCTTAGTATTATTACTATTACCTGGATTATTATCATTATAATTTTGTGCAGTTAATACGGTTATTATATTATTGCGATTACTTTTATTGTGATTTCGTGATTATTTTCTTATTATTCATTTTTATTTATTATTATTATTTATTATAATTATTATTATTATTATTACTAGAGTTATTATTATTTTTTGATTTATCCTGGAAGTTGATCCGGTGATATGTGAAGCCAAGAAGAACGTTTTTCATTTTTTAACGTTCGTAGGAAAAGTTAAACTCTCCTGTAATTGTACTCTTGCAATATATATGTTTGCACACACACATACACACACATATATATATATACGTGTACCCATATACATTGAAACCTAATTGAATAAAAAAATACTTCTCAATAAATAAAGCGGATAAAATGCTTACTGTTCAATAATTTTTTCATTTCATTAACTTTACAGGTACTTCGATTATTTATTAACTAAAATAATTATTTAAGAAAAGCGAACTCGATACTGATTTGATATATCCGTACATATTATTTACGTGTGTGTGTGTGTGAATACATAAGTATCATATATGTATGGTGTAATAAACACGTAATATATGGTATATTTTTGTTTTTCTTGAGTATTTCGGTGACAACTCTTGCAGTTGTTCCATATAATGTCTTTCAAAAAATCTACCCCTTGATATTATATTCCTCTTTGATGTTATTAAAATTTTTGCTCATTTTAAAGGTGTGATCAGATGAATCTTCTGCTTCTTTACATTCTCTGCGAAGGCTATTGTTAGTGATATTGGACCTTTTTAAATAACTGACGAAACTGCCCCGATTAGTAAGATTCTGTGTTGGGAACAGTTTAGTACTGCAGTTTTTAGTCTTTAATCTTGCTTCAATATCAGGTAATAGGGCTAAAGTACGTTTGCCGGTTAGCATCTCGTTTATATTGTTTTTACCCCAGCACTGTGTTGTTCCTTTTTAAATTCGAGTTATTATAATTTTCGCGCTAATTTCTTGTTCAGTTCATTAATTCTGTTCTCAATTTTTAGTTTTTCTAATTACATCGATTTATTTCAAATGGCCATAAACATATAGAATACATTCAGAAATTATTATTATTATTATTAAGCCTCTTGGTAGGTAAGCTGCCGGGATTATATTATAAATCCGAGGTAATTTTACAAAGGTTAGAGCGCAATCATTCTACTCGTACTGGCTGTCTATTATAGTCGATTGACTAAACTGCAAACACGTATCGTAAATTTTAATTGTCGGAAATTTCTACTCGATATAACCTCTTCGTATGTAACTGCATTTAATATTTTAACGATCCATGCCAAAGATTTTCTAAAAAAAATTAATTTACAGATTCGCAATGAGTTTAAAGTAGGATACGTTATTAACACAGGATAAATTAACAAATAATTTTTTCCTAATGTAATAGAACGTCATTAAAATAAAAACATTTAAACTACCCTACGACTCAGATAATGATCATGATTCGATCGGCTACTATCTAAATAAATTTAAAACTATTAACGATAGAATATGTTGTAATTGTGAAAGCGTCGAAATTAAAAACATTCTGCATATAATATATATATATATGAAGTAAACATAACCACCTGCGACAGTTGTATAAGATTAACTGTGCGTTCGGATTAAATTATATTATGACAACAGTTGCCTGTTTTCATTTCTGATTGATTTAAACCTGCATTGACAACGTGATCGATGCATTTTATATTACTACAAAACTTTTCCGTATTCAATTTAAAATTAAACACGAATGTATATAATCGCTACTAGTGGCCCTAAGCTAATTTCATGGACTACTCTAGTTTATTATATTCTAGCGTTAGCGGTAACTGATTGTTGTATTACACGAAATGATGTGATTTATGTATATAGGCTACATTTTTGTTTGTTTAAAAATTAATTTCGTGTATTCCATTAAATTGTATGATAAAATAAACTATATATGCAAACAATGTTTTAAAAAAAACAAAACTTAAGTTTTTAATAAAAAAAATCTAATTTTTGAGTTAATTCTTTGATTTTTCATTAAAATTCATTATATATTTTTTTCTCATACAAATTTTTTGATTTTTAATGGTTTTCAGTAAAAAAATCTATTTTTATTTGTTTCTCCTTTTTTCGCGTTTTTAATTTTTTTATAAAAAATTTTAATGTTTTTTTTTTTTTTTGAAATCATTAAAAGGAAACCAAAAAATTAACTCAAAAATTTGATTTTTTCATAAAAAATTTAAATTATAATATAATATTACATAAATATTTCATTATAGTACATTTTTATATAGTAATATATAATTATATAAAATATAAATATGTTATTAGATAATAAATAAATGTATATAAATATAACTTAAATATAACTAGGAGTTTAAAATTAAAAAAAGAAAAAAATAGAAGAAAATTGAAAAAACCAATTACAACAGATTTTTTAAAAAAATCTCAAAACCATTTAAAACCCCCCTTTAAAAAACTTAAATTTTAATTTTAAAAGAGTCAAAAAATTAACTCAAAAACTTGTTTTTTTTTTTTTTAATAAAAAACTGAAATTTTAATATACGTTACATATATAAATTTTTTATATTAGTTATTTCATTATAGAAGATTTAACATCTGTGACCTTCAGTACTTTTCGCTTTATTCCGATTTCCGGAGAGTAATAAATTTTCGTTAGGTAAGATACTGCAAAAGATGAAATTTTCGTCCTATCGGATTACTTAAGTGCCCCTTGCTTGCTATCCGAAATCTTCTAATGTTATATTTCAAACCAACAGAATTATTCATTCTGGGAAATCATAGAAAAGTTATACTGTATTTACAACGAAAGAATGTCTTCGTCAAATTCGGATAGATGTAAGCTCACATTGGTGTCAAAAATAATGAAATTTTCGATCGTACAGCCGAAATGAGCAATCCTAGAGGCTTATAACAGAAGAGTAACATGTCCTCAAATCTGTATCCGTGACAATGAAATTCTGAAGCGTATATATTGATCGACGGCTAACATGGCGGTTTCATGTGGCCTGAAACAAAGAAAACTACGATTTCGCGAACCAGATTGCCCTATCCGCTCCTAGGTAGGAAACTGGCTTTAAACTTAGCTTTAAAAAGAAGAATTTATTATAGCTCCAATCTGGAAATATGGAATCGAATTATAGAGAATTGCATATAAAAGTAATGTATTGAGAATACAGCGACAATAATTGAACTTCGTATCATCATATATATATATAAATAAATTTTGCACACAATCTGTCCAACTCAATAAGTGGCAGTGTTAATGGTTCAATTTACACGCAGATTAATGGAATGCTTTCAATGGTCGTCACTCCTTGTTTTTGATACAATATTCGTTAGTCTACTATACTCGATCGTTTCAGTCGCCTGAACCGGGTACCGTTCTTGATAAGCCCGTGCGCCAACTGGTTACAGTGATTTTATAGTCTTTCTGCATATCGTGCTCTCGATACTTTCTGATCTTTATGTATTTCGCCATTGCGCACATTGGTGCGCTGACTATCGATCGTAGTATTTTTGATTGGACTCTTTGGATGATTGCTATATGAGATTTTCTTGCGATTGCCCAGAGTGGGATTCCATAGGACCCCATATAGGCTTCAACATTGCCTTAAGTTTTTCACGGCTGTTGATACATCATTATGAGTGGATAATATCGCAGTATCATCTGCAAACATTGTCGTTGTTGTGTATGCATTGATCGGAAAGTAGCACAGGTCCAAACACTGCCCTGTGGAAATCCCGAGTTGATAGAATGAATACTAGAGTATGAACCATTTACCTGAAAATATCTTTCTTCGAGGTAAGATTTGGTTAATAGCTAATATTGGTATGGTAATATGTGCTTTATTTTGAATAGTAACCCATTGTGCCACACTTTATCAAACGCTTTTGTCATGTCTAAAAATATTGCCGTACAAAAGTTTTTTCCTTCAAAACTTCGATTTATTACTTCAACTGCTCTATGTATTTGTTCCACGATGTTGCTCCATAAATCTAAATTGATAATCCGGTATGATTTTATTTTCGGTTAGCAGAGGTTTTATTCTTTTTAATAATAATTTTTCAAATATCTTCGAGAAAACTGGAAGCAAACTTATTGGCCTGTATGACGCGATATCTTCAGAAGGCTTTTCTGGAATTGGTATTATAATGGCGAATTTCCATTGAATCGGAAAGTAACCGATTCTGAAAATTGCGTTATATATATACAATAATAATACTATAGCTTTTTTTGGTAGTTTCTTAATTATTTTTGAATTAAATCATATCTGGGTCTTTTTTTTTGGCTTTAATTGTTTCTGTATATATTTGTTTACTTCCACAGGTGATACTGATTTTATCGGAAGTGATGTTACGGAGCCGGGAGGTAACTATCTACTTCTGCATTTTCTATTAGTACTGATTTCATTAGGACGAAAAATCTTGATAAATATTCAGCAAATGTTTCAGCCTTTTCCTCATCGCTTCTTACTACCCACTGATTGTTTTTCTTTATAGGTAATCCATTGTATTTGATTAACTCTTTTTACGGTTTTTGCAGCCTTCTGTAAGGAGTAATCGGTAGTTTCATTAGATGTTAACGTAGAGACGTAGTCTTTAAAGGCGACATTTTTCATTTCAATAA
Organism: Coronaproctus castanopsis; assembly: GCA_032883995.1. NCBI lineage: Eukaryota > Metazoa > Arthropoda > Insecta > Hemiptera > Monophlebidae > Coronaproctus > Coronaproctus castanopsis. The sequence continues at coordinate 246,492,465 of CM065052.1, forward strand.
TCATACTTGCTTCGTTGAATTTCGTTTTATCATCGGGATTCCTTGAATTCTGCCATATGCTTCTTAATTGTCTTTTTTCCATATCCACTATTATTTTTGGGTAACTTTGGATGTTATGATTGCCTTTACTAGTATAATTTTCTTTTGGCGTCGCTAAATGTGCCGCTTCTTGAATGTATCAGGTTCTTCTATATCCTCCGTGGTTTTTAACGGAATGTTCAAGTATATTTTATTTTCGATCTGCACCAAAATATATATGTAACTTAAACCTCTATAATGACCTAACTATACCGTATGTCTTTTTTAGATAAATTACAATTTAATATTAACTCACACGCCCGCAGAATGCATTTATCTACACACTCCCTGACAATCGTACAAGACGATATTAAAAAAGAGATAATGGCGCGAGATGCTCTTTCAATAACTTAAAAACGATTTTTTGATTTTTTTTCTTGCATACAATCTGTATTTATAACAAAATAAGCAGCAGTGAATCATAAAGAAACTTAAAAATAAAAAATCTGTATCTTTAGATAATATATCTACAATAGTGATTAAAAACTTCCGCAAAAGATAATTGTCCAGTTAACAGTCGTAGTAAATTCAATTTTATTACTTTCTAGTGTCGAAAGTTATTAATTCAGTTAAGTACATTTCTGATCCGTGTCGTTACTTAGTAATTTTAGTAAAATAGCGGAAAAAATTATTTTTTGATAGACTAAAAAAAAATCACAGATGGTAATGATATTGTTATAGAACAACAATTCGGATTTAGGAGTAATTTATCTACCGTCATGCAATTAGCAAGAATTAATGATATAACTGACGGGTATAATAAAAATAGGCATACAGGATTACTGTTATTAGACATAGAGAAAGCCTTCGACACCACTTTGGTACCTTGATTTAATATACAAAATTATTCAACTGGAATTTCCTAATTACTTAGTTCATTCAAAATTATTTAAGTAACCGAAATTTCATAGTAAAAGTTAACAATGATAATTCCTCCGTGAAATGTGAATTAGCGGGATCGGTAGAGCATACTAGGACCTTATTTATTCCTTCTTTTTCTTTTGTTAACGACATTCCAAAAATTAAACACTTACAGATGGCATTATATGCTGATGATACAGACTGCACATCGTGCCGAATTGACACTATACAAAGAAGACTAAATCAGGATTTTATTAAATTAAATTCGTATTTTAATAAATCGAGAATCGAAATAAATTCCGATATAAAACTCAATCTATTCTATTCACGAAAAGAAGACCGTATTTCTCACCGGCTGTCATAATGAACAACGCACCACCTTGGGTTTGGAAAACCGATATCAAATATTTAGGTGTGATACCGGATGGAGGTTTCACATTTACTAAATAAATATCATGTCAAATATTTAATAAACGATCTTACGTCAGCTCGGCAGATAAATTAATAATCTACAAAAACCATAATAAGAATAAATATATTATGTTTTATGCTTGTCCCATATGGTTACTAGCACTTAGCAAAGTTATAACGGCTACAAAATATGCGCTGCACAATAATTCTGAATCATCTAATCTCTGTAAAAATTGAACACATTCACAAGGCATTGAAGTTAACATATATATACACGATATTGTCAAACAAAAAAATATATATTTTTTTAAATAGATGTGTCTGCAGTCAGTATTCATTTATATATATAGGCGATTATACACGTATAAGTTTGCAACTAAAATATAAACGCTACAAACACAAAAAAAAAATTAAACAAACGCTATTATATTATCTTTTGTCCGAATTTAGTTCCGTGTAAGTACCGTGTTCAAAATTATGTTATTAATTTCGTTTTTTTTTTTTTGTAACATATATTTGATTTGTAAATACACTTTTTATTTATCTACCTCTGTAAGATATGTTATTATCAAAACCCGGAAGGAGGATAGCCTCCCAATGGATATGGTGATCCTACTTATTGACGATTAAGTTTAAATTAAATCTGCAATTGTATGATTATGAGTAACGAGGATCGATGTTGAAGCTGGACAGAATTCAGTGTATTCGATCGAATTTTACACGGTCTGTCAACAGGTTCTTTGCGCTAATATATTTTTGCGATGGTTAAGTCTTTCCTCATATCTTCTTTAACAGAAATTATCTTCAAGTCTTTCGAGATGTCGTTATTTCATCTAAACCTGGGTGCGTTAACAATCCTACGCAAGATTTTTGCTTGTGCCCTTTAGCTATATTGGAGTTCGATGCAGTACCCAACGGTTTAATGTCATATATCCGAATTGGCTTTATTATTTATTTATAAAGAAGAACTTTATTTTCTAGCGAAAGAACTGAATTTCTTCCAACCATGTCCATATTTCTCAGTTTAGATTTGATCTGGGTACGTTCGAAGGCTATGCGCTTATTCCAAATCAATCTCCGGTCGAGACGTAGATCGAGGTATTTTACTCGCTGTTGGAATTGGCTTTTTGTTGTGAGGTATATCGGACTGGCCAATGTAAATAATACGTTGAAGCGTTTATTTTCGTTAACTTTTATACTATACTGTTTGAACCCGTTTACAAGATGGTTTATTAAACGTAACTGGCTGCAGTACCAACGTCATTATGTATTGCTAAAATTGAAGCTTATTATTGGCTATTCAAATAATTCAATAATTCGGAGCTCCCACTGGTACTCTCACTGAGAATCTAATTATCTCACTGGAGTATTTTACTCGCTGTTGGAATTGGCTTTTTGTTGTGAGGTATATCGGACTGGCCGATGTAAGTAATACGTTGAGGCGCTTATTTTCGTTAACTTTTATACTATACTGTTTGAACTCGTTTACAAGATGGTTTATTAAACTTAACTGGCTGCAGTACCAACGTCATTGTGTATTGCTAAAATTGCAGCTTATTATTGGCTATTCAAATAATTCAATAATTCGGAGCTCCCACTGGTACTCTCACTGAGAATCTAATTATCTCACTGGAGTATTTTACTCGCTGTTGGAATTGGCTTTTTGTTGTGAGGTATATCGGGTTGGCCAATGTAAGTAATACGTTGAGGAGCTTATTTTCGTTAACTTTTATACTATACTGTTTGAACCCGTTTACAAGATGGTTTATTAAACGTAACTGGCTGCAGTACCAACGTCATTGTGTATTGCTAAAATTGAAGCTTATTATTGGCTATTCAAATAATTCAATAATTAACTGGTACTCTCACTGAGAATCTAATTATCTCGCTGGAGATGTTAGATTTTCGGATTTATCAAAGTAGGAATTCGATGATAATCCTTAAAATATATATTATACGTATATAAAGCGCGGATTTATTTTCCGCAAAAGTATTCGTTTATATTTTTCGTTTTGTACGATTATTTTTAGAACATACAAACACGGCGAAGGAATTGGAGCAAATAACGACGATTTTAGGACCGACAGAACGTTACTTGCAATTAGGAAGTAAAGTCACGATTACTTGCGAAGTTAGAACGTTAACAACAACAACAACGAGGAATAGAATTGGCCGCGCTAGTCGGAGGAATATTTCATCTGGTGCTTCCTCTTTAATTCAGGAAGAAGACGCATCGGCGTCAGGTCCGGATCGGGTGGATGATCCGTCTTCGGAATTTCGATTTCATTATTATTCCGGATACAAACGTTGTTTAAATTGGTACTATTTCGATAAGTTGTTAACTTTTCGGGTAAGTGCGTGCGGTAAATTATTCGTATAGACGTTTTTTTGTATATATATATATATGTAATAAGTAATTTATATAATATATGTATTACTTACTACTAATGTTATTTTCTGTTCGACGTGGAATCTGCGTCGGATTCTAATTTATCGTCTGGTAGCTTGAATTCTTTTCTTTGACTAGACTAACGTTAGCCATGTATAAGATATTTCGATTATGTGTTTAATCGTTTTATTTTTATAAAAAAAAGAAACCCTAAGATGTTTACGCACGTATTGGAAGGTACGTAACGATCAGTAACACATTTCCGTCTAAATAAAAATGACCGTGTAACGGTGAATTCATTCTCAGATATATATATATATATATATATATCACAGTAATGCGTGGAGTCATACATAATTCCGATTTCGGTAATATAAAAATGTATACGGTAAAATAAAACAGTGCGCTGTGTAGCTTTATGGAAGACATTTGATACGGTATAAAGTGTGATAAATTAATGAAATAACGGTAAAACTAAATTAACAAGAATTATGTTCCGACTCTCTCTCAGCGCTCAACTTCTTATGCGACGTATTTAGCAACGACCAGCATCCTACAGACAAATAAGTGACAAGACTGTTATTAGTCAAGCCGAGCCGATTAGTCTAGTTCCTGTGAATTCCAGCTAATGCCGGGATTCCAGGAAACTGATAGAATAGCAAATGACCAGCTGTTAATGTACGTAATTCTGTCAAATCAAGACTTTTTACTTCGTGGCAACAAAAGTGGCAATTTTCTTCCTCATTAAATAGGCTTCGCCACGTCAAGAATTTACCTTGGAAGACATCGCCTGTCCTCGGCAGATTTCGGCTGGGTTTTACTTACCCATTCGCAACTGATCAAAAGAATTCCGACAGTGCCCTGTGTAGCGTCAGACTTATCTCCCATGTCTCCTCATTTGTACTCCTCACTCAGATTGTCTCTCAACCTTCGTTCCTCACTTCCTCTTCTCCCCAAAGATGAACTCTCTTACTAACCTAAAGATGTTCTTACGCACGTCCGTATATACTGCTTGATATTTAACTTTCTCTCCCTTTAATTGCTGTACGGGGCACGTTAATGTAGATTAATAATAGTAATAATAGATTAACGATATATAAACGTAATCAAACGGATATACATTGGAAACGGAAATACGAATTACAGTCCTACAAATTACATTCGAAATATCATATTTATTTTTATTTCTATAGTGTCGTGTGTAAATTAACTGACGATTTAACAGTTAGATTGTTGTAAATGAGTTCGGAGCAGAAAAGGAATTGTATAATTGATCGAACTGTTGTAGGACCGTTGGGGAAGAAATCACATAGGGTATGCGGACGAATATAAGGTCGATATATGGTAAATAAAAGAACGGTTTGGGAGTGGAAAAAAGGGTTAAAAATCGGAAGGCGCTTACGTTGGATGGTCACGAAAAAATGATATGTGGCCAAGGCGAAGGTTACTGCGCTATATCGTTGTAAGAAAATAAGATAATAGGTAACCAGAAGTCAACATTCGGTTTGATAGCGAGAGGGGGAAGTTACGATGGTAGGAATTACACTTCGGTTGCTAGTTGTGGTTAATGAAGTACTTGAGGGCTGTATTTAGTACTGGAGATGGATGGGCTTTATTAAAAGTATACTAGAATGATTTTTGCATAGGAAAAACATATTAAAAGAATGTAAATATCGTTTTCTATAATTTTATTATTCTTTCTGTAGTGTCCGCGTAACCTTTTAAATCTACCGAGATCGGTTTCGCTAATTTTTCGTTTTTCGGTCTTCCATACGCGCCGTAATTTAGGATAATTTAATTTTTACTCGTACGTCGAGAGAATGAAATATAAAGTAAACGGTTTAATGATTAACAATTTAGGTGGACTATACACAGTGAAAGATGTACAATCGTATAATTCGTATAGGCTAGACCGTAGAAATGTTAGCGAATTATTTAAACGTCATTTGACTAAACGACCCGATGAGATAAAGAAATTAGAACAAGAATAGAACAAACCAGATTATTTGTCAAAATGACGAATCTCCGTAATGAAAATATTACCTTCCAGTTAAGATATTATATAACGATTGAATGTCGATTCGATTTTACCGTAGTGATTGGTATTCCGATAGTACAAACTACCGGATCAATATGTAGTGTATTAGAAAGAATTGTCGCAACTAACGTGTAATTGAACTTTAAAATCGGGTAAATATTAACGAAATTCGGGTTTACGCACGTACCAGCGACGAAAATGTTACGAAGAAATTTTGATCATTTTCAGAAGAATCGCTAAATGTTCATTACAAAATTAAAACGAATAAATGAAAAATGACACGTGGCGAACATAATTTAAAATAGGACGAAATTGTGTTGCACATATACGTATAATTACTTGATAAGCGAAATAATAGAAAGAGATATACTCATGCAGTTCGACATAGATTATGAGTTTACACCATGCGCTTGTATAAACATAAAAAAAAAAAGATATTATATATGTTGAAACATCAGCGCACAATAGTAATAACGTAGAAATCAGAACATAGAAGTAAAATGGGTGAAGACGTATCTGGTTGTAAACATTCACACTCGGATTATAATTCGGTTGTAGGAAAAGTTTAAGTTCGTGTTAAACTTCGAAACTCGAATATTAAGAAAAATGTTGAAATTGTTGTTAATAAGAGGATAAATTCGTCCAAAATTTAAGAAATTGAGGATATAAAAGAAAGATGAAAGGAAAGCGGAGGAGAAAGTTACCGATAATATACAAAAGTGTTTTCAGATTTATGTCCAGACAGAATTAAATCAGCATTTAATGAACCTGGCAGCTCGCCTATTTTAAAGTCGAGAAATTCAGAATTAAATCTATGGGAAATTTTTACTGTAGATCTCGGTGATAAGTCGACCAAAGTTTTAATGTTAATGAAAATAACGTGTAGTGTTATAATTTTTTGAACATTACCAATTGAATGGTTACAAATCAACGCGTATATAATATTGTCGAAGGAATAATTCAAGGCGAGGACTATGATCATGGAATGATTAGTCTGACGTTCCCACTTAAGCTAAAAATAATACTTCGGCATGTTTTTAAATTATTTTATTTATAGACGCTCGATCGATCATTTGCGTTTTAAAGTCAGTTATAAATTATTTAAGTTATCTGTAAGATACTGTAAAAGATGTTTAACTTTGTTCGAGTTATCTTCGAGTATTGTTTTTTATAATAGTTTAGATTTGATTTTATACGTTGGCATTTTGTGCATTCTAATAGTTTATGTTTAATTGCGAGTTGCATTCGTCGCAGATGGGTAATCCCCGATGAGTAGGTGTTGTGAAGCATGCCCTGTGCGTAGTATAGCGTTTTTTCTATTTTTCTCTCTAGTCTGTTGTTTTCCATATCAATGTTTTCATTCCCGGCTATTCCTGAATGAGCCGGTGTCCATGGTAGAACAAGTTCATCGTTCTTGCAGACAAGGCTGTTGATTATGTGTATTAGGTTGAAAGTATCTGTATTTGTATTTTCGAAGTGTTATATGTTGAAGAGCGCTATACGAATCTGTGCATATTATGTATTTATTCGGTTGCGATTGTTTAGATATGAATAGCTTTATAGATGCAAAAAATTCTGCTGTAAAAACTGACGCTGACTCGGGTAAATGATATACTTGGGATTGGTTGGGTATACGATAATGAGGTTTGGTTTATAGACTTAGATGCATCAGTGTGTATAATCACCTTTTTCCCGGAATGTTGTAGAATTTTGATTTGAGAATATTTGTAGGTGTTAAGTTATTTTTACAGTTCAGTGTTTATTGCGATTGAAACCTTTATCCAAGGTGGTAGTTTTGGAGCGTGGTTTGTTTCGATTTGTGGTTATTTGTTACGAGCTTCTTAATCATATTCGCGTTTTTATGCGTTCTTCCTTTAGTCGTAACTGTATGTAGTAGTATCGTGATCAACAGCTTCCTTATTCTCTGTCTCTATTTTCGATTCGGCATCGTGAAGACATCTCGAACATGTCATCCGAGCTGCAGCAGTCAATCTGTTCATTTAATCGGCCGTTTGGTCGCACACCATTCAATCTTCCCGTAAGTATCGCTCTTTCGATTCCATCGTATTTCCTAACAACATCAAGGACGAATGTGTACAAAATGAGAAACGATTAACGCGACCTAATAAAATTACGTGCGTTATGATAAAAATAACTTCGTAAGTACAAGAAGAGGGTATCCGAAAAATAAGTCGTTCAGCAATCGCGGAGCAGAAAATGGTCTACCATTTAGTCGGACCTAATTTAAAAGTTTGCCCTCGTTCCTTTACCAAAAACAAGTTTTTATCATTAATCTATTTTAACGATTATTATCTATACTTCTGTTGATATCGCAACAAAAGTGTTTTTCTTGTACATCGTTCCTATTATTAATCGTTATTAGTACTATTGTCCGCGATATCGTGATCATATCCGGTGTAACGACTAAATTGCGAATTGTATCCGTTACCGAGAGTGTAAGTCATTTTACGAACGATATATGTTTTTTTCCAGCGTCGTCTGTTTTCCGATCGTCTAGCGCATTTATTAGCGTCGTTAATATCTGTAGTTCCTAGGATTCGGAAGCTATCGGAAGCTATCGGAAGCTATCGGAAGCTATCGTAAGCGCGGAAAAAAGATAAAAAACTTTTTAAATAATATCGTTCCTTTCGTTGTTCGCAGCCGGCCAAAGCTAGTAGCGTAATAATCGAAACGGACACATCCTCGGATTTGATACTGAGCCGATTGACGATTACCTCGTTAAGTGCCGATGACGCCGGAATGTACATTTGCAAACCTTTGCAAGGTCAACCTTCGAATGTTACCATTCACGTTATTCAAGGTAACACTTAGACCTGAAAACTCTATCTTAAAGATTTTTTTAAAAATTGTTTACTAATTGTTACAATCTTAACGTTAAATAAGTAGCGATAGAACGATAGAAGACGATAAAACTAGAAAATGTTTAGCCCATCTGTAAAAACTATTCTTAAAAAATTAAAAAATTAAATCATCGGGTTTAACAAGGTGTCGGATTTTATCTAGAAGTTTAATTACTGTAATAGCCGCTTTTCGTGTTTTTTAATCTTTGACGGCATCAAACTGTATTTGCACATCACGGTGAATGTCGTCGTGACGTGAATACGCATCGCCTACGACACGTATGATGGCATTTTGTCTCGCCTGCATCTTGTGACGACTTGTAGCCTAGGCACATCTACAAAATTCAATGTCATAAAGTCGGTTTTATTATTTGCAAAGATATAGTAAACGTTTACGAATTACGTCTAACGTATAGTTTCGACCGATAAGTACGATTGTCGTGTTTTTAATTCTAATGCGAATTTCCGGAGTTAAACGTTTATCTAAGTAGGTTGGTAGCAGGCTCAGCTTGGGGAACTGCTAGATCACCTACGTAGACTTTGTGACGCATCATCAACTTTGCGTTAAGAATAAGTAATGTGAACGCATTTCATTTAACTTTATTTTCCAATCGGTTGTCCATTTTTCGACTTTTCTGCACCTTCAATCTGACTATCACTAACCGAAAGTGTAACAATATTATCTAATGTCGCGGTTATTTCTAAGATCCAGTGTGTACCAAAGATGCAATATTAGGACACTAACTTGAAGTTAAATGCTGGGGATACGCCGAGAAATACCGTAGAACACTATTGTTTTTTTTTTCAAATTTCTATTACATATCGACTTGATCCGTAGTCGAATGTTCATTTCCGGAACCAAATTGATGGTATGGCAAATCAGCAACCGGCTTTGTTTCGATATTGCGGGAAGTAAATCGAACGATATGAGGCCGATTCTTCTGCAGGCTAATAGTAAAGATGTGTTGGAAAATATGACAAAAGAACTGGAGAGCGCTGTTAATAATGTTGGTTACAAATAACCCCGATTAAAACGAATTATGCGAAATTCATTCGAAATCAGGACAATGATCACAGGCGCGGGCAATTACAAATACAACTAGGAAGTGGAGAAGAAACGAATCAACATATTTGGATAAAATTTTCGTGCACGGAAAACAAGAAAACGAATTAAAACTCGAGAAAAGAATAATGGCCGGACTGCATACCGTAAGATGAAAAATCAGTCCAGAAAACAAAGCCGAAATATTTAACCGATGCGCGATTCATAACGTGCGCTGCAGAAACTTGACCATTAACGAAGGAGGTGTTTAGAACATTAAGAAAAACAGACAGACGGACGATGGAACGAGCTTTGGTTCGCATAAAATTACGAGAGACAGAATTAGAATATATCCGAAATAAATCGAAATTCGAAAATGTAGGGATAAATCCGAACGAATGGTTCTGGTCACGTTGGTAGGCAGGAAGATGGAAGGTGCATAAAAGAATTGATCTAACGGAGACCGTATACTGGACAGCGTGCACAAGGAATATCGCTTAGAAGATGGACGGATGATATTGATATAACAATGCCTTCGTGAAAGATAGGCATCTCGATGGAGAAGGTTAGGAGAGGCCAACATCGAATCAATGATGTAACACAGGCTTTTAAGATAATACTAATGATAGTCAAAAAATGTTTTCGAATCGATTGAAATATCTACGTCGTTCATCAATCGTATCGAATCGTCTAACAATCGACCAACTGTTTCATTTGATCGAAATCTAGGTGTTCCAGTGTATTTCTTAAGATACGGCCTAAAAATCCATCGTTGAACTTCAGCCGTATCGTACGTTTAATTATTGAAGCGTCCACGTATCGGATATCTTAGCAGCCCGTACTCGACATTGTTCTTCGGGCAATATATAGAAAATTTAATAATCACGTATTAAGTAGATGGACTTTTGCACGTATGTCGTGTCCAGATTTTGCTACGACTCCTCACACGTTTTATAAATGAAACGGGTTTCATATATTTAAATGTAAAAACTGAAAAATTATTAAACATTGTATATTATTTAGCGAAGAAGAAATTTTTAGCTAATTACTTTTTTTACTCCGCAATCGAAATACGTGTTAATGTTAATTTTGTTTTTGTTCTTCAGAGTCTGAAGACGCACAAGCTATGCAACCTCCGGGAAATTTTCTACAATACAACCGGGCCATAAGTTTTATACGCATAGATAACGATTCGAACTTTTTATTACTGACACTTACGCTATTATTATATTTCCTCTAATGTTCGTTTTTTATAAACAAACCGTTTCGAAACGATTAAAAAAAACGGTTAACCTAATACGAATGTCGTTATTATCGAATAACGACTTTGATTACGCGACCGTTTTTTCATATATATATATTTATATTTATATTCTCTATTTGAAGTTCATTACAAGTTGTTTTCGTTGTAGAGAACCAAAAATTTAATCCCCCCAAAAGAACCCCATATATATATATATATATATATATATATAAATGTGTACAAATTAAAACGTCGAATATTTGTTTCGAAATCCAGACGGAGTTCGAAACAAAAGATCTAAAATCTTTCAAATATGTTCCTTGCAAGAGATAAAAATGAACATACTTGTATAGTCAACACGTTGTATACGACCCTAAAATACATACTTAACATTATTATATGTGTATGTATATGTCTGTGTGTATTATTTTAGGTTGGTATCGCACGAATCCCACGTCTTTTGGTTTTACATGTTTGTACTTTTATTTTATCGTCTATAAATAATCGAGTTGCTACTTTTCCGTTCCACGTTTGCTCTTCTCTTGACTTGGTTCCTTTCGACGCTTTTATCGATATAATCGACGGGTTTTTTTGTCTATCCTCCGGATACCTTTTTCACGACCCGGTCCATCGGTGATATTTGAAACATTTCTCGATAGCGTCAGATTTCGAAAATTCCAGTTTTAATCTTCCTTTTTTCAAGAATTTTGCCAAACTTTTACAATCGTAGTATAACAAGATTCTCCAGACAAATGTCTTAATGAACGAAATTTTCTAATACGCTGACGGATATTTTTCAATAGCTTTTTCTTCTTGTTGAAAAGCTTTTTCATTAACACTATTCTTTTTCCCGTTCCTGGTCCGATTTTTCTTTTGACGTTATTAAACATCCAAAATGAGACAATTCTGTTACTATGCTCTTTTCGTGTTTAAGGTTATATTTAAAGTTTCCATATTCTCGTTTGTACGTATCGTTTTACTATTTTCGATTTTTCTTCCAGTAGTAGTCTGTATTGATCAAATGACTTGTCTTTATTTTCTTTACTATCAATATTATATCATCTACCGAACGGTGCTATATGTTACTCCATTAATTTATCGTCATTCTCGTTAAAAACCTTCATCGCCTTCTCTATGTAGATATATATTAAAAAGTAAGCATTTTCGTTCGTCGTATTAAATTTTTTTATTTATTAACGCTTTTCGACTCTTTGAAATAGTATCTTTCGATCTCTGTAATCTATACGGTCTTTCAAAATGTTTAGCATCACATTCCGGTTTACTTTATCAAACGTTCGTTTTTTTTTATTTCAGTATCAATAAATGAACTTAAATTTCCAGATTTTTAAACGTAATGAAAATATATTTTCTCGGTACCTGTCTCTTTTCTAAACCCGAATTACTCATCTAGATCTTTAATTTGTACACGGCGATATATCGAATTTTTAAAATGTATCGTAGGATATTTAAGGGGATCTATATTCTGCGCATTTGTTTTCTTTCGAATTGAAATATAACGACCCTTCGAATGTACCTATTTTGGAGAAGTTCACCCGTTGCGTGCTCTATTTCGGGTATTTTCCTATTAAATCATCCAATGATTTCTTAAACCGAGTAATTTTATCTGTTTTTATCTTACGAGTCTTATTTATTTAGCTTTTTTTTAACTCCTTTTTTTCTGATCTAATTTACTTGTACGTATTGGAGTATGATCAGATTGTGTATATCTGTTACGGAATAGATTTTTCATATTTTAACCGAGTTTTGGTTTTGCTCCTTCTTCTTATCGTATAATCATCGGTTACATATATAATTACACAAAATTCCCATCATAAGTCTAACTCTTTAATAGCCAGTCTATGGCTCCGTCATTAAGATTGTGAATATAATGTTAAACCTACAGGTGTAACTACACTCTTCCAATATATGCTGCATTTGTTTGTCTCGGATTACTGGTACGCAGTGGTTATACCCCACTACTGCATTAGATATTCGCATCTTCCCTGTCCGGGTCCTAATTATATCGAGTGTCTTCCACAGTTTCCTAGATAAATCCATTCCTTTAATTTCATTCCTCGGGTCGATAACTAAATGGGAATTTGTTTTATGTTCTAAATTCCTTTCACACGTTATTTTCCATTTATTAAACTTTTTCTTATCTTCTGCTAATAATTCATCCATTGTCCAAGGTGATTTTCTGGATTTGAGTCTCGACACTGGTGCGTATCTCTTCAGATGTATGTTTTGCTGAATATTACGTAGTCAAGATTTCCCAGTATTTCTTGTGACTATCTAAATCTAAGCGCATCTTTTTCGTTTAGGTTGTTCGAACAATGTATTTATAATTACAACTCATGACACAATCTTCAAACTCTTCGTATAATTGCTCTATTTCTTCGTATTTGTTACTTACAAGTCTTAACGCGAGGTCTTGCGGTACTGCTGAAATTATAATAAAAATGATCCTGTCATTGCATTCTCACACGGTTTTGGTCGTATTTTTTTTTTCTATGTCCGCTTCGTTTCGGATATTGCTGCAGTATCAATATTCGAGTAGCTTTTGTTCAATGTTTTCTGATTTTGCCTATTGTTTTCAGCTATCGTACGTTTCATATTACAATTTTACACCTTTCTGCTTTACTGCAATTGGTCGTACATTGCTTGAGGGTGTATTCTACACGGGTATTATACATTCCACTTTACATATCCTGTGTCAATCCTAGAATACAGCGGTGGCAGCTATTCCATCATTATGTGATTATCATCGCGCAGTTTTCATACTAAAGTTGTCCCAATTTACTTGATTCCCAGTTGTAGTTGATATTGAAATAGCTGCTGTCTTCTTTAAGAGTATGCGCCTATTTAACAGGTGGCACGACTTTCTAACGACGCCTTCATGTATATGTATAATTTTAGCATAGGTGAGCTTTATTAATCCTCGTCCCACTTCCTCTTTCTTTGCGGCTCTTTATCATCAACTGCTTATTATTTGTAACTAACCTACACGTCTGCTCTTCATTCGACTACCCATAAACAATTTATGCGCATCATTCTGGCCACAGCTATATATCCTCGAAACTACCTGTAAGTATTCCTAGGGGCAGTGTATGTATGAGAAATTTAAGAAAGTAATTTCAAAAATTGTTGTAACCAACAATCATCATTTCGATAACCGAGTACTAATATCTAATATATGCACGAGTACAGTTAACACAATATATATCTATCTATATTTATTAACTTATGTATACATATATATATAAACATCTATATACGCGTATTTCTCGTGATTTATTTATATAAGCGTAAGTATGTTCGCCCATATATTTATTGGTGTTTATGTGTATCCATGTGAGTATTGTGCTTTCCTATATAAATTGTGTTTCGTAATAATATTTAAAAACGCATTTTAAAACAGTTTTAAAAATATTTGAAAGACGATATAATGAAATGTTCGTCACATTTCATTAAACTTATCATTTAGATTAATGAGATTAAATATGTAATATATAATATATATGTTGTGTGTGTGTGTGTGGTACAGTTAACACGTAATTTTATATATATGTATATATATTTGTATATATGTGTGTGTATAAGTATCATTTGTATATATACGTAAAGTACTACACCTGTCCATATCAATTACGTTCAATAAGTTCTTTCGTGTAACTTGTTCATATTTATTCTCGTGAATGAAATGACGTCATCGAGTTTCATTTTTTATCCGTGTCGTAACTTTAAGGTTTAATGTTCCGAAGGAAGCCTTTTAGGTTTGTTTAAAAGTTCCTGAAGTAATTTGTATATATATATATATATATATATATATATATATATATATATATACTTTTTAATTTAATTTTTTATTTTATTTTGAATTATGTTTATATATATATATATAAATTTTTTTTTTATTTTAAATTAAGTTAACGACGTTATTATAATTCGCTTAATTATCGTTAATGGAAATAGATTTAAACATTTTGAAATTTTTTGTTTTTTTTTGTTTTTGGACTTAGTCAGTTTAGTTAAAATGTCTTTAAGTTTCACTTCTTAGGAGCTTGGGAGGACAGATGTTTTTTTTTAAATACTTCAGATATTTTTCACCTACATATTTGATTCCCGATTGTAATATAAGATCTTAACTCGGAAGCCCTCGATGTAATAAAGATTCTCTTGGACAGTTCCTAAAAATATTATTCTTCAAACGATATCATATAAATTTCATATTTTAGATGTTATACGTTAGAAAGAGCGTGAATATTTAATTCGTTTTCTACTTTCCTGGTCCGATGTACACATTAAAATCGCTCGTAGAACGCGATGCCAGAATAAAATTTTACGAAGGGAAACAGTAAAAAAAGCCAAATGGAAGTTTCCCCGTTGATGTCGTTACACGGACGAAAGTTTTCCATTTCAAAGACGTTTCGACCTCGTATCGGAGCATCCGGTTATTAAAGGGAGTGCATCTTCCGGCAGCAGAGGAAAGTAAAACTAAATTCGCTCAGGATCCAGGCAACAGCGTATTTGTATCTGTCACGGTTTTCAGCCCCATTTTATTGGACGTGATTTATTTCTGGTGCCACTTTTATATACAACCCACTATATTATCGGAGGCATATCTCTATTTCATTTTTCTAACCTCGGTCTCCTATACGTTATAGTTTATTTATTCCGGCACGTTAAATCGACAATTTGGAATATTTTCGTTAGGAAGGTTACGTTAGCGTGATGACGTAAATCTATTGGATCGTTGTTCGAAACAACAGGTCGTTCAGGATTTTCTTTTTTTCAGATAATAGTCGATCATTTCAGCTTAAATATTTTTAAAACGAGTAGTTTATTAAATGAATTTTAAGCGAAATTTTAAAGTAGCGTTTTGGTGGGATGTAGTAATTTCGCAAATTACTACGCTGGATCGCGATCGTTTTAGGAAGTTGAAAATTATCTTTATATTAATAGACTGGGTATTGAAGTTATTACGCCGCATCTTCGAAATTATTATATCCCATCCTAGCGTACCGTATTGGATTTCTTTTGCCAACACGCTACAAAATCGATCTGTATATTCGAAGGATATCGCGGGTGCTTTAGGAGATGGAAAATTATTTAACGACTATATTAATAAAGGCGAATCCAGCGTTAATCCTTTACAATGTCTACTATATGCGACATGAAATTTTAATCTTAACAAAAATTTTTGTACACGAAATGCGCCAATTTTGAAAATATTTATATAAATATATTGCAAATTTTTTAAGGTTCACCCAAGAAGCAGTATTGTATAATCTATAACATTTATAGTTCAATGTTAAGATTTTATAATGTATCTCCGAAAGGATTAATTTATCGTAAGATACAGAAAAAATTGTATTAAGATGAATAGATAAAAAAAAAAACAAATATTACGAAAATGACGAAATTAATATAACGCAGTTCTCACTACGTACACTAAATTAGAAATATGCTTACTTAGCTAAAATAAAGAAATATTACTTGACACTTTAAATATATCTAAGTAATAATTAAAATCGTGCAATTTACATACGTTTATAAGTAAAAAACAAACATAAAAGAAACAACCAGATATCCATTAATATAATACATTCGTATGTATAAATATAAACATATACATATACATATATATATATATATATATATATATATATATATATATATATATATATATAATCAGCATAAGTTTGGCAGTCCTATAGTATTGATTTTATTCCATAGTAAGTAACTTCCAGCCCAACCGATTCTCTGCAGCTCTTTTCATTTTCCAGTATTGATCTGTGCCTGTATCATGTAACAATGTTGTCACGAAAGTATTTCGTGGTCTATCACGACCTCTTTTTCCTGGAATCTGTTCTTCTATTACATCGCGTAACAGATCATCGTTTTCAACTGGAAATTAATGGTTAGAAAATTCAACAAGTGCAAAGATTGAAGTATCTTGGTTAACGGAAGACTTGTATATATATACAAAATATATATAAAAATTTGACCGTCACCATCGTCCTATGTGACTGGCTATTGTACGTTTTTATTTTTACGTACAAAATGAGCTAGCATTCAAAGCACTATTTATATAAGACGCAGATGCTCACGCATATGATGTTATACGCAGTGGGGTATCACTGCCTTCTCTGGGATAATCAAGAATTAAGTAATGATAAAAAATTTTCTATGCCGGGTGTTGGGTTTCGAACCTCCGACCACCGATTTAACAGTCGATCACTCTAGCAACTATGCCACCGCGACATAACGAGATCTAAATATTATTACGTGAATTATCGATATCATTTGTTTCTTCCGATAAATCTATATAAAATTTAGATTGTGGAATGTAGTGATTTTTTATACTTGATTACAAAAAACAGTTAAAATCACTAAACTTTATTTATTAAGCAAAGCTTTTCGGCAACTACGCCATTATCAAGCTATATAATTTATATATAGCTTGATAATGGCGTAGTTGCCGAAAAGCTTTGCTTAATAAATAACGTTTAGTGATTTTAATTGTTTCTTGTAATCAAATCTATATAAGTAATAGGTAAAGAATATATTTGAAAATCTAGTAAAATTGGCCGATAAAACTGTAAGTAAACGGTATAAAATGTTAATCTTTCCAATCGTACATTATAAAATTTTGACACAAAATTATAAATTTTATACAGGTGTTTAATTATACAATATTGGACTGTACATAATTTTCAACGTATTTATATAAATAGTTTGAAAATTTAGACAATACAACAATTTTTAGCATTAAAATTTCATGTACCATATAGTAGACATTGCGAATGACAGTATTAAACGACGAAAAAATTAAATTTTATACTTTGATAAATTTGGTTGTTGCCAATTTTATTTCGAAATTTCATGTATTTATCCATAACTATATCTCAATCTATGGATAAACTATATATATATATATATATATATATATATATACATCAATCCATCAATAAGCTCTTTATATCCATCTATTTACTATCAATCTGTCTATTTATTTATTCATCTATCCATCTAATTAGCTTTATATTTACCTTTTTGTCTACTAGGCGATGCATACATACATATATGTGTTTATTTAAATATATATACCTATATGTTAAACGATGCCTGTTAGCAGATTGTGAAAGTGACCATCAACTAGCAATGAGCGAATTCTATATTAAATTTTAAGTTTTGGAAAAAAAAACTGGACCGAAATATTATACCAAATTAAAACCTGAAGACCTGGAACCATTCAACAAAACAATAATGGAAATAAATGCTACCGACTCACAGGGAATGTTTAAGAAGGCTGTAAATACATCACTATAGAAATTGGATACAGCTGAGCCAAACCGGAAGAAACAACAGTGGATATCTGATGATACACCAAATAAAATATTATGTAGAAGGAATATAAAAAGCTAATGGATTAAACGAAGACGGTGGTTGCGAGCAATACAGGATATTAAGTACAGAGATAAAAAGAAATACGGAGAGAAATAAAAATGCATATTTAATGCGAGTAGTTAAAGAATTCCTAGAAAAAGCAGACCGAAATAACACAAATATAGGAAAATTCGTTATATCACTGGAAAATTTAAGTTAATAGATGGATAATTACGCTATGACAACTATAAAAAAACTTAGACATTGAGAAAATATTGCACAAATCTACATAAAGATCAATGTGATAAGGTAAAAGCGAACTTCCAATATGAGCGAGATATTTTACCAGAGGAAATAGGATGCTATCAAGAAAAACTTGAAAGCTGTAATGATACGAGCAGAAACAATTAAGTCATTACACCAAAGTTGTAAAAATGTAATATACCATCTATGGCAACAAATATGGAGAACGTGCATATGACGTTGATCCACATTAATAATCATTAAGGTAAAATAACACTTGCAACAATTATCGGTTAATCTCCTTGACTGCCCACGCTAGCAAAATATTGCTGTATATAATAAAAAAATAGATTAGTAGGATACTTGTCGTCACAGATTAATCACTCGTTTTCCTATTTTTAAATAAAATTTCATTCAACATTTTTTTTTTAGTTATTCAAGAAAAAACAATGCGTCTTCTCTGGGTCACTCTATATATATATGCGTGTGTACGCGTTAACGTATAAATGCAGAACTGCTTATCATATTACGCATTTTTATTATTGCTATAATTAATGGTATAATTTTGCGCGTTTTTTTATTTATTTAAAATGTTTTTTTTTCTTTTTTT
Source organism: Coronaproctus castanopsis (assembly GCA_032883995.1). Taxonomy (NCBI): domain Eukaryota; kingdom Metazoa; phylum Arthropoda; class Insecta; order Hemiptera; family Monophlebidae; genus Coronaproctus; species Coronaproctus castanopsis. The sequence goes on from CM065052.1 coordinate 246,511,630, forward strand.
TTTTTTAATAAATTCTATTCTCAACAATCGTATATTGAGCGATTTATTTTACGTTTTATAAAATCAACGAGTAAAACCGGCTGCAAATTAAATTTTTCATTTTGCAAATAACGAATCCGGAGGCGTTTGAATAAAATTGAGTTAGATTATTTGCGAGGAAGCTTTTAATTAGTCCTTCGTTGTGCAGAGAAATAGGAGTCGATGAACTGCGCGATAGAACTTATGTAGGTTTAGTGGGAACAGATTCTAATAAACTGAGTATAGTATTTATGCAGTTTTTTTTCATATAACTAGGCCTAGATACATATATATTATTCATATATATATATATATAATACAATACGTTTTGCCTACCCATTCTATATCTTTTATGGGCAATAATGGCGATACATAACCGGCACATGTTACCGCTATTCGGTAATATCGATATTTTCTTTACTCCGCTTGCTTTGGTTCTTCTTTTGCAGCGCCATTTAAACATGCTCGCGATAATAATGTAAGTAATATATTCAAATAGTTGTTGTTTAGTAGCGTCGATGTAAATGTAATAATAATAGTTGCACCGTTCGTTCGGTTCGAATACCGTCGTAAATAAATGCCGTGAACTGAACTTTTACATCTTCATCAATATTGTAGTAGTCGATATGTCGATGAAACGTGTGTTATCATCAATGGGCGTAGAAACGACTTTATCTGTTTTTATGTTTTTTTTCTAATCCGTCTGATTTATTTCACTTCGACTACCTTTCCCTCTTATTGGAATCGAATATTATTATCACGATCAATCGATCAAATCCGTTGGGCGTCTTGGACGTCGTAGGACTTTCATGTTTCTTTTCCATCTATTTCGGTCTTCTGCTAGGTTGAATGCATTCGGCAAATTAAGCCCACAGTTAGGGTCTTCACTCGTTCCGACTATCCCATTAGACATCTTCCTCTATCTAGTGCACGCTTTCCGGCTATTTTACTTCGTATAATATTTTATTGCATCGAGTTCTTATTTCTTGCTACCGTGCAGAAAATGTCTTATTGTATTTTTATTTATTTCTACGGGTAGCGCTGTCTTTAATTTTTAATCAATCTAAAACCCACGGCGTTTTTTCTACGGACACTTCGTGGTTACGGAACATTTTTCCGTATACTCTCATCTCTGAGAGGAATTTATCCGTTTCTTATCCGTGGGTATATTAGTAAGTTGGAAACATAATACTTTTACCGATTTTAACTTTGCCAGTCTCGTAACTGCAACTGTTGCTAATGCGAGGCGTTTAATTTGCAATCAGTGATCGTAATTGAATTCATTTATTACGTCGTATCCTAGAAATTCGCTAGTATTTGGCCTGATTGTTTTTGGCCCCGCCTATTATCATCACTTTGGAGTTGGTTGTAAATCGTACTTTTCACCCGCGTTCTGCAATTTATTGATGAGCTCTATTAATTAGCGCGATATCATCGCTGTAGTGTGTATTATTAAGTTTGAATTTTAAACAAAAAAAAATTGTAAGTCATTGTCAAGAAAAATACAAAATTCGGTTCTATTTGTATAGATAATTATTATTATTATTTTTTTAAACGAGGATTACCTGAAGTATCGTATTTATACTATTCATGTCCCATTGCTTAGTTTTAACCCCGTATTTACTATATTAAAATCCGGTTGTCCATTTTAATTTTACCGGAACGTTAAGATTGAAAGAACTTTGGAGAAATACAAAATTATTCCGCATATCCTCGACACGGGCTATAGAGTAGTTTTTAAGATCGTTATTACCGCAATGAAGTATGGGGATTTTCCAAAAAAAAAAAATCAAACATTAGTAAAATCGAACGTAAACTCTAGGATTAATTTATGAAATATCTTGGTACGGAAGGAAATTCATCGAGATTTAAGAGTTTTTAAAGATAAGATCAAGATGATAATCGGAAGTTTAGAACCCCGGAGGACCACTAAACTAAGGTCATCGTAAACTGTCACGTCCGAAAATCTTAAAAGGACAAATATATAATCGAAAACTTTAATCGATGTATTCCCGAGAATACATTATTATTTGCTAATCGGTTTTTAGACTATTAAGGTCATCGTAAAGAATTAACGGCAGAACCCTCACATCAGGTCGAAACATTCAGAGATCTCGAGAGGAAAAAGTATAATCGGAAATTTTAATTGATGCATCCTCGGCATTTGCATATTTTTCCTCATTTTCTTTCACTGGATTTTCCTTTATTTCTATCTCCTTTTACTTTTAGACAAAATTCGTTTGATAGCTACTTCTATTTCATTTCTGAGAATATATTTGCATGACCGCTAACAAATTGAATATAATCGAACGCGTATAATCATCCATCTAGGTCTCTTCCATAAAACTTTGTCGACATAAAAGGAATGCAATAAATTCTGCAACAATCTTATTTCGAGCATCGCAAGAATTACGCGACAAATATGCAAGAATAACCGAAGTATACACCAGTGCGTTAAAGAATACGAAGGTATTCTTTAATGTAACTGCAAAACAGTAAACATTTTTTTTTTTTTTTTTTATAGGGATGCCTTTACAGCTTACCCAACGTGGTGCCTTAATAATCACTAACTCATATTTTTATGAACTCGGACAACTTCTCGAGAAAAGTCGCTATGTCTGGGAACAAACCTATTTAATTTCCTAAACGTCAAAGAAGTGTAAATACCGGAGAATTATGCGAATATTAAGCATTTAAAATAATCACCGCAGAAAATTATCTTCAATACACCATCTCACTTTAGCTGTTGAAATAAAAGACATTTAGCCTTTAATTTGAAAAATTTATTAAACCTTGTCAAGAAAACAAATCTTTGTAATATGAATTCCCGCACAACAAAATAAATATGCAGATCTCTTTATGACGCATCCAGTCGAGCCAGAAATAATTACGGATAATATTAAAATAGATTAAAAAATATATAACAAATTTTTATAGAATAACAACGGCAATTACCAGACGATTAATTAATAGTTTGAAGAGACACGAGTAAACCCTAGATTCGGAATTTTATATACCAGTTCAAATCGCGATTTCACGTTAAACAAAATATAATAATCTATACGCAGATGTAACGAACACCTAGTAATTAATTCGTACGATAGCAAACTGTAAGATGTAATCTATAAGATTACAAATTCCTAGACAAAGTCGATATTAAGAAATAAACTTACTAATAGAATGTTTAAAAATATCTATATATACAAGATGTAACGAACGTCTAATAATTAACCCCCCTATAATCGCAAACTGTAAAATGTATCTCCTAATAATATGTTAAAGATAAATTACAAGACAAAGTCGGTATTAACAGATAAACTCAATATAATAATAATAGGATTTTTAAAATAATCGAATAAAGTTTATACAGAAGTCGTTAATAACCAAATAGTCGAACGGACTATTTTTGGCGGAATGGAACTTTTAACTGCGCAAGTTGTATCATTTCTCGGCAAATTTTTATGTTTCCTGCAAAACGTGGTTAAAAGTAAATATTAAGACACCAGTTTCACTGCTATCTCTTATAAACGCTACACAACTTTTCGGCTATTACATTAGAAATATACCAACATAATCCGATTTATTTCCTATTTATGTCACTTAAAAAAAAATAAATACAGCATTTTGCGCGCTATTCCTTACCACCTAACGTCTCTATTCCCTCTGCCGAACTTTATGCTATGTTCCTTGCTTTCCTATATATTAACTCCCTTCCCTCCACTAATACTTTATAGTACCGTCCACAAAGATAAAATCTTAGGCCTTCTTTTTGACCCACACCTGACCTGGCGACCTCATATAACACAGTTTAAAGCTAAATGTTTGAAATTATTAAACATTCTCAAGTATCTCTCCAAACCATCCCTACAGCTTACATACCAAAATACTAATAAATTTCTACAAATCCATCATTCTTAGTAGAATAAACTATGGGTGTGAAGTTTACTCCATAGCACCACAAAAGCTACTACAATGCCTAGATCCTGTACACCATTCTGCTCTTCGGCTAATTCTTGGCACTCACCGCACATCACCGGCTGTGAGCATGTGTTCCCTACTAGGGATACTCCCACTACATGATCATAGAGAATATCTAACTTTTAAACTAATAATCCGTTCCATCCCTATACATGACTCTTCTCCCAAATTCCCATTTGATCCTATCCCTCGCCTTACAGCCACTCTAAATGATTTCAACATAAATTACAGCATTTATACTATGACTAACTCGAATTACCCAATTCCTCCCCCTTGGAAAGAGAATATACATACCAGTGTAATCCTCCTGCAATATAAAAATATGGTCGAGCATGAGCTCATTATGAAAGCAAATAACTTAATAAATAATTATTCTCCAGCATTGTTATGTTTTACTGACGGCGCCAAATCCCTATCCCATTCTATTAATAGCCGTGCAGCATGTGCATTCTCCGTTATTGCTCTATATATGACGCAGAATTATACGGTATATTTTTCTGTCTCCAGCACTTACTCCTAAATTCCAGTGACAACAAAACTTTAATCGTTACTGACTCTCTTGCCGCTGTATCGGCCCTCCAGAAAATATATATAATTGAAAACTGAAAACCCAATCATACATTGGCCTCAATCTGCGATATTAACAGACTCATCCTCGGTAATTCTGGCTATCTATAATTATCATTTCTTTCATCAACCAATTGCTAAGATGAGCATAAAGTTATTGTGGTCAATGGAGTCAATACATTGGTCGATAATGATTCTGGGTTACTTGCCACTCTAGTGTTGCAGGTAATGATATGGCAGACTGGGCTGCGAAAAAAGCAAAAACCACGCTTCCTCAGCCAAACCTTACCATTCCGCGTGTATTTCAAATTAATATCTCAGCAATTAAATCATAAAACGGCAATCTCTCTAGGCGTATGTGCCAATTACTAATTAAAGAAACTCTATGACGTATCAGTGGAAATAGCGATATTTTAGTAGAATATAAATTCTGGAGTCGTTGATTTTGATTCTTACAATATGGGAAATTTGATCACGCTCAAACAACAGATAACACGACGTGACCGATGCTTTAAATAAGTAGTTAATGTATTAAGTAAACTTTAACAGCGGTTCACGGAAATGTGATTGCAATCCTGACGTAAAGCCCGTAAACAACGGCCGCCCATCAAAGGAATTCAAAAATGTATTTGGAATTCCGACGTCAAATGTTCGAATTTGCTACTAGACTATTTTGCAAGTACTGTTACGAAATTACTAGCTCGTTTTAACTAATTCGGAGAATGATTTTTAAACTTTTACATATCAGGTGGCATAGTCTTAAAATTTAATTTTAAACTTTTAAAATTATCTGAATATTAGTCGATTTTACGCAGTTCCACATTCATATACCGCGTTTGTTTCATGACGGTTTTTCTAGTATTTTTATTATTTGTGTTCCGAGCCAATTAACATCTATTAAATTTTCTTCGGATCAGTATTCCGCCAACTTTATAGCGTCCTCGTCCGCGTCGATGACATTCTTCATCGTGCATCTAACACTAGCCAATTCACATTCGAGTAGGTGTGCCATGGTCTGTATCTCGCCGCATTCGCAGTGTCCGTCCCTGGCCAGCGACCACTTTGTTAGATTTTGTTTTGTTCGGACACAATTAAGAGTTTTCCATTCGCCAGCTTTCGTTGAAACCTTCCGCTGACCTTCACATTGAAATCTCGAGATTGAACTTTTTCTTACCATATTTTAACTCGCGCTTGTTCCGAATTAATATTTAGTGCCATACTGCTTGTCGAAGTTAGAGAGCTTCTTCTAGACTTCGAACGCGGAGTTGCAGCATTTTGCCCATACATAGGGTGCCGTATATCTGCAGCCACCATCCTTCTTATGTTTGGAGGTGCAATACCACTTAGTAAATACAGGTTGTCTAATTTTGTTGACCTGAGACAACATTTAGAGCTATGTGCATCTATGTACGTTTAGTCGCGGATAAATTTGTTCGTATCTTACTCGGAAGTAACGATCTTGAAGTATGTATAGATTAAAAGTTGATTTTAATATTTTCTTTCATTAGTACATTAGAAAATTTCGATACAAAATTATAAATTTGGTACAGCCGTTTATTTTCAAAACCGCTTCTTAGGTGAATTGTAGATAACTTTCAATGTATTTTTTAAAATATTAATAAAAAATTGAGACATTTCACGTCAACCGGAATATAGAAAAATTTTGTTTGCATTAAAATTTCACGTACTAACGTATAGTGAACGTATTGGCGCAAAAGGGTTAATTTTTTGTAAACAGTCAATCTCTTAATAAGATGTCACGATATATATATATATATATATATATATGGATAGCTTAATAGGAATTACATAGATCTCGTCTGTGGAAAGCGTTTAACAGTTTTCTTAATAAGTTTTTTTTGCTAGCAGCGAATTATTAGGCGAACTTCTATAAGGGTTTTCTAATTGCCATCGTGCAACTCGCGAGGGACCTTGTGGTTATCTTCGGATTTCATAGATATGCAGTGTTGTATGCTGCTGATCGAGTAGATCATATCGTACGACTACTTTTACGGGTAGTTTAAAAGTGTAACTTTAGTCGTAAAAGATTTTCTTGCTTTTTCCACCTTATAAATGTTTTTCTTTCTCACCCATCGCGGCGAATATCTTTGGCCGACTGGTTTTTCCCGACATAAATCGTCGCATTCGTCGGCGGATGAAAAACCAACGCGCATTATCATGCAAATGGAGCTCCCGATTTCGCGTATACCGCGAAGCGAAAAACGATTCAACCGCGAACCTCCTAATATATATATATATATATATATATATATATATATATATATATATATATATATGTTCGTTTAGTAGTCGTTACAGTCAGCAACTCTTGCGCGTTAACTCTAAAACAAAGTAAGAGCAGTTTAAATATATATATATATATATATATATGTACGTATTTTCTATCTCCTTTTCTTAAAATGACTGGTCCGTATCATCGGTCTCTTTCGCTAAACCATAACAACCTTCTTGCATTCTCTGCGCGTATATAATAAAACAACGAACATGTCCTTCCTTTATTTCTTCTATTTTATTTCCTTGCAGCCTTTTGGTCGGTTTTTTTTCTTTCGTCTATCCGAGTAAGGAGTTCCTCATTGCTATACACCTGTAAACGCGACTATTCTACCGGTAGTATTTCCCTTCATTTCCTGTCGACGTTGTTAGTTTGTGGAAACTTACAATTTATTATCCGCATCGTTGAAAAACCACCTTTACTTGGCCTATTCAGTTTCGTTCCCTTTTTTTAGATTTCTCTTCTAGACTAGGGATTACAAGCAGATAAAATAAGATCCTTCTGCGAAGTTTGTTCTGTTCTATTATTTTCTTTCCCCCCCCCCCGGTTTCTTATTGTTACTCGTCGCTTAAATGTTGTTACGGTTAGATATTCGGATTAGAAGTATTTTATCCGAGGAGGGCGGGTGTGAAGCTTTCGAAACGTTTTCTCTGATATATTACATAAACACGTGTTGTACGCGAATTCCGTATTATATCCATATATATATGTGTGTATGTGTGTGTGTCGTGCATAGGAAAAAACCGCGTGTACGCCATTTTCTAAGTATTCGCATTCGAATATAATTTACTATTGGACGCATATAGGGCTGATCAGAAAGCGACAGTGTAATTCTGGCGAAATATCCTCTTACCGCGAATATCGTTAAGTTATAACCATCGAACTGTCGGTAAACAGTTTCTGACTATACCAATTCCAATAAAGGACGTCCTTCACAGCGTACGATCTAAATTGTCCGACAGAGCGAACGAAACATTCTCGAATCTGCAGGAATGCAATATCAACGACCACTTCCCGCAACTCAAACGGAAGAAACAAAGTGGTCCCAGTGTACGCTCAGGACACATATTGCTCATCCGTAAATATTTATTTACTAATAATGATCAAGTCCTAGTGCACGCAATGTTCCTTTAATTATCCTTCACTCGCTTTCCTCTCCATTCCTTCGAACGTTCAATCGCACACCTTTCAAATACTATCTTGAATATTTTACAACATTTTCCTACATCCGAATCTAGACTCCTTGTCTTCCTTCATTTATCCAAAATTTAACCGTTATAAGTTCTCCCCGTGCCTCTGTCCACAGTAGCAGCACACCGCACAGTTACTAACGAAAAGAAGAAAAAGCAGTTACCGTCATTCGGTTATTCGGGACTTTTATGCAAATTTTAACCGTCGGGATAGCCTATTGGCTGGAGTGCCATACGGAAGGTACTGAGTTGGAATACGAGATCGATGACGCAACAATTATCATCAGAAAGAAAAATATAAATAATTTTAATATTATCGCGTGGAAGGCAATGGTAAACCACCAGCCTTTACGCTGTATTTGTGTTTGTTCGCGTTATTATAATTAATTTTTATCGTAGCGTCATTGTCATTGTTATATTATCTAAATATTTATATATTTTTCAATTTCATTTTAATCTTATTTTATTCGCTCGACTTGATGTGTTGTTAAGAGTTCAGCATATTAGTTTTGCTATTTTGCTTAGATTGCTAAATAAACTAATAGGACGTATGTTACTTGCACACGAGAGAAATATTGTCATACCCTGATGAACTGTTTACAGCTTTAATGTTGTTGACGACTTCACTTGGGGTGACAAGAATGTTGGGTAGCTGATTGACATTGAGGTATTTTTTACCAGCTGAATGTATTTTTTTCACCTGATAGCCAGAGGCACAAAACTAGAATTACGATTATGAACTTTGGAATACTCTGATGCTTCAGCTTTCGCTTCATTTTTGTAAACATAGTTATTTAAGTGTGAATCGTAGAGTGGTGGAAGAGCTGTATGCTGTCTCGTGTATTGTCAGCAAACTTTCCATAGCCGACTATCGTTGGGCTTAAGCTTTGAGAAAGTTGAATTGAAATTGTAATTTTTAAATTTACGCAATAGAAAACTAACAAGTTTGTTAATAATATTAAAGATGTTTTTCAAATTTTGAGAACGATGATCAAAAAGATACTTTAATATTACGATCTCCTAATATAATTTTTAAATTTGATGAAAACCACGATACAAGTAGGTAATATCGTATGCGGATAGTTATTAAGTGGTTTATTCTCGGAATTAAAAGTTCCGAGGAAGAAGTAATTAACTTCGTAATAGTTGATTAAGTGATGGTCGATATCAACTGGACTAAGTAGCTTAAGAAGCAAATTTATATTATCGTTAATATACTCCCTAAATCCTGCCCAATTAGCATTTTGGAAATCGGGCAGAACTTTATCGGCTATATTTAATTTATTTCCTGCGATAGTAGTGAAAATTCGGTTGCGGTTGGAGGACAAACAATTAATTGAAACAGGAGTTGCAATTGAACATGTAAGAGATGCTAGTTTGATATTGAATAGCATCGGGAAAGTAAGTAGGTTCATTAAGAGTACAGATACAAAAATTTGAACGTAATGCGAATTCAAAGAGTATATTACCAGCCTGATTATTATTAAAGCAGTTCCATAACTTGTTTTTTGCATTAAAATCTCCAATTAGAATAACTTTGTTATTTACACTGATCAAGGATTGAAGATCATCTAGGAATTTACGAGTATATCTTCTATATATCGGGCAAAAATGCGAATAAAATTATTATTATTATTATTACTATTATTATTAATATATAATTTAACGCCTACTGCCTGTACACAACATAGCTTGCGGCACAGGCAATAAGTCAAATTTTATACGTTTTTTAAGCAAAATAGCGGAAAACATTATACTATTCCGTTTAAGACTTCGTGCAGATAACCAAAAAATCATTCCTAATACACAGTTTGGCTTTCGTCGTCCGGGTTATTCCACCACCCAACAAGTAGCACGAATTACGGAGTTTATCACGCATAATTTTAATCGTAATAAACATATACTGGTATGGTTCTCCTGGATGTAGGCGAAGGCTTTCGATACAACTTGGCATAACGGTATTATTTACAAAATGATAAAATATCAGAGTTTCCTCGTTATGTAATCAACGTTATTAATTAACAGCTATTTAGCAAACAAACTATTTCAGCTTACCATCAATGATTCAAGGTCTACTATGAAAACTTGCTCAGCGGGGATCCCTCAAGATTGTATTCTGGGTCCCCTTCTGTTTACTTTGTTCTTATCTGATTTCCCAAATCTACCTGATGTTCAGACTGCTCTGTATGCAGACGACACAGCTCTTCTCTGTACTTCTTATATACCTAAAGCAATTACTAATAAGTTACAGACAGGAATAAATTGAATCTCGCGTTATTATAAAAAATGTTGCAAATTGATATGAATAAAACTGAGGCTACATTTTTCTCTCGCAGGCGTCTCACATTACCTGCTGAAGGTAAGGTCAACTCCACCGTTGTGAGTTGGTCAAAACATGTTCGTTACCTAGAGGTAGTCTTGGATAACAGACAAAATTTTTCCGAATATGTCAGTCATACTACCTTGAAAGTTAACAGGAGTATATCTGCCATATATCCACTAATCAACAGAAAATCATTTCTTAATGTTAATAATAAATTAATTCTGTATAAAACACTTATCCCCGTAATGCCGTACTGTTGTCCAGCTTGGAGTTTTATTTCAAATACAAATTTTAATAAATTACAAGTATTTCAGATGCGTACTAAATGTCCCTAGATACTACAAAATCGTTGACACGCATACTAAAACATGCCTTATATTAAGGATCATATACTAAATTTAACGCGTAATTTCTGCGCTTAGTCCACGATAATCATTTAATTTCTACCATTGGTAATTACGATTAACTCCAATTTATGTATTAAACATAGAAGGCTCTCAAATGTAACCTGTTGTAACGTTTCACGGCGCTTATTTGAGGAATTATTTTATTTATTTCTATATTTAATGTCTAACGTATTTTTTCTTTCGTTTTATTATTACTATCTTAATTTTTTGTTGTTTGCTGTACAGTTTTTTTTTTCAATTATTTTTCGCTGTCATTATAAGTATAATTACTTATTTTATTTATTACGGGTCTTTGTATTATTATTTCTGATGTACGGCTAGCCATGCTGCGTTACGTAATTATTATTTAAAATTTTTGTCTTTTTTGACTATTCTCTGTAAATTATACTGAAATATATACGTTGTTGTTATTAGTTTTGCGCTGAAATTCGGATCATTCGATTAAACGTCTTTTATTGCAAAAGCTAGAGTGAAGAATTTGGAAATATCATATAGTATACTAAAGATTATTGCCTTCGAGTGCTTAAAATGTTACGTACAATTTTCCATCATTTTCGCTTCTCTGTCAAATATTTTTGGTTTTGGAGTAATAATTTTTTTTTTTTTTGGTCCCCAGTTCGTAAATTACGATGGGGTAAATTTATTTATAAGTGATATACATGTAATTTATAAATAATGAACTGAAAAGAGCCCATCCAATTAAGTTAACGGTGCTTAGTTCAGCCGATTTTACATTAAGGTGATATTATACAATTAATTTGATTAAAATATATGTAGATGTATTTTGCGGTATGTTATTTCTGATGCTGTGAAAACGTCAAATATTTTGAACTGCTTATTCACCAATTCTGTTGCATCTATATCTGCGAAATCAGCGTTGACGTAATTACATCCTGTCAGTATATGCTTTACATGATCGGTTAAATTACATATTGCACATTTATTCGTATGCGATATTCCATACTTATATAAATAGTCTTTAAATAATCCATGTCCGCTAATAAACTGTGTATTGAAATAATTTTGCACGAATACAACATTTTTTAGTCTTCTGTCTACAATGGGAAAATATTGTTTCGCTAGTCCATTGTATCCATAACCTTTGATATTTTTCAACATAATATTCATCCAATACTATTTTGAATTGTTTAATTGTTAGCTTTTTTTCTCGATGCAAATAGTATGGATGCTGATATTGCGCGTTGTTAAATTCGTAAGTTGTATTTACATTATTTTTCATTAATAAAATATTAATATGTTTCTCAATCTCATACACTAACGGTTTAATACCAGCAATGACAATGCCATATAGCTAATTGTTCTGTAAGATTTGATTAATTTTGTGGAAATCATTCTCTGGAAAGCTTTTAATTTGTTTTGAAATCGTTTGATATTTAACATATCATTATAGATTACGCTGCCGTAAAGTATGTTTGGTAATATTATACTTTTATATAATATTATTCCCTTCTTATAGTTTATTCTATTGTTATTGTTATAAAGTTTATCGAATACCCTTATAAATTTGCTAATTTTTGTTGTAATATGATTGAAATGATTATAGAATTTTAAATTATTATCAATTGATACTCCTAAGTATTTGGTTTGTGTGACATATTGTATGTCTAATCCATATTGCGTTAAATTTAACTTTTTATTTTGTAATTTTCTATTGAACAGCATATAGGTTGACTTCGAATTGTTGATGCTGAGATTAAATGATTGTAACCATTTATTTATTGCATGGTATACTTGGAGTAATAATGGAAACAAGTAATACCGTTTACACTATCTGTATCAACCGTAACATTATGTCCGTACAAATGACAATGTAACGAACACGTTTAATACCGACGAATCCGCTAAACAGCGATATAAAATAATAATAGTAATAATAATAATGTACGAACTATTCTACATGCGTATGCAAATCGCCAGATCAGTAAACTAGAATTGTATAATGTTAGAACATTCTGACAGCGTGTGCGCAAACGTTTGAATATCGCCGCAGTCACATCTATCATCTTCAATAATACCCCATTATTTTAAATTTGCTTTACATCGTTTGGTTCACAATGGTAAATTTTGACCTAGTTCCAGGTTCTCTTAAAGACTCTGTGGTTTAGTTCCAACTGTAGTTTTCCATAATCGCTCCCTAATAGATCCTGGTTGTTCTACCATAGGTTGTATGCAGTAAATTCTAACTGGATTTTAATCGGATTCTCGGAACAGCGTGATTATAAAGCGGATGTCTGTTGTCCAGCATTTGCAAGGCTCATTTGCTGCTACGTCTCTTCTTACTTACGGAGGTGCTATTCCCACGAGTGGGTATAATCATCATCATCATCATCATCATCATCATCATCATCATCATCTGGTGTCCGTGGACTGGTTCGCTCCTATGCTCTTCTTTTTCCACAGTAACTGTAGAAACGAGTGAACAGCCTGCTACTATCCTTACTGTGTCATTGTTTCGTATGACATGAATTTTTTCATACCAGCGCTGCATATTCAGCTACTGAAACACACACGGCCGTCACTGATACCCTTAACGTGTGCGACTAATACTGCAAAAATTAAAAAATATTATTTTAAACATGTAAACTGGTAATTATTTGAACGTCATTTTTCTAATAATATCAACTTAAATACACCTACTTCTGATATTGACAACATCGACTACTTTCTTACTACTCTTACGAACTTGGTTCACAAAGCCTATTACCCTTTCCGTTCATACTGAGCAAAATATTTCTCTTATACTTCAATAGCTATATATAACTTCCACAATTAAAATCAAAAATACGTCAGAAGATCGTATAAAAAAAAGTCGTTCACGTACTGATTTTCAAAATATTAAAAAGTTATTAATCAACTTTCGAAATTCGGTATTTACTAAAGAAACATAACGGTGAAAAGTTTAGTTAAATACTTTCGAACCTTTCTGTTAAAAATAACAGCATTTGGGCGACAACATTATGAAGCATTTTCCCCACTTCATGATCCCATACTAAATACATAATGACACCCATAAAGCGGAACGGCTTGCTGTACGTTACCCTTGATATTCACGGTAGAAATGTCCGCTTAGCTACAAAATATCAGATGAATAATGTACGTAGAGTTGTCGATAGATTTATAACATCATCGCGGACAACTAATATTAAATTAACCGTTCCGGAAAATATTTTTTGACATATGTAAAATCAACAAAAAAAATGAAAACGCAGTAGGTCACGATGATATCCCCCCCCCCTTCTGTCATTAAAAAATCTACCTCAGAAAACCCATCGTTCGGTTAACTAATGGCAATGTTTAAATTTGGGTACTTCCCCTTTAGTATCGGTCGCTGAAAAAATTACCCGGAAAAGATTAAGGGACTTCGCTAAATAATTTAATACCTATTAATTTCGATTTCAATCAAAGCATTCCACAATTCGATAAATCGCAAGGGTTTTTCACTATATCAAACATACAGGGATAGTGTTGATGTGGCGAAAACTTTCAACGCAATTTGGCGCGACGGTATTATTTACAAAATTATTTCTACTAGGTTTTCCCATTATTAAATTTAACTCATTAATAGTCAAGCGACAGATGCTTTTATATTACTATAATACGAGATCAAGTAGCGAGTCCTGTTTCACCGGCGTATCTCCTGGGAACGTTTTCATTTACTCTTTTTATCCACGTTCTCCCCCCCCCCCCGTGTATAAATCACATCCAGTTTGATTTATACGCTAATGACAAGGTGTTGTTCCGTAATTTCTATAGACCAAGTAACATCAGTAACAGGTTACAATCCGGAGTTGATCGTATAATCAGATACTTTTCTAAATGGAATATTGCTTTTAGCCCTTCTAAAACCGAAGCTATTTTTTTCACTCGTCGAAGACTATTTTTACCGATCAGATTTCACGTCGGTGGCGTTGATATCGGTCAGATACGCTAATTAGATCTGTTCTATTTAACCCATTTTCAACAATCTCATTTAAATAATAAACTAATAATCTACGAGTCTATCATTAGGTCTATTTGAACATTTTTTTTAATAGACAGCAGTTACTTCAAACTATATAGAATTTCAGATATCGGTGTCATATATATATACTATATCCTCAAGTTATAGAAAAAAATTTAACCACCATCGTACTGCTACAGGGAGCAGAAGTCCAGGCGATTAAAAAATCGATGATAAATAAACTGAACGTCTGCCAGATGTGGATTGATCATGGACGGATAAGGTTTACGAAGATTTTAAAAAACTAAAATCGGTGACTACTATAAACAGACGGAAAGTAGCCGATTTCGATAATATATGACCTACTACAAAGTGACCATTGAAGAAATCGCCGCAGGAAAACGAGAAAGCGGTAGAAGAAGGTAAACATGGTTTGAAAACACGAAAGAATGCACAGGTGAACGCTATCTGACAGATCAGAAGCCGAACATCTATTGAGGATATGGTACAACGAGAGGAAAACTTTATTTCGAACTCGTTGAATTATTGACATGTTGCTCATCTAAGACTAATTATGTCTTTGTCTTTTTAGATCGCCAGTTGCTTAATGTATAAAATAATCTCTTACGGATTGAGTTGATAATGTCGATATTTTTAAATATATCTTTTTATAGAAAATAAACAACCAAACACGAGTTTGAATCGCTAACACCTTTTTTTAATAAAATATCACCGAGCGCACGTGTTACGCCATTATCAATTGAATATAAAAAATATGAAAAAATACGCAAATTTATAAAAATATTAAAAAATTATTTAGATACATAAATGACAAAAATGATCGAAATGAACGAAACGACATTTTTAAATAATCTAATGGCGAATGTGGTAAACAATCAATCAGCGATATAAAATTTATATATAACCTTTTTAATTGTTATTGTATCGTTGTTTGTGTATAAATTGTTGTACTTCTCGATGGTTTTATTTGCTATTGCGTTTCGGGTTTATATATATAAATTTTATTATATTGTTCATTGTTTACCGCAATAAAGATTATTTAAAAATACTATTTTATCGCTTTGATAATTTTCGTAAATTGTGTCACTAAGTAAAATTTGTTACATTTTATATTCTTACAAATTTTTTCGTTTTTTTAATAATTTATATATTTCATATTCACTCGATAATAAAGAGCTGAAAAACTTTTTGTAATTTTTCAAATATAAAAAAAAAAAAGATGATTTTAACTCATTTTTTGTTGTTTAATAAATCACTCTATTCCAAACTTTTCAAATTGTTTCATTTTGTTATAAGTAAATTCCCTTAACTTTCCCGCGTTGTGTTCATTTATAATTCTTTGATCTATCGGGGATGTCCTATTGTTCTTCTTTTTGTCATTTGCTCGGTATTCATTTTCGATAATATATTATCGTTCGGAATTCTCGTTTATTTGTTAAGACGTACTAAATTTTTGTATTGCTTTAATGAAAACTTGCAGCCTATTTATGTCTCGCAGTTTTTATCAACAGGCGAATATTTACGTACTAAATATTCGGTTTTGTAAAAACCATCCCATTAACGTAGAAATAAACACGATACCATTTATAATCGAGTAATTAAAAACTACGAATCTACGAAAAAACATCATTCTAAATAACGATTCGCTATTAAACGAAACCAGCGGTGGTTAATAAAATATATACCACCTTGTTTTTTTTAAAAAAAAAAAAAATTATATAATTAGGACAACTTTGTTTGATTTTCCAGAATCGAATCTTTGTGAAATATATAAAAAAAACTCGTTATTTTTAATATGAACGCTTTTTAAAGATTTAAATCATGTACAGCGTATTTCTTAATAGACGATCGAAAAATTTGCCAAATTTCACACGTGACGTCGAATAAAAACCTTGTTTGGTAAACATTTTGATTGACGATTTGTTTGACAAACAAAAGTTTGTAGTTCTGCGCGTGTGTTTGACGAACTAAATTCGGCATATTATTTTTAATATAACGTTTCAGCGCGAAATATCGCTTAAAAAAATTTTTTCTATATCACTACGCAGAAAATTTCGTGCAAACTAGTTCTAAAAACTATATTGAACAAGAATAAAAGGAATTCAAAAACGGGTTGAAATGTTAAAACTTTAAGAGGAAGTTAAAAAAAAAAAAAAAACACGTTTATATACTTCGTTATAGAAACGCGAAAGTAACAAAAAAAAAAAAAATCAAATCTTTCTACCTGTTCGACGGAAGATATTTTTATACGTATACGTGGTATTTCAAAGAATTCAGTTTTAGGGATGATCAAGTTGATGAAGATAATAACACTTGTTTTAATATTGTCTTTCGGGGATTCATTTATTGCTTCGCAGGTTTCCGTATTACCGAGAGTGTACGAGGTGTGAATAGAAATTTTCAATATCTTCAAAATCAACTCCACTGAACGAAAATCCTAAAGTTGTCGAGATAATCTTCGAGCAGCTGGAATCGATTTTAGCATATATATTTGTTTTTCAATCTGAGGTCGAAGTAATTTTAACAAAAGTTATTAAAAGCTCGTTTATCCATTCCGAGAAAGTTTATATATTCCATAGGTTCCTCCGCGAGCCTCATTTCATGATTATACCTTAAACCGTTGGACTTCACTCTTCTTTTCTTTCGTTAATACACATATCGATAAAAGCATCGTATTTGTAGCCATTTTTACTTACGGTTAACGTACACTAAGAGTTGTTTATTATTTTCGATAATTAATAAACTTTATAACAATTGATGAAGTTTAATTTGTATCTTAATATTATTAATCATTATAAATCGATACAACTCTTCCCAGCCACTACTCTCAGAGTCGGTTCACTAATTTATGTACCGGCATTGTATACGTTCGAACAATTTATTTTTCAAGTTCTTTTATTTCTTATCCTGCCGTTTATATGTTCGATGGATCCTGCCTCTTTTGTACATTCGCCTAAATCTGAATTTATTATTTTATTTATTTTTTTTAAAATTATGTTTCATTCGCAATTTTGTCACTGTTTTAATGTAATCTGTACGCGTGGAAAACCAGCTATCTTTATGTATTTACTTTCGGATACTTGTAATAATATTATCCGTAATTTGTACTAAGATTTCAGTACCTATTAAACTTCGCGCTTTTAATTTACTTCTAAATTCCTTCCAAGGAAATTTTATATTAATTTGCCGCTGATTTGCTCATGTGTATTCTTTCTAAGCTTATCCGCAATGCAGTTTTATTCCTCCACGCCCCGGAATCCACTTAAATACTACTTTAGTATTTAAGATTCTTTAAGTTTATCGCGTATCTTCGCGATATTCCATAAAATGTTATCCTGCTTGTCTGTTCTGTTATCAATTTTTTTTTGGTAAAAATTGAATCTGTTAATATCAACAATATTTACGTTGATTTGGTCTTATACGATATTGTTTTCTGAATAGCTATAGCATTGCAAGAGGAATATACTGGTGGAATTTTAAATTTTCCTCAGAGTTTTATTATCATAGAACGCTGTTGAATAAGTAGTTATCGTCCATATTATGTACATTCGTGTCCCTGAAATTGTCAATTATTTCTTTTTCCGAGTTAATGGTCACATATATTAAGTAATTAATTTTCCGAAATAATTAAATTTTGAAATTAAAAAACACGAAACTAGTCAAAGCGTAATCGAACAGGTTAGAAGTTAACTGAAAGTAGAAGGTATGATTTTCGAGTGTAAATTTAAAATAACACTAGTTGTAATGTATGCAGCATATTTATATATATATATATATATATATATATATATATATATATATATATATGTATGTGCCAGCTGTACGCTAGTCTGCGCTCATTTTTGACGAAATGTCGAGCAACAAAATTTTCCGAGAACAGCGTCGTGTAATTTATTATTAGCCAGCGAGAGTCGAAATTTTCTCTGCCGGTTTCTTCCGATGTTAACGAGAGCAATTTTCTCTCGGCGAACCGACAACTTTTCCTTTCATTATTTTCATATTTACTGTTTCTTTTTACTTCTTAAGAGCCGCCTTTCCGGTTTCGATTAGGGCCTGCACCCGTTCACTACTCGGTTAATGAGAGCTCGCAGCGCATGTTTTCAAACAAACGAAACGTAGACACACACAAAAATACTTAAAGATAATATATATATATATACATTACTAAGTCTATGTGTATCCATTTATTTATCTAATATATACGTATAATATATATGTCTATGTATGTATATATAGACGTAGATGAGAGAGAGCTGTTATACAGAATCAGAAATGACGAAGGAACGAGACGCAGATGTGGATGAATGTCGTAAATTACCAGTTTTCCTCGGGATAAGTCGAAGGAAATGAGCGGGAAATAAGAGAGTCTATAGTACCGTTTACAACTTTTCCGTTTCGAACGAAAACGTGTCATCTGGTATCCGAAGTTGTTTTACGATTCAATTATCTTCTGCTCTATTGTTATCTGTTTCTCTGTCTTTTACACACACACACATATATATATATATATATATATATATATATATATATATGAATGAGAACAAAAAAATGACAATGAGCAAGATTGAGACGAGCGCATTTGAGAATTCGGACAAACGGTAAAAGACGCAGTCGAAACGGGATAATTTCTCGATGACAACGACGATTAATAACACAGAACTGAAATTGCCGAGTTATTTCGATTGCAATTGAAAGATCTCTTACTCGAGCGTTTTTTAATTATGATTATTCGAGACGATATAATTTTAATCGATCTCTTTAAATTCTCTATTCGTTTAAATTTAGATAATTCTCAAAGCTCGTTGTTCGTTTATTATTACGATAAATTTTATATATATATATATATATATATATATATATATATATATATATATATAATAAATGCAAGAAAAGAAAATACAAGCCTTCGATATATTATATATATATATATCGACGAATGTTAAAAATTCCGTAGACAGAATAAACAATCGGGAAGTCTCAAAGAAGATGTGGAATTAATGGGAATTATTACGGACCCTTTAGGAACGCAATCTGAGTTACTATGGTCATATACGTCGAAATGAAAAATATCATCCTATGCAATTGGTATACTACATAATAGAAATTGTTGGCAAAATAAGAAACGCAGGCATAAGGAAACTTCAACGGGGGGGTGGATCTCTAACGATAGTGCCGATGTACACAGGCTGAATTAAATAATGCGGCCATAGATAAAGTGAAGAAGAATCACAGCTCAATCGGTGCAAGTAATATTACCTAATGGGCTAGCGAAGGAAGGGGCAACGGTATTACACTACGTACTACACCGATTCTATACACTTCGAGCGGAATATAAACTCTTTGTTTCATACTGCTATAGAATGAAAGAATAGTATTTCGCATCAATGGCAAATGAAGAAGCTCCATCAAATTAAACGTGTCCGTCGGAAGACACAAATCAAGTGCCTCAGAGATGAAGCAGTTCGATTTTGATTTGACATACGCTCGTTTTTTAAACGAACCAGCAGCTCTCGTATGTATGACCGACGTTGCGCTCAAGTAGTGTATCCTCGGTACAATCTACAATTGCCTAGAATTTCCTCCAAAGCGACAACGTCTCTACTTTATTCAAACTTATCCTATTCTGACACGAAAGCGTATATCGTTTAATTTAATCCTAATATACTTACCGTGTGGTCATTTAGTCGCTGTACGTGGCGTATTTATTGAAACGATGATAATAATATAATGTCGAATTTTATTCGGCTTTTTGTATGATAAAATTACTGTCATCGAGGTAGTTATATAATTAGAAAGACTTTTTCAGTGTCCAAAATAATAGTCTAATATTCGACAACATCGGTGTGTGCGCATTATTATGCATTTAAAAATTATACTTTTTTAAAATAGCTTTGTTTATTTATTTGTTTATAATTTTTTTTTTTTTTTAAATATAAATGTTACACGTGTATTTCGACCACAATTGATGATGAATCGTGTAAATTTACTTCACGACATGAAGGTATACCATCTATTTTTATCAACCGGAAACAGTCGATTACTACATCGTACATTAATCGCTAGCCTTATTTATTAGTTTAGTGCCTGGTCGTTGACATCACCGAATGAAGTAAACATGAATCACGCGAGGCGGAGCAAAATACTTTTATGGATACTTATTAAACATTTAACGCTTAACTGTTCACGATTGTCTTCGCTGGTAATTAAGTAGAGGTACGCTTTTGCCATACTCTACAAATACGAGTAAAGATACAACCATTTCTAGCAGGCGCACGTTTACCTCGACCGTTCGGTTAAATAGGCTGCCGTATCGGAATTGTACTTAAGGATATCCTTAGTTCTTCATTTTTGGTTACTGCGTATGAGAAATTTGCATGTTTGTATTATTTTTGATTACTTCTTGTAATTCTATAAATTACGGCGCATAGTGATATTACGAATAAGGTACGAAACTACGAAACTCCAGTTATTTAGCAATGCTCGACACTGTAGTTGTTGTAGGAATTTAACTTAGATTCGGCCGATGTATCGATAAACCACTAGGTCGTAGTTCCGTATAAGAGTCAGCACAGAGCCAAATACGGTGTGCCCTTTTACGGAATAGACTAGACGTTGATTTCCTCTAAAACAAATTAAGATCTCCTATTATACATTCAACGCTACTTTAAAATTATTAATCAGCGTCTAGATAATCGTTCTTTCTGAAATGTTATCGTATCAATTACCTGATATTTTTCGTATAGATACGCTAGAAACATTTATTTTCTTTGTAGGAAGTTTTGAAGTGTAAATTAAGTGGTTGGTTATATTTTTGATGAAGTCATATTTAATTAATTTTCCCCCATTTTATCGTAATAGTTTACGTTTGGGGAAAAAAAGTCGAAAAAATTTTAATTTCATTCCTTCGTTTTGTCGACGGCGTTATTTTCAAAAATATTTCTTAAAGTTTCGGCTTCGGTATTTAGTCTGGTTTTGCGCTTATTTCCGGAATTTTAGTTATCGAGATTCGAGGAAGTATTATTTAAGTCGTCGGATATATTCCCTAGAAAAACAAAAAATTAGAATAATGATCCGTTATTTGTAGAACTCTTAATTATTCTAATTATAAAGCAGTGCAGTCCACATGTAGTTATGGAAAACTATCAAAAGAACCATTTGCAATCTACCAGAGTAACAATTAGGCAGAGTAATAATATCTTAAATGTGGCAGCGGTTTACTGTCCCCCCCGAAGTACTCTATAAGCCAACAACAATTCATACACTTTTTAAAAGAGACGGGAAGTCGATTCGTCATAGGAGGAGATTTCAATGCGAAAAATACATTATGGGGATCTCGCTTAATAACTCCTAGCGGTGTGGCTATAGACTCAACCAAATGTGATATACTGTCGGGAGGCTTAATGTTGGCCAACAGACAGAAACAAAATTCCCGATTTGTTAGATTTCTTTATAACAAAGGGAATTTTAATAACTATATGAAAGTTATGAACGATTCTAGACAACAAGAAGTGAACCTTTAAAAATAGATGATTATGCTTTCCATGCATTTGGCCGAAACTTTTAAACCAAATAACAACCGACCAAAGGTTGAAAATGTAGTTCGTGAGTACTTAAATAAATCTTCAAGAACAACGACAGTCAAGTTTTTCTCTCCGGCCGAAGTTAAATCCACAATCATGAAATTGAGCAACAAGAAAGCTCCTGATTTAATTACCAGTCGAATTGTAAAAAAACTACCGAGAAAATCAATAGTATTACTGACGTACATTTTTAACGCAATCATGAGACTACAATACGTTCCGGTATTATGGAAATTCGCTAATATAATTATGATTCAGAAACCTGAAAAACCTCCCGAACAAGTAACATCCTATCGACCAATTTCTTTACTTCCAATCCTGTCTAAAGTTTTTGAAAAAATATTACAAAAAAGGATAAAAAAGATAATAGACAACGATAAAATAATTCCAAATCATCAATTTGGTTTTGGGCACTCGACGGTACAACAAGTTCACAGAGTGGTTAAGAAAATTGAAGAGAGCTTCGAAAATAAAGAAATATGCTGTGCAGTATTTTGAGATATTTAGCAGGCGTTTGATCGCGTCTGGTATCCAAGGCTACTTTATAAATGTAAAAAGACCTTGCCTGATCAATATTATTATCAAATCCTATTTGGATGAACGATATTTTCGATTTGCAATAAACGATAAACAATCATCGAGACGCAAAATTCAGGCAGGTGTTCCGCAGGGGAGTTAGGCCTCTTCTTTACTCGTTGTTCACCAATGATATACCCGTAAGTGAAACCGTATTTGTAGCTACATTTGCGGATGATACGATAGTGATGTCATCTCATCGATGTCCTAAAATATGCACTCAGCACGTTCAAAATGCTATTAACAGGAGAATCGTTATCAATGAGCAAAAATGCAATCATATCATATTCACCAAACGACGTATTGCGCGTGATAAATATAAGGTTACGATAAATTCAAAGTTATTAATTCAAAGCGAGTCTACTAAATATCTCGGTGTTCATTTGGATCAAACATTAACCTGGGCGAAACAGATAAAAGCCAAGAATATCGAGCTAGAACTTAAGATGAAACAATTGTATTGGCTGTTAGGACCTCGTTCGCAATATAAATAATAAGTTAATATTGTATAAAGCTACATTGAAGCCGATATGGTTGTATTATGCAGCCGAACTATGGGGATGTGCTTCGGCCACTAACGTGGAACGAATCCAGCGCAGGCAGAATAAAATACTTCGGTTCATAGTTGCTGCTCCATGGTACGTCTCCAACAGGACATTACACACCGACCTACATGTAAAATATGTCGCTGAAGAGATTAAATCGGCAATCCGTAGATACTTATCAAGAATACATCATCCAAATCCATTGGCAGCTAATCTACTTAATGATGAAATACCTAAAAGACTAAAACGGAAAAGAATGATAGATGTGGCTTAAAATGTAATTCTACTCTAAGGCGGTTGGATTTGCTAATAGGCCAAACCACCATCTCCTCATACTTACCAACATAAAATCTAGTAAGTAATTATGTAAATTAGTTCTGGATTAGAGGGAAAAAAATAAATAAATTATAAAATGCACACATGAACACATATTCCCCAGTCCGAGATTGAATCTTTTAAAATTTATCTACGATGAAATTGAAATAATTGTTCATTTTAATTTTAATATTACGGTAAAAATCACATTTACATTATCGCTATTGCGATTTTTCGCTTATAAAATTAGGTTAAAATAAGCGTAAAAATTAAAAGCACGCACACCAGCGTACATACACACAGTATATATATATATATATATATATATATATATATATATATATATATGTATATATATATAAAATGCACGCGTGTATTCATAAACAAGTAGTAATTAAGTAACAAAAATTAAAGTTCGAGCGTGAATAATTAATTAAAAACGAACAATAAATAAACGAACAATTATGTATATATATATATATATATATATATATATATATATATATATATATATATATATATATATAAATGACCATGTACATTAAAAAAAATTGAATACAGCTATGTATATATACATACATACATACAATTATATATATATTCATGTAACATACGTGTACATAGATATAATTTTTCGTATGAACTTTAACAGTTAAGGCGTTAATTACAAATGATTACTTTTACAAATTAAAAAAAAAAAAACAGTTTATCATTTTTTAAATTTTTTTTTTATTATTTTTTTTTTGACAGACGATATCATCTGAGAATAACGGTTAATAGCGCTAGTATCGTCGTCCAGGTACGAATGGCTAATTTAGAACCGGCTCCGTGTTCACCGTGCTGCATGGCTGCCGGGTGTTCCCCTATATAAAGACAAAAATATAACGTAATTACTAATTACGACTGGTGGAAAAAAGATTTAAAAACTTATAGTAAATATGATGATGGCGATAATTAAATTAAAATCAAGTTTCCGTCAAGTTATAATTCAAATTTAAATCAAGTTTTCGTGTGATTGAAAGTAAATTCGTCAGAATAAGACGCTTACGCGCGATATTAGGTAAATGGCAAAATGTATTCTGTCGTTCACTCACTACATAAATACATTGACATACACGTACGCGAGTAACACGGTACCCCTGCCACGTTTGTAAATCGTGAACTGTATAAATGATAGAAATGTTTGAATACAATGGACATATAAATACGATGATAAAACTGTACTAGTAGTAGTCGTGCATTATTGAATAAATAATGAATAGGTCTTGTAGATTCAATGAATTTTTCATAAATTCAAATAAAAACCAACGTACTGAAACATACGACATAAGAATATTACGATTTATGTAGATGAGCATATTCTCAAAGCATCGCTAGCTAAGGAATTATATATTCGATCGTTCGTGATTTATTTATATGCGGAATGTTTCACGTACCTATACCGCGTGATCTAGTCCTACCGGCTGCAGAATGAAATTTTTAATTTACCAGATGGTGTTCAATACGTTTAGTAATGTAACTACAATCTAGACGACTGAAGGATACTTAGTGACATTAATATTTTTAGTATCGCAAGTTAAGGAACATTTATGGGTTCGATACGGTATTTAGCTATACCAGAGCCGAATGAAGTATTGCATATATATGTAATTCAACCTTTCTATAACTATATCTAGTACTATTTCCTAAATATATGTCGAAAGAATTGCAAGTGATCAAATAGTGATTCGAATAGATAAACTTTTTTTTTTTTTAATCATCGTTAATCACTAAGTGATTCTTCCGTATCTAGTCAAAAGTTTTATTTACATCTTCTCGAGCTAATGTCCGAAGTACAGTTGAGTAACGAGAATTGACTAATAGCGTATCATCATCCGCATAGTTAATTAGTTGACTATTTGCAGGTAAATTATATAGTTCGTTTACGCGAATTAAAGATAAAAATGGGTCAAGCAACGTTACCTCGAGGCACTCTAGCCGGTTTGAATTGAACTCTGATATATAAACCTTATTTGAGTTTACTACATATTACGTTCCTGTTCTTCAAATAGATTGTAAACCAGTTATATGCAGTTGTATGTTTCAATAGCAGATTATGGTTTATTGTATCGAAAAATGTCAAAATATACTAAAATCACTGACCTTCATTGTTCCAGACCCTTAATCTAAACAGGATAGATGTTTACTTCATCCCTCAAAGGGAACCATACTGATTTTTACTAAATATTCAAACAATAATTTTCATGCACTATTCACAAATTTTAGAAATTTTTGATAATATACAATTTGGTCTGTAATTTCTCGTATTAGTTTTAATTCGCTTTTATAAATTGCTGTTATTATTTCTAGTTTTGTATTTCTGGGAAATTACGAGAGTGTACCGATTCGTAGAATAAATATGTCAACAGTTCCAGAAAGAAGTAAATGTTTTATTTTATCGAAATAATTTAAATGCGTTCAAATAATGATGATAGTAATCAAATCAAATCAAATTAATTCCTTTTTTCGTCTATTCTCATAAATGTATAATAATCTCTGCCATAGATGTTCGACTGTTACTTGGACGGTCGAGTGTTCAAAACCAACTGGCGACATAGAATGTTTTTCATCATTACGTAATTCTTAAACACAGAGAAGAGAGGGGAATTCCACTCCGTACAACATCATATGCGCGCGCATTTGAGTTGTATATAATTAGTTCTTTGAATGCTAGTCTAAACGTAAAATGGCTAGTCTTGGGCGATGATGATAAATCTATAAATTATATATATATATATATATATATATATATATATTTAGGATACGTTCAAAGTATTGCGCATATATGCACGTGATAGGTTATAAGTATAATAAAATTTTGTATAAGTCAGCTATTCGCTATAGCGAAGTTTTTAACACATTAATTCGGTACGAAAATAATAATAATTTCGTTATTAACAGTCGCGCAAAGTAAAATTCTTATCGTATCAATTACGTAATTACCAACGAATATCAATTTTTTTTATTATTATTTAAATAACATAAAAATACAGCGGAATTCTTAAAATTAATTCTATAAATAAAAAATGTAATAACTAATGCTGCTCGTTGATATACTAAGAGTTTCATTTCACGCACAAGTACATTACAAATTTCAGGGCAGACTATTACTACTTCAAGGCGCTGCCATTAATGGTCGGTACTACCTTCGCATATTGATGATTGGAATTGCCCGGAATTATTGGTATCTATAAATTTCTTGATAAAAGATATTTAGTTATAGTCGTTTTGTGCGGAGTCGTCTGTAAAAAAAAAATTACTCTCAGTAGGGTTACAAACTACGGACCTAGAGAATGGAGAAATTGTATCCTTCTTTTACATTTTTTTTAACTAGAAGAAAATTCGCTCTATAGTTACCATACGTTTCCTGCTCTACTTTCGTTAAAGTGGCTTCCCTTTTTTTTTTTTTTTTTTTTTTTTTTAAAAAGTTTACTACCATACAGATTATTCACACTGAGAAGGTTTGCTTGACATTTTTATATTTCTATAGATTTTCTGTGGGTTTTATATAATATTTAGCCGTATCACCTGAAATAGTTATTCTAACTTAAAACTGGCTTATAATGGATAATTAAATCTTCTTAAACAAATGATCGGTTGTTCTAGATCAATTTAGAAACAATTCGAATACCGACGTATGTAATTTAATTTACTATAATGAATTTTGCGTTGTTGGGATGTAATATATTTATATAATTCTGAATTCTCTCATTCGGCGGATTTAGGTCGCCATGAAAATCCAGCAAGAACCGGTTGACTTTTAATTGGGGTCATTTTTTAAAAGGCTAAAAGAGAAACACCCGACAGAAAATATCACTTTCAGTAGCGTGTGACTTTGGCAGACTGCTTAGTGTTCTCCATATTAAAAACGACCGAAATTTTACTCTGAGACTTGTAATCACGAGATGGTGCAAAATTGATCTACTATTTCCGTAAAAATTAGTTTTAAATTACGTGCATGATGGATAAGTAACTTCAAAAATTTATGGCGTGCAATTAAAACCAGCAATGTATGGAATGCCATACTTTGAACAACTTTTTTTTTTTGGAAATAGTACTCGTTTAGATTCGATATGTGATTTTCATTCACCAAACTAGCGCCTGGCAATTTTAACTTTGCATTTTAGAATTCAGTTTTACACAATTGCCACGAACCGATTAATAACGACAACAAAAAAATTCTGAAGATATTAAAGAAATGTTGGTAAATCTCGAGAATCGAAAGAAATAATATTCAGGTGTTTTTAGGTTATTTTGATGCCCACATAGAATCAGAACTAAAATAAAGTATCAAAAGAACAAATAGTAAATGCTTAATAAACGTGTGTGAAGGATTCAATTTAATTACAAAACTAAAAGACCTGAAAGTCAGCTAAGTTGATTATAAAATATGTAACAATCTCGTACGAAAATCAAAACGAAAATAAGGAACGGCAAATACTTAACAACGATAAAATTTATATTTATGCCCAACCAACCGAGAAGCTTCAAGAATAAACGATTCACATGTATCGAAATGTCGAAGTTCAAAAAATTATAGTTCTAAAAAAAGCTATCCATAAACTCGGAAAATTGTGACGAAGTTAAAAAACAACTCGTCATTGTTGCCTACAATGTAGCCCGCCTAAAGAGAAGCGAGAAAAACGTCCACGCTGTAACGAGGAATGTGAAGAAGCAGTGTCTGAATGAGACAAATAAGTAATGGGGTTTCTGTAGATGGCTAATGTCGATATAAAAAAAATTAATAATATATATTCGTAGGTAATAATAATAATTTAATTTATTTTTTGACCAATTCGTCTAGATTAGTACAAAATAAGATCAGTATCGTGTAACGCAAAAATTGAGCCACCAAATTATCGTAATCTAAAATTCAACCTTAAATTAATCGCTAAACTGCTATTTTTTTATTTTTTTATTTTTTAAATGTAGAGCTCCAAGAAAGGACAGCTATTTCCTTTCTGCAATCTTAAACTTTAGTTTAAATAAACAGCAATCATGATTTTTCAACATGTGTGCATTAACCCAATGGGTAAGCTCTGTTACGTATATTATATATTAGTAACAACCGTGTCAGTAGGTTTGAAACGTTTAAGCCTTCTTAAGTCACTGTGAGCAAAAGTGCCAAGGCCTCCGGATTTGGATGATGATGAAGTCTTCTCTGGTATTGATCAGCATAATCCTGTATTACTTCGTTGACCGAGTTGATCTGTAAATTTGCACGGAGTGCATCATTTCGTCCGAACCAGCGAGCGTTGATAATTAATCGAAGAAACTTATTCTTAGCTGCCTGGATTATTTTACGATTCGATGCTTTAGTACATATTATTTCCATATATATATATAGGACTTATGACGGCGTTATATATTAACAATTTATTTTCCAGTTTTAAACTTCCAACGAGCCGGTACATTTGGCGTATTTTTTCTCTTATTTGGACAGCTTTATGATCAATATGGGTTCTGCAAGTTAATTTTGCTTCCAGATGCATTCCTAAGTATTTCGCAGAATTTGCAACTGGAACTTGCTGATTGTTTACGCTATTTAAGTAAATCTTTCTTCATAATTAAAACCTATTAATCTTAAATCATAATTATCAGGCATGCAACCTAGTTTCGTGGACCACTTTTACAAAACATCCGTACAATATGCAACCATCTACATTAGTTAAAATGTTACTAAACGCTGTGATTACATTCATATTATACGAGCACACACCAGTAGGGTCGCTGAAAAAAAAAGATTATTTTCAGAGAATAAATATATGTAATAGTAGAATATTGTTCCCGTTAATAGCGCTGTGTATTTTTTTTTTAAAATTATAACTTTATATTAATTCGAATAAATAAGTCTCTGTTCTGCACCCGCACGAACAATTGATAACTTAAAACGTCCTACATTTTTGTTGCAGTCGTATAAGTATCTCGAAAGTTTTGGATTAAAGATTATACCTGTTCGCGTATACGTTACCAACCATACCGATTTGGCTTTTATAATTTGAAACGTTAAAAATGTTTTTCATTTTTTAAAAAGCAAAAAAATATTAGAAATTATAAAAAATTTTCAAGACTTTAAATGTTTTGTTTCAATTCATCTTTTAGAAAAATTTTATTTCAATACAAACATTTGCAAATTGCTTACTGAAATATCGGTTGGACTCGCAATCTCGGTGTAAATTGTGAACCGCTTTCCCGATATAAATTACAAATAATGAAAAACGTATATTTACACAAATTACAAATAAATAATATCGAGTAACGACAACGAGCTGATCACAACGAAAGTAATTCAAACATAAAGCACAAATTTGTTAATGATCACAAACGAACAGATAGAAAACAACACGTTTTCTTTTTTGAGCTTACTATCTTAATGGACGGAAAAAAAAATAATTTTTATAAAAATAATTGTAATAGTATAATGATAATAATAGTGTTATCGGCCAATTTTGAAAAACATTTAAGTATGAAACAATTACAAAAAATTATGTACAAATATTCGAAATACGCGCATTATCGTGCAACTGACATTTCTCGCAGAAATTTTGCGAACTATTCGGAACAATTAATAGATTCTACGTTTAAAGAACTTCATCTTTGTACACTTTGGTACATTAAAAATCTACTCGAGATGTCTATTTTGAAGTAATTTTAATTCGCTTATGGTTGCACATACAAAACTGGGGTGCGGATAGAAAATCGCTACTACTACTTTAAAAAACAGTCGTGCTTTCGAAACCATGCGGACGCATACTATATAATAGTGTAAACTTCACACTCGAAAAACTAGAACCAATTCAAAACAAACCGACGCGATTCATCATAGGACCTTTAAGAACTAGTCCCACAGTCAGTCTTCTAGCAGAAACGGATCTACTGCGACTCAGCGATTCCTGACAGTGAAATATTTTTTCAAATTCTGGTATCTTCCTAAAAATCCTGTCTATGAAAAAGCGATAAATTCTACAGATTATACCGCGCTTTAACCGGTTAGGTGTACATTACAAGTTGTTCTGTAGAGTAACCTTAACATCAAAGTACAGAGTCTCACACATGAAAATCCATATATACCGCGTATGAAATCAACATTAAAACACATCTCAACAGAACTGTATAAAAGCATAATACTTGGCAATCCGAATGGGAACAGCGCTTCAACGGTACACAAAGCTGTCATAAAATCGACATTCTCTGTGAATGCCGCACATTCTATAGCGCCGTAACCGTCGGTATGATTGGCTCGTACAAGAATTGGACACAGTCGATTAACGCACGCTTACATTTTTGAACATATGTCAGCTATCAATAAGACCATATACTGACGGAATGCCGCAAGTTCGATACAGAAAATATATGCTTCAAAAGTGCTACACTAGAGACGTTATTTTAAATAATGATGATGATAATATGAGTAATTTATTTATTTTCTTAAAACTAACCAAAAAATGCGCTATAAAATTTGTATGTAATCTATACCAATGACGCAAATGACCGTGCAATCGAGCAATATAATTAAATTAAAATAATTCACCGGCGAGATAAAAACTGTTGCGAAAGTCAATTTACCGTCGAATACCGAAAATGCGAACAATTAGTGTCGTTTACTTCTAATTCATCCGGTAATAATGGACACCTGGAGGTGAATAAAATTACGTCTGTTTTTTTAGAGTTGTATGATAATAACGTAGGTACACGAGATAATCCTGTTTGTAGTCTGTTGAAAATTGCGTTAGGTGTTTAATTTTAACAATTCCAGTATTACCGGGCTGTTTTGGTTAGACGATTTTCAATCACTTGTAAAATGACATAAAAGAGTCGATTACTTAAGTTAAAATTAAACAGTCGAAATACGAAAGGAACTGACACTATATCCTTTTTTTAAATAATATACCGGTATGATTTAGCTACAGAAAGTAGAATCATATCTGCATGTTTGTTCGCGAAGCGACTAGTCTGTTGTGACGGAGTATTCAGGACGAAATACAAATTCAGTCTTCGGTATTACGATTATCAGAATAATGCCTTTCGCGTAATATAACGTTAGTTTCGCTTATATGCCCTTAATTTTTGCTTATACAGGATTTGAGTTATAAAGAAGTCACGCTCCGTTAAATAATTAATAATAATAATGTACAGTAATATTATATGCGTACCGTTTAGTACATGCACCAAAACACTGGCTGGATTAGCGTTTGTCGGTAGACAAGTATAATTTCCAGAATCGGATAGACTGGCTTTCGTTACTAGTAATTTACTGGTCGTACCGGATTCGGTTCTTTCAGTTTCTAAACTGATTCCGCCGCGGGACGATTCGAAATCTACTACGGTACTTCCTTGATACCAGACTACCGTACCGGGCGGTGAGGAGTGTACATTAACCGAACACGTCAAGCTGATGGTGCTGCCTTTCTTTACGTATACGTCTTCAGCACCGTGGATAACCGCTTGAGCCGCTGAAAAATATGCGTTAGTATAAATATTAAAATAATAGAAATATTCGACCAGATTTTATCATCACGAAATCGACAATTTCAACGTATTACGATACTTCGCGTCGTTTTTACATTTTTCTTACTCGCCGCTGGACGGTTTAGAATTGCGAATAAATCTATTTTATTCTTCAAAGAACCAATTGAACAGTGTGAAAGAACCGATAAAGCTTAGCGGTTTCGATGGAATTTATCGTAAATTTATACGAATTCGTAAAAAAATAAAATACTAAAAAAAAGTTTCCTAAAAAAATACTTACTTTGAACTTGTTTACGAAAGTTCCGGAAAGCTGTTTAGGTGAATTATTAGATGAACTTATGATGATAGAATACATTTAGATAGTAGTGCCGAAAAAAAGGTATATAATATATTTGTTTGAAAAAATTTAAAAAACACAACACTAATAAAACAATTTAGTTGAACCGACTAGAATAATACGATTTGTTTTTACCGCATATTTGAATTTAAAATTAAATTGGAGAAATTTTTTGATATATATATATATATATATATATATATATATATATATATATATATATATGCGACTGTTACTTATTAAAAAAATAAATAAATAAACAACGAAAAGAAGTTAAAATAAATGTTCTTTTATGAAAAATCACAAAGTTTTTATTATCGAGCGAACATAAAAATAAAACATAAAAATATATAAAATTTATAAAAATATAAATTGTAAAAAATGCGAATTCTGATATACAATTTTAGAAAAAAAAAAATGAAAAATGGAAAAACCAATATTTAGAGGTAGCGAGTTATTTATTAAGTCGTATAATTATTACTACTCGAGCATTCTCCCGATAAATTATAATAATATCGAAGAATCTAATAATAACGGTAAACGTACGCATCCTAATTACGCACTTTTAAACGTCCTGGCGCAGGCCGTATCATTCTGATAAATATAGTGCTATCCTTAATTCGGTATTCACCTTCCTGTAGTCTCAGTATACACACCAGTCAATTTCACTTTAGATGGGCGTCATAAGGAAATGAAAAATTGTGTTTTATACACGCGAAATCGCTTTGTTGACAGGACATATTGAAGCCCCGCGTGTTTTTATACTGTATTATATTGTTGTGCGTGGTGGCTTGCCAATGCCTTCAACGCGATAATTCGATTAGGATTATTTATATTTTTTGATAATAATTTTTGCGTGGCCGATCGTATTCGAACTCGCTACTTTCCGTATGTATTCCGGTCACTCGGCTATCCCGACGACATATGCATATAAATATATATGAAATTTTTTTCAAATTACACAGTATATAATTTTATTTTCAGCTAATAAAATATGATGCGTATAAATTTGATACGCGGTATGGTTAAATTCGGCATAGCCTAGTGGCTAGAGCACGAAATTCGAATACGATCGGCGACGCAAAAATTATCATCAGAAAAAGAAAAATATAAATAGTCCTAAATATTATCGCGTGGAAGTGCAATGGAAAACCACCGCACACAACATCATATGCGCACTAGTAACAATATAGTACACCACAAAATACCCCGAGTTGCATTGTGTCGCGACAACAAAGCGATTACAATCAGTTCTCCCGGCTGTGTGTGTGTGTGTATATGCGTGTGCCTATCTACGCTGTCATATTACGATTGCCTTGTACGCTACTTACACTGTACAATAAAATATGTATAGGTGATACGAACACGACACTTAAATAGATGATTAATCACGGTTAAGTTATAATGTAAACGTTGAGAAAGCGTTGTTTGGCCTGCAGGCATCAAACTGCGTTTTCGTCATCGCGGTTAAAGTAGGAGTAAAATAGTAAATGCATAATTTAGCAAGAAACAATATAGTTAGAAAGTGGAGGAATGAAATATACGAGAAAAATTGCTTATCATCAGACGATCAAAAATTCTCAAAAATTCGATGAGAAGAATCACTGACAACGGCTTCCATAAAACTTTTTCTTATACGCTAGAAGAAGTTATAGCCGAAAAAACGCGTTCGTTCGGGGTGCTATATAATTGGCAAACATGGCCGATCAATAATGGTACACGTTAATCGATGTGAGGAACAAGGGGAAATTCATTCGTGGACGTTGAAAGATAAAGGTTAATATCAAATATGAATATGACATCGTAAAGGGGTAGTGCCAAAAATCGACAAGTTTACGAACGTCGGGTTGCAAGCGGTTACGGGTATCTATGTAGTGTAAGATGGGGCAAAAGATTTTTAAGGGACTGCGTTTGGATCTGCGTTTAAGTTACATTAAAATCTTGGCGTAAAAACCGTAAATTATAAGCAATGACCACTATTATTATTATTATTATTATATCGTATCCGATGGGTTATTATAGTCGTTTCTTCGTCCAATATTTTACTATTATTATTTTATTGGCTTCTTTATACATTATAGATTAGCAGTGACAATTACATCTGCAATATTAAATAATCGACTAATTAAGTAAGTAATTAACTGTCCATCATCGTTAGTCTGCACCGTCCGCTTGGAGCCTGCCAGCTGTTTTCCCTTGTATAACAGTTTGAAACAGTTTGCCGTGTTTCATCTTATATATTTTTCCACTCCGATATTATTGACAACAGGATCTGTAGTCCGATCCGCTTGAGCACTTCGTCGTTGGTAATTTTCCGTACCCATTTGATACGATACTACCGAATTTCGCGAGCGAGTATTTTCTTTTTGACGGAATCCCTCAATATCCTCCGATATCGTAGAAAAGTTAATGTTTTTTTCGTCAATATATTCATATAATTTTGACGGAGTTAAATTTCCTAATTATACTACAGTTACAGAAAAGGGTGCTGTTATTCTCAATTTCGCCACATTTACAATGATCATCTTGGGTCATCCCACATCTATGTAGGTTGAATTTTGTACACGCTTTTTCAATACTAATTCGACTTAAGGTTTTCTATAAGTTATAATTCAAGTCTTTACGAGCTGGGAGCATATTCAATCTTCGGATCCTGTTTAGATTCTCGCCTAACAGCAGAAAGATGTTTCTAGATTTCAATCGTTTATCAGCCAGTTCCGTGTAGTCATAATGTGGATGACGGTTGACGCGAGATGTTTTCCGCTTTTCTTTCTTCGCTGCCACATCTCGCCTGATATTCGACGGTGCGATGCCACTTAATTCATATAAATGATACACTTCAATATTCGCATAGCTGACTAGTGTGAAGAATGTTGTAATGTTACTTGCGATTGAAGTTTGCTCGGATTAAAGAATCGCATTGAGCAATACAGTGATAATACTATCCGTAAATTTTTAATTTGTAACAAAAATTAGTCTTTAAACTAGCGAGAGAAAATAATAAAAAACTCAAATTGCTCGCAATTACCTTATACGTAATAAATAAAACGATCGATAGTAGTGGTGACGAAACAGAGCATTGATACCTTCGCAATGAGGTTACGGCAACGATTGGTGCTTGCAGAGTGAACTGAAAACGGACAGAAGTATACGAAATAGAACAATGGCGTAAATTATGCGAACGACCAATTTTCTTAGATACATCTCAAGATTCATCTGCCGGAATCGAGAAAAATATGACTGTTCTATAGAAATCAATTGGTGCAATTGCTCCAAAGTCATTGGCGCAGCAGCAAAAATTGCAAGCACATTTTAGAACCTTGAATCCGGGGAGAGAGCAGCCGTAATTCACAACGGTCAGAACTGACTGGAGCCAAAATGATTAGGATTATTATATATATATATATATATATATATATATATATATATATATATATATATATATATATATATATATGTATATATATATAATACGTGACATGTTTGCATGAAGTATAACGTTCGAGTTGGGGTAATTTTCCTGCATTAACATTTCTTTCCGATTGTCGTAAATCGTTCTTTCATTTTTAACACAGGCACCCCCGAAAATGTCGCGCGACAGGAGAAAATACCCACGTTAGTGGCCCGCCATATATTTTGCGCAGACAACATCGTTATTGGCGAATATGCTAATTTAAATCGTTCGTCGAATATTCGCGAGTGAACTCCAGCAAGAACTTTGAAAGTTTGATTTGGTTTGTAGGAGGAAAAAAATCTAAAGTAAAATATAGTAAAATATGAAATGTAAAATTATGTCGCAAACATGAAAATTTCGCAGACGGCGATATAAAAGTTATTCTCCGATGAAGTTTCGGCGGAATTCTATCGCAAAATATATAACTAAACTTTAAATTTATTTGCAGACGTGCTGGAATTGGTGCATAGATACGCACGTATACACACGTATATATATATATTCATATATAAGTATATGTAGTAGAATTCGAAAATTTTTCTCAAGATTATGAGTCAAAATGAATGTTTCAGGTAAACACACGAGTGGCGTAGAAATATTGAAACCGTTATTAATTTTACACACTATTATTCAGATGATTTTATATATATATATATATATATATATATATATATATTTCATAGATGGTAATAGTGAAGCTGCGTCTTCGGATACACCCAGTTTCTAAATAAAACAAGTCGATTATTTTATTACTATTATTATAATTATTATTATTAATTTAAAATTAAAAATTTAATTATTTGCCCGGTAAACTATTTAGTGAAAACCATATTTCCTTACATTCTTAGTTTAATTAAAAATTTCCGATTTAAGTTAAGTAGGTCTTTATAGGTAATTTCTTAATATGTATACATGCCGCGTTTGTGGTATTTGTTAAACATAAAATGATTTAAAATGAATGTAATTAAATATTGTCATATATACATCTTCTTTTAGTCGTAACTCCAGGTAGGAGTATCGTGATCAAGGTAACAGCTCCCTTGTTTTCTGCTACCATCCTTGACGATCTTCGGCATTATGAACACTTGCTGAAAATGTCATCTGAACTGCAGCAGTCACAGTATCTGTCCAACTAATGGGTACTCTGTCTTTTGGTCACACACCACTCTTTCATTGCTGTTTAGTTTACATCGTGTTTTCGTACGTTGTGATCAAAAAATTTCATAATACGTACGAGAACTTTCGTTGTTAATCTGCGGGTTGTGCCAATTTCTTTCAAAATAGACGTATTATTATGCTTTTCCATCCATGAAACTCAAAGGAACCGCATCAAGCACCACATTTCGAAACTATTTATGCGAATTCTGCACCATACAGAAATATTGAATAATCAGACTTCGTACAAGTTGAATTTTTGTATTTTTCGTGACAGAGGAGTCTTTCCATACTCGGGTTAATTTAAACATCACACTCCGTGCTAGTTGAATTCTTCTCTTTATCACACTTTCAGACCCTCCTTCTTTTCATCCAAAGTAAATGAACTTTTCCACAGTTTCATAACCAGGAATGATTTTATGTTTTTCCTTTATTACATTCTTCCGATCAATCACAACTTACTTTTTCCATTGTTTATTGTGGACCATAGCATTTACTTATACATTCTAATTTCTTTAATAATCGTCACATTCATTCCATATTAGATGCTACAAAAAGGGTATATCGTCAGTAAACTGTAAATTTGAAAAATAGTCCTCGATTATCCGTTTTGGGTGGCTGGGTAACTGTAGATAAACCAATTCCGCGAATAATCAGTAAAATTTTCAAAATGTCAACGAAACAATTCAAATAAACTCAAAAAGTTTATTTATACGTACATGCGTGCGTGTATACATATATGTATATATATTATCTAATTTATAAAGTAAAGGTGTCATAAGTTACATGTAAATTTCAGAAAAAATCTCTCATCCGTAGTCAAATACATCTCCTTTACTTGATATTGGAGTTTTTGTAGTGTCATTTTATCCCAAACCGATGCATCGTCTTGTTTCTCCAGGATTTGAATTCCTTCGATGTGTGTTAAAGCTGCGTCATGGCTTGCTTGCTTCTTCGTCTTATCCTTATACTGTCCCTTACTTTCCTCTGAAATAATACCTGATGTTCTATTAACAATTTGCTCATCAGAAAGATGTTCGAAGTTTGGATCATTGGTAGTGCAATTAATCCAATCAATAATGTTTGCTAACGGATTTAGCTAAATTAGAAACTTC
Source organism: Coronaproctus castanopsis (assembly GCA_032883995.1). Lineage (NCBI taxonomy): Eukaryota > Metazoa > Arthropoda > Insecta > Hemiptera > Monophlebidae > Coronaproctus > Coronaproctus castanopsis. The sequence continues at coordinate 246,549,973 of CM065052.1, forward strand.
TTTTTTTTCTTCTGTAAATCCTTGTAAAGTATTTTCCACATTAGGTAAAATTTTCCTCTTTACTAGCATAGATTGATTAACTGACTCCTAAGCAGATATATCATGAATGCTGTCAAGAATCGTGTAATCTTTCTAGAAAGTGTGAAGATCATTTCCACCTTCAATTCTTTTTTTAGTAAGTTTGTTCTGTATTTGTTTTTCGTTGGCACCCTAGTCCATTGGTTGGAACCAGCAGTGACATTGAGAGGCAAAAACTTTACGATGAAATTTCTATTTTCCGATTTTAAAATGTTCTCTTCTCGGTGGGACCGGCATAGAGCTTCCTCTGGTAAATTCTTCGACTTCAGATGTTCTTTGAGTTGAGGAATAATTTTACTCTTTAAGTACTTGTTAGTTCCTTCAGCCTTTCTTTTAGTTAAAATATTGCGCAGGGAGGTTTTCAGATCGTGTCCCTTTAAAGGATCTCGCTTTTTAATCACTAGCAATTTTAATTTGTGAGAGCCTATCATCGTCATTAGTTCTTTACTGAACGTATGTCTTAGAGTATGCTGCTCGCTCCTCAAAGGCCAATGTTCACGTCGGCCAACATTTCCAAAACAGCTCCGACTTATCGGCGTTGTACACTTGATCGTATGAAATTTCCTCTGATTGAAGAAACTCTTCAAAATCGGTCTTAAAATTTTCCGCTGCATGTATGTCGCCTTAAAGTCTAATATTTTTTATCCCTTGGCGCAGTTTGAACCCCGTCAATTAACCTGATGATGCGTCAAATGTTCCTTCCAAACCCAGCATCTCTGAAAAAAGTGCTTTGCTTTTGCAGCACTAATAGGCGCTGAAACAGGAGTTTCTTCACTTCTCAATCGACTTACTCATTCTAAAATTGCCGCATCTAATTCTTCATAAATGCTCTTTTTTATGGTTTTCTTTTTTTTATCGACGAGGAGTTGTCTTGATATGGATGCAAATTGAATTAATTTCTTTTTGCTTTAAAACATCTCTAACAGTGGATTCTTCTATTCCACTCCAAGATAATTGACTTTTCGAAGTGCCATTTCCAATTTGTTTTATTAATTCTAGTTTCTCTTGAATTTGTAAAACCGCTTTTTTCCTTTTATCACTCGTTGTAAAATAAAATATAATCACAAATTACGAAATTAGCACGCCTCTATAACAAATTTAGCAAAACTAAAATCACGATTTACTAAACAAACGAACTACCTACTACGGCCAAGTTGGCAAAACTCATGTGAATGATACAGTGAAACGTTGAAGCGAAAAAAGTAGTTGTGACTCACATAGACTACCAGTAACGATGATTGGTATAATTGAGTAAACAAACATTTTTCGGTTCGTGTTTTTTCTGTAGAACAAAAAAAAACATCCTAGAAAGACCACGGATAACCCGTCAGCGGATAATTGAGAATTTACTATATATATATATATATATATTACGATGAGGATAGTGTGTAAAACGTTATCCTCGTTGTGACAGTAGTAAATGAGAATAGCGCTAAACAGAATAGTGAAAAACGTATGTAATAGGATTAAAGCGAGCTTGCGCACACGTCTGTGATAAAGAGATTAGAATAAGGTTTAGTCTTAGGTGCTGGTACTAGTCCGAGTCCTAGTGGTTTAACTAGAAGAAGCTGACAGAAGACTGGGACATTAGAGAATGAATGAAAAATATAATAAAATAACATTTAAGTTAAACATCGTGGTAAATTACGGAAAATACAATCGTAGTGGTATACGAACGAAATGACGTAATTTATAATTTTTTAAATTTGTATTTGGAATTCATTTTTTTCTTAGTAACGTAAAGCTCCGCGGATAGGAGTTTTCAATTTTTCATCTTGACTGTTAATTTAAATAAGTACCAATTATAACTCGAAGTGTTTAGAAACCAATTCTTATATAAGTCCGATGACTTAAAATATATTTAGATAACTAAATCTAACGGATGTCTACGTTTAAGACGCCCGATGTCTATCGGCTGTATTGCTTCGACATTTGTGTGATTTTTCTGGTCCGCTTGCATTGTCGTTTGTCTACTGTCCTCCGCTAACATTCGACGAGCTCACTTTGAGGATTATTTCGAAAGTTTAGGAGATAAATTTGTATCCGCAGTGCCGACTTTAATATATATCATCATCGTTGCCGTATTGTTCGTTACCGATCGTCCTGACTAGCTATTGTACGTTTATTTTTTACGTACAAAATGAGCTAGCAACCAAGGCACCATGTATATGCAAAGCAGGCGAGCTCGCATACTATGTTGTACAGAGTGGGATGCCACTGCCTTCTACGTGATAATTAAGAATTAAATGATGACGAATAACTTTCTATCCCAAACCCCCGGCCGGCGAGTTGACAGTCGAGCATTCTAGCAACTACGCCACCGCGATATATATATATATAAATATATATACATATATATATATATATATATATATATATATATGTATATATGTATATATATTTATATTTACACGGTCGTCATCTTCGTAAATAAATAAGTTTCTAACCGGATCTCCTTTTATATGCGTTAAATTCGGATGAAGAACTTTTTAAAAACCGAACATGTACAATGGACGACGAAGTAATAATTGAAATATGTCGAAAATATTTGAAAAATTTACAAGGGATTAGGAAAAAACGGAAACGACTGAAATATGTTGTCTTCGACGATTTAATTAATCACCGTTGAGTTATTAATATAAGTCGTAGGTCGTTATAGGACACAATTGTAAAAAGTAATATCGATTTCGATTAAAAACGTTAAATATTTTAATATAATTTCCGACGAGTGTAGTCGCGGATTGAGGAGAAATTTCGTTAAACGATTATTCTTTAAAATTCGTTTTTTTTTTTTTTTTTTGTTCTCTTTTTGACTCGACTAGGACGATCGTAATTTCGGTAGAACGATGAGTTTTATAGATACGAAACAAAACAATGAATAATCAAGTCGCAGAACACAAAAAGCCCATGAAATTTGGATATGCGCATATATGTTGGTGCATATATACATACATCTGTAGGAAAGTATATATATATATGTATAGATATATATTCACTGGTTTAGGTGGAAGCGAATAATAATCAAAAATAAAGAGTTCGAAAAAAAACTGTTATGAAAAAAGCTCGGATTTGGAAAAGTGCGGACTGAATCTGCTTGATAGGGGGAAGTTATGTTTATTGAGATGAATGCATTTGTCGTGTTGTACACAATGCGATAGAACAGTTTGATAGCAGTCGAGGGTGATAAAAAAATGACGTAAACGCATATATATATATATGTATATATATATATATATCCAGAAAGAATGAAAAACTACATGTGGACTTGATGATGATTGTTATTATGATAAAGAAGGAAACTATAGAAATTAAAATAGGCAGAACTTTGAGGACTAACCAACCACCAAACTTTGCCGAGTAGGATGAATGAACAAAATGACTGTTGTTGTCGTTTAACTTATATATATATATATATATATATATATATATATATATATATATATATATATATATATGTATATACGATATATATATATATTTCGCTCTTTTCTTTAAGGGTTGAGTATTTCGAGGGGTAGTACGGATACAATATGAAAACGGGTGTTAAAGACATTAACGACGACGATACTAAGCTGCACCACTACTGACTTTTTTTTTTTTTAACTTTTTGAACTGGCACTTATTTTTTCATAATGGAAAACGATTCTTTCATTTTTTCACCTTCCGTACTTACGTACGTTTTGTTTTTATTATTATGATTATTGTTATTGCTACGTTTTATATTCCTTTTTTTTGTCGTTACCCGTTTCTCGTCTTCGCGGTCTGGTGACGCGTCATTTTAATAATTTAGAAAACTTGGAATTTCTTAAAAAGTTCGGTCGAATGATCTTATTTTAAAAACTGTCGAACTAATTAAAACATCTAGAAATTTACGCATCTCGCCACCTCGAATTACGGATAAATCGAAGAGAAACGAACCCATAGAAAATGTAAAGAGCAAATAAACACCTTCAACGTAACATTAGTAGACGCTGTTGCATTTAATACGCTCCATGATAAAGATACAGTTTTGAAATTTGTATTTTTCTTCAATTTACGTACGTACATCTATATAAATTTGTGTAAATGTATATGAAGTATCATCAATTCGAATATTGATAGACGATGTTGAGTGATGATTCAATGAAGCCACACCTCAAACAACGAATACCTGTAAAGAGCTGGTTTGCGATTAGTTTTTAATTACTTTTCACAATCCTAGTATATATTGGCTGTTTGTTGTTTTTTTTTTTTTGTGTTCATAATTGTATATGTATAAAAAAATTTATTCGAAAAATAATTGGGGGGTTGGGGTGACTTTTTTGAAATTCAATTTTTGTAGAACCGATTTAACAGATATTAAAACAACAAGTTCGATATAAAATACCGGGTTTTAATTACGATCGATAGGACTCGAAGCTAGGAATTTTAAAACATTGCCGACCTGCCACTTTTGGCATGGCATAGTGCGCGACGTAATTAATCTTGTACAAATCTGACTCTCGAAATAGCAGTTTCTATAAGAGATCTATCGTATAAAGCGAAAACCACCTACAAAAAAAATGTCAAACCGAACCCGAAACTGTTAAATGGTCACACACTGCGATTTTTTTTTCGAATTTAACTTTTTCCGCAATAAATCGGAAACAATTCAAAATCGGAGAAAATAGTTTACACAAAAGTTATACGGTTTTGAAATACGCGTCTAACGATAGTATAGGCGTATTTTTATACAAAATAACCATCGAGAAAATTGGGGTTGTAGGTTTCAAGGTTTTGGGCCGTTTTTAAAGGCCTTATGATAATAAGGGGTTCGTGTTATAACGTAAGTTTTACAAAAATTAACCGGTAACGAGAAATCGCCAGTTTAAAATTTGATTTTGGGTTTTGAAAAATTTCTCGAGAGTTTTTGGCCGGCCTTACGTTGCTTTTATTATTGGGATGTGATGTATCTCGAATATACACTAGTATACATCTCTCTCTCTCTCTCTCTCTCTATATATATATATATATATATATATATATATGCTTTCCCTTACGGGGCGAACTTCGTATCATCTCAGAATCAATAAATGTATTAACTTATTTCGGGATGATACGAACTTGACCGGGTCAGGTCAGCTAGTGTATATATATATATGCATACATACATATCTCTGTGTGTGTAGTATGTATTCATATGTTTAATATATGTATGTACAAAGGAATTGTACATTTAAAAAAAATGCGTGTACTGCATATATATGTATCTATCTCTCTGTACCTACACGTCTATTTATATTCCTGTCTATGTATATAAATGTATACGAAGTCTTATCAATTCGAAAGTTCATAGATGATGTTGAATGAAGATTGAAAGGCAATCGGCCAAACGACATATCCCGAGATATTTTCCTTTACTTCTTTAACATTTACAATTAGCTGGTACTTATTTACCGACCAGCTGTATTAAAAGATTAATTGGTTACAGGCTTTTAGCGTGAATAAGTCTCGTCTGTCCGATAGGATTTAAATTCAGGTGGTGCAAGCAGAATTCTAAAGTACTATTGTTATGAGGGACAAAGTACATATGTATATATATATATATATATGTATATGTGTAGGGATGGCCAAAAGTCATTGTACTGTTAAAAAAAGTGTGTACTGTGCTCTATGAGGACGACGAAAAAGTTTATTTTCGCAAGGTATAGTGTGAAAGATAAATACACGGATGAATCAACATTGGAATTGTATGGTAACAATGTTGATTGCATAATGTTCTGTAATTATATAAAGCAACCGCTGGCTCGATTCAAAAAGTAGGGATAATAGAAAATGAAATAAAGAAACAAAATTACGCTGACACCGTGTGGATAGGCCTTTGTTTCGACTGACAGAATCGTTTTGTTCACCTCCCTTCGATTGCGTTTGTACCGGGTTCGTTGCGTTCGCGTTGTGAGTTAATTTTTTTTACATTTATTGTTTTTCGGTGTAATTAATAACTATTATGTCGGTTAAACTTATTTCTTTAATGGTGTTCAATAGCTTTTGAACTTACGATTCACCTATGTCAATTTAGTTGAAGGCTCTCCTGCGCGCAGACTCTAGCATTGCGGGATTTAACCATTGTATAAAGATCATTAAGAGTAACTCTTCCGACTGAATCATTGCTTCACACAGATGCAGTTATTTTGCAAATGTTTTTCGAAAACTTTATCTACATTTACATTTCGATAATTAGTCTCGGTAAGTAAGAAAATAAAAGTAAAGCGTCGTAAATTTCAAAGTTATTAATGGACCCCTCGCCCAATGTTCAAATCGAAAATTGATGGAACGCTAATCGAACGATGTATCCTGATTTAACCACCACGGGATAGTTTATTCTTACCACTTCCTATGGGAATCTTTGTTTTTCCAGCAAGCTGGTATGTACATAACGATCAATGGGGAGGATAATCGAGTTGGATACAGGACTGTTTTTACAAAAAAAAAACCCTGGTATTTCTGACGATATTCGAATTGGGGTCGTCGCGATATAATTTAACATTTAAACAAACTAATCGTTTCTTTCTAAAGTCAGTCTTTTATTTCGGAACGTGCTAAGGGCGAATTTTTATAAACAGAAGAAATCGTACTAGGCGGTACGGCATCCACATCAAATATTAAACATTTTTCCTCTATAACTTCTCGTAACTTCGACGCTTTTCATTTTTAATTAACTTCAACGATCCACACCGATGAAACGTCGTTAATTAAAATTTACATTTTCCTCGTCTTTCGTTTTATATAAACTTTCATCTGCAGACACGTTGTTCATATAGAGCCTTTCGTAACGAAGGAAAATTCTTAACGACGCTATTTAAAAAAAGAAAATAGTCGTTCTAAAATAATATTTAGAGAAAAACGTACAATCAAAAAGAGTTGTGGTTTTCATTTTCATTATTAGATGGTCAAATTCCGGGCAAATTTTCATTATCAAATAAAGAAAATAGAACACGAAGGAAATACCGTTGGTCAGTAGCATATGTGATTTATTTAATAAATGCCAAGATGGGAAAGCTAATTCGTAAAATCGGACGGAAACCGAGATAATCGTAATATGTAAGAAAGAGGACATGCACAATCTGGCCAACTACAGACCGATAAGTTTACTATACGGCTTACAAATATGAGCTGGATAATAAAGCCAAAAAAAAAACCAGGAAGGATTGATATTGAATATAAGATGGTCCGACCAGAAGCGAGAAACTCTAACGTAGTGTGGATGGCCAAGCTGAAATTGAAATTAACTTGGGAATGGGGAAAGGACAATAGATTGATAATGGCCGCTTCATAGAAGATTGGCAGACCGCTGACTTGTTAGTATGACGATATAACTTAGGTCTCAGAATCGGAACGAATGGAAGAGATTAGAGAGAATTGCGTCCAGCAGTGAACTAATGCAGGATATATATATATATATATATATATATATATATATATGGTGTAAGTTCGAAAAATGGATTAAGGGAATATTGCATATACTTGGATACTAACGCAAATACGGACTTAAATAAATTAAGATAACATTTAACCAGACCAAAATATTACACACTTGAAAACCAATTTGAGAAAAAAAAAATAGTGAATTAAGTATCTTTAACTTATTTCCTTTTTATCAATATTTATCAATAAAGACTTGATCATTTGTTCATTTTACGTCGAATGGGATGTTGGAAAGGTAATTCACGTAGTAAATAGAAAATGATGCCACATTTTATGGCATTTCAATGGGAAGGCAAACAGATAAAAGATGTAGTTCTAATGTCATCTCCTTAAAGTACACCGTTAACATTAAAAAACGACGAACTTGCTTTAAAAACCCGTTGACTTTCGATATCTGGTTTTCTGTTGGTTTTCCCCCTCGCTTGTTTCGCTAGTTTTCTGAATGTCGGTATACCCGTAACGCTAAAATAATATTTTGGAAATCATAAGTGAAAGTTTTTCGATCATCGATAAGGGCTCGTTTATAATTGAGGCACCGATCGAGGAACTTTTTAAATCAATGTTTACAATTTAATGTGAATATTATGTATTCGTGCGCAGCGTGATTGTTACAAGTAATGGATAATCTAATTTTATGGTAGCTGAAATAACTTATGCGGTATCCTTTTTTTAAGTGGGAGTACCAGAAAATATAATGCGGAAGAGGAAGAATCCAATGGTGTTATTCAGGGAGGTTCATATATATATGGTATTATATATAACTATACCGGTAACTTCTGTGAGCTGTATCGTGTATCAAATCGATCATAGATGCTCTACAATCTTTAGATGATGAGGAGTTAATATGTGTGTTTACTATGCGTGGGAATTTAAAAGTGTGTGGAAATAGCGATTTTTGAATTGACGTTAATATTCATTTGGAATCATTTTTTACACGTTATACACATCAGTGTCCCGTTAAAACAGTTTGATTTTTCTTATTACGTCGGCCTAACTCGGTGGAGGAGTCTTTTAGGTCTGCCCCCATTAGATAGTATTATCATCATCATCATTGCTATTAAGAGCCTTGCTCTTGTTTTTGTAGCTTAACCCACTATTCTTTTCCATGTTTGTCTATCTTGAGCTGTATTCTTAATATCTTGATAATTTATTTGCGTTTATTTTTGTGGCTCGAGGTCTTCCTCTCTTTTTCATCCCTTTTAATTTTTCTTCAATCATTATATTCATGAAGGTGTTGTGACGTAGCATGTGTACCAAAAATCTATTTCTTCTCTATTTAGTTGTTTTTTTACAGCTTCCTTTGTTCGTTTACATACATTTGTTTTCTTCTGTGTCCACGAGATGTGCATTAAACGGCGCCAACCCTACATTTCGAAAGCTTCCAAATGGCTCTTAAGATTTCTTGTTATCACCCATGTTTCCGAATCGTATAACAAAACGCTCCATATATATATATATATATATATATATATATATATATATATATATATATATATACATTGTCATTAGTGTTTTCCTTATGGGTAATTTCATATGTTTGTCGAATAAATTTTTTTTTTTTTAAAAGCTTGATTCGTGATATAGCTATTGTTGATTTTATTTCGATATCACTTCTACCTTTACACTGTACTTCCTAGATATTTATAAGTGTTGCTAATTTCGTTTTACTGCGAATTACACGGCCGAAATTAGCCAATCACAGGTTATAATCAATTCGCGGAACATAGATTCATTTGTTCGTTTCGCAATCCACGGTATGCGGAGTAACTTTTTCAAACACTAAGTTTTGAAACGATTAAGCCGGACCATTTTAGTTTTGTTCCATGTACACGGTTCAGTTCCATACAGTACTGTCAGTGTTATATAACGTTTATTTTTATTTTTATTTTTTTTTTAAATAAATAAAGAAATAACTTTTATCGACATCTGATTTAAAATAATTAAATAAAAATATGTTACGATCGTTCCGAGAATAATGTCTATTCCTCAACCGACATTAAAAATTAATTTAAAGAACGCAAGTACTATTTATAAATTAAAAAAAAATATAGAGTACAGATTTAGTAACAAGAAACTAGAGCTTGTAAATTCATTCATCTAATAAAATATGTTCGGTGCGCCTTTATAATTTTTATTTAGTTATAATTACCGATGGAAAAAGAACTTTCTTGTTCTCGTTACAATTTTATCGCGTATATACAGGGAAGTATAAAATATCGCGCGCGGATTTGAACCGAGCCCAATTTGGCTTATTCAATATAATTCCGAAGGGCTGATTTTTTTACCCTCTGTAGCTTGTCGATATTAGTGATAAACTGATAGAGGACCATGCGGGACAAGCGTATTGAAGTTCGTATTCGATCGAATTCTATCCAATGTTTCTTCTACGTTTGAAAGAATTGTTCCGAGTGCGTCGTTTACTGCGGGATTTCTTTCGTCAGCAAGTTCTCAACTTTTGTAGGTTCTTCTTATATGGCTGCGCTTATTTCGTACGTCATACACCAAATTATTTTCGACTACAGCCATGTCCAAATTATCTTATCTGGTCCGGATAATGTATATCCCGATTTTTTACTTCGGTCGATACAAAATTATTTTTAATCATTGAGCTCTATTACATCTTCGTACGTATTCAAATTTATGACGATTATTATCTCGTTTCTATTTTACTTTCTAATTCCTCCTCTCCCGTTTGTTTCTGGTTATTTATGGTTTTTTTTTTTAGTTTTATCCTTCTGTTTTTTTCTACATTTTTTCTTTTTGTTGGTTTTATATCATTTTATTCGTTTAACGTTAGATTATTACCGGGTAATAAAATAATAATGCCGCGATGGTTGGTTGGTCGAAGTTGTTTTTCGGTCATAAATCCTATTTTAAGTAAGATATATTTCTATCCGATGAGTCGGCTTCTGGCCGGTTACCGAATCTTCTACTTATTCGTTTCTTCATAAGCGTTCGCCGAATACTTTCCCTTTTTAAACTAACGAGGCATCGACTCTCGTAAAATCCAAAAACAACAACTTCAAACTTTAAAAAAAATCTCCCCCTCTCAGAATAACAAAATAAAAAAATGGTTCGAAAATTTTATCATTTTTTTCTATTTTCAGATTTTCTTTGGAATTTTTTCAGTTTCCACTACAGTGTTACTATAACTGCTAATAATACCATATACTAACAATAATAATAATAATAATAATAATACTGCTATCAATAATAATAAACACTACTACAAACTATTATAACGACTTGGATCTGTACTAATATAGATATATCGGTATTACCGATGTTAGTCTAAAGTTCTGATTTTTTGTTTTTAATTTTTTTATTCGCCTTTTTTTCACTTTTTATTTATACGATACCTTTCTGTTGCCTTTTTCTGTGTAAAGGTTTTTTCAACCGCGTTGGCCTAACTCACGACTCATCATTCCTGTACTTCTCCGCATTTCCAATTTACCCCTTTACGGCTTTTTTGACTTTTTACCGTTGCTTCTCTTGTCGGATAATAAATTACCGTTAAGGTCGAAATAAACAAGCCTTTCGGTCGCGAGGAAAATTTTGTCCGTCCTGCTCAAATTTTAGCGCAAACGTACGTACATTTCTAATATTATACGTTCGAACGAAGAGCGCGCGTTGATTCCGTGTGACATACATTAAACGGCGCAATCTTAAAACTGGCTATTCGAGATTTCGCTCCAGCAATATTTCACTCGAGCTACTTATTAATCACCGAAGTGAAACGGATCGACCCGTCCTATTATTTCTGGGTCAATATTCATATATTATATATATATATATATATATATACATTCTATCACTTTCGCAAATTGGATGTACCTTAGACAAAATGACGGTATAATATCCGAAAACAAAGTCCGCGTTTAGATGTACAGTACGGAAATAGTCATTTTTTAAATTGAACGATGACTCCGAGGATTATTCTGGTTACACCGATGTAGATTAACAAATCTAATATTCGATGATCTGACTTTTGATTCTATCGGGGATATAAAAGGTAAGGGTTGTATTTAACGACACTTCTCGGGTTATCGTTTACCATGTTGATGTTTTGTACATATTTCGAGAGGAAAAAAGGTATATACGTATAATAATTTCTGTCGCGCAACGATAATGACGTAAGCTGAGCGTTTCAATAGTACATCGTCGTATTCATAGAAAATCAGCGTTTTCAAACGTACGCATTCTTGTTGCTCCGACTGCGAACTTAGATTGTACATGATATATGATTCAGGTTCGACTGCCTTAAAAAATCTCCTTATAGAGACAGTCAACGACGCACAAATCTCCCATCTATGAATCCAATTTTAGTAGTTCGTATTCCCACGATATGTGTCGGATAGTCTCTCTCGAACTCCTTGTTGCCAGCAGTATCGTTTTATTTTTTTTACCAATTCGCCGCAAGATTATTATGTCGGGTTATGTAGACAAGTTATTCTTAATACTGTCATATACAGGAACATTTTGAAAGCATCTAATTCGAAAATCAAGACCCAAATCTCTGAAATTACAACGGCGGGCGACTGTTCAATTCTTGAGGGCGTTTATTTATTTTTTTGGTCTACAGTTTTGGTCATCAAGTATAAGAGGTTCCGTATATTTGAAAAGTAATACTTTTTTTATTGGTTACCTATTTACTAGACGTACAAATGACCGGTACGGTTCTTTGAAAACACCCTCGCTTTAGTTTTAGGACAGCTAATTGCATCCATCAGTTTATTTAGCTCTAGCTGACCGTAAGTAAGAAGCACTATATCGACAGCCTGTCTTACGTTCGGAACGACAGGACCGTTTATGATCACCTCTACCTATTGTAACTTTCAGTTACTTCCGTAACACGTACGAATACGACTAGAATTTATATTTCCCCTCCTATTAGGTATTCCCCCGCAGAGATATAACCGCAGTCGTTATTGGCAGATATATAGGAAACAATTAACTTTTCGCGAGAAAATCAAAAATCAAAATCGAGATCACTCCCCGAAGGTGGACGTTTGTTAGATATATTTCGGTCGCGACTAAATGAAGTGATATTTATCGTCGGATTTGGTTTTCCTTGCCATATATCGCTGTCTGTGTGAAGCGAGATGTTTGTGATTTTAACCGTTTATTCGATCTTTTTTTAAACCGGTTTTCATTTTTTGGTCAGTTTAAGCAGGAGTTTGATACTATTAATGAAATTATATCATTTACGCGCATACGAGGAAGTAGGATACAGAGTAAATTCTTCCAGTCGTATCGGTAGTATATTTCTTAATAGAAGGTCAAAAACAGTCAGCAAAATTCACCGTACTAACTGGATAAAAAAATGGGTCGTAATAATCATATAGTTCTCGCATGGATCCCATCGCGTGTTGACATACAAGGCGATGATCAAGCGGACAGTGCACCCAGGGATGCCACACATTGCTTCGACCATTTACGCTCCTGACTACACCAATGAAAGACCTCCAGACTTATATAAAATCCTCAGTACGTAAGTCAACCTCCAGTGGTCTGCACTTCCACTTACCGACACAATTCAATCGGTTCGAGATTTTCTCCGGACCCACTCGACAAACAGAAAATATTATGTTATGCTTGCTCGTCTGCAGGTCATACTAATATCTCCACACAGTTATACCCTAAAAAATATTCCGCCTCCTTTATGTTCAACCTGTAGTCGAACATATTCTCCTTGAATGTGTGCAATTCAACTCCCAACGTTCTATCCTCGACAAACCGTTCAGGCTCCTAAACATTCTTTCCTACACGCAAGATGCTTCCAATAGTTTATTAAATGTTCTTAAATCCTCCAATTTATATAATCTAATTTAAAAAATCCGTACATCAAATTTATTCTTCCAACTTTCAATTCATTCTCATTTTACGTTTTCTCTCCTTTTTCGTACCTCTGGCCTAGATGCAGTATACGGCGCGTTAATCTACAGGTAAAAACAGTCAGCTATCTCTATTTTTGTATTTGGGGCAGGATCTGATTTTCGATATTATCTTTAATATTACAAACCTTAAAAAAAACTCCACCTCTGATGATCCTTAACTCGGCGAGATTACTAAATTTCTACGAACGAAATCACCGTGTTTAACCGAGAGGGATACTTTTCTTTTGAATATTAGCATATTTTTTACCTTTTTTTTTTTTTTTTTTTTTTTTACCATTTCCAAATTTGTAACTAGCCAGTAATAGCTATCTAACAAATTGTATCTAAGATTCAATCACCTGTATGAAGGACACACCCCTTGGTGAGTCCTCCTATTTGTCAATGGGCTAAATCCGTAATCATCGTCCTTTTTAGTCTTCTGAGATCTTGCTGCGTGTGTAGTAGTTGAGCCGCCAGCTCGTTTGGATGATGTCGTAGCCGTTGAAGGTGCCTATTAGCAATTTTATGTATTTCTTCCTGTACTGGATGTACGCCTAGATCTAAGTGGATTATATAATTCGTCATATACCACGGAGCTCGGTATATTAGGCGTAAGATTTTATTTTGCAAACGATGGATTATTTGTCTTTTTTGCACAACCCCATAATTGCGCACTATACATCCATATGGGTTTCAGCATGGTTTTGTACAAAAGTACGCGATTACTTAAAGTAACTTCTGATCTGGGTCCTAGCAGCCAGTGCATTTTTCTAAATTTTAATTCTATCTCCCTTTTTTTTTTAAATCTATATTAGTTTTCCACGATAGCCGGCTGTCTAAATAAACTCCCATTTTTTTACCTTTTAACCGGCTTTTCTATTCCAAATACGACTGAAAAGAAGGATAAAACGTTTCCTTACGTTTTGACATCATCTGTATTGTGTTCTCAATGGTCGTTAGGTTCGATCGAGTAATCGCATAAAAATTATTTAATTAAAATTTTATCCCCCCAAAAAAAAATCTTAAGGATTCGAACGAGGCATATTTTAGTTTTAGTTAATTACAAGGAGCAAATTTATGCATGTTTTTTTAACACATTTTTACGCGATATTCATAGGACTGAAAGAAAAAAAAGGAACGAAAGTAAAATCTTGTTTAAAATTCAAAGTCTTCATTTGGAACTAGATCAGTTTCGAATAACACTTAGGTGTATATTTATCGACGACCTTGAAAGTTTTCAATCAGAATTTTAAGTTTTCACAGATGATTCAGTTTCGATGTTTCGAATTGATGAGAAAATTTCGAGTCGAAGTGAAAAAAAAAACATCTACTCGAATTAAATCGAAAAAAAATTTCAAGTACGGTAATCACGTAAAATAGAAAGGTACGAAATTTATTTTAATAAGTAAATGTTTACAGCGATTCATTAGGCTAAAAGTACCTTAATAAATAACTTTAGATAATAATCAAACCGCGTAAAATCGGTCGAACGTAAATTAAATGAATAAATATATAATTAAAACAAAATAAACCTCTATTCGAAATTATTTTAATCTATACGTCGTCGTTGAAGTTTAAAATAATAATATGAATAATTACACCGATGTACGCTAGTGAGAGTATTTAAATTCTAATTTTACAATCAATCAATCGACCAATCAATCAGTCAATAATAATATAACAAATCAATCAGTCAATAATAATATAACCAATCAATCAGTCAATAATAATATAACCAATCAATCAGTCAATAATAATATAACCAATCAATCAGTCAATAATAATATAACCAATCAATCAGTCAATAATAATATAACCATCAATCAGTCAATAATAATATAACCAAACTCAATATATTGCAGATAAATAAAGTTAGAACAATAAACGTCACATACACGACGTTCGCAAATGCGCATAATAATAATAATAATAATAATAATAATAATAATAGCAATCAAATCTTTCGAAATCGTACAATAATGAATATTAAATAATAACAGTAAGGATGTTTTGGGGTTTTTAAAATTGGAAACATGAAGAAAAAACTACCATTGATTTCTGTTAATTCAAAACTGACTTCCCTCGGTTCATTTTTTAAAAAGAGCTTTTAGGAACGCCACCGTCAACTTCATCGTTAACTTACGATTCAAATTTTACTCCGTATTCAAAATTTTCATATTCGCTCGCTTTATAAATTATGATTATATTTTTCTGTTTTTTGTTAGTTTTTTCATAGTGAAATTTTGGTAAATTATTTTTCGCCTCAAGCAACTTCTTCCTTTGAAGGTTTACGTCTCTCTCTCTCAAACCTTAGTTATAAATAATATTTTTAAAATATCTTTAGAATTTATCGAAATTTTTCTCTTCGAACGCGTACAAAATTTTTTTCGTTTATTATTCTATAAATTTCACCAGTGCTTATTTTCATTCATCTACTTTCCATCCGGTTTATTAAATATGTAAATTATAAAAAAAATCGATAGTTTAATTATTCCGATTGAAAAATTTCTAAACATTTTTTTTTTTTTTTGAAATAAAAATTACCAAAGATGAACATATTTTTATATGTAAGGCATAGCATAGTGGCTAGAGTACAGACTTTCATACGGAAGGTACCGAGTTCGAATACGATCATCATCGGAAAATAAAAATATAAACAATCCGAAGGCAATTGCAAACGCAACAACACCGTATGCGCGCTAGTAACAATATAATGCAGTTCAAATACACGCGAGGCTGCATCCTAACAACGAATTACAATCAGTTCTCCCGGGTGTGCGTCTATCTATGCTAGCGCCGCATTATAATATTGCCTTGTATACACTGTACAACAAAATACGTATAGGTAAGTAGTCGCCCGCCTTCGATACGGAGATAGCGCTTATGTTGACGATGAATCGTTAAAAACGGCAATTATTAAGTTAGATTTTTCTGGTAGATTATAATAGACGAAATGTTGGTAGAATTTAGGAATGAACTAAAATGATCGTATTCGAAAGGATGTAATGAGATTATTATAAAAAATCAATTGAAAATTAGTTAAATCACTAATATTTATTTTCTTATAGAAAACAGAAAGCTTTTCGGCATTTACGCCATTATCAAGTTGAACATTTTTAACAAATCATAATTTTAAAATATAAATTAAATATAATTACTTAAAAATATTTGATTTATCAGATTTTTTAATATTTTTGTTTTCATTTTATTTGTAAAATTGTGTTTTTTAAAAAATTTTGTGTTCGTATATTTTTATATTTTATATTTTACTTTTGGACATCATACATCGAAACAGTAAATGAAAAATTTAAAATTCCACCAGTATACAACTTTTACAGAATCCGGAAAATAATATCGAAGCAAAAAATTAATATAAAAAAACAAAATTAATAAACAAAAATATCGATGTTAAATTTCAACAATTGAAAAAATAAACAGAACAGAAGCGTGGCAGCATTTTTGGAGTATATTTTCACAATCACCATCAAATATTTTTAAGTAATTATATTTAATTTATATTTTAAAATTATGGTTTTTTAAAAATGTTTCAATTGATAATGGCGTAAATGCCGAAAAGCTTTGTGTTTTCTATAAGAAAATAAATATTAGTGATTTAACTAATTTTCAATTGATTTTTTATAAAAAATCACTACATTCCACATTTATTAAAAATTAAAAAAAAAAAAAAAATTATTATAAAAGGTGATATTAACGGGAGACCAAAAATGAAATTGGATATAAATTGCAATAGGGTTGAAAATTCTAACGCGGATAGAAAAGCAAAACACTTAAAATAAATGTGGGATATCGCGTGTTGAATGTAATGCGAAATTTACCGGATTTACGTCAGTTTGTTTTTTCACAATGAAACGGATTTAGTAATTTTCATCGTGTGTTTTCAACTATGGACGGTTCGAGAGCCGAGCTTCGGTGTTGAATAATTCGTTTCATTCCTCGTCTGATTTTGAATAGTAAGACATTTATCGAACATAGCATCTTTATGTTGCTTCATCAGTCACGGTATTCCGGTGAATATTTAGCCAACTTTGACTATAGAAAGGCTTTGATCTTGTATTAGGTGGATGTGGTTTGAACGCATTCTTCAGATACGACCCAAAATTTCCATCATTCCTCCAGGTATTTTTTTTTTTGCTTTTTTAGTATCCCTAGTAACTAGATTTCGTAAGAAATGGAATCAACATACATATACATATATATAAATATACATGTATACACACACATATATATATATCACGATCATAATACGCTTATTGGTGGATGTAAGCGTTCCCCCTTTTCTTCCATCTATGGCAATCGATTACCCCTTCCATCCACTTTACACCGGCTGACCTTTTTATATCATCGTATTCGCCCGATCGTGACTTCTGTACACCTTCTTTGGTAGCCATTACGTTATTCGTTTCGTTCACCTGTCATCATTTCTTCTCCCCATATGACCTGCTCAGTTCCGTTTCAGCTACGATGCACTTTCTACCGCATCCGATAGTTTAGTTTGCTGTCTTATTTCCTGTCTAACATCTTAATTCTCAACATTACTCTTTCGGGTGCTCCCTGAGTTACGGTAAGTTGCTTAACTATATATTTCGTCAGACTACGTGTTTCCGCTCTATATGTATGCACCGGGCACGCACTGTATATACACTTTCTTTTTATGTCCGCCGGGTACATCTATATTCTCGAACACCTTGTTTAACGTTCCAAAAGCTATCCACGAGATATCTGTTCATCTTTTTACTTCCTTAACCATATTGCTTCATTCTCTGTCGTACAAATTACTCGAACTATATGTATTCACTAACCTGTTCCAGTATCTTCCCATCTATTTTTACTCGTAATTTCGGAGGAGGCGTATTTGTCATGACCTCAGTTTTATCGAGCTGTTTTTTTGAAGTTCGTATGAACGTTGTTGTTAATTAATACAATGTCATCGGCAAATCTCACGTAATTGATTTTCTTCTCACCGATATTGATACTTTTAGATTCACGAATCAAGTTTTTAAATATGCTTTCTAAGGCTGCTATAAACAACTTTGAAGATATTGTATGACCTAGTCTAATGACAGTCTCTAATGTTATTTTTCTCGCTTTTTCTACCAGTTGTTGGCGAATTGTAAATGTTCTTTATTATGTTAATGTATTCATCATCTATTCTATTTTTTCAAGCGCCTTTAGGACTGTCCAAGTTTTGATACTATTGAATGCTTTTTGATAGTTGATGAACGCATGTGCAGTTCAATACTGTATTTCCTGCACTTAGAGATTAAGTGATTATACGTACTGAATCTGCACCTAAAATCCACCTGCTGGTATGGTTGGTAATAATCAATTTACTTCGCCAGTCGATTTGCAATAATCCTTGTGTAAAACTCATAAATATGCGACAGCTACTTTGACAAAGACGGAATATATATGTGTATATATATATTTTC
Source organism: Coronaproctus castanopsis (assembly GCA_032883995.1). Taxonomy (NCBI): domain Eukaryota; kingdom Metazoa; phylum Arthropoda; class Insecta; order Hemiptera; family Monophlebidae; genus Coronaproctus; species Coronaproctus castanopsis. The sequence continues at coordinate 246,568,820 of CM065052.1, forward strand.
ATAAATAAATAAATAAATATATGTATGTAATGTATGGATATATATGTGTGTATATTATATAAACCTGTATATATATATATATATATATAATTGTTTATCAGGACGAGCGGGTTTGGTCGAGTAAACTTTGATGTTTAATGTTTATTATTAATTAATTTGCTCCTGGGCCTTTTTGAGATACCGAGTTGAAAGAAATTTCAAAGAACTTTCGTTTATTACTCAATAGGTTATTTCTCAGTAGGATTTCGGTTTTCTAATATATACATATATATATATATATATATATATATTATACATACATATATATATATATATATATATTATACATACATATATATATATATATATATATATATATATATATTATACATACATATATATATATATATATATATATATAATTAATTCTGTATAAGAACAGAATATTTTCTAAAGCAACAGGTAAAATGTTATTCGGAGTAAGTTAGAACTTTTGTAAACGTTAGCAAACGATGAATTTATATGGGTAACGTATTAACGGGCGTGCGTATCAATTTAGAAAACGACACAGATGAAAAGCAATCGAAATATTTTTCGATAAATTGGTAAGAGGAATATCGATGAGATAATTAAAAGAATATTTAAAAATCGTCTGCCATTAAATTAGATACGACGTATTTCAAACAAAATTAAAAATTGAAAAAGCCGAATAATTCAAAATTTTAATAATTACTAAGTATATCGGAGAAAAATCTTTGAATAATTCTTCGCCATTTACGTCTTCGTTGATTGACTCTGAGGACAGAAAAAAATTGGAATAATATTTACGGGAAAGAATTTATGAATAATGATCGAAATTAACGGAGGTATGTGTACATAATTAGTCGTCGGCCATAATCGACTAATTAGTAATATCCTTAACTACGAATGTTTCGTAGTCCACGCAAGGGGAAGAAACCCCTTCTTCACCCCGCAGGCACATCGAAGTCACGTAGAAATATATACGCGATGGCTGCCGAAACTAAAGACGTTGTATCGACATCGGATGATAACGACGATGCTGATAGTGAATTAGTAACGGAAATGTTAACTGACGAGACTAACTACAACTGTTCAGAATGTACGGCTACACTCTAATCGTCGTAACAGTGGTAGTAAATCTAAAAAGTTGATAACTGAAGATATCGATAGTGTACCGACGCGAAATCGGTTTCCCCCCATTCAAATCGAATTGGATGTTATCTACGATGCTATTCACGCTGAAGCGTCTACTAACATTCCTTCGCCAACATTTCAGATATACGTAATGGTGAATATAATAAAACTATTCCGCCGATTATTGTCGATGGTCAGTTAACGAATCATAATCAGACGGTAAATATAATAAATAAAGAATTAAGATCTGACGTAATATTAAAATCAAAGCCTAATAAAACTATATTTTATACACATAATATTAATGACTTTGATCAACTTAAGAATATATTAAAAGAACAAAAATTTTTTTCTTATACTCCTAAAGAACGTCGACCGTTCAAGATGATAAGGTCTACAAAATAATGTATCAATTCATGAAATATACGCTGAATTAATGACCAAAGTCGATGTAGATAAAATTATTCAATTTGAAAGAAAGAATCCGGATTCTACGATAACCCTACTTCCCATCTATCTCGTTACTTTTCCTTCGCAGCTTGCCTCACAACAAGTTATGAATATTAGAAGTCTGTGTTTTTGTCTTATTAGATGGGAGAAATACAAATCGAAACAACCTGTTGTTCAATGTCATAGGTATCAAAAATTCGGACATATTTCATTAAACAGTAATAAATCTATCACATGTTTGAAATGTAGTGGGTCACATCTTAGCAGCCATTGTACAGCTGTAACTTCGGAAACTTTTGTTTGTGCCAACTGCAGGGGAAACCACACTTCCAACTCTAAAATGCCCTATATATATATATCGACAGACTACGTAAAACAAACCTAGCAAAAAATAGGAAGGCTCATTTAAATGACTTGCTTAATAATAATAACATTAATATTAATCATAACTTTAATTCTACTAATAATAATTTAATAAATAATAGTAATAATAATAATAATATCAAAACCCGACAGCAAAGCTACTATGAAATAACTCGAAGTAATAATAATCCATCCCATGTTAATGACTCATTAAATCTCACCGACTCATCATACCTATCATCCATTTTATCATTACTTAAATGCGCTGATTTTAATAAATTAATGATTGTTATTAAAACTATAATTACAAAACTAAATGCACTCGCGAATGCAGACAGTTTCACAAAAATAGCGGCTATTTTAGAAATAATTGTAGTAAGTTATATGTAATTTTTTTAAAAATATAATATGATTAAGTTAGTTGCCTGGAATTGTAATTCTATAGTACACAAACTAGCTGAGCTTCATGAATTTGCTATTTACAATAGTATTGATATCATTGCTTTATCCGAGATTAAACTGAACAGTAACCTCACAGTTAAATTTCCTGGCTTTGATATTTGTAGAAAAAGTGGAGGAGTATCATTGTTGATTAATCAACGACTAAAGTATGATATGGTGCCAACGCCCCCATTACATAGTATTCAGGCTGTTGGCATAAACATTTATTTAACCACTGCTGGTAATACTCATAATTTAAATCGCAATATAGAAGTTGCTACTATTTTTCTGTTTATAAACCGCCTAATCGATTGAAGGGAAGACATTTTATCCTTGATGAAGACAAGTAAAAAAATTATTTTAATCGGCGATTCAAACTCTAAGCGTCTTGGAATAATTTTAATAATAATCAGGCTGGCAACGTCTTACTTAGTACTTCTTTGCCAAATAATATACAAATATTAGCACCACGAGAACCTACATACTTCCCACCACCTGGCTCTCGACCTAGTATTATTGATTTAGTTCTAGTGAAAAATATCAATAGAACGCTGCCCATTTCAGTTAACTGTTTATCCTCCGATCATAACCCAATATTTATAATCGTCAAAACTGGCAACCTACTGCAACAACCAGTGCGTAAAACATTTAATTTTAAAAATTTAATTTATTTAAGCGTCATATTTCTGATAATATAAACTTAAACCTACCTATTTCTGATACTGACAACATTGACCACTGTCTCACCACTCTGACGAACTTGATTCATGAAGCTATTGCCCTTTCTGTTCCTATTAAGCAGAATGTTTCCCTTATATCTTCGATCCCTTTATATATAACTTCCATAATTAAAATCAAACATATTGTCATCCTATACTAAAAGTCGTTCACGTACTGATTCGCAAAATATTAAGAAATTATTGAATCAACTTTCGATTTTAGTTCGATATTTACTAAATAGACGTAATAACGAAAAGTTTAGTAAAATAATTTCTAATCTTTCTGTTAAAAATAATAGCCTTTGGAAGATATGTAAACAATATACACAACATCATGAAGCACTTCCCCCAATTCATGATCCTCATACTAACACATATTTTTTTTTTTTTTTTTTAATTGTATAAAAATTGCAATCTGACTTACATAGCTAATACGCAATTTATCTATATGGGTCGTGACAGGATTCATCAATGATACTCCGAGTTACCTCATCAATCAATCAAACCGATGTGGAAGGTCTAAAGGGGTGTATCGATTAAGTCTATGAACATCGTTACCACTATCTAGTAAGTCAACAGCCAGCCGGTTCGGGTGGTATTCTAATCTGTGCAAGTAATGTTCACTATATGTTTGGATTACCTCTCGCACATATGGTACACCTAGGTCGCGATGCAGGTTGTCATTACGCATGTACCATGGCGCATTTGTTATAATTCTTAATATTTTTGACTGACATCGTTGCATCGTGTTAATATTAGACACCGATGCTGTACCCCAAAGGGATATACCGTAGGTCCACCCCGGGCTGATAAGTGCGTTATACAGCAATAATTTCGATTTGAGAGGTAACTCGGAATGTCTGCCCAGGAGCCAGTACATCTTTCTCAGTTTTATGTTTATTTCTTTAACCTTCATCTGAATGTGTGTTTTCCACGTCATTCGTCGATCAAGCCGCATCCCCAAATACCGAGCTTTACTTTCCTGTGGAATAAGACCATCAAGATAAACGGGTGGGCATGTATCGCGTCTATTTGTGAACGTGACATGTACTGACTTCAATGGGTTGACCTTAATTCTCCACTGTCGTGCCCACTTTTTTAGGTGATTGACACCGGCCTGTAATTTTTCCGACGCCGCTATCGGATCGTTGTCGCTTGCATATAATAATACCCATAAAGCAGAATTGCTTGCTGCACGCTACCTTGAGGTTCACAGCAGAAATATCCATTTAGCTTCAAGCTATCAGAAGAACAAAGTACATAAAGTTGTCAGCAGATTTATCGCATCACCTCAGATAACAACTAATATTAAATTAACTTCTCCCCAAGAAGTTTTTACACGTGTAAAATCAACAAAGAAGAAAAACTCGGTAGGTTACGATGGTATCCAATCTACTGTCATTAAAATGCTACCTCAAAAAGCCATCGTCCAGATAACTAATTTGATTAATGCAATGTTTAAATTTCGGTACTTCCCTCGTAGTTGGAAAGTGGCTAAAATAATTCCAGTACCAAAACACGGTAAAGATTGCTCTCAGATAGACAATATCCGTCTAATCAGCTTGCTTAGCAATCTTAGCAAAATCGCTGAAAAAATTATTCTGAAAAGATTATGTGACTTCACTAATTCTAATAATATAATACCTAGTAGTCAATTTGGATTTCAACCAAAGCATTCTACAACGCAACAGATAGCAAGAGTTTCTAACTCTATCACAAATAATTTTATCTTCAATACATATACCGGGATGGTGTTATTTAATGTGGCAAAAGTTTTCGACACAACCTGGCACGACGGTATTATCTATAAAATGATTGTTACCAAGTTTCCCAATTATCTAATTAAACTGATTAATAGTTACTTAAGTAATCGATCATTTTATACCATTATAAATAATGCGAAATCAAGTATCAAATCCTGTTTTGCCGGCGTGCCTCAATGTAGCGTGCTGGGACCATTTTTATTTACATTTTTCAAGCATGATTTCCCGCATATAAATAACAGTGAGGTTACCTTATACGCTGATGACACAGCGTTGTACTGCAGTTCCTACAGACCAAGTACTATCAGGAATAGGTTACAATTCGGTGTTGATCGTGTAATTAAATATTTTTTCTTCACTCGTCGAAGACCGTTTTTACCGACCAGATCACGTCAGTGGCGTTGATATAGAATGGTCTGACCAGATACGCTATCTTGGTGTCATTTTAGACAAAAGACTAACCTTTTCCAAGCATATTAACCATGCATCATTGAAGACAAACAGAGCAATCTGTTCAATTTACCCCATTTTCAAACGTAAATCTCACTTAAATATTAATAATAAACTAATAATCTGCAAGTCAGTTATTAGGTCTATTTTAACATATTCTTGTCCAGTTTGATCTTCAGTCCCAAATTCTAGTTTTAATATAATGCAATTAGTCCAAAATCGATGTCTTAGATGTATTCTCAATGTCCCCGTATACACTAAATTTTCATATATGCATAGTGCTCTGCAGGTATACCATATGTAAAAGACTATATCTTCAAACTATCCCAAAAATTTTTTCTCAATTGTAGTGTGCACCGTAATAATTTACTTCCAGCAATAGGAAATTACGATTCCAGGGAACTAAGCTTTAGATATACTAAGGGTATAAGCATCGACGCATTAAACATAATGTATTATTCTCATAACGTCATAATTTGTTTGCTTTCGTTTCCATTACTTATAAATGATATTACATATTCGTTATATAATTAAACTTATATTTATTATTTTTTAAATTACCGCTTTTCATTTGTCTGATTTTTCCATCAATACTATTTTCATCTTGTATATTTATTATTTACCAGTTTATATTATTAGTTACTTTCATAAATGGAGAGGGCATTTGTTCCGGTACATTTATTAAATATTATTATAACTTTTTCATATAATATCAAATATACGCGTTTTTACGTTTTTAGGTTTTTTTTTTTTGAAAATCGATTGATTGATCGATTTTTGTAAGTCGCATTTGTTTCACATCATGTAACTGTTATATTCAATGTTTTCCTCACATGTAATGTCGCAATGTTAAAGCAACCTTAAAACAAAACGTTATACAAATCGAATATTGGGCAGCTGCAAAAAACATTCGTTTTTCCTCCCAAAAACCCGTCGTAATACGCTTCTCCAGAAACTTCTCAAATTCTCGTCCTATCCTACTAAAACTGAATCATAACCGTATTCAGAATAAGGAGTAAACAAAATTTCTTGAGCTAATATTTGCCATAAAACTTAGCTGGAAACCTCACTTAGAACATATAAAAGATCAAGATGTACGAGTGCACTCAAACTACTAAAGATGTTGCACCACAAATTCTGGGGCTCAGACAGACGAACACCATTGCGGATGTACGGTACGCACGTTCGATCAATAATAGACTACGGTGCTATAATATACGGGACAACATCGTGCAAAGTCTTCAAAAAATTGGCTACGATACAAAACCAAACATTAAGCATATGTATAAAAGTCCGATTTTAAACTTACACGTCGAAAGTAACAAACTAACATTAAAAGACCCGTCGAATTACGCTAGCACTCAAGTATTACTTCAAACTCAGCACGAAAAAATGCATCCAAATTATTATAAAACGTTTTGTTTAAACTTGGAAAAGTTGTACACAAAAAACAATAAATCATTTGGTCTATTGGTCTACGGTGCAAGAAATGGCAAAAAGCCAAACCTGCAAGTGATAAACACCTAAAAGTTATCAATAAACAGATAAAATGCTCATTAGAGCGTGCCAAACAAGAGCACTGGTCGAGCTTAAGCAGCAACAAGTTACGACAGATCAAGCCGCAAATTGGCATCTGGGCAACATCGTACCGCACAAATAGGCGAGAGGAAGTAGCTCTAGCGAGGATACGAATCGGTCACACGAGGCCAATGCACGGCCCACTGATTAATGGAGAAAAACAGGTGTTGTGCCCTTACTGCCAACTCTCTGCACTGACGTAGGGACACATAATCACTGAATGCCGAAAATTTGAAAATCAAAGAAGATAGGCGTCAATTGTCGGACTCGGTGTAAACGAAGTGTTACAAGATAAAGAAGACATATCACAGAAGTTATTAAATTTTTTAAACATATCTAACCAACTCATGCTAATATAATTAAGTACGTTACTGTGTAACAATATATACTTTTTCACTGTTTTTATAAATCTAAGACTTTTATACTGTATAGAGTAATCGAGCGTCGTTTAAATAAAACATAATAAATAAATAATGTCGTAATGTAATATACTAATTATAAATCATTAATTACTATTCAAATAATTATAATAAAATTTCAGCCTAAATAGTTGTTTATACTTTTAATACAATTTGTTTCAAATTTAATTATCCTAACTAGCAACAGGTTTTTGAAAACATAAAAATATATAAAATAGTATATGATGTATGATCATTAAAATCTAATAAGAAGTGTAAAACATTTGAAAAGTAATGAATAATGTAAATTACAAATTATTATGATGTAAACTTATAAAAAAATATAAATAATAGAATAGAATAATTTTTTGAAAATGTAATAGTTTTTTATTTTTTTGGTCGATTCAAAGCAGTCGGTTGTTAAATCGGTTTCCTCGAAACGATTTAGTCAGATGTAGCTTTAACGCGTAATGTAGTGTTAGTAGACTACTAACGACTAATTTTAGTTGGTTTATAAGTTATGAATTATTCGATTCTTTAGTAACATTTATTGAGTATGTAATACAAGTAAAATGAAACCGAATAATTACTCGGATTTAGATTTAAAAAATCGAATTAATAGCTTTTTCTAAAAAATCAAATTAGTCATTTGTTATTATTCGATTATGTCCATCTCTAGTACACACACATATATATATATATCCCTCTTGCTCTCTCTCTCTCTTTCCCTATATATATATATATATATATATATATATATATATATATATATATATAATCATCATCATCATCATGGATGTTTCAGTCATTTGACTGGTTCGCCCCTATCGTCCAAGTCCTCCACCTTTTCCTATCCGCTGTCTGTCTTTTTAATTCCCCATAGGTCTTAATATTTGCTTCCTTCTTGACTGTGTCTATCAGCGTCTGTCTTGGTCTTCCTTTCGGTCTGTGCATCGGTATTCGCCCTTCTATAACATCTTTTAGTAGGCTATCATGCCTTAACATATGTCCGATCCATTTTAGCCTAGATTTCCTGATCGTTTTCAAGAGTGATCTTTCTTCTTGCACTCTGTGGAAAACTTATTTATTAGATATCTTATCGACCAATGAGATTTTCAATAGTCGTCACCAGCACCATGTTTCGAAAGCTTCAATTTTTTCCTTATCTCTTTTATTTAGCGTCCAAGTTTCCGCCGCATTAAGTGCCACTACCCAGACATATGATTTAACTATACTTTTACGTAATCCAATGGAAAGCGTGTTCTGCGTAATTATTTGTCTTTTTCTCGTGAATGCCATTATTGCAATTCTTTGTCGGATTTCGTTGGTGCAATATACGTTCTCTGTTATTATATGTCCTAGATATTTAAAACATTTAACTTGTTCCAATTTTTGATCACCGATTGATATGTTCATTTCTACTGGATTTTTACTCATGCACATAACTTTGGTCTTTTGAATATTCATATTCATTTCGTATTTTCCTGCTACGTAGTTTAATCTATGTAAGTTATTTAATTCTTAATTAACACGGAGAAGACAGTAGCTCTCCACTCTGTATAACATCATATGAGCGCGCATCTGCGTCGCATATACGTAGTGTCTTGAATGCTAGCTCATTTTGTACGTAAAAATAAACCTACAATAGCTAGTCACGACGTTCGGCAGCGAACAATACGACTATGATGATGATATATATATAGCAACATAGTTCGCTATAGCATTACTATTAACCTGTCTATCTGTTTTTAATACCAGTCCACATTATAAATTATCTTATCATCATGGGTATCCAAATCCACGTAATTATCCCACCTGCGTTTTTAAATGTTAATTAGGTTTTTTTTTACTAGTTAAAGGAAATTTTTTAATTTCAAATGTAAACATTATAATTCACGAATATTCTAGTATCTATATACATTTCAATTGCATTATATACATACATATATATATATATATATATATATATATATATATATATATATATATATAAACTTTTAAGTTATTTTCTTATATTGTTATTGTAATTTATTTAATAGAATATTTTTTAAAATTTTGTTATATATATGTATGTATGTATATATATATATATATATATATATATATATATATATATATATATATATATATAATTGAAACGTATTTAGATACTAGTATATTTGTGAATTAAATGTTTACATTTCAAGTTAATTACGTTAACAATGAAACTGTATAGTTAATCGGTCATGACGGTTTAATGATAATTATATATACATATCTATCATTCGGTGTATCAATTCTTGGACTATTCTATTATCAAAATCCTCAATTTTTTAGCTTTTTCAATTCAATGTAGATCTTGACCGTTCGCGTGGTGTCCATCGGTGTCTGTCTTGGTCTTTCTTTCAGCCCGCACATGGTTATTATCCCGTTTATTATATCTTTAAATAAGACATTATGTCTTAACACGTGTCCTATTCATTTTATTCGTATTTCTCTAAACGCTTTTCTTTACATTTGGAATTTTATCAACCCGCAAAATTTTTAGCACGTTTCGGAAGCCTTAATTTTATGTAAATCTTTTTCTTTAAGTTCATGTTTCCGCCGCATACAGTGTTACTATCCTCATATATATGGTTTGACAATTCGTTTTCGTAATCGTATAGACAGTGCGTTATTACATGTTTTTTTAATTTAAACACCATTATATATATATATATATATATATATATATATATATATATATATATATAAAATATCTATATATATATATATATATATGAAGGGTAGAAACAGGATTCCTAAAAAGTTTTTATATGGCTAATTTCTGGATGGAAATCGTTGTATTGGACGTTCGTAATGGCGATATAAGAATGTCTTCAGTCGTCAAATTAATAAAAGACTGCGAAATTGATCTCAATTAGTCGGAGAAACTAGCCGTAGGTCGAAAAGTACTTGTAGATTCGGACCAAATAGATCAAATTCTGGCAGAAAAGAAAAATGTAGCCACCTACTCAGGACAAGATCAAACCTTGTAACATCGGCGCATTTAAATGTGGTGTACCTAGCGAGGAGTTTGTTACTAATAAATGAAAATTCAGGATGGTTCCTAATTATCCAACTTGTTTTTCTCAGTGTAATTATTAATGGTAACTTTCTTTAACGTCGTCTTTTAAATAGTACAGCTTCCGTTTTGTTCGTCTTTTTCTAGACGGTGTTCTTAAAACAGGTGGCTTTGCTAGGACTTCTGGTAACGCTAGCCGTATTCGTCGAACTAGTTTGCTAAATCCTCGTCGTAAGACAATTGAGAAAGTTATAATAATTGTCGTTTACAGTCGCATGCAGCAAATAATAAAGTCGTTATAGCCAAACAATTTGGATTCGGAACTAGTTATTCGAATATAGTAAATTGCATAACCGTTACTTTAATCGATTCGACTTTGCACAATTATACAAGCTTCTTAAGCTTAAATTCCCTTTTACTCATTATAGGTAATGAAATCATGTTGGAGCAATGTAAATTTCTATGTTACCCATCTTACACGTAAGTCTTCTGTCAAAACTTATCATTAATATGTAACATCGAGTACTGTTATTAAGTTTTGATAAATGATATACGTAAGTCTATTTGTTTCGTCGTTCAATAACACGCGATGAAAAATTATCGTAATACTTGCTTCAAAAAATGAGATCGTGTTTTCAAAAATGCGTCTATTTCTAATCTTGCACCGTACAAAAGCCAAAAAAATGTACGGATCGACGATGCTAAAATTATTTTTAAGTACGGTTTTTCACCGACTTTATGCCATAAGTTGAAAAGTTTTTACAAAAAGGCTACGTGCCTTGCAAAATGCTTTTACTCATAGTGATACAGGAGAAATGGTTTCTATCGAAATATCTTGATTTCACTCCAATTCTTCTCCAGTCCACGAAGCAAGGTGTGTTGAATAATCTGAAGCGTAAGTATAAACGTAAATCTTTGAAAGCAATTAATCAAGAAAACGAGACGTATTACAGGCTCTTAAAAAACTCACTTTAAAATATGTTCTTTATGTGTCTGCTGAACCTGGTAAGAGATGAAAAGTTCTACTTTTCAGAAATCGTGGAGGAAGTTAAGACGTCGTGGGAAATCAAGCAACGTAGAGAATATCGATGAAGACGACCTCAGCCTTTACAGTTAGTTCAAAGAGTGGTCGATGAAACAATCACTAAAAATTATGCATCTAAGTCGATCAACATAGACAAACAGTTGGATGTGACTGATGAGATGATAGTAGAGGCAGTGAGTATATAAGCTGAAGATAAATGAAGGCACGTGTAACAACGAATGTACCGAAATGGAGAATGAGAAAATCAGCCACGGTGAAGGATACTAAGCGATAAAAACGGTTATCGAGTAACAACAGTCACAGACAATTTTAACAGGTCTTCTGCCTCTACAACGATCAACGATCGCGTGAAATGACGGTAAAGAAGCGAGCGAGTTCGCTTACACAGAAAATACTGGTGGACTTCTTCCAGAAATCACTTTTTAAAATGGAATGCATACTCCGTGCATGTACGTATTTTTCATTTTTTTATTACTTAATTTTTATTCGTACGTGATTTTTTTTTATAAATGTCTTTTTAAACATTCTTGACGTTTTCATTCGTTTTACTAGTATATTCACGTTCCCGATTTGGACAGACTCCGAGTTATATGAATTTTAGATTATTCAGGGTACCTTTGGTCGACATTAGTTGGGATATAGAGGTTTATAAAATGTCTGCAGCTCGTTTAGAAGGCTAGAAGAATTTGGGTTGCAAAATTTTTGAAGGATCGGTATCAAATCGATGTGACCTATCGATGGAGAAAATAGCAGGGGCTGAATGAGTTGAAATCATCCTTTCCATAGAAGAGAAATCAATTATTATATATGATGTAAACTATGTAATTTCCCAGCCACACGTCACATCCGTTTATTGCATGTTTTGTTATACAGAGCGTGGATGCTTTCGCGTCCTGTTCGCGCGACTTGTTATTGAATCCAAATAGGGATAAGAATTTTTAATAGTAAGACGGCTGTAATCAATTCAGGCGGTTGGCCGGTAAATGAGTACCGAATTTCTGGGAAAATAAAAGTGCCAGAAATATAATAGTAACCACCTCGTATTTACTGTCTCAGGGTACGTCAGATGCACCTACCAATTTTCGAGTTGATTGTACTTTACATATGTATATGCATAATATAATACACACACACACATGTATATATGCGCATATTTTTGTAGGGCTGTTTTTTATGTTAAAATATTACCTAAAATAACGCGTTTCTATTTCATCAACTTTGTGTATCAGTTAACGGGCCCTACTTCCCTCGTTTCTATATAAAACCTCACCTCAAGTACGGTCAATACAACGAACATTTTTTGGAAGCGCGATTTTTCTGGTTTTCTATTGTCCTACGTAGTTAATTAATGATTTCAATGCGGAGTAAATGAAATTAAAACGCTACAAGTGGCTACTGGTACGAAGGGAAGATTAACGTCAGAATGAGTAGTAAATGTCCCTATTTAATAGAAGGAAACTAGGAGTAGTAATTTTTATATAAACACACACACACAGACGTACAATAATGTGTATGCATATATATATATATATATATAATTTATAATGTATACGTTAATATATACACACGCATATATGTGTACATGTATAAAAGAGTGTGAAATTATTCAATCCGTATATGCTCGCGGTAGTATCATTCTCCTAAGGTGGACAATTGGAAATGAAATTAAAAATTGGCCTGTATTTTCAATCAATCTAAAATATTTAATGCTTCGTTGTTCGACCTAATAAATGATCGCGTGTACTCGAAATAAAAGTAGCATTTTCAAATTAAAAAAATAAATCGTATCGTGTTTAATATTATACCCGAATTGAAATTATTTGAATTCAGGAGTAATACTGGCAATCTTAAAAAATTTGAAATATGCAAAATGCGGTGATTTAAAAAAAAATAAATAACGAAAAATATGTTAAAACAACTAAATTTTTTTTTTAATGAAAAATTACAAAAGTTTTGTTAAGCCATTATAAATTAAATATATATATATAAACGTAAGATATAAAAATATGTACAATTTATAAAAATTGAAAAATGTAAAAAATGTTACTTTAGATAATTTTTGTAAACTGTCATTTTAAAGTAATATTTTTTACATCTTATATTTCTATTTTAGCGATTGTAACTCTTTTTTTTGGTTGTTTATTAATCTTAAAACAATTCGAAATATCATCGCTACCGGATTATACTGATGAGATCCGATACAGTTTCGATCGTACATCGATAAAAAAATCGCACTAAAATTCTATCGTTCGTACATATCCGTCATCTCTTTCTGTATACTCTGTTTTTTTTATCTGATTTTCCAAATTTACCCGATGTTCAGATTGCTCTTAACGGTGATGACACATCTCTTCTCTGCGCTTCTTATATATACATAAAAAATCACATCTTGCGTTGTTATGAAAGATGGCAAATTGATTTGAACTTAAAACCGAAGCTATATTTTTTAACCGCGAGCGTCCCACTTTAGCCGCTGAAATTAAAGTTAATTGTTAAAACACGTACGTTACCTAGAGAATGGGACGGGGAGAATGTTGGATAATAGATCAAAATTTTTCATAAACACGTTAATTGTGCATACCGTACAAAAGTTTATATCAGCCGTATATCCGTTATTTTGCAGAAAATCATTTGTAAATGTCAGTAATAAAATAATTCTGTATACACGCATTCGTTCCCCGTAATCGCGTACTGTCGTCCAGCTTGAAGTTTTATTCCTAATAGCAATTTTAACAATCTTCTAGTAGTGTGTTATTTAGTTTCCGCACTTGATGTGATACATTTTCCAACAGTCGGAACATAAGAAACTCGGGAAACAGACATATCTGGATACAGCAGTCGTCTCGTACTAGGTACTATCAATTGCAACCGTCTCTTCCTAGATTTCCACGGTGGCATTACTTGTTGCCGGACCGCCTGTTCCTCATGCAGCTTGCAGAAACTCCTTACTGCATTCTACATGCTCCTGAATGCCCTTCTTTAATAACGTTACACTCTAAACTATAATTTAAATTACTGCGCGCGTCTTCGAAACTGTCCTCTGTATAATCGTCCCTTCTTCATCATGAGGATTTACGTCTATTTCCGGAGTTGCCTGAGTTTATAGAAATATGAGTTAGCGTGTATATCATGTTGGGTAGGCTTTAAAAAAAAAAATTAAACTACAAAACATATGTCTACTAAATATCCCTGTGTATTATATAGAATCCCTAAATATTTTCAATCACCTACTAAATTTAACGCGTAAATTCTGCGACGATTGTTTCGTCCGAGATAATAATTTATAATTTCTCTGCATTCTAGGCAACTTCAATTGATGTATAGATAAACGTATATGACACTTAAACAGGACTCATCGTCTCCTAACATATCCAGACTTAAATATCCCATACGTGAAAGACGAGATCAAACGTGCTGTTAAGTAATATATAAGCCGTTTGGAAAAAACCACAAACATACTGGCGATCAATCTACCTGACACTAGTCTGTATGTTCATAAAGACGTAGTCGACCGTTTGATCTGGCCTAATTTCTCAGTGGGGTCTATCGCTGGACGATAATATCACGTTTTAGTCCAATTGCTGGACGGGGCTACTTGGCCAGTTGTAATTTTGTAAATTAAGAAAATAAAGCCTTTTTAAAGGGATTGCTTTGATACATAGTGCGTAACATGGTGTCATTCTTTTTCTACAGTTTCATTTATAATTTCTTTACCTTTATTATTAGTGTAAATTTTCTTTTACTATGTTATACGTGTTTATATTAATTCTGTTATACGGTGAGCCATCGTGAATTATTAGTTAAAATTGTGTGTGTTTTTTTTTTTAATTTATGCGAAATATGCGTCTTTCTTTCGATTCGGACGTTTAAAATAATATCGCAGATTTATAAACATTACTATAAGGCGTTAATACAAAAAATAAAAAAAAAAATTGAATAAAAATATTTTTCAAACGTATATTTTAGTAATTTACAACTGTACATTATATAATAGACACGAACGAATATACAAAACACACCCACACTCGGTTACATACGCAATAACATAAACATTAACATGCACACACACGAACATACCGTAATATAAAAAATCGTAAATTCACTTTTCCGGTTCGGCTTGTCGACCGGTATTTTTATATTTCGTACGTACTGTTAATAATTCGGCACTTATTTCCTTACAACACATTTTACATCCAGAGGTGTGGTCCCTTTATTGCAATCTCGCATATATTCTCATTTACACTTTCATGACACTCGCACTTATATACGCCTTATCGTTTTTCTCTTCATTACATTTGTTACGCCTTCTGCTATCAGTATTGCTCCTTTCTCTTTTTTTAGAATTTATTATTATGGCATCCAACTCTGGGGCACCACGAAGAGATCGAACAGGCTCATTATTCAGAGATTTCAAAATAAAGCACTCCGCTTGATAGCTAAAGCTCCTTGGTATGTCCCCAATGCTTTGCTACATCGCGATTTAAAAATTTTGGACGTCGACGCAGCTATTAGCCTTCACGCCAGGAAGCACGCGGCAAAACTATATGGACATCCGAATACAATTGTTGCTGAACTCCTCAATACAGAAGGAGACACTCGTAGATTAAGGCGGACTAAACCGCACGATTTATTATAACTTATTATTTTATTTACATATTCATATTAAAATTTAGATTTATGTAAAACGCTAATTATAATCTTAGTTCGTGATAAGGCATTGGCCGAATCCGTACCTTCGCTTATGTATTTTTTTATTTTAAATGTATTGTGTGTATGCCTTTGGGCAGTTCAATATTACAAATATAAAAAAAAAAAAAAAAATTATTATTATTATTATTGTTTTAAAAAAATTTCGTTAATATCATGTTATAAAGTAGTGTTGACATACCTGCTCCTAGAATTTGTCCTAAATGAATTTCATACGATGAAAAATACAGTCAACATCTCGCTAAATTTCCTTCAGTATTGTTTTCTCATTCAGCAATCGCTCTTTTAATTTTCTTTATAATCTACTCTCCACGCTTTCAACGACGATTTCTTCTCCCCCCTTTAAGTATTACAGTTAATATATTATCTGAATTCTATACTCAATTCTAGATATTTGTATTCGATACTTTACTATCTAACTCAATGAATACTTTTTTTTTCTTTTTAAAGACAGGCCACCGTTATTAAACATGAACCTTTTATTGCATTTTCTTCCTTAATATGTTCGTATAGCGTAGAACAATCTTTTCCCGTCACTAACTTTAGGAACATTTTCGGTAATCGTTCGATATGGATTATACAAGATTTATACCAAGCCTGTATACTATATTTTAATGTCCAACCTATATAACTTTTTATTTATTAAATACTTCTATGTAAACTTATAAAATAGTAAACTCACTTGTTTTCTCAGTGTTTCGTTATGGCTCGGAAACCTGGTCAGTAAGCAGTGCCGACAGAAAACATATAGATGCACTGGAAATGTGGTGTTGGAGACGAATGCTGCGTGTCTCATGGACAGCTAGGAGGACCAATGTTTCGATTTTGGATGATGTTGGTAATCCGAAAAGATTAAAGTCGATCGTTCTCAACAGAATACTACGATTTTTTGGTCACGTAGTTAGAGTATAATATGGAGAAGGTGTAGTGGTAAAAGAGAGCGCGGTCGTGTACCTCTTCGATGGTGTGACGCGATTTGCAAGACAACTGGCTGTACTTTGCACGATTGTGTAAATATTGCACGCGACCGTATTTGCTGGCGTAGCCTAGTTTGTCGTGTGACATATCATGGTCACGATACCCCTGCACGGGGTGACACGACTCACTGATGATGATGATAAACTTAAATTAGTCGAGTTCATCTATTACTTTTTTTTTTTTAATTATTCGCGCGCATATGACTTTTAATTTAGGAGTTTTTTTTTATTATTTTTATTTTAATGTTCTGCACGATGTATCTACAATATACTTACTAGCATACGAGTGTATTCAGTTCCGATATAGACTATGAATAGTTCTTCGATCTTAATTCGGTGCGCTAATCTGTAAGTTTTAAAAAGTTTTGTCGTTCGTACTGACTGATTAACAGATATCGCGTCCAAATTCGGATTTATCTTTTGTTTCATTCTCAGCTTTGAAGAATAATAAACTTTCAGTTTTGACATAATTCTAAGTCGCGCGGGCATCTCGGCCACGCATGCGGTTACAAGATGGTAAACTGTTACGGGATGATTACTTCATCTCTTTCGATTTGGATGGAGGTCACTGTCGCTGGATGAACGAACACGAACTAGTATCTGGGTCGCGTAAAAGACGAAAACTGCTTTTATGGTTAAAGGCCAAGTATCGCTTTACATGCTTTTCTACTTTTCCGACAGTTGTAATTAAAGTAATTAAATCTTTCCACGATACGACGGTAGGAGTTTTCATATGTATGTGTGCGTGTGTATATACAGTATATACATTATATATATATATATATATATATATATATATATATATATATATATATATATTTAATGTTGTGCAAAATGAAACCCACAAAAAAAAAGTGAGGGAATAAAGTTAAAAATTGTTATTTATTTCATCAGCTGTTCGTTTCTCAACTATCCTAATTTAAAATCCAGTTTCACGTTAGCATTCCGGCTAATATATATATCGCACTCCAGCTGATTATTACTTAACAGCATGTTTATGATTTCTTCGTTTGCAAACAATAATTTTTTAACACATATTTTAGAATCTTTTTTTATTATTATTTTTTTTTATTTTTTAACTTTTTATACGCGCAACTGTTAAGAAACAATAAGTGTGTTTGCTGAGTGACCATAGCTTATTATAAATGTAAGAAGAAGCGTTCCAAGTTGTTAGCTAATCATGGGAACTCAGTATATCACGAGGCCATCGGCGTTTTAGTATTCGCGTACGCGGTAATTGATTTTCTGCTAAGGCTGATATTAGAGCATTACTATTGTAGGCCAACTTGTTGTGAAATTTTTTATATCAGGTCTTGACAACTTTATGTTTAGATGTCGATGAATTATTTTATTCGAAACGAACCACGGAGCATTATCTTTCTTAATATTTTGGATTGTACACTTTGGATACGATTCGTGTTTGATGATTAACCCCATAATTCGTATTCATACAGCCAAATGGGTTTTAGTAAGTTGCTATGTAGAAGTACTTTGCTTGTAGCATTTAAATCGAAAACAGAGTATCTCTTTCGTAGCTCTTGTGGTTCTTAACAGTTAAATGGTATCTCCAAGTTAAACGGCTATCGAGATGGAAGCCTAGATAGCGGACACGATGGGAGCTAGGAATAATAGCATTATTGATACGTATGGGATTGCACGTTCCTCTTCTAAGTGTAAACGTGACGTGATGACATTTACCGACGTTTAGGCGAATACGTCATTTCATAAACCATATGGTTCGAGTAGATCAACATGTTGCTGTAAAGTAGTGGAAGCTTGGACAGGATCTTCATATCTTGATAGCACTGCAACATCGTCAGCAAATGTACATAATAACGTGTCAGGATGTCGGGGTATATTTGCCATATAGATCACATATAGTATTGGTCCGAGTATACTGGCTTGGAGTACCCCAGCACAGACACTGTAATGGGTGGAGAAAGCGTAGTATTCTTTGATGCAGAAATACTGTTGTGACAGGTAAGATTTGAGTAATAAGTAAAAGGTATACGAAATTTTGCTAAATCATTTTGCATCCGCTGCAAATATTTACCAATTACAGGTTGCGGTAATTAACGAAGGCTATTCGGATTGCTTGTAATAATTAGCACTTCGGTGACCGAGTTTTGATTGGTATTTTTTCTTTGTAAAATTTTTCCGAAAAACATATTTAGATATGAATCACACACACACCACTAAAATCTATTACACACGTAACTGTAACTACGTTAATAATGTAGAATTTCGTTTCAATAACCATAAATATCAGTTTTTTCACTAATATCATAAAGGAATCTCGTCTGTAGGTTTTTTTAGAAATCAACTTTTAGGGAATTGTTCGATAGGATGTTTTCCTTAAAAATAATTCTTTCGTAAATTTAAAAATATTTCCTGAAAATTCGATACATTATTTCGAAACGATTTGAAGTATAAAATTTTAATTATATTTACGATTACGTGAAAAGCAAATTTCTAAACTTATAACATTCGAACGGTCAATGCGGTCGAGGTAAAATTTTTTAAATGTACATGTTTACATATTGGAACTGGGAATATTTGTGTCCTTTTTGACCGGGTCATTTCGAAACAATGAATTCGATTGAAGGATATTCTTCACTCTGTAGAGCTGGAACATAACGATGATTGGGTATTGATGTATACGGAAAGCATTAGACCTCTCGTTAATTACTATCAACTTGAATCGTCTTTCTCGAAACTTCCGCGATTATATTTCTCTAAGAAGATTAGTCCCAGAGGTGTAATGTATTCCTCGGAGGATTACGATTTGGCCATAATTTTTTTACCTGATTATCTTTTCCATGCGCACCATAAAGAAAGTCCCTTCTGTCCTTTCAATATGAACGGGAAATACCGATTCTGTTAATGCTCTGCTGCGACGCCGATGTTCCCCGTACATTTCACCTCTGTATAATTTATCGTTCTTTCCCCATTTAGATAATCGACAATTATTCCCCCACGTAGTAAGATTTCTAGAGAAATTATTGTCTTTGATTAAAATATAAACAGTCTCCAACAATATCACGTTGGTAAGACGGAAAGGCATCCCCATTTATATTAACGAATAAATTTAGAAAAAGAAATAATTTCGTTATTATAACATCATAGTCGTGGGCTCGGTCCGAGTATCGTGACATTATTTTAGTTATTCCATGTAATTGATTGCTATCTGTCCCTGTGCTGGCCACATATAACCGTTTACCGTAGTGAGCTAGCGCCAGTGATCACTTTGACATTGTCTACATATCGCGTTTTCCTCCTTCCTTGCCGCCTTCAACCATACCTAATATTATCAATTTTTCTAAATTGTTCCGTTGTATGATGTGGTCAAAGAAAGTAGATATACGTTTTTTAACGATGTCCCGTCATCGAGCATCCTGATTAACTTCTTCCAATATTGACACGTTTGTTCTGCTCACCGTCAACGACACTAAATATTCGCCGTCAGCATTAAATTTACTCGGACCGAAAATGAGCTTCACTGCCTCGTGAAAATAATTTTGTTTCCCAAATGCTAAGGGAGTAAATCCTAACAGAAATTTTTTCAGCTGGCACTAAGGCACTAAAATATTCACTACCTCCGAAAATCACGATGGGTCAATTAGAATATGATTGTTTGCACACACGAATCCGTTTTCTTGATAGCCGCGTAATATACAACCGGCCAAATTTGACAAGACTTTACAGATACTATATGGATAATATGATAAAGGAAGATTCGTAAGTAACGATTAGACAACTGGCGCATAGAACATCAAAGACATACTTCAACCGGGAAAAATTATCAGAATTTACAGGGATATATTTTATTCTAATATCCGGTTTCACAGAAAATCACTGTTCGAGGAATAGGGCACTTCTTAACAAATGATGGCGTCGTATATTGCTCCAACAATGAAAACAAAAGTGTAAATGGAGTATTACTGTAAAACAAAAAAAAAAGATCTTTTAGCCCCAGGAATACCAAGAATGATCGGATTATAACAATTAAACACAAGACCGAGAACGTTTAACATTGTATTAGAATATACAACCACGGTCTGTGCTTCTCACGAAACAATCAGAAAATTTTATACGGAACTTCAAGAAAAAATTGACAAAATGACTAATCAAGGAACAATAATCATAATGGGCGACTTCAATGCCAAGATTGGCAACTCGGAAAACAAGGAACATTTATAAGGAATAATGTATTCGCGATTAATAGCCTAGTTAAACACAACAAATACTATGTTCAAACTTTAGGCATCTGAAATTTGGATAATTTAAAAGAGACTATAAACTACTCAAGGAACAACAAGGCAGTAAACGCTTGCAGTGATTGTGAAATTTAAACGAATATTAGTCGTCAATGAAATTTATTTATATGAACAACTGAGGAATTGTCAAACATAAAGGTTCATATATATAATTTGCGGTTCAAAAAAGAAAAATGGGCGCGAACATTATATAACATTTTCACTAATTTTGTATTGAACAATCAAAATATATATTTCGAATTTACAATGAGAATAGTTCTGGATGACCGGACGGTTGGAGTATCGATAGAATAATATAAATACTCGAACCTATGGTATTCAAATGATATCGATCACCGCAAATAGTGGTTAAATAAAAGATATTTTAGAAAAGTTCAGATTTATTGGTCACTCCTAAGAACTTTCGATACACAATGTGAAAGCAATAGTAATGATGCTATATAGTCAAGGAAAGGCGGTTTGAAAGGTGAAGTTAAATGTGGTATATACGAATCGCTCGCGTTGCAATAGTTAAATTGAAGAAGATACAGAAAGATGGATACATAATGGTAAAGTACTAAAATAAAGTTTGTAGTTCTACTGTGGGTGGCTGAGAAATGGAATTTGAAAACGATACAATTTATTCGAGTGAATAGTTTCAATGTGCGGTGTGGAGAAGGATGCTTAGAATACAGTGGGCTACGAACCGATCGAATGCTTCTGTACTGCAAGAAATCGATATAAATACGAATCACCCTCGAATGTAGTTGTGACATGGAAGATGACATACTGCAGGGCACTTCATGCGGAAGGAGAATGAAATGAATTGTCGGTCGATACAGGTAATAACGGAAAGGATAGGACCAAGCGGTCGACCACCAGCACGATGGGTACTAACTAAATATAATATACATTTGGTCAAAATCCATCTTTGTTGACATATTACGCTTAAGACATCTGTATGAAGTAATCGATCAACATGAACGACGAATTACTATGGTATTTACATATTTAACGAATTAGTTGCATATGTATTAAGTATGTTACGTATATAGTTGTAAGTGCATGTTTCCCAGTGAGTGCGTCTCTATTTGTGTACATGCGGATATGGATAGTATTCATATATATATATATATATATATATATATATATATATATATATAAATAAAAAGCTGTTATTCTGAACAGAATGTAAATTGTGAAATTTGATATTGTTGTTATTATTATTATGAATTCTCTTGTCTGTACCTGGGGCTGTTGTTTATTTAATAAAATTGTGTAATTGTGTATATACGGTGAAAACACCATATTTAAGTTAAGTCCGGAGGATGATTCCCTTACTTATAAATTCTTTTTAAATTGCAGCTTGGATATGTGTGTGCGTGTGTATCCGTATACATGCTGAGACGATACAACTGTTACATAAAATTTGCAAATTGTTGAATATAGTGATTTAAAAAAAAAATAAACAATAAAATGTAGTTAAAATCACTAAAATGTTAACTACTTTTGATTGTTTATTTCTTTCGTAAAGGTTATATAGACGTTATTTTCATTTAGCACAACAGTGCAACTCTTAAATTTTTAAACGTGTAGTTCACATCTCGCGCTATTCATTAATAATCAAACAATTTGATTTGATTATTATTATTAATGGGCTCTTTTCAATTAATTATTTATAAATTACATGTATATCACTTATAAATAAATTTACCCCATCGTAATTTACGAACTGGGAACCAAAAAAAAAAAAAAAAAAAAATTATAATTATTATTAATGCCATTATTATGACATAAATGTATATTATAATTAAATTACCATTAAGCGTACTTACATTTTTAAATGTTTACATCAAGAAGGAAGCAAGAGTAGCTATGCAAGAGTAGAAGTTATATAGAACCTAAAATAATGCAGAATATTCGAACTACAATAAACGATACTTTGAAGTTAGATAATAGAAAGGTGAGGATAATGGAAAGGTGAGATTTTAATATCTTAGTCTAAATATCGAAGAACATGTTTTACCGTAAAAATTGTAGAACTCTTCAGAGTAGTATTGCATAAAAAGTAACGGACGCGCACTGAGAAAATATTAAAAATAATAATCGGTGATAACCCGTACAAAAGTTTAGAAAAAATAACAAATTAAAATAAAATGTTGATCCAACTGCTGATTCCCTACATACTCCACTCTCATAACGCTTAAAACCCGGTACAGCTATTCCCCTTTTATAACCCAACTTTTATTTAAGTCTTCCGGTCATATCCACAACCTGCATTTACTGAACCTTTCGATGTGATCTGTACCACTGTAAGTCCCCGGGCGCCCGTTAGTACTGCGCCCATACTACCAAATAATAATAATAATAATAAAATAAAAGCTAAATTCAACGTACATTTTTAGATTGTATTTTGAAATTTTTGCCTTTATATATATATATATATATATATATATATATATATATATATATATATATATATATATATATATATATATTTGTTTATTTACTTTATTTAATCATTACTTAATATCGAACGAATTAAAAACAGATCTACGGAGGAACACGCCTATTCGCGTTTAAAGTGCCCGAAAAGTTTTCAAGTGAAAGGGTGGGGTAAATTTTTATGTCGGAATTTTCCATTATGCGGAATAATTTATTCGTCATCTCGTACACGTTTATAGGTCGGTTCGAAATTTCTACACCGGAATTGATCGCATTAAAATACTGTTTACTTTTGTCGATATCTTTCGAAAGTCCGCTATATAGAGCTGCTATAGGTGTAATCGTTATTCGTTCGAACGAGCGAGTATGCAGATTACGCTATTATCGGAGGATGAGATGCGAATATATTTTCACGCGAGATTTTGGAGTGTGAAATCGAAGGTTAGAATATACAATTTAAAGAGCAGTACTTTGACGACTGAAGGCTGAAAGAATCGAACAAAAAGTAGTCGATTAGATATATATACATATATATATATATATATAATATAACTGTAAATGCTTAATGAAGACTATATGGATGTCGTATAGGGTAAGCAATTTCTCTTACCGTCCACATTTAGTAATATGGCCATATTTATTTTCGGTTCGGTGTTTACTTGGCACTCGTAAACGCCAGCGTCTCGTTTTTGGACGTATTCGATTTTCAAATTCCATTCGTCCGTCGATTCTGGATGTACGATGCTGAATCTTCCGTCGCCCGTGTACGTATGGATGTTGGACGTTAATATATGCAAATCTCTTTTCCTCATCCACGATACCTGTAACGAAAAACGATACGTTCCAGTGTATTATTAACATATATTAACACGCACGGGCACACATACACACACATAATATTCATATTTATCTATACATACGTGTACATATATATATATACATATATATATATACACAAGAATATATGTATAGCATTTTTAGTATATTTCTGTTGTTTTTTTTTTTTAAATTTTATATTATATATGTATACATGCGTACGTGTATTTATCGTCAACAACACCGAATGTTGACCAACATTTGAGCAATTTGAGCAATCTTTCTTCTATCCTGCACACATTTAGAAATAGTTTGACGTTGACATTTCGTACCATTGTGAAAAGTTTTTCCATTTACGTTATTCTGCTTATTGTTGGTAGTATTTTTTATTTTTCCTCGTATCAGTAGGTGAATTGTATGGTCTCTTGTTACGCGTTACTTATTCGAAGTATTTTCTTTAGTATTTCTTGACACTTGCTTAATCGATTCGAGAAACCCGCATGATTATCTACAAAGCTCTTAACACAGAGTTGTGGTTCCGTCGCAGCCTGGAAGCAAAGAAATGAAACCGGAAGAACACAGATAGAAGCAGAATGATAGGCACATCGGATCTACGTAGGTTTTGACCTAGAGCGGGAAAGCTGTTTGAATCGCATTAGTACGGGCCGTGAACGTAGTGGTCTTATGCTCGAAAAGTGTAATTCTATATCTGATTCATCTTGTGACCGTCAACAAGGAAAAATGTCCACGTAGAGTCCTTCGCGGTGGATGGGAGGATATTCGCTGCACGGCCATAGCGTGGTTATGGAATTTGCATGTGAACATTTAAGCTACCCACAGACATAAGCCATCATCATCGATTTTGACGTCCATTTTTATTTTAAGTATTTCACAACGATATATCCGCGCATCTCGAAAGCATCTTGTTTCCTCTCGTATCTAACTTTCGACAGCGCGCAATAAAATCGAAAATTAATGTTTAGTTATTTACATTTTAAATATTTTCGAATTCAGGTTTTTGTTTATCGTTTAAATCTATTTTCCCTCATAAGCAATTTCCACATTTCCTCACCTTGACTTTCGTATAACTAATATTCGGAGATATTCCCCATCGACGACGTATAGTCTAGAGTGAGATTAGTCGTTGTACTTCCTTTAAACTATTCCCTATTAACGTCATTTTTCAGACTATTTATTATTTTTCCGTTTAGTTTTTACTTGTTCGAATAATGACGGACGTGAACAAACAACGATAACTTGTAGAAAAAATTCGTTAAATATACCAGGTGTTTCAAGGCACGCGTATTAACCAGAAACGTCTTACAGAATAGTAATTAGGAGGATTGCATCATTCTATTTCGGTAAATTATACGAAATTTACATTGCCAGGATTAACGTAAAATACGGGGTAACTGAAACACTACTTTCCCTATTTTTATTGATTTGGAACAGCTATATTATTATAATAAAAGAGAACGCGATGTAAATAAAAGTCTTACAAGAAATGAGAATAGAAACTTCGGCGAAAGAAAAATTAGTATTCCGCCATGTGCCAGGTATCAAACGGTTCGGACAAAAACTAAAACATACTGCTTTAGGTCTATTCGAATGTAGCTTGTAACACGATTATAAGGAATGTCGAAAACCTAGGGGGACACACCTGATAAACGCATTAACTGTGGATGATACCGCATACAGTGAACTATAAAGTATGTCCAGAGTATCAGGAAGTTCGCGATTAAGGTTCAAATTGCGATAGAAAAATATAGATCAAATATTTTTCACCTCCCGGAGTAATTAGTTACAGGACAGAAAAAATTCTTTTACAATTTAAGGGATAACATATACTAGGAGAACATATTCTCGGTCAGTTATGGAGGAGAATAAAATGAAGTAGATAACAGTTCCAAGATAAGACTGAAAACTGTTCATGGTTTAAGATGAAATCAATTATCGTAAACCGTGGAATACCGATGATTGGACACGTGAATTATTTTCAAAAGTAGATCACGGTGACAATAATTTCTGAAACGCGTTTTACAAGTCGGAGCTACTTTAACATCAAATATTACTTAGTTCGCTACACTAATCAATGTGGTGATAAAGCGCATGGAGTCTCCGTTTATAAAACACTGTATAATGCGGTCAAGACATCGGGACGTCGTAATAATTTAGTGTTGTACGTAGTATCCATCCAAATACGACTTTAAAAGTACCAATATTTAAATTGAATCTTTAGGCGATTGTTTCATTGCGCGTACCCACAATCATACAAATTTCTCTCTATATAAGTCAATAAATATACAAATAGATCTGAAAAGAATTTGTACAGACTGACCACATATCATACTAATCAACTTTAAGAACACAACAGTTTTATATATATATATATAACATATATATCACGATCACGATGCGCTTATATCAATCCACTGCTGGATGTAAGAGTTCCCCTTTTGTTTCGACCTGTAGCGATCTTGGGCCTCGTTTATCCATTTCACACCGGCTGATCTATGTATATCGTCCTGCCACCTTGTATCCGGCCGATCGCGACTTCTGCGTCCTTTTCTTGGAAGCCATTCTGTTATTCGTTTTGTTCACCTGTCATCGTTTCTTCTTGCTACATGACCTGCCCAATTCCATTTCAACTGCGCTACACGTCCGACTACATCTGACAATTTAGTCTGCTGTCTTATCAACGTGTTGGTTTTCTGGTCTGATATCTTGATGCCCAATATTAATCTTTCGTGGTCTCTCTGTGTCACTGCAAGTTTCTTAACAACATACTTCGTTAGGCTCCATGTTTCCGCTCCGTATGTAAGCACTGGAAGGATGCACTGTTCGTATACTTTCTTCTTCAAGCTGTTAGGTATATCTTTATTTTTGAGGACAGTACTTAACTTCCCAAAAGCTATCCACGATAGATGCGTTCGCCTTTTAATTTCTTTACGCATTGTTTCTTTCTGTGTGGTAATAATTTGACCTAGGTATATTCATTGACCTGTTCCAGTATCTGGTCATCTAGTTTTATTTGTAAATTTTGAGGTGTATTTGTCATGATCTTCGTTTTATTAATATTGATGGTTAATCCTGCTTTTTTGGAACAGTTATGTAGGTCAGTTATCATTTCCTGTAAGGTACCAACATTATTACTAATCAACACAATGTCATCGGCAAAACGCAAGTGACTAAAATATATATATAATATATATATATATATATATATATATATATATGATATATATAACAAGAGTTGCACGACACTGTAGTATTTTTAGAACTATTTGTTTAATACCGCACGCATCTAAAATAACACTTAAAATAATTTAAAAACGTTTGGAACGACAGTTTTATAAATATGTGAAAGAAACACAATTAGGATTTAGAAAAGGACAGTCGACTCGGGATGCAATTGCGATGCTACGGAAAATAGGAAAGCGCATGATTAACCATGGAAAATGTTTATATGTGACTTTTATTGACATGGAAAAGGCCTTCGATAAAGTACCGTTACAAGCACTTTTTCTTTTACTAAATAGAATAGCATGCCTGATGATTCTATTTATAATCTCTACAACAAACAGAGCGTGAGAATAAAATTGAATGATAATAAAACTGAAGACGTGAGCGTAAAGAATGGAGTTAGACAAGGGTGCCTGCTTTCACCGGAACTATTTAATGTGTTCGCAGAAATGATCAGCAGAGAAACTTTCAATGAACTCAAACAAGGGATTAACATAGGTGGTAAACGTATACATCAAGTTTACCCGATGATCAAGTGGTATTAGCAGGCAGCGCCAAACCGCTATAATGTTAAAATATGGCATGAAAATCAATAAAACGAAGACTAAGGTTATGGTAATTGGTAAGGACATCCGAAATATTCGCATAAAAATAGAAGATGAAGTAATCGAACTAGTGGGAACGTTCAAATAGACCACACAGTATCATCTAACATGGTCTGCACGTAGGAGATTAACTGCCTTATCGCATTGGGCAAATAAGCATTTATGGATAATTATATTCGTTGTTAACACAGAAAACAATGTCTCATTGCTAATGCGGAACAGGCTATTGAAAACGCTAGTATGGCCAGTAAACGGAGCAGAAACTTGGTCATGGAAGCAGAAAGACAAAAATAAAGTACAGGTACTCGAGTTGTGGTGCTGGAGAAAGTTACAGAAAATTAAATGGACTGACAAAGTCAGCAATAACTCGGTACTGGAGAGGATTGATGAACAAAGAAACATACTGAAGAAGATTACACAGACGGCGCTCAAATGGATCGGTCATATTATACGGCAGGATCAAAATATCCTGAAGGAAGTAATTGAAGGAAGATTATCGGGAAGACATCACGTGGGCGACCAAAGAATAATCCTGGTGGATACCATACTGGAAGATGCCAGAACATCGACATATGCTGAGATAAAATTACATGGAGGCTTTTGGTGCATGGGAACGAACCAGCCTACGGGCTGATACACCGATGATGATATATACGTTGTGTCAACCGTTTGAATTAAATATCCGTTGAAAAATGAATTATCACACATTTTTTTTATATAATTACATCTGGTTAGCGTAAATCTTACAGAATATACAAATGAAAATACTTTAAATACAAACATATATTAAAATAATATTCCGTCATAGTAGTTAACTATAGTAAGATAGAAAATAATTTAAATTCGTGTTTATAGTTGCCCAATTTTTTACCAAATTGCTTTCATATTGGGATAATGATATTTTCACGCTAGTAGGTAAAATTTGAATAAACATATTTTTTTTTTCATAACGTGTATATACCGTCTGGCCGTAGAAAGAACAAAAAATCATAATTATAAGTGGGAAGAACACACCACTAATAACGCAAGCAACTGAAGTGGGAGCCACGTTAAGAAGAAATTTTCTTTATTGTCTATTCATATTTTTCAAAATATCGGGTGTGATATATGTAGCAACAATCGCAGCCAGGCTGTATTGTTACCGATATAAGAATTAACCGTTTAAGGGATTATTTTTTAAACGAAACAATTTTTTTAATTTTTATTTTCGTTATAATTTTGCCACTAACAAAGCGATTGTATACAAAAATAAAAATATATCATTCTATGAAAAGCACAAATGCGTTATATTTACGTGTTGTACCTAAAGGACCATAATTCGCGTGTTATCACGCATTCGCCAAAATACAGTCGATAGGTTTTTAACTCGTTATTACTGGAATTCCTCTCGTCTTACGAGAAATATCGTTCGATTACAATAATTTACGATACTACGAACTTCCGATAAGATTCAGTTTTGCATTTATTTATAAAATTTACGACCCAAACGTCGAATACGTAATATGCAGTCGGCGTGTGTGTGTGTATATCGAACGCTTATACGGGGGATTAATTGGCGGTTTCCCGGATTCAAATTGAGATGCGTCTATCGTCGTACCGCATGCGTCAATTTACAATATATATATATATATATATATATATATATATATATATATATATATATATATATATATATATATATATATATATTGTAATATGGTGTAAATGTATTGAATCCGTAAAGTATATACCACACATACACATATACCCACGCGCACACATGTATATACATTTATACGGATATTATATATATATATATATATATATATATATATGTATTTTTGGTTATGTTCTCTTTAACCCATTTTCTACAAAATACATAATTTACGAAAGCATGGTACTACTCCGTTTGCTGGTGGTTTAGTTAACTAAAAGATATATATTTCTATGTTCATCCTCGTCATAATATCACTCATCTTCCATATATATATATATATATATATATATATATATATATATATATATATATATATATATATATATATATATATATGTATATATATATTCATAGAGAAAGCTGAGCTACATCAGCGAAACTCCTTAACGAAGTCTCTCTCTATACGTATGGATGATAGAGTTAAACCGCATTTCGTCTAATCTTGATGAGTTAACTGCGTACGAACCTGTCGTTGGAAATATTACAAAGAGGTTGTACTCGATCGTGAATTAGCAGTTTGGACGTAATCATAAAATTCCAACGGGATGGGAAAGCTTCTTCGTTTAAATAATTTACATCGAATACCTTTTCAACGTTATATACGTAACACACCGCTTGCTCTTAATATGGTTAATGTAAATTTTGAAATAATGTGTGATATATTACTAGATTTATTTATCATTTGTCCTCCTCCATATCTTATATATATATATATATATATATATATATATATATATATATATATATATATATATATGTGTGTTATAATGTTTTAAGAGTAAAGGGTACCTCAGTAAATTAAATAATAATAATTAATAAATTAAATTTAAGTAAAATGTCCATAATAATAAAATACATTAAATATATATGCAGATATATAAATGTCGACTTATTTCGTGAGCGACATTTATCTAATAGTACGGTCTGATTACCGAGAATAGGTAAGGCTAAAGTATAGGAAACCTCAAACCCCAACATAATAATAATTTCAATTTCAATTTATTATTACAATGACATTTCATTAAAAAGTTTACGTATATGAAATGAAATAAAACAATAGTATACACGATAACACATAGTGGCATCTGAAAGAAGTTTAGCTACACTACAGGTTGTATTAGTAATGAATTAACGGGAAATTATGAATAGCGGTAAAGTTTAACAGTTAATCTATACTTCGTTTAGTTTATAGTTAGTCTCTTTTTCTTAATCATACGGCATCGTATCGTATTGTCGTTATTACCGCGTTAGAATCGCGTACGTAATGGAACGAGACTAGTTTCGGCAATTTCTCGCGCAACATACGATCGATTATGTAATAGGTTTTATTAATTAAATATTTTAAATCTGTATAATACCGTAACAAATCTAATCGAATAGAATTAAATAAACGTACTCGCGTAGAAGTGTTAATATAAGATAGTAGGAACGATTAGCATTAGATAAAAATAGAAGAATATTTTTTTAAATAAATAAATAAATGACTATACTAATCGAATCATATTTATAAAGTATAAATCTGATAAAATTTTATAATAAATTTAGAGAAACTTTAATAAAAGTCACCACTAACTGTATAAAATATCAAAATGAAGTAAATTCAAATATTTTCACTTCCCGAAGTAAACAGTTCTCTAGGATAGAAAAAATTCGTTTACAATTGAAGAGACAAAACACGCTAGGAGAACTTATTCTCAAGCAGTTCTAAGGCAACAAAATATATTAAGTAATGGAGATAACAGTTCCAAGGTAAGCCTGGAAACTGTTCATATTTAAGATGAATATATCATGATTGTGATATGGTTTCATCTATCCTATTCCTGGATGAAGACTTTCCCCAACATCTTATTTTATAGTCCTTCTAGCTTAATATTTTTTTTTTTTTTTTTGTCATTGACCACTATTACAAGACCCGTATCGAACACCTATTGTGTTTTTTTTTCGATCCAGCTCAACGGTCCATTCCCATTTTAATCTGGCCATTTGCTCCACTGCATAACCCTGTTTGTTCTAGTACCAACGTCTTCTTTTTTTCGATTTGATAGTCTTATACTAAGTATTACTCTTTTGTGGACAGCAGTTTTTGAATACTATTTTTATATTTGTTTTTTGTATATTACTTTTCCAAGAGCATCCGATGATAATTCCTATCACGTCTTTATTTATTGTAATTTTTCGACCTTATCTAATGAATATGCGCGTAAAATGACAATCTTCTTTTCCTCTTAACCTCAGATTGAATTGTTTCATTCATTTCGGAATCTTTTCTTCTTCATCAATTAAAATAAACTGCAGATCTATAGGATTTTAAATCTTAAGTATACCTTTACTACTATCGTAAGTTAGAAAGAGGCTTTATGGTAAATTTTCAGCTTCTAGTACTGCGGTATAACGCGATAATCGAAGGGAAATTGGAAAGAAAAGGAAAAAGGGGATGAGCTAGGATTGGATATTGAGTAAAAGAAAACTTGCCAATTACGTATAAAGAGATGAAGAACATATCAGACAACAGGAAGGTATGGAAGACTAGGATTAGCTAGCTATAATGACGGAACGCATACAATTAAATATAAATTTTAAGCTATCCTTTGTACGGGCGCATCTTGTTCGTATTTTTTCCAGTTGATCGTGTTGTGTGGCACTATGCCCTCGTTAAATTCCTTGCGGTGTTCTGCTCGCTCGAGTAAAAGTGGTGTGATAAAGTTCCAAAAGTCTTTTCTAGATTTAAATCTTTCTTTAGGTGGTGATTGTCCATAGAGCATGTGACGCTGGTCTGTAAGCGCTAGTGTTTTCGTACTTAACGTATTGATGGTGGAACTATATCACTGGTTCTGTACAAATCTTCAATCGATGTTAGTTTAAAGCAGCCGATAACGATTGTGTAAGCGCTGTTTAACGCCGTATCCGCTTTTGTCGCGTGAGCTTATCTGCTCCAGGATGTGCTAGCATACTCCCCTGCTGTAAATGTTAAGGCCACCGCCGAAGTACGAAGCACTTCTAGCGTCGTGGCACGCTATTTCGTAGAAAAGATAAATTATTTCTGGTTTCAATTTTTTCCTCGACTGTTTCGCAACGCGTTCTAAATGTAAATGTTCGGTCTAAGGTAACTCTTAGATATTTTAGAGCTTGGTTATGTCGTATCTCGCATCCGTTCCAGTAGACATTCAGTATACATTTTGCAATTCCATTGTTTAATCCGTTTTTCTCGGATTGGGGTTTAACATTATAGTAATAATTTGAATTCTCCACTGCTCGTTGTAGATGCTCATGAACTTTTGCATGGGTCGTGTCTTGAGCTGCAACTGCAAGGTCGTCTGCGAATATGAATATTCTTGTTGTTCTCCCAATGTCTTTGGCTGATGGTTAGTGCAGATATTGGAAAGTGTAGGAGCCAATACGCTACCAAGTGGTAGGAAATTAAAAAAAAAAAGTAGTCTAGATATTGATTCAAGATGCGAATGCGGGTAAGAACAAGTAAACACTTGTTCAGATGTCCACTACTTGGAGGTGAAATATTGACAGGAAGCTAATTGACTTTTGTGAAGGGAAAATATAGAGCGTTACATATCGATAATGACGATACGTAACCTACTTGTTCTATAAATATATATATATATATATATATATATATATATATATATATATATATATATATATATATTTATAATATATAAAAATCACTTGAATATGTTTATTTTATATTTCATTCGCGTTTTATATAATAACGTCTACCACACATTTAAATTAAGTTTTTAATTTTTTTTACTCTATACCGATCGGTATTCCTTAATTATAAATTTCGTACCCGACGAGTAAAGCGGTTCGTCGAAAGTTAATATTCTTTACGTCGGGGGTGGGGGAAATACATTTAAAATTTTAAATAAATGAAGAAATGTTGAATATTCGATTAAAAATACTTTTAATATATAACGAAGTATACGGCCGAAATAAATTATTTCTTAGAATATCGCGTCATCTAATTATCTGTCTGCTAGTACGAAAGCAGAAATAAAAGCCGGAGTTGGAATAAGTGTGTTTGAAGTCAGCTTTAAAAAGCTCCGTATTCGTCTTAAAATAATTTTGCTCGACCCAGTAATAAATATGTAAATTATTAGACGGTGTAAAGCGGAGGCTCGCTGAATAAATTTCTTCGCAACTGTATTATTCACATTGAACAGAAAGTAATTTTAGACAACTAGAAGTTGGCTTCAAATTTAGATACTCATATATATATATATACATATACATCACGCTAGCAAGGTCAAATTTTCAATTTGCAAGCTGTTTATTATAACCGCGTGAGATCTTTTTACCTGCCGTTAGGAAACTAGTATTAAGGTTTATTCCATCTTTAGTATAGACTGTCTTTTTGACCTGGCTAATAATTTCTATCACGTTTCTCGATATAACTAGAGTACTAAAATTGCGCATAATTATACGTCCACTTCTTAGTAACCGATTTTTTATTGGCTTCTTTCCTTCGAATTCGTCCATCCATGGTCCCTCATCTGAAAATGACAAACTTCTTCATTTCCTCCTTTCTTCCTGGTATTTCTTCGTATATGCTTCTTCGAACTATCGTCTATCCGGTTCTATTACTTTCGGCTTCTTAAAATCCGTCGATTTTTTAATTATTTCTAAAGTTTTTCATCGAGATTTTTTTCGTGTTCGTGAACCACCTCGAGCTGGTTTCCAAATTATCGAAGTGCCGAGAGATTCGTTTTGTTTAAGTCCTAATCTCTAAATATGCTGGTAAAATGAGGCAAAATCTTCTTTTCCTCGTGACGTTGGATTGAATTTTTCACGCATTTCAAACGCTTTTAGTCTTCGGCCATTAAAATAATCTACGCGGATTCACGGCGGATTTATAGAATTTTATATATATATATATTTAAAAAAATCGTATACTTGATTAACATTAATAACACATATGCATAAACTGTTGATTAACGTTTTACAATTGTTCTATCAAGCACTTGCTTGTCGACAGATTTACTTTTAAAATAAAATTACAATCGATTCCTTAATTCTGCATACTTATTATTCGTAATTTTTAGATTGTGGAATGTAGTGATTTTTTATTAATTCAATTACAGAAATTATTTAAAGTCACTTATTTTCTTGAAAAAATCACACGACTTTTCGGCAATTACGCCATTATCAAGTGATATTTCTTGTAATTTTTATTTTCATCGTTTTTATAGATTTAATTAACCGAAGTTATTTTTTATAATTTGTATTTACAACTTTTTCGTTCATTAGTCAAATTTTTGGCTTTTGTTTTTCAAGTTTTAAATCGGTTTCTTTTAATATTGTAACAAATGTAAAAACGCGTATATTTGACATTATATTAAAAAAAGTTATCATAATATTTAGTAAATGTACCGGCGGAATAAATGCCCTCTCCATTTGTGGAAGTAAAAATTCTAATCATACAAATTGATAAATAATAAATATTCAAGTTATAAATAGTATCGTTGGAAAAATCAGACAAAAAAACCATCACAAATGAAAAGCGGTAATTTAAAAAATAATAAGTTTAATTATATAACGAATATGTAATATCATTTATAAAAGTATACAGGAAACGAAAACAAATTATAACGTTATGAGAATAATACATTATGTTTAATGCGTCGATATACTTAGTATATCTAATACTTATCTCCCAGGAATCGTAATTTCCTATTGCTGGAAGTAAATTATTACGGTGCACACTACAACTGAGATTTTTTTTTTTTTATTGTTTCGAGGATATACAGTATTTTACATGTTGCAGAGCACTTATACGAGGTAGTGGTATATTTCATTTGTTTCCTCAATGAGTATTCTGTCAAGATGTTTTCAACTAGTTCTGTGTCATCTTTTTCATGTATAAAAGAGTCCAATATTTTCTCCAGTAATTAACACATTTGTAACATTTCAATTTGCTTGTTTACAACTACCGTAATTGTAGAGACTTTATGATAAATTTTCTCGATTTCCGTTATCATCCACCGGATGTAGATTGATATATTTTCGATTTTTTGGTCTTTTTACTATTCTCTTTTGTTACAACGGATATAACGATTATTAGGAAGTATTAAGAATCGATTCCTTTCTAACGAACACAGCCGGTTTAATCGATGGTTTACGGTTTATTAATACGAAAATAGGTTTATTAATATCAAAACAACGCTATCTAACTAAAAGTGAAATAATCTCGGAGTATGAAATTTTATATATAAAAAGAACTATACGTGAAACGTGTTCGCTAGTATCTATAAATTGAACAGCTTCGTCGCTGTTAAAGAACCGATGTTTTAACACATATAAATTCTTAGTACGGATTAACCAACAGTCACACAACACTTAATCTACAACTACCAAACACACACACCACATAGGTTAAAACACAAAATTCGATACTCTCAAACAACACCCAATCAATAGGTAGAATTCTGACTTTTGCCAGAGAAAGCGGACTCCTAGCATACATATAAACTAGACACATGTCTCCTTATGCTGTAATAACTCTGGCAGTTACAAACGGCATATGGAGATTTACGTGATATTAAAAAAAGAAAGTACGAATTTTATTAACAAGGTGCATTTGTGGTTCGACATTAAATGTTTTAATTTTTTTTTTAACTTCTGAAAAGGATAGCCGCTTTATTTCAGCAGTCTTAGGTCGAAACTAAATAAGCGGTACTCGTAAATAGTATAACATACGCAGAAGAATAGCCCAACTAAACTCCGCTAATTATATTAATTGGTAACGACCGATTGATGAGGTTTAATGCGTTTCAGTCTTCTGAGATCCAGCTGGTAGACAAAAGTGCGAATGCCTCTGGATTCGGATGATAAGAAAGCCGTTTCTGATGCCGTCGAGCACAAACGTATATTACTTTATTGACCCACTTGATCTATAGATCTGCACGGAGTGCGTCATTTCGTTGAAACCAGCGAGCAATCGAAGAAATTTATTTCGAGCTGTTTGAAGTACTTTTCGATTCGATGTTTTATTCCCATATTACGTAAGTCCATATTAGATGTATAACCGTTTTATATATTAGGAGCTTGTTCTCTAGTTTCAATTTAGAGCGATGTTCAATAAGCCAGTACATTTGACGTATTGTACATCGTATTTGGGCAGCTTTATCATCGATGTGTGTTCTCCGTGTCAATTTCGAATCTATATGCATATAAGTATTTCGTAGAATTTGGGAACTTAAAAATAACATGGATCCCGCTTACCTAA
Organism: Coronaproctus castanopsis; assembly: GCA_032883995.1. Classification (NCBI taxonomy): domain Eukaryota; kingdom Metazoa; phylum Arthropoda; class Insecta; order Hemiptera; family Monophlebidae; genus Coronaproctus; species Coronaproctus castanopsis. The sequence continues at coordinate 246,606,189 of CM065052.1, forward strand.
AGCAAAAATGACATGGACAGACTTCTGTTCATTTAGCTTAATTTTGCAATCCTTCGTCCATTCTTCTATGTGTTCCAGATGCAGATTATCATTTGCTAGAACTTGTAAATGACTGACTGAAGCTGTGTTATCAGCAAATATTGCAGCTGTTGTATCGTGAATCGATGATAGTGCCGCTGTATACAATACGTAAAAGATAGGTCCTAAGACACTACCTTTGGGGAACTCCTGCTTGAATCGAATAAAGATGTAGCTTCTTCGCGTATGATGTGCAAAATCGACGATCGGATAACGTCCTCGGTACAACACCCGATTAAATGCTTCTACGATATCGAGAAACAGCAAATTCAAACGCTTTTCCTATTATGGTTGTTATACGGTGTACATTTGATCGATCGTTGAATTTTAATTAAAAAATTATTTTAATACGCCTTAAAACTTGTCTAGAGTTTATTATACGTAAAATATTACCTAATATTTTTTACATCTGCAAGTCATTTTCTTTAATCGAAATGTATAAATTTGTGTAAAAAAATAAATGATAAAGCGTGACTTAAAGGGTTAAACCCTCGAAGTATGACGCGTATGTGCCGAATTTTTCTGAGAAATATGCTCGCTTCAAAGATAACGATGGTATTCGTATTTACCGTCGACAACTTGAGACAACCTTAATGAAAATCGTCTGCTTCAAATAGTTTTCAATTCCGAACGAATTAAAAGTCCGAATTTAGCGTATACGATAAACGGTTTTGAATTTAGTAAATTATACGTAAAAGTTCGAATATTCTCGTTCTAATAATTTACCGTTCGGTATTTTATTACCTAGACTGCTTTTAATTTAAAGTTTAGCGTCGATCTGATCACCGCTAACAATTAGTCAGCATTCAGCTGACGACAGCGGTTGGAAACCTTTGGTCAAATAGAAGCTCTCTACCCCCCGCCGGAAAACTAATTTCTTAAAATGCAATTTGAAAAGTTGCCAGGTGTGTTTACCGCCAGATGAGTAAGTACTACTATGAACTTTTCCATTTCACGTAGTTACCGCTATTCGTTAATTTAACCTATACTTCAAATTTATTATTTGATCGTCGCGTACCGTGCCCGTAAAACTTTGTTCTTATTGTCGACCTCCGTAAATCCATAAATTCATATATCCATAAATATGCGAAGTCATCTAATTTATATTATTCCTTTTGAATAATGCTGATGAATACTAACTTAAGGCGGAAATTTAACTGAGAATATAAACGCGCGAATTTGATAAGCGTTGGCTTTTCAAGTTGTGTTGTCTTATTTCTACAATATCAGTCACTCGGTTGAGCGTTCATTCCATGCATTAAAACCGACTGAAACTTTCGCGCACGCTCAACCCAGTCGCAAGCCAAAATTAGCAAACTATCAGTCTTATCGATAAGAAAAGAGTTATTAAGTAATCTTAAAACAAAATCAGATATGATTTTAAAATATATATATTTTTTAAATACGTGTAGAAGAATGGATTTTATGTTTAAATGAATAAAATGTACAATTTTATATATATTGTAATGCGTTTCACTTGAAACTTAAAAAAAAACAAGATGTCAGACATTTTACATGGTTTTAGAGTGACATTTAAGCGGGGGCAGTTCTTTTGATGTATATTCAAGCAACAGAACATACTTAAGTATATTTTATATAACATTGTGGACTGATCACCAAACACACTACTAGAGCGGTACCACTAAAAATATCAGAATTCATCACTGATTATATATATATATATATATATATATATATATATATATATATATATATATATATATATAGACGGTACGTCGGCTTTCCGTCTAATTATCGAAGTTAAGCAAACGGTGCTTGGATGGGTGACCGCCGGCTCAGTGTGTTGTGTGTTGTTGGTATTTCCCAATTTGCCTAGCCTGCACGGGTGATTAGTCTATTTTCTCCCCAATTTATTGATTGGGGAGAGCTACGTCCAGCAGTGGACCGATATAGGTGTAAAAAAAAAATATATATATACATATTTGTATTTATTTGAATATTGCGGAATGTAGTAATTAAAAAAAAAAAACAGGAGTAGCTAAAATTATTAAATTTTTTATATAAAAAGATCGCGTAGCTTTTCGATTATTGAGCCATTTTCCAGCGGACAAAAAAAACGAATATAAAAATAGATACAATTTATAAAAAAATATAAAATAAAATGTATAGCGAAGTGAATTTTATAAATATTTTTTTTTTGACTTTGCCATTTTTCGTGTATATTTAAAATAAGTTTTTTCTTACATTTTATTATTGTTTTTTTTTTTATTATTTTACAATTTTTATAAATCGTACATATTTTTAAATTTTATATATTTTATGTCCATTCGATAACGGGTTAATAGCCGAAAAGCTTTGAACTTTTTTTATTTATATGAAGAAAAAAGTATAGCGATTTTAACTACGTTCTTTGTCGTTTATATATATATATATATATATATATATATATATATATATATATATATATATATATATATACATATATATATACGTGTATATTAATATTTCAAAAATAACTATTTCCTATCGCTATTCACGCCTGAAAATTCTTTACAGGACGAAATAGAGAAATAAAAAGTGATGAGGAAACTTTCGAGATTACCTCTTACCGATATAAAATGGATTTTACCGAATTGGATTCGGTCGTCCGTTAGTTCTGCGGTTTCTTTCGGCGCTACTGCGCTTAGCGTCGTCTATTTCTACGAACGCTAGATAGCTGGAAAATAACTTCCAAGTATACAACCGCTATTTCATTTTTGTACAAGTAACGACGATCGGGTCGTCCAAGTTGTTATCGACAGAGGGGTCTTTGTCGTTGCTCTAAAATTCCGTTAACAGTTGATTTATAGGCAACTTTTCAAATTCCTATTACAAATTGAGCGCTGGTACTTTTGTCTCTCCCATACGCTGCCTCATTGCTTTATTATACTTATGACTTTTACGTATAGGCGGAAGCTGTTTTTCAAAAAGAGGACAGAAATACTTTCGTATCTTCGTCGCTCCGAATATTTCTTCCTTAGATCATCTCTTCGTTTATCAACGCATCCCTAATTCGCCTATCTGCATATTTTATATTTTACGTCGTATTTTCGAAAATAAAATAAGGCCAACGTAATTTACGAGACCGAAGAAATCTTTCTTTCGCGTTAATTCTCAAAACGTTTTCTTTTTCCCCGACGACCTAGTTTAAAATACATACATGTTATACACGTATACATATATATATATATATATATATTATATATGCACGTTCTCGATTATTATCGTAAATATCTAAAAAGAGACAACAAATCGTCGGGGACCATTTTCTTTTTCCACTTAACATGGGTCTGTTTTAGATGTCTTTGTTTTATTGTAATATTTTTTACGCGACATTGAATTTAAATATAAAAATGATAATTGTGTAGTTTTTATTTTTCATAACGCCTGGCATAAATAGTTTAAATTTCTACGTGCGAATGTAAAATCAATAAAAATATAATCATATATATATATATATATATTCTTCTTCTTTAAGCGTCGTATCCATTACTGTAGTCATCGCAATAATCTCGATTGAGCGGCGTGAAACGACTGTTGTACTGAGTAAACTCCAGTGTTCTGTTTTATTTTGTCTATCCATTCTGTTTTCCTTCTATCTGCTCCTCTTTTACCGTTAATACTCCCTCGGAGCATTTTATTCTTGTCCTCTGGTGAAGTGCACGAAATATTTTTCCAATCGGTAACATTTGATACCAATCGTACAATATTGTGACATTAATGTTTGTTTATTTTAAACGTTAAAATTTGAAAGAAGTATAATTTATTTAATTTTGCTATATTTAGTCGTTTAAAATTGAATATCCGATAAATAACTGTGTGTTTTTTTTGTTTTATTTTGTAAATTTAGTAAATTTGGAAACACGGTTTGAAAAATTAGACTTTTATTTTTTAATACTTTTGATTTTCGCTGAAAAATTTTTTCGTCACTAATCGTTTTTGTGTAAGTGTAATATGTTTATCAAAAATGGCAAATTTAGAAGATACGTGCATATACTCGAATTTAGCGCTTAAAAAGAATTTTTTCACGTTTAATTCGGTGTATATGATTCGATCGTTAGAAATATAATCAACGTAATAAACATTCGCAATAAAATGTCAGACCCAGAGAACGTTTTCAACACGTCCCATATATCTGAGAAGTAATATTTTTCGTCTACAGCAAAATTAGACACTATAGTTAACCGTATATGTAACCGTGTATCGGCAATACATTAAACAAACGCGCGTTTAATAATAAACATTTAAAATTAATCACTAAGATTTCGATGTAAAAAAACCGGTTGTACTTAAAAATGTTCTCCATGGAAGCGACGCCTCGGTCCAATATGGACGATAAATAAGAAATGTCGGACACTTTCAACAACATTTTCCGCGACGACTTACGAAAACTAAATGGAACGATTTTATATTTTTCGACATAATGCATGTGATCGCGTAAAAAAATTCTAGATTACGCTGGATAGACAAATGAAAAATAGCAGAAAGAATACGGTTTGTAGAATTACGACCAAATATACCAGCAACTAAGCGAGAGATTTAAAGTGCATCGAACTGATAAACTTAATGAAATTTGAAAATAATGTGGAACTAATGGCAAAAAACAGACTACAGTTTTGAACCGTCTGCGTCAAAAATGTTCATACATAGTTGAAAAACGGAAAGAAGTGAGCACGATTGGAAGCTTAAAAAAATGGCACTTATTATATGCGACGCAGATGCTCGCGCGTACGATATCATACGGAGCGGAACGCTACTGCCTTCTTCGCGGTTATTCAGAATTTCGTAATAAGGTTAAACTTTCTATGTCACGAGTTGTTTTCGAACCCTGGACCGTTCAGTTGACAGTCGAGAACTCATGCTAACGCGACATTACATATATGTATATGTTCAACATTTTTTCTGATCTCCTTGTAAATCTTCGTACGCTGGTTGACATCGAATGTGAACCGAACTATATTTTGCACATAAATAAATAAAAATATATATATCGGTTTCTGTGTGTGTGTGTGTGTCTATTCTCTATGAGTATATATATATTCTCCTATTCACCATTTTTGTTAATCATCGATAATTTGTTCAATTTTTAACTGCACTGACCCATCGTTCCGCCTCTACTTCTTCGCCTACTTTACTTCTTCCATATTAATTACTATCTTCTAATCCGTTTGCTCGAATATTTGCCGGGAGAATGCCGAAATCGGGCTTTTAATACGCACTACGATATGGTTGTTGAGACGTTTCGACGATTCTCAGCTCTTTCAGAACGAAATCGTTCGTTTCACGACTATCAACGGGGTTCCTAGAATTTTTCAATATGCCTCATTTCGAAAGTTTCGATTCACTTTCCCATTGATTGGCTCCGGTATTATTAATATGACTATAGGGAGGGAAAAACACATTTCTTTTTACACATTATGATAGATATTAACCTATTCATCTTTATATTAAAAAAGACGGTTAATCTTTAATGCTAAAAAAAAATAATGATATCGTAAGTAAAATAGCTGTCAATTTAATATACAAATTTTAAACGAATTTAACGATATATTAACAAATGATAAATTACAAAATAAACTTTTTAATACTATATTAAATAACATAAATAAAAAAATTTATTTATATATATATATATATAATATATACAAATATATAATACATGGGTGACCGAACTTATCCGATATTTCTTTTAAAATCTCGTTGATTTTTTTGGGATTTAGATCCGGATTACATACGTTTAAATTAAATACACAACTATTTTAATCGTATATTTTTTTTCCTGAATATAGCTAAAAATGTCAGTTTTTACCATCCATATCTTTCTGGAAATTAATTTTTTTTTTTTTTAATGCGATTTTTCTCCTTAAAATAATTCTTTTTTAGATTAAAAAATATTTTCAGAAGATCGGATTCCTTAAATCGAAACTGTACCCGAAATAAAAAAATTTCAATTACATACATTTACCGACACGTATGCAATAAAAAGCAAAACATTTCTAAGCTTGTAATATTCGAACGGTTAGTACGATCGAAGTGAAATGTACTCAAGAAAAAGACGATGAAAAAAAAATAAAAAAATTTCGAAATTTTGATGAGGGTACTCAGGATAGATGTCTAAAATTTGAAAACTCGTACACGGGACATTTTAAATTACTTATGAAATTACAGGGATGTACAAAGAAGTTAGATTCAAATAGTTAAAGCCGTTTCCAAGATAGCCAAATATACATATATAGCTTTGTTTTGCATTGATATGACAAATAGGACAGAAATTACAATAATTTAAAGTTTTATAAAGTAGTAAACAGCGATGTCAAATCGTTTAAAATTTAACACATTTTCCAGTTCGAGTGTACTTTCACTACCAACACACGCAATACAAACCACGTTTTCTTGCGTTATGGGCGTGGTCGGAATAACGGACGGATTTTCATATATATATATATATAGACGTTTGTTGCGTTAATAGACGGATATATATATATATATATATATATATATATATATATATATATATATATATATATATATATATATATATATATATATACTATATATATATATATATATATATATATATATATATATATATATATATATATATATATATATATATATATATATATATATATATATATATACTATATTAATATATAAAACTGTTAAAAGAAAGAAGCGGTGATATTTTAAAATTTTTAATTGTTGTAATTCCTGTCTTATTTGTGATATCAATGTGAAATAAAGGTTAGAACGAATGCGATAATATAGGTTCAATTTCACCATTACTGCTTTAATAGTTTTTGAGTTAAATCAGAACAAATAGACAGGCAGACAGAAGAAAATTTAAAAAAATAGATTTTCTGGTTATGTGTGATAAAAAAATGAAAATATTCGCAAATCACAGACGGACAATAGAGTTTTATATATTACTATAGATATACAAGAATTTTTTTTCGTTTAATAAGATATGTATATAATGTAGATTGGTAAAATAAATAATATGTAAAATCCATAATATGTGGATACATAGATTGTGTTTTGTCTACTATCTGTTGATCTTACACATACACACACACGCATTACATAAATTGTCAAAGAAAAATTTTTCTAGTTCGACAGACAGCTGTAATTGACCGATTTGGTTTTTTTCTAATACCCTGCAGAATAAAAATAACTACCAAAGGCCAACGAAAAACGAATAACCAGTGAAGCGGACGTGCGATTGAATATATTCTCCGGCGATACTAGAGGTTTTCAAGAAATAAGGACATTTCCCAGCGAGAGCTTACGTAGTCGTAGAATAATATTCGAAGGTCTATTCGATTCTCGTTAAATTCTCATTTTCGTTACTATTACTATGTCCTGCGTTCAATGGTTATTTCGTACGAGATACAATCTCTGCATAATTCGTTAGACGAGTCAGTGTTATATTTCTGTATATACGTGTGTGTTGATGTGTGTGCGTGTCCGTATATATATATATATATATATATATATATATATATATATATATATATATATATATATATAGGACATTTTTGATAAAACTATAGTTAAATGTTTAAGAAGTTTATTTCTATTGCGGTAATAGAATTATTAAACCGTTTGAAATGGGAAGGTGTAATACACTTCAACTCAGGTTGTTTTAATTTAGAAAATGAACTATGTCCACGCTGGTTAACAATCGGTTGAATATCAACGCGTGAATAAGTTACGGGATTGTTCGTACTTAAGTGGACTGGAAAACCCGTCGTTGTAACGGTTCTTCTGAAAAAAAAAACCTCGGATTTAATACTATTTCGAAATTA